>JAEQBH010001544.1:664958-1329916 GCA_016808115.1 Tetrastigma voinierianum
TTTTTGCCTCGAAACGATTAATTTCGTCCCGATTTAAGTTTAAATTATTTTATATGAACTTTAATTAAATTATTTTCTAACTTTCAAAAAATTTCTTTAAAATCTCGTTTTTGGGGGTTACCGTACACCAATCGCCTCGAAAAACATAAAAAAATCAAATTATCTCGGAATCCGATGAAATTCGTCTGGGTAACTAGATTTTACTAGAAAAATTCAACGATGATGTACGTTTAATCATCAGTGATTTAGAAAGTTTCATGTTTACAATTCGTACCATAGTGGCAATCAGTACCATCAAAATCCGGATAAGAGGAGAAGATCTCCAAAAGAGATGATAGAATCAGGAGAGAAACAGTGATGAGGTTGAGAAAGCCAGATCAGGCAAAGTTGGGTTTCGTTTATTTCATTTTTTATTTTCTAAAGAAAATTAATCAAGGATATTTGTGTCTTCCAAAATCTTTGTGAACACGTGACATTGATGTAGTTTTTCCATTTCATCAAAATTTTGCCTATTCGTCATCCTAATAAGCATCAATTGGTCTAAAGCACTCTTTTAAATCAAAATCAAGAGTTTAGGCACTCAATTGAACAAAAAAAAAATGCTAGAACACTAAAATAGAAAAAGTGGAAAAGTTAAAACACTATTTATGTAATTAATCCAAAAAAAAAAAAAAGGATTATTGCGATGTCAATTTTTTTAGGGTCCTAGACCCATGTAAGTGCTTTTTAAAAATTTATATTTAAATTATTTAAGTGTATCCTTTCAGAATAAAAGTTTTTAAAATATATATATATAAATTTATTTAAAATAAGAATAGTGAAACCTAGGCACTCCAGTCCTCCCTTTCATTTCTCTCATCTTGCTCTCTTCTATCCATTTTTCCTTAAATAAAGATAGGTGATTTTTTGCTACTCACCTATTGCATCTCTTTCTTCCATTTTCTTACTCAATAAAATGGTTACTCCATAAATATTTAAGATTTCTTGTTTTCACAAGTATCGCCATCTTATCATAGCATATTTTTATCATTATCATCGCTTTATCGTATGATTTCTACTTATCATCTGCTAATATGTAACATTTTTTGTCATCTTGTTGGATATTTTATTTGTATAGAGGCAATTCACACAAGTAAAGCAGATTCAATTATAGTGTTCAGTGTGTCGAAGAATCAGAGTCATAAATATTATAATTACTATATTATCAAATTTATAGGTTTTATGTCTATTTTTTATATTATTAATCTAGATATTGTTTCATCCTATACCGTTTTTAGCAATTTGTATCGATCTTTTACAAGTTTAAATCAATAAGACTATTTTTCGTCTCAAAAAAAAAAAAAAAAAATTTATTAACACTGATTACTTTAAATAAAAAAGAAAGAGACTTTGAACTTTCAAAAAGTCCTTGAAAAAAAAAGGTATCCAAACCGTGTATCTTGCCCATAATGAACTTACTTGCAAGTCTTGACTAGCTATTCCTCCATGGAAAATCCAATTGAATCATCACTTTCCAGAAATAAAAACCCTTCCAAGATAGCTGCCATGCTATTTCTGAGCACCCACCTTCCCTGTCCATTTTTATTCTTAAAGCGCGTTATTTTTCATTGTCAATGACTCATGGGGGTCAGTTTCTTCTACCCTAAGAATTCCATCGTGGACTGATTTTTGCTCTCCTTCATAGTCCATAATGTTACATATACTTAAATCCAAATTGTTTTTGAAGCAGAACCTCAGGGTTGAATCCAAAATAAAGTATTACAATTTAATAATTTAATATACAAAATGGATAGATATTAAAAAAAAATCCAAATTATTTTTGAACGTGAAGATAAGAAATATAATAAGGGGATTTGCAGTTGTCATTTTTTATTTTTCCTTTGTTTTATTGTTCTTTTGTGATCGAGTTATTGTGGCGTGTTTTATTATCGATATGTTGCAACAGATAATTGTGTCATTAACGATTAGCTTTTTTATTGGTTTTCACGTTAACGACTTGTTACTTATTGTCGACTTGTTGCGGCATATACTTGTATTATTGACGGTTAGTTTTTTTGTGAGTTATCACTTTGATACTTTAAATGACAAAATTCGATCCAATAAAGTTATCAGATCAAATCGTTAGTATCCTATAGATCTTAAATATTAGGTATTTTAGCATTTTTGGATTATCAAATATGTAGATCTAGAGCCGATCATTTTTTGTTATTAACTTGGATGTTGCGTCATCCTTTAAAGTTTTTAGTACCCTTGATTCTGTATTTCTATCGATTGTATTAACAACGTGAATCAATAAATTTATCTATTTTCCAATAAACAAAAAAACATAATAATTATCCCACTTTGATTTCGAACTGCCAGTCACATAGAGGGAAGAAAGATTTGGCGAGATTTCTGTAGATATTTGGATTTTCACAAATTTATGAATCTAGAGAAGGAAAAACTGAAATTGTTTTCAAAGTTGTCTCTTTGTCATACCTACTTATGGCATGGTCCAACAGAATTGACAAAATGGGACTTATGTGAAAAAGAGTGGAAACTGCAATAGCAAGTTCCCAAAACCTCATTAGCAACAGAAAGTCATGCATGCTATGTTATTTGCCAAGTAGTTGGTATTGCCCAGTTGGGCGTGTTATTGTGGATGCTCACTTTCTCTCTCTCTCTCTCTCTCTCTCTTTTCTGTTTCTCTTTTCTTCTTTGGAAAGCTTCTCCTCTCCCTCCACCTTTCTGCACAACCCCAAAAGCTTCTACGTTTTTTTCCCTATATATAAATGGCAATGCTGGTGCACATTCAATTGGTACCCTTCAATGGAAAGTGGGTTCTTGTTTATCTCTTCTTTCTAAGTCTGTTTCTTGTTGTGTTAGCCTGTTTTCCTTCATGGGTTTTAGTTTTGCTGTGGTTTTTCGTGGTGGGGTTCTCCGGGAAACTGGATTTGTTGTCTGAGTTGGGTGTGTTCCATTGATTATCAGGGTTTTAGGGGTTTTGGTAAGTTTGATGGGTTTGTCGAATTTGAGTTCGGATTTCATTGAAACCATCGGATTTGGTATTTCATGTAGCAGCTTGACTGTGAAATCTCTGAGAATTGAATGATAATGACGATCTGGATCGCCGACTGTCACTTGTTTGTGTCTTTGAGGGGTTTTGGACTTGCTTGTAAAATCTGATGGCGACCAGGATGGATTTCATTAGCAGAATTTTCTTGACATCAACCAAATTGAATTTTATTTTATTTTATAATATTATATTGCAGGATGGGAATGCACGTTTATCCTTTGGATATTTGTTGCATAGAAGTAGAATTTGTTCATCTAAAGCAGGGAATTATATATAGTTATATGGTTTTTAGAAATTTTTTGTTTTTATTTCTGCAAGTTATATTGTTTGTTGATGCTTTGACCAAAATTTTCATTTTATATATATATATTCTTAAATGATGGTTACATTTGTTGGGACATTGATTGCAGGGATAAGATTATAGGTTGAACAGAATTTGATCACAAGATCAGAGGTTGTGATTCTGCTTGAGGTGGGTGTGTTTCAGTTGGAGCCAGCCGGAGGTAGGGTACTGATGGAAGAAGTAAAGGCTGAACAAGAAGCGGATGAATTTGAGGTCCTATTAAACTTGATACCAAATGCCATTTCTGGAAGTTGGCATTCTGAGAATGCTATACTGAAAGATTCCTCCTCAACAGATGTTGAACAGAATCATTTCCATGACGAGACTAGAGATTTCTTTACTCCTTTTTCCTTTGGCAAGCTGGGCAATACATCCGGACGAACTTGGGTCGAGAAATCTGAAACCTCCTCCGTAAGGTTAGATGGTGAGCAATCCCTTTCATCTTCATTTGCAGAATTGAGCTTTAATGGGGAAGAAGAGGCGATTAGAGCTTCCAGTTCTCAGAGGCTCGATCATCTCTCCTTACTGGGTGATCCTTTTGCAAACTTGCTAAATGAATCAATCCCCTTTTCTCCACGATCACGTCGTTTACGTACTAGCTCAAATACCCAGGACATCCCGCAATTCAGTGTGGGAAGGACCGGAAAACACAATGCCAACTTTCTGATGCTTGATGCTCAAGTGCAAAGGAGGGAATCTGTTTCTTGCCAGACACTGGGTTATCAAACAAATCCTCCTCAGGTTCTTTTGACTGGAACCGAGGTTCCAAATTTGCGCTGCTGTTCACAAAGTTACTTCCCGAGTCTGCAGTCTCCTGCTTTTGGAACGCACTCGCAAGAATTTCCTGAGTCCTCTCACACTCCATGGCTGCAGCATGCAGAGGAGGAGCGATATTCTTCGACGAGTAAGAAATATCTGCATCTCCAAAATCAGCAATTAGAAGCCCAAAATCTGATTCAGGCTAGTGAAAATGCAGCAAATGTCAAAAAGTCATACGTGAACAGTCCTTCTAGTTCTTGTCAATATAATCCGCAGCTTGCACTTTCCCCGACAGATCCTAACCCATCTTGTCCTCAAAAGATATTAGTGCGGAAGGATGGTAGAAATTGGATTAAAGAAATCAAAGAAAGCGGGTCGTTTACAAATTCCAGGGATTCAAATGGTAATTTCTACGACAATGGTCATAGAAATTACAGCCCCCAGCCCCTTGATACTAAAGACGACAGAAGGAATGATCTTGTGATGTTGCTGACTCGGAAGCATAATCCAGTAGATGAAGTTAGCGGTAGAATTTATTCTATGGCTAAGGATCAATGTGGTTGCCGTTTCTTGCAAAGGAAATTGTCAGAGGGCAATGTAGAAGATATTGAGAAGATCTTCCTTGAGATAGTTGGACATGTTGTTGAGCTGATGACACATCCTTTTGGCAATTA
The DNA here is from genome assembly GCA_016808115.1 of Tetrastigma voinierianum. Taxonomy (NCBI): domain Eukaryota; kingdom Viridiplantae; phylum Streptophyta; class Magnoliopsida; order Vitales; family Vitaceae; genus Tetrastigma; species Tetrastigma voinierianum. The sequence goes on from JAEQBH010001544.1 coordinate 669,790, forward strand.
CCTTGTTCAAAAGCTGCTTGAAGTGTGTAGCGAGGATCAGAGGGCACGGATAGTGATTGCAGCCACTGCAAAAGCTGGAGATCTTATCAAAATGTCAATTAACATCCACGGGTCTGTGCTTTTTTCCCTTTAAATATTTCTTAAAATTAATGCATATCTTTTTGTTTTTACATATCTTCTTTTCAATAACAGGACTAGGTCTGTTCAAAAGGTTATCGAAACTATTAAAAGCCCAGAGCAAATTTTGATGGTTGTTTCATCACTGAAGCCGGGTATACTGAGTTTGATTAAAGATTCCAATGGTTATCATGTTGCAGAATGCTGCTTCCAGTGCTTGACTCCTAGATATATTGAGGTATAGCTGCGCTTTTTCACTCCTCACTCCTATCATCTACATTGATTCTCTCATGAACGTCAATTAATAACACCTTTCTATTTCTCAATATATTTATGTATCTATATCTCAATATATAGTCATTCATTTTGGATTTTTTCCTTTTATTCAGAAACAATCAATTTATTTTATTACAAAAAAAAAAAAAAAAAGGATGATACCAATATATATCAGAGGTGAAGATTTTAAACATGATAAAATTGCAGAACTGTTGATGTAGGATAGAAACCAGGATATCGAATTAGGCTAACCTTGTTGAATTTACTTTCTGGTGTTCTCAATAATTTTGTTCTCAGGATTTAGCTAATTCCATAGTATATCAATAAGACTGAGAATTGATTCCTTGATAGATGGACCTTAAGACCTAATGTTGACATGAACTACCAAAAGTGAGTTCTTTTTAGTACACGATTAATCCTTCCCAGAATTGTACATTTTTTTCCACAATCCTTCACATCATCAGAGAACTAGTTGGTTGCCATGCCATCTTAATCAAATTATTGCTTAGTTTGTGGACAAAAGGATTGAGGGCCATATGTTCCATACAAAAGTCATGATATTTGGTTGTTGTGCACGATCTTTTTGGAATCTTGCCTTGTCAACATCTTTTTCCATCCACATACAAAACAGGTTGTTTGTCACTTTCTGGTATCTGAAACTGTTGAGATTATCAAAATATTCACCCTCATTTTTTTATCTTTTATCTTGAGACTGCAAATACATGTAAATTAGGAAACATTGCTCTCTCTCGCTCTCTCTCTCTCTCTCTCTCTCTCTGCCATCAAATAATGAGCTGGATTGGACTTAAAACCCTCATGCCTTGGCTTTAATTCACAGAAACCCCGAGAGAGACATAATAGTTTTGTTAATAATTTTGGAATTTAGAGTTGATAAATTGTTGGAAACTTTCCAAAAAAAAATAATAATAATAATAAAGGAAGAAAGTAGGTAGCTGAAGTTTCTGAATAGCAAGAGACAGCTTAATTTTTTTTAATCCCTGATTTATTTTAATTTCCTCTATATATATATATATATATATATATATATATATATATATACAAGGTGCTACAAGGCGCGCTTTATAAACGCGTCGCTGGTTCCAAGCCAATTCCAGGTGTCATATTTTAGTCATAGAAAAGATATTTGATCATCTGCAGTAATCAGCATTGTCAACCCCACCTATTCCCACCACCATTATAGTATGTTAAAAATTCCATCAACAAAAAGGTTGAAATTGTGTGTTTTCGAATGAATACCTAGCCCCCTGTGTGTGAAGGCATCTATTCACAATGCTGTTTACTTTCATTCTCTCTACAAGCTTCTTGATTAAAGGTGAGTGTTGATGAATTACTGAGAGATCTCATTTTGCAGTTGCTTTTTGGAGCTGTGAGTTCTCAGTGTGTTGAGCTTGCGACAGACTGTCATGGCTGTCGCCTGCTACAAAAATGCATTAAGCATTCTTATGGGGAACATAGACGCCGTTTGTTGTCTGCAATCATTGCCAATGCTCTTATCCTGTCACAAGATTCATTTGGGTACTCTTTTCTCTTTCTCTCTTTCTTTCTTTCTCTCCTTCTCCCTCTCTCACCCCCCTTCCAATAATTATTTTTCTCAAATCTTACTTACTCCCTACAATTATTGAGTGCTCAAATCTGATTAAACTGGACAGGAACTATGCTGTGCAATATGTATTCGAACTTGAGGATTCATGGGCAAAAGCAAAAGTGCTCGGCCAGTTGAAGGGTTACTATAGGAACCTCTCCATGCAGAAGTACAGCAGCAATGTTGTTGAGAAGTGCCTGGAATTTGCTGGGGAAGAGCAGTTAGCTCATATCATTCAAGAATTCATGGATCATCCCCGATTAGATCAAATGATGCTGGACCCATTTGCAAACTATGTCATTCAAACTGCTTTAAACCAGTCCAAGGTAAATCCCTTTGAGTATATCGATTCTATTTCTATTCATCTTCAAGTTTCCATTGTTAAATCCCTTTTGGTTTACGATCCATCCCCAGGGAGGCGCGCTTCATGCTGCACTGTTGGAGGCAATAAGGCCCCATCTTCCAGCACTCAGGGCTACCCCACAAGGCAAAAAGATCTTATCCTGCAGCGGTTTGAAGAAAAAGAAATAAGCCCATGCTTGCCTCTGACCTGGCTCATTTGGTCAGTCAAATTTAGGTTCTCATCAATATATATATACATATATATATGCGGGGCTGCTGTGTTGCTATTACTGTTGTTTTTTAGCTCAATTTAAGGGGTTATCTTGCTGCTAATATTCATCAAATGATGCAATATCTTATGAGAAATTAAAGATGTAAATGTTCTATTGTCTATTGTTGATTATATAGTCGAGCAAATTTTACGTTACTTAGGTTTCTTACCTCTGGCGACCATGGAATACAAGTTGGATCTTTCTTTGCAATAAATTGATCAGTCTAATCTTGAGGAATTTTTAAAGAGTTGCCTGAAGCCACATGAAAATGAATTCGAATTAAAGGCAGATTGTCTTTTACGAAGAGCTCGGATGAATTCTCCCAGAAACGGTGGGACATGCAAATTCAAGACCACGTTGGAAAGCTAACCATAACCACACAAATCAAATGGGTAGTGGGTACTTCACTTTCTCCTTTATTTTTATTTTTAAAATCTTGCAAGTTCATCAAAATCAAATAGAGCCCAAATCACAGTTGATCATCTTGTACAATCAACAAAAAGTTTTTATTTGAAAAATGAAAGAAACACTATAAAAGGTCAATTCATAAAAAGGCATGTCATTCCAGGAATAGTCCTTTTTTTTTAATCTTTTGATCGATAAAAAGCTTGACCAAAAAAGAGCAGCAAACCAGCCCAAAAATACATAAACCGCACCCTAGGCATAGCCTTAAAACCTATACAAGAACAATCAAACAAAATCTATATCCATCTTTAGAATAAAACCAATCCATGTAAACAATGAACAGATAACATAAAGTTATAGTCTCTGACGGCAAAAAAATAGTATCTTCAAAAATAATTTTATTCCTTTCCATCCATATAACCCATAATAACAGAAGGAAGACAGATCTCCGTAGAGACTTAGCTTTTTTCCTAACAGGAAAATACATCTAGCTTTGAATAAGATCTTTTGCCAAAAAGAGGCATGTCCAAGCAGCACAAAAAACAGAAAGAAGATCATTCACCGTCCCTTGCATGTGATAAAGCAAAGGCAGTTTCTAGTTTCTACATTTACAATGAATTGGCATTAGGGATCAAGCCCCTTCTGTGGTGTCAAATCACTATCTGCCAGATCTTAGGTATGACCTAATAGTTAGTTCGAATGGGTCATTTCTTTTATTTTCGATAAATAGTGAACAAGAGGAATTGTGTGGCCACTTCCGAATGTGGTTACCTCAAACAAAATTATGTCTGTCTCTCTCATCAGAAGAATCATATTACATATCCCTACTTGGGAAGATTTACTTCCCTTAGAACTTTGGCAGCATCCTCTGGAAAAACAGGATTTATGTAACACCCAGTCCCAAGTTCAAAACCTCCTACCCCAGTTAATTGAGGTACAATCTGTAAAAACCAATGAGTGTAGGATAGCATTGAATCGGTAACCTGAAGAGGAGATGTGTGAATCATGAAATTAAATGGCGGGTTATTCAACTGCTGAGACATCTTCTGAAGCATCAATTTCAGTAAACCACCAAGATCAACTGCCTGCACCAATACCCATCAAAACCATGAATTAAGTACCCGAATAAATCCCAAAACAGCAGTACAAATTACTACATAGTAGACAAGCAAATCATCCTGGGTTCTAACAAATGCCAAGAAATGTTCGCAGCCATTTCTAGCAAAATATTAAACTCAATTTTTTTCCTTTTTACAGCCAATAAAATAATATTATTAAAAAAATTCAGCTAAAATCCTCAAACATCCATCTCATCATAAAATCTCTCTCTCTCTCTCTCTCTCTCTCTCTCTCTCTCTCTCTCTATATATATATATATATATATATATATATGCTATTTTCAGTTCCATTCCACAAACGAGGGGGTTCACTGAAGTTCGAACCAGGTGTTTGATAGTATTCTTTGATCTAAAACAATAGGAAGTAATCGAACACCTGTACATTCTCAAATTTCATATGCCTTCCATCAAGAAAATATAATCATAACAAGAAAGACTGTAATGCAATTATATAACTGCTCATCCAACAGACCATGCGAGCATAATTTTCTTCTTTTTTTTTCAGTAAATGATAAATGGTAATTCCACTCCTTAATTTTTTTAGATTTTCTAATTTTTCAGGGTTTGGGTGGCCTTACTTGCTTGTTCACCAATTGCCAACAAACTAAGAACCCAATTAGTAAAAACTAATAAGTTGTGTTTAATATATATCAAAAGATAGCATAGTTATATTACATTCAAAGTTTGTTTTATATTAGAATAAATATTGCACATCTTAACATGAATAGGATGGTTGATGACTATTTAGCCAATTTATAAAACTTACATTTTTGAAGGAATAATACTATATTTGTCACTTAATCAAAATAGGAGTTTATATTGTTCAATAAACAATAATAACAAGAACAATGGATTAACATGTAATATTCCAGACCCAAGAATTGATTATTACCTTCTCACTGTCTAATTCATGGAAATGAGGAGAGTGATCCCGTGGAACAATCCATATCTCAAAAGGAAATGTGGCGGCAAATGGAACAATTGAAATGTAATGAGTTGACTCATCAATCAAAAGGTCCTTCACTGGCATCTCACAGACACTACACTTCCCAGTCTGCTCAAAATATCCCTTCATACAATCGAGGCGGGAAGAAACAGTAGGAGGAACAATTGGAAGAGCCATTATCTGGCTATGAGAATGACTCATTGATGCCCCAGCTGAAGCACCATGGTTCTTGAACACCTGTAAGGCACAAAACACGAGTCAGCATAAATCACAGAGAATGCAGTGATACCCACTTATGATGGCTGTCCAAGTCCCATTTATGCAGAAATGACATCTTGAATTTAGCAAGCAAGAATGATAATCATGTTGCTTTGAAATAGAAAAAAAAAAAGTACTATAAATGGAATTTGCCTATGTGGCATAGCTCAATTTATGGATTTGGAGATAATTTAATTCATAAATATAACCCTCTGACATTTGGGTCTGGATTTGAAGTGGTCACGATGAAAGTATTGTGTGCCATGCTTATCTACCCAGCAAAATTTTCGCCAATAATTTATCGTTATTCCAAAATTCAAATAGAAAACCCATATTGAAAACTGAACTACAGAGAAATCGAAACAGAAATGAAACCTACGAAAAGGAATTAGCTTCAAGTACAAGCTAATCAACCTGAACGTATTTGACAGATAGGTGGAGGGACAACTGGTGGATCCTCTTCTTATACGCCAAGAGAACCTCGGCAACCTCCGGCGGGGAGAGATCGGACAAGTGAACGGCGTGAGCCGGAGATTCAATCACCACATCGTGAAAGCCAAACCCGGTGAGAACCAGGCCATCGCAATTAGGGTTCAGTTGAAGATCTCTGAAGACAGCAGGGTAGAGATTTTCAATGACTCTGATCTTCCAATCGACGGCGGATTCAGACGGGAACCGGAAGATTTCAGGGGCGCACTCGTGCTCGTGGCCGATGCAGAATGGACATTCCGACTGGGTATTTCTAGGGTTAAAAGAGTCTTTGGATTTGAAATCGGAGGGTCTTCGAGCCCTAGCCGGCGAGAAACAACCCACCGGTTCGTCACCTTGTCTTTCCTGATTTCGGGGTCCCGACCATCCATCTTATGCCCCCACGCCGTCTTTGGTCGCCGCTATATAGTATGGGTGTTAATTTGAGGTTATATGAGAAATGACGCCCAAAAAAATTTATTTGAGCGACGACCACCACTTTAAAGACTAGATAAAAAATTTGTAATTTTATTTAATGAAAAAGTCACCATGTGCAAGGCATATACAATCCCATAAAATATTCCCAAATCAAAAAAACCCTAATGAAAAATCAAAAGACCTAAGAGATCATTTTCTTCTCCAAAGCAACAATTTACAATAGCAACTTCATTCGGGAAATGAGGATTTTCGATCATTATGATGAGCTGATCGTCACATCTTCACAAGAGTTTTTCCTAAACATCTTTCTCTTTCTCCTCTCGCTTCAAGAAAGAAGTTTTCTCAACCCATTTGACGACAATCGACTACGCTTTGATTTACTTCCATTTCATTGTTTCAACTTAAATATTGAACATTTGTTATGGGTATATGATGATTATGTAAAAAAATTGTACTTAATATTTATGTTTCTCATTTCTTACAAACCCCCTTTCCAGAAATCATTTTTTTTTTTTTTGGAAAAGCATTTTAGTGGAAAATTGGTGTTTCATTGTGCTAGAAAATTGAATCATCTTCATGGTTAATTTTATTCCCTAAAACATCTCTATCTCTATCTTTTTCTCCTTCTTGCTCTAAGACAAAGTTTTCCCTCAACCCATTTCACGATTGCCAGATATAATTCGATTTGCTTCCATTTCATTGTCTCAACTTCTATTCCCTCCCCTCCCGCCCGCCCGCCCCCCCCTTTACTCTCCTCGTGACAAAGAACTCATTTTCTTCCAACTCGCAAATCTAGCTTATTTTGTTGACGAGTACGACTGATGACAAATGAAGACCGATTTCCACAAAGACTAAAATATTGTAAATTACAAATATAACATTTTGAGCACATGTTTCCTCTCTCATTGATGTTTAATTTTATTTTTATATATATTCTTGTAAATTTATTCTTATATACATTAATTGGTTGTATATAAAATAAAGTTGTAGCTTTATAATTTATGTGTTAATAAAAAGAATAATTCAATAATTTTGAACTAATAAAGCAAGTTCATAATATGTTTTTTTTTCTCTAATAAAAGAAAGATTAAAAGATGTTTTTTTAAGAGGATCTAAAATTTGTTTTAAGAAAAATTCAAAATGTTGTTTATAATCAAAGTCATTCGTTCATTTGTTTTTAAATAAGATTGTTCATTTCTTTTTTAAATAAAATAACTTTTAAACCAATTTTCAAATAATAATAAAAAAAAAAAAAAAAATTTCTAAACAAAGTTGTAAGTTCAATTTCCTTTCTAAATTAGTTAAATAAATCTTGTGGACCAAGTTTATTTTCTTAATAAATATTTTTATAAAATAAATGCAAATAATTATTGTGTAACTAAAATTGGATCTTAGGACTTTTTTTTTTAAATAAAATTGAATCTATCTTTTATAAGTGAATAAAATTTATTTATTTATTATGTTACTCATGAGATTCTTTTTCTTGGTATCCATAATTAATTAATTAATTGTCATTGTTCCGTAAACTTGTTTAGTAGAGACCTTTTTATACAGCTTAAAAGAGATTATAATCTTACTACCGCATCTCCTCTCAATAAGAACCCGAATTCCTGATTTTGACTTACCATAGACATGTTTTTTCCTAAATAAGGAGTCACACAAAAGTTTTATTTCTTATTTTGTTTTCCCTTTAAAAAAATAAAATAAAATAAGTGGCGACTCCAATTTTCTTTTTAAGAAAATCTTTTTTTTTTCTTAATAAAGCAGCCTCGCCATCACGGCATGGATAATTAAAAATGCAAGTCCACAAAATGGCGACTCATTGTATAAATGCGTGGGCCGGGCTCAACTCTAGCTTTAGTAAATGACATTTAATTGGTCAAATTATGGATATCACATTTTTGTGTTTTTTGTATATTTGATAGCATATTGAGAGTCTTGACTAGCTTTTTATTTTTTATGCATGCTTGATTGCTATAGTCATTTAAGATTTCGGTTTATTGATCTTATTAATTGATTCTTTCATCAATCTGTGAAGATTTGTACAACATACAGCTAAGATTTGAGAATATTTGTGTAGTCAATGTGTTTTATTTAATCTTAGATTGTTAGGGTTTTTGATGCACCCACACCCCACTGTGCACCTTAGATCATCTCTAAGTGTTTGAGAGTTGTGAGCTCACGTCACCCAGTTTTGAGAGCCTTTGCCATTAAGAGCCATCACTCGGATCTTCCTTTTTTCTAGAGCCACTTTGACATTATAGGTTGAGCCTCGATATTTTTTTAAGATTTCTTATCTTACACTTGGGTGCATCTGTGAGCTTTTGGGGCCACTTTGGTCATGTTTGGGTCTAGTGTTCCCTCGTTTGGTTTCCAATGCGATGTTCTTAGAGATTGATATGAGTTCGATTACATAGACTTACCATTTTTTTTGGACATGTTTTGGGGGAATCTGTTTCTCGTTCAGTTGATTTGCTTACTCCTTCAAAAACGGATTTTAGCATTTTGAGTATTTTTAGTCTCTTATTGTGATAATTCTTCAATAGGCATCCCTCTCACTACACATTGTAGATCATGGAGATTTATATATTACAGGAGATTTGAGGAGGTGTTTAGACCCACTTGGATTAGGTCATATATCATTAGAGAGTTGACTTTAGAGAGAGTTGCATAGTTGATGATTTAGATGAAAATTGATTCACAAAGATGACCAATGTGGATCAATTGAAAAAGTATTACATTTGAGATCATGGTTGCAGAATGGGTGGCCATCATTTCGGTTAGCCATATATCTTATCACCTTTACTAATATATTTAGACAATTGCTAGCCCTTTGAGCTTCATGCATGTGTTGTGGTTTTTAATTTCTTGGAGATTTGCTTACTTTTTCTACACCAAGGTAAGGGCCCTTTGATGTATATGTATGCTTTGATAGGAGTCTCATGAGCTTTGGACTTATATGTCTATTTTCATTACTTTGGCTATTATCATCTCATTCCATCATTTTGTCATATTTCATTTTTGTTACCTTCATTTTCCTTATGTTCATTGTTGCTTGCCTTGTCTTTTTGTTACCTTACTCAAATTGATGATTTTCCACATTTTGGTGCATAGAGGGTGGTTATGTCACTCCCTTCACCCCTCCCTTGGCATTGATTCAGAAATTTTGGCTTGAGATGTTACTTTATGAGAGGGGATTTAGACATTTATTCATGATTAGGGAGAGCTTACTCATTCGTTGTATTTCCCGTTGAGGTTTGATTTGTTGATTATCAGGTGTACATTCATTCAAAAAAAGGAAAAAAATTAAAAATTAACAAAATGAAAAAAAAAATGAAAAAAATGAAAAAAAAAAAAAAAAGAAAAAGAAAAAGCGTGTATTTATATATATTATCTTCCTCCATTAAATGCTTATATCGATTTTTGAGTGTTATTTGTTGGGTGTATTTATTAATGAGGATCTATGTGAGATTTTTTTTTATGAAGGTTTTCATTCCTTAGGCCACTTTTGTTATGCATTTTGAGTGTTGAGAGTTCGAGGGGCGAGTGTTGATGCAAGTCCTATGAGTTCACTATTGATACTTGTATCTAATGTTTGATGAGTTATATGGGTTCATGTGAGAGTTCTGTAAGATCCCTTACTTCTTGAATCACTATTGATACTTTTGGTAAGAGGGGTGAGTGTTCAAGTGACCTTTCCCACTAGGATCTTTGGATCATTATCTAGGGCTATTACTCCATCCTTAGTGATATGACTTCCCTTCTACTATACTGATATGAGTTGATCATCATTCATTTTGTTTCTCCATACCAAGCAGATATTGCCACTTTTTTTCCTCTCACACTGACTCAATTATCAGATTCCCTTCTTCACACATTTCTTAGGATTTGTTGCTAGTTTAACCCGGCTCCCATTCATTTATTTCCTTCATCAATGCTTTTGTTGGTTGCCTTTTGAGTTCACTGCTCATAAGATTTTTCTCATACATCATCTTATACATGAGGGTATTGGTTTGATTATTGGGTATTTGAGCCTAGTTTCCCTTTGTTTCTTTTACCCTATCACCCTGCCCACGTTATTTGCCTTCGCGGTCTTTAAGACCACCTAAGTCGTGATATCAAGTGTGATCTTTGACAATTTCTACTTGGACATGTGTTTGAGTTTTGGTTGAAGTTTAGACTCAGTTATGCTTCACCTTTTAGGAGATGCCTTAGTGATGTGTGGGCCCAATTCAAATGTGGGTATAGATGACCAATTGAGTACACATTTGGCAATGGATGATTTTGGTGTTGTCCAGCTTCTCAATTTTACAGTGCATCATATGCCATACTAAGGCATACCCCTATTTGTTGAGATCGTCAGTTCATGGGGTTTTGTTTTTTATTTGCCATTAGGGTATTATTGTGGCGTATAGATTTCGACATCATTGAGGATTGATCTTTATAAATGCACTTAGGCATGAGTTTATACCTATTGGCTAATGTAGGGACGGATAGATTTGATTGTGTGTTCGCCCTTCATCGAGATTATTATTTCTTATGTTGACTTCATGGCCGCTCAATCCATTTGTTGTTACTCATGAGTTACTATATCGAGGCATACCCCTTTTGTAGAGATTATTGACATCTTATGTTGGCTTCATAGACATTTAATATGTCCATCGATCTTTGAAAGTTATTTCTGTGGTCTTCTCTTTCATTTTTCTACAGGGGCATACCCCATTTTTTAGTGAGTTCATTCAAAGTCACCTCTCATTTAGTATTCTTTAGCTAATCTTGGTTCTAGACGTCTTTTTCATTGCCTTAGTTTTATTTTAGATGTTTTTAGTTATAGATTGTTTATTTTCATTCGATTAGTTATCCAGGAGCATCCCTCATTCTTCGAAGTTTATCTTAGATCCTCCTTCAGAGAGTTGATTTTCTTTTTAGGACATCTTCCTATTAGTAGTCTTGCTTTGAGCATATAGTGCCACCATCTTCTAGTAGTCTTACTTTGGGCGTACAATGCCCATATCTTTCAGTAGTCTTGCTTTAGCGCACAAAGGCTTCCATCTTTCACAGTTTTCTGAAAGTGATGTGCTGGCTCTCACACATTTCAGTAGTCTTGGTTTGGTCGTATGGTGCCCCCGTCTTTCAATGTTCACGATTTAGGTGTTCAAAGTCATCCTTTCTAATTAGGCGTTCATAACCATCATTTCTAATCAAGCGTTCAAAGCCACAATTTAGGCGTTCAGACTTCGCCTTTGCCATCTTCATTTTAGATTTCAAGCGTCAGACTCTAAGCCTTTTCATTTAGCTTTGGCTTTAGGCGCTCAGATTACTCACTATCGTCATTTTAGAGTTCGTGCTCGACATCTTTTTTGTCTTCGCTTGGGCTTTAGGTGTTCAAACTTTAGTTTGAATATCTTCTGATGAGTCTAAACTCAACTTTCATGTCTTCGCCAGGCTTTAGTGTTCAAACTTCGCCTTTGCTTTCTTCAATTTTGGGTTTTAGGCGTTCAAACTTCGCTTTTGTTTTCTTCATTTTGGATTTTAGGCATTTAGACTTCACCTTTGCTTTCTTTATTTTGGGTTTTAGGCATTCGGACTTCGCCTTTACCATCTTCATTTTATAGTTCAAGAGTTCAGACATCGTCTTTTATGTCTTCAGTTTTGGTCTTCAGGCATTCAGACTTCGTCTTTACCATCTTCATTTTAGATTTCAAGCGTTCGAACTCGCCTTATGCCTGGCCAGGCCTCAAGCTGCTCAAACTTTTGCATTTTCTTCTTCAGCCAGGGTTTTAGGCATTCAGACTTTGCCTTTGTTTTCTTTATTTTAGATTTCAAGTGTTCAGACTTCGTCTTTACTTTCTTTATTTTGGGTTTTAGGCGTTCAAACTTCACCTTTGTTGTCTTCAATTTTAGATTTCGAGTGTCCATACTGTTTTCTATATGGATTAGATGTCTAAACTTCATCTCAGACACACATTTGCTAGCAATCAAGCAGCCTGTAATGTCGTAAACTGCTTTTGTGATAAGGCATTCAAACTTCGCCTTCATATGGATCATATGTTTAGACTTCATCTGTATCACATTTGCTAGCATCGCAGTTTAGACGTTCAAACTTCGTCTTCTGCAGGTCAGGCGTTCAAACTTCGTCTTTATATGAATAAGATGTTCAGACTTCATCTATATCACATTTGCTAGCACCGCAGTTCAGACGTTCAAACTTTGTCTTCTACAAATCAGGCGTTCAGACTTTGCCTTCATATGATTAAGATGTTCAGACTTCATCTATATCACATTTGCTAGCACTTCAAGAAGCAGACGCTCGTGACTGGTTTCTCAGAATCGTGCATCTCGTGACTTCGCTTCATATGGATCTGATGTTTAGACTTTATCCGTGATCACATTCACTAGCATCCTGAAGTACGTTCGTACTTCGTCAGCAGATCGCATTCAAACTCGCCTTTATAGTGGATCGGATAAGGGGGACTTTATCCGCACCACATCTCGCTAGCATCGCGCTAGAGAACCGGGACTTCGTCTTCTGCAGATCAAGTGTTCAAACTTCGCCTTCGTATAGATTAGATGTTTAGATTACGCCTTCACATAGATCACACATTCAGGCTTCGCCTCTACTTTCTACATCTTGAATAAAGGCGTTCAAGCATCGCCTTTATTTTTTCTCGTTTCAGACCAGACATTCAGATGCCTTCACCATAGTTCAGACCCTCAAAGTTCATATTCATTAGAGATATCGCTACTAGTTCTCACGGTCGCAAGCATTGCCCACTTTGATCACATGGCTTCTTTCGATTGTCTTACTTTCCACTTGCTAGCTCATGAGTTCGTTGCGAGTCTATGACCATTATAGGGTTTTCATCAACATACAATTTGCCTTTAGAGCTTGTTCCCTTATTGGTTTCACCATTTTGTTGAGCATTCACGTTTATGTCAACATGACGAGTATTGATCGCTATACAGTGCACATGATCATTCTAGCACCCATGGGTGGGCCGACTTTCACATGTTTCAAGTTTCAATACAGGTTTCATCCTTAAGATAACCTTCTTAGAGAGATATTGGATCTATATCATAACTTTGTTGGCTTCCCAGTTGTCTCATCCTTTCTCAAATTTTTTTTAGAGCCATTTTGGTTGTTTTTGTTTGAGCAAGTCTGTTCTCGCGCTTTTTTCGTGGTCTTTCTATTCTTCTAGAGTTCACTTCATTCCACTCGCTTTCACTTCTCGTTTATCAGATTGTTTATACGCTTACTTCATTTAGAACTTTACTAAAGACTTGATATATTCAGAACCCTAAATTTACACACATTATTATTATTAAACTTTACTTTTTGATTTTTTTTTTATTATTATTTTTTCTTTTTCTTTTTTTTTTCTCTACTCCTCCCCATTCACCTACACCCCTTATGATACCTAACCCAACCTAACCCCTATATTCTTTCTCCTTTCTTTGGAAGACCCAATCAGGTCCTCCTCTTCCTCTTCTCCCCCGCCCCCCTCTCTCTTTTGTTTTTCTCTACTTTTCTTCTAATTCTCTTCTCTTTCTTGCTCTTCTTCTATTCTCTTTCTTTCTCTTCCTTTTCTTCTCCCTTTTTTCTTCTTCTTCCTTATGCTTTCTACTCCATTGGGACACAAATAACTCATTTTCTCTCCATTTTATTCCAAACTCAAGCAAATCTAAGGCTTATTTTGTTTTGCATGGGCCCACTACTAGTGCTTTTGTTGATCAAGTATGGATTGATAACAAGCAGAAAACCAGATTTCAATAAAGACTCGGGAATATTGTAAATTATAAGTGTGACATTTTGAACACATTTTTCCTCTCTCATTAATGTTTTATTTTATTTTTATATATATTCTTATAAATTCATTCTTATATACATTAATTTATTGTATATAAAATTGAAGATGTAGCTTTATAATTCATGTGTTAATAAAAAGAATAATTCAATCATTTTGAACTAATAAAACAAGTTCATAATGTGTTTTTTTTTAAGAATAATTTTTTTTTCTCTCATAAAAGAAAGATAAAAAGATGTTTCTTTTTTAAGAGAATCTAAATTTTGTTTTAAGAAAAATTCTAAATATTGTTTATAATCATAGTTCTTCATTCATTTGTTTTTAAATAAGATTGTTCATTTTTTTTTAAATAAAATAACTTTTTCAAATAATAAAAAAATATTTTTTTTTTCTAAACAAAGTTGTAAGTTCAATTTCCTTTCTAAATTAGTTAAATAAATCTTGTGGACCAAGTTTATTTTCTTAATAAATATTTTTATAAAATAAATGTAAATAATTATCGTGAAAATTAAATCGATCTTATGACTTTTTTTTTTAAATAAAATTGAATCTCTCTTGTATAAGTGAATAAAATTTATTTATTTTTTATGTATCTCATGTGATTATATTTCTTGGTATCCATAAGTAATTAATTAATTAATTAATTGTCATCATTCCTTAAACTTGTTTAGTAGAGACCGTTTTTATACGGGCCTAGAAAGGTGATACGGCTCACTACCGTATCTTCCCGATAGGTAACCAAACCTTAGAATTAGGACTTGGTTTTTCACAAACATGTCTTTTCCTAAATAAGGAATCACATAAGGGTTTTATTTCTTATTTTGTTTTCCCTTTTAAAAAATAATACTAAGTGATGACTCCAATATTCTTTTTAAGAAATGTTTTTTTCTCAATAAAAAGCAAGTATCGTCATCGAGTGAGGACGCACATGAAAAATGTGGGTCCACACTGAGATTACCGTATTTTAATACATTTTCATCATGTTGTTACTTTTTAATTGATTTTAATTGAGAGGGGAGTTTTTTTTTTTTTTTTTGAATAGAAAAATGATTTTATTAATTCAAACTATCAATATATCATAGAAATATATAATCAATATCGCTCAAAATCATAGATGATGAAATAGCAAACATGTTAATAGCATAATAAATTGCTCAAAGCCTATATATATATATATGATAGTTAAGCCTTACACATTTGATGTTTATATTGCGACTATAATACATATAATTACAGTTCTATAACATATTGATAATTATCGATTTGATTTCTTATCATTGATCGGATATACTTTGTTCGTCTAAATTGTCTTCACACAAATAAATACCGTACAACGAAGACGAAGACGAAGACGACGACGACGACGACGACGACAAATAAATGTCATACTAAGACGATAACTAAAACACGAAAAAACAAATAAAAACCTATATATTATAGAATAACCACTTTATTTATGAATAAAATGATGAAAAGATGTATAGATAGGTATAAGTTTGATGTTGTAGATGGTATAACTTGAATTTTCCCTAAAGAGCATGACATATATAAAGATTGAGATACTTAGAACTAGTTATCGACGTCAACAAACAGAACAAATTTGCAACATTGTACTCAATATTAAAACCATAGATAATTTAGCCCTCCTCCTATCCTATGGAAACCTTAACTTCTTTTGTTATTTCTTTTCATCTTCATTAGAACTGAGGGGTGGTTTTTTACCTTTCTTAGCATGAAATACTTATCTCATTATTTTGTCTACTCGAATATTGGTTTTCTCCCGCAAAAAAGTGGTATTTTCCACCATATCTAAATTTTTATTTGATTTTTCTTTATTTTCTTATGTTTTTGTCATCAATTTATTAAGACATGTGATTGTTTGTTAGTTTGTTAATTGGTTTTTGTGTGGACGATTAAGACGGTAACGCTATTTCAATTAGACAAAGAAGTCACATCAAATTCTGCTCAAGTACATGTTTCATCAAATCTACACCCAGTATTCTATAAGATATTGTAGACATTCTATGTAGCTCTCGAGTCATTTTTCTGCTATTAACTCAACGCCAGGTCGCTCTAATGTTTTTAGTAATTTGATTCATGTGTTCAGATGTAAAAACATTATCATTATGAATTAATGAAATTTCACTTTCCATTGTCAAAAAAAAAAAACCTATAGATAATTTATAGTGATTTTTTTATTTTACAATAATTCGTTAAATAACATAAGCCATTTTGTACAATCTCAAAATAATCCATATGATACAACGATAATAATTAAAACAAAATGTATTTGCCTTTTGTCAAACGGAAACTATCAATACCTTATACAATAATCATGTGAATTTATTTTTAGAACAAGTGAATCTTGTTTATGTTTATGTTTGCAAAGTTATTTATTTCGTTTTTATGTTTTATAAGTTCATATTCATAAAATAATTTTACATTTGAATCTCTAATTAGCCATAAAAAAACAAATAATAATGTGTGTTAGACAGTACACGTATGGTGCAAATAGGATGTTGAAAATCGCTTTATTAAGGTAGTTTGAATATAAAAAAACAAATAAAATACAAATTTTAATAAAATTAAAAGTTCTATGTGATTTATAACGTACAAACATATGCATTGTAAATAATATTATAAAATACAACTTTAAATGAAATATAATATAATGTTTTTCCTTTGTATATAGCAAAAGAAAAGGAAGAATCGATGAATAAGAAAGAGAGGGGGATAGATAGAGATAGAGAGAGAAAAATGAATCTTGGTGTGTTTTACAAGAGGTCATGAAGACCTTTTATAGGAGCGTCGTTAATGGAAGCTTAAGTTTATTCCCTCCTCAAAGAAGTAAATAAATGTGGTCATTCACTTAAATGCTTCATTTACAACATTCCCCCTTGAATGACTATCATAACGAATATGACTCATTAAAACCTTGCTAGTAAACCCAATGAGATAAAACCTAGCGAAGGAAAAAAAAAGTATAATATTCATATGGTGTTGTTGATTGCTCTTAGTCTATTAGGACTGCCTCGTTAAAAACTTCGTCAGTAAAACTCAATGAGACAAAACCTAAATGAAAGGGAAAAAGAGTACAGTACACTAACATCATGTCATAAGCATACTCCCCCCATGTCAATGTCTTTCAATTGACACATTTCAATCTTGTATATTAATTTCTTAAATGTTGAGGTTGACAATGGCTTCGTGAATAAATTTGTTAGATTATCACTTAAGTGCATTTGTTGAACATCAATTTCACAACTCTTCTGAAGTTCATGTGTATAAGTTAACTTTTTGGTAAATGCCATGGTGGAGCATCATTTAATATAACCTCTTGATTGTGCACGCATGCGACATTATCTTCAAATAATGTTGTCAAATTGTCTTTGATAGAAGGGAGTCCGCATGATTCTTGAATATGTTGAATCATCGATCGTAGCCATATACATTCACGACTTGTTTCGTGAATTGTTATAATCTCTTAATGATACAATGATGTGCCCTCCATTGTCTGTTTAAAGGATCTCTATGAAATAGCAGTTCCATTACAATTAAACACACATTGTCTGCTTAAAGGATCTCCTGATCTGGCTTTATATGGATCTAAAAGGTATCTTGCATCAGCATATCCATGCAATTGTTGTTTTGATTTATTTGAGTAAAATAGGTTCATATCAATTGTTCTTTAGAGGTAACGCAATATATGTTTGATATTATTCCAATGTCTTTAGGTTGAAAAGGAACTGCACCTGACTAATAAATTGACAGAAAAAGCAATATCTAAGCGAGTACAGTTAGCAAGATATATAAGTGCACCAATTGCACTACGATAAGATACTTCAGGACCAAGTACTTCTTCACCCTTTTCACAATGACGAAATGAGTAATTTTTCCCGTTAAGTGAACAGACAATCATTTGAGAAATTAAAGGGTGTGCTTTGTCCATATAAAATCACTTTAAAATTTTCTTAGTATATGCTGATTGGTGAACCAACACTCTAGTAGGGAAATGTTCGATCTGCAGACCGAGACAAAATTTTGGTTTTCCCAATATCTTTCATCTCAAATCTATTTTTCAAATATTTTGGTACTTTTATGAGTTATTCAAGAGTCCCAACAAGATTTAAATCATCAACGTGTACATCAATAATTGCAAATCTAGTTTTCGATATCTTAATAACAACGCACTCCAGCATATGCATTGTTTCAGATACCTTCTTTCAATAAATACCACTAAGGTGATCAGGACACATGTCCTGGGATTATTTCAATCCATATAGAGAGATCGCTAGAATTTGATTTGAGCACATACTACGAGGCTTTGTATTATTTGCTTCAACAATCTAAATCCTTCAAGGATTTTCATATATATGTCATTATCTATGGATCCATATAGATAAGTTGTGATGACATCCATGAGACGTAAATCCAGTCCTTCAGAGACTACCAAGCTTATTAGAAAGTGGAAAGTAATTACGTCCATGACAGGAGAATATGTTTCATCGTAATCAATACCAGGTCTATGCAAGAAACCTTATGCTACTACTTGCGCTTTATATCTTATGAACTCATTAGTTTCATTACACTTTCGAACAAATATCCATTTGTACCCAACAGGCTTTACACCTTTAGGTTTTTTTACTACAAATCCAAAAACTTCTTGTTTTATTAACGAGTTTAATTCTACCTGCATACCTTTTTTCCATTTTGGCTAATCATTTCGATGTCAACATTCTTCCACATTTTGTGATTCGGGATCCTTATCATTTCTTATGATGTCTAAGGCCACTTGGAAGGCAAAAATATTATTGATAACAGTATCATTTTTGATCCCATTTATATCCTTATACACATAACTCATTGAGATTTCATAATTTTCAAGTACATGTACCTCTTCAGGGGCTATTTCTTTATCTTGAACCTCTTCAGGGGTTTATTGTTCAATATATGCCTCTGCAGGGGCCTTCTGTTCACCATATACCTCTTCAGGGGCTTTTGTTTAACATATGCTTCTACAAGGGCCTTTTGTTTATCATGTACCTCTTTAGGGGTATCAATTTCTTCTTTATGTTTTCCTATTCTGAGGAGTTATATATTTTGAGCCAATAGATCTCCTACGCTTATGGCGTATTTTAAACTCATTTGTTAATTGTCCTTCAAGTACATCAATTTGTGCTAGAGCATTCGAAGTCGGGATATTTGACTTTGTCACTTTCTTTGTATCAATAAATGCATCTGGTAATTATTTTACAAGAATTTACAAATGAATGATCCTTTAAACTTCTAGTTCACATTGATTTATACAAAGATAAAAATGATAAATTGTAGATGCATTATAAGTAATTTTTGTCATTCTTTTGGAATAGATTTTTATCCCCCTAATGGTGGGAATACACTCTCATTAAAATGAAAATCAGCAAAGCAGGCTGTAAAAACATCTCCTGTTAAGGGTTCAAGATATCTTATGATAGACGAAGAATCACAACCTACATAAATCTCAAGTTTTCGTTGGGGACCCATTTTAGTGCGTCAGAGCAGTGCACCGGGTATATAAACTCGTATAACAAAAAGATTCAGAATGAGAAATATTTGGTTGTTTGCCTAGTACAAGTTGTGAAGGGGAGTATTCATGGTAAGTTGTTGGTCAAATACAAACCAAGCTTGCAACATGCATGATAGCATGTCCCTAAGAAAAAGTTAGCAATTTTGTTTTCATTAGCAATGGTCGAGCTATTAATTGAAGACGTTTGATGAGGGACTCTACTAAACCATTTTGGGTGTGAGTAAGAGCAATAGGATACTCAATATTTATTCCAACTGACATGCAATAGTCAGTAAAGGTTTGGGAGGTAAACTCACCGTTGTCAAGTCTAATAGTCTTGATTGGGTAATCAGGAAATTGGGCTCGTAATTTAATCATTTGTACAAGGAGTCTAACAAAGACAATATTTTGTATGGAAAGAAAACAAACGTGTGACCACCTAGTACAGACATCTATTAAGACCATAAAGTAACGAAAAAGTCCACATGGTGGATGGATAGGTCCACATATTTCCTCATGTATTCTTTCTAAGAAGATTGGTGACTCAAATGTACCTTTGCTAAAGGATGGTCTAACTATCAATTTACCCTTGGGAGCAAGCAGCACAAAGGTATTAATGGGGCAAAAGAATCTTCTAGTTCTTTAGTGGATGCCCATGTGAGTGTTCTATGATTCTCCGCATCATTGAGGACCCAAGGTGACCCAGCCTGTCATGCCAAAGAGCAAAAGTCTTTGGATCGTTGAACTTCTGGTTCACAACAACATATGACTCGATAGGCTTTATATTTGTATGATATAACCTAGAGGAGTTGGCTAAGATTTTTTCCATTATAAGTTTCTTGTCACAGACTATAGAGGTAATGTAAAGACATTCTATATTACTTTCATTCATAGTTTCAATATGATATCCATTTATACGGATATCTTTAAAGCTGAGCAAATTTCTTGTGGATTTTTTTATAGTACAATGCATCATTGATAAGGAACTTCGTTCCATTTGGTAACATTATATTTGCTCTTCTGGAGCCTTCAATTAAGTTTGCAGTATCAGATATGGTACTCACATTAACATTTGTTAATGTCAAATCTAGAAACTATATTTTATCTTGAAGAATTGTGTAAGTGGTTACACAGTCAAGAAGACATACATCACCCACATTTATCTTGAGATCAATAACACATGAATTTAAGATGAAATTAATAAAAACTATAGATAATATAAATAACAATGTAATAGATGTAATAACAAAATGATACTTTATTTAATTTTGATATAAGAAGCATCATTCAGTAGTAGTATTTTTATCATTCATCAAATGGTTTGTTTTTTCATTATGACCTCCAAAGAAATCACTATCATAATAAGTTAAGTATAGTTCATTTCTATCAGTAAAGTTCATTTATATTTCTTTACATTTTTATTTAATTGATGTTTGGTAGAGGTTGACCAAATGTTTGGGTGTACGATAGGTATGTGCCCAATGCCCATTCATACCAGATCTATGAAAATTATTCTCAGGGGCATTGGAATGTGTATTTTGTTTATACTTCCCATTTTCTTGTTTCACCTCGGTATTATTCCACTTTTGGTGGTTCCATGAGGTTTTCCTTTTATGAGAATTTGAATTATTACTACCATGAGTTCCATGGTATCATAAATTCTTTCCATGATCGAGACCATGTCCACGAGTTTGGGACGATATTACATTCACTTAAGGGAATGGTTTGGATCCAGTTGGACGAGACTTATGATTTTTCATCAAAAACTCATTATTTTGCTTAGCAAAAATAAGACATTATATCAATTCAGAGTATTTCTTAAATCTACGCTCTCGATACTACAACTACATGAGCACATTCGAGGCATGAAATGTGATGAACGTTTTTTCTAGCATGTCTTCTTTTGTGACTTTCTCTTATCATAACTTCAATTGAGAGCTAATTTTAAATAATGGGAATTTATATTAACTGACTGCTTTAAAATCTTGCAACCTTAAGTGCATCTAGTCATATCAAGTTTTTGGGAGAATCACAGTTTTCTAGTGGTCATATCTCCCATTCAACTCATTCCATAAAGTGAGGGGGGGTCCTTTATTATAAGGTATTCACTTTTTAAATCCTCATGGAGGTGGTGTCAAAGGAAAATAAGCACTTTTACGCGATCCTGTAGGGATGCTTGATTTCCTTATTTGATGATAGCTTCAAGATTCATTAGATCAAAATGTATCTCAATATCAAGGGTCCAAGATAGATAATTCTTTATAGTAATATCAAGTGCCACAAACTCAAGTTTTGTAAGATTTGACATTATCGACAAACTTTTGATAATAATGTATTAGAATCGGTTTTGACAAATAAAAGTATAGATTTTGGTTTACAATCAAAACCAAATATAACTATAGATATGCAAAATTAAAATAACTTCAAGCTAAGGTTAGGAAATTACCTTCAGAGCAAACTCATACTGATAATGTGTTGTGAATAATATTATAAAATGCAACGTTAAATAAAATGCAACGTTTTTTCTAACATGTCTTCTTTTGTGACTTTCTCTCATCATAACTTCAATTGATAGCTAATTTTAAATAATGGGGATTTATATTCACGACTGCTTTAAAAATCTCGCGAACCTCAAGTCAAGATCTAGTCATATCGTTGGGAGAATCACGCTTCCTAAGGGTCATATCTCCATTCAACCTCATTCCATAAAGCCGAGGCCCTTTATTATAAGGTATTCACTTTTTAAATCCTCATGGAGGTGGTGTCAAAGGAAAATAAGCATTTTTACGCGATCCTGTAGGGATGCTTGATTTCCTTATTTGATGATAGCTCCAAGATTCATTACATCAAAATGTATCTCAACATCGAGGGTCAAAGATAAATAATTCTTTCTAGTAATATCCAGTGCCACAAACGCAAGTTTTGTAAGATTTGACATTATCGACAAACTTTTGATAATAATGTATTAGAATCTGTTTTGACAAATAAAAGTATAGATTTTGGTTAACAATCAAAACCAAATATAACTATAGATATGCAAAATTAAAATAACTTCAAGCTGGTGTTTAGAAAATTATCTTCGTGAGTAAACTGCATCGACATAACGCGGCTGCTGGTAATAATATTATAAAATGCAACGTTAAATGAAAAAGAATATAATATCCTTCCTTTGTATATAGCAAAAGAAAATGAAGAACTGAGGAATAAGAAAAAGAGAGAGAAAGATAGAGAGAATGAGAAATGAATCTCGGTGTGTTTTACAAGAGGTCATGAAGATCTTTTATAGGAGTGCCATTAATGGAAGCTTAAATTCATTCCCCCCTCAATGAAGTAATTGAATGTGGTCATTCACTTAAATACTTTGTTTACAACAATTTGAGAGATTATTATTACTAGTAGTAATAGTATTATTATTGTTGTTGTTATTTATAATAAAAACATATTCTAATACTATTCATGAGTATTAAGCACATGTTTGTATCATTAGTACTATTAGATGTGAATTGTACAATAATGTCATATATGAACAAAATTGCAATCGACTTTATAACAGGTTTGAATTACTAGTACTAAATATATGTTTGTTGTTGAATGCAAACGTATAAAGGGAAGTAATTGTAATAAATTAAATTTATTTTATTTGACGATTATTTGTGATTTTATGAAATTTTATTAAATAAAATTACTTTTTTTTTTTTTGGTGCAAAAAGATATTGAATGATGTTATATTTGTAATATTTTAGATTCTAGTACAATAATCATGTTCCATGAGAAAATAAGTCATAGATTCTATGATAGTCGTAACATGTATGTGTCTTTGTAATCAAGATATATTTTTTGATGGATACAAGAATTAAATATGACAATATGGCGTAGGGGAATAAATATTTGTTACAAAAATATTATAGTCTCTGATATGCATTCAAATTGATACCTTAAAATTCACTAAGTGTCATTTATACACTATTATAAAACAAGTCAAAAAAAGGTAAAAAAAAATTGTGTTTCAGTAATTGATATTTGTTAAGAGGTGTATTAGAACGCTTTTGTTTTTTTTTTTTTTACTTAACGATGAATATAATTTTTTTTCTACTTAATAATATTAAGTATTAATTTTTTTTTTTTTTAACATTGGATAGTAAGTATTGCTAGTTTTCCTTTTTGATTATTTTTTGTTCAATTTTTTTTAGAAATTTCAATAGTAAGTGATGTGAATGCTGAAAAAATTAAACGGCACCTTAATTGGATTCTAATGTGCTTTAAAATAAATATTCGTTATTCAATAATTATTATAAAAGTATATTTATTTGCATCATATTGATGTGGTAACAAAATACAAATTTATTTTAAAATTCTATCATTATTTCTTATTTTTACAAAAATGTTTTTTTTTTGTCATTGGTGTTTGAAGGTAACTTAAAAGTCAAATAAATAGGAAATCGAGTTTTTCAACATTTGACTTTTTTTTTTTTTTTTGAGAACACATTTGACCATTTTGATTATTATAAAAAAGAAAAAAAGAAAAAAATTGTTTGATGCGAAATTGACAATATTGACATAAATGGCGCATGTAAGACAATTTCGCTCTTATCATAACATGACAAAATAATCATTTATTACTTAGTTCTTTATATTATGTATATGTATTTTCAGTTATTTGAATATCAATTTTTTAAATTGTGAAATGCATGAGAAAAATACGATCATTAAAGAGATAGTATAAATTTAATTATTCTCATGAATCGTGCATAAATTATAATTTCGCTCTTAACTATATCATCATTTAGTGTTCAGTGTATATTTTTAATTAAATCTTCACTCTTCAATGTTAATTAACTAAACCAAACACAAATATATTTCTTAAAAATCCGAGCAGGTTATATTACTGCATCTTATAATATAAAGCTGTCTCAGCGAGTTATCCCAAAAATTGAAATCCCCAAAAGTATATTTTCTTCAAAAAGTCATTTTGAAATTTAGGCTAAGTTTTAGGTAGAGGCATTTAGAATGAGTGGCATCCCAAGTTTTATTTATCACAAAAATATATTCGATTTCTCATTTCTCTTCTTTAATAATTAAATCATGCTCTACTTTATTCATCTATGTCCTTTAAATACAGCTATAAATTTTATTTAAAAATATAAATAAATATTTAATTAATAATTTTAGTAGTTGAATTTTTTTTTAATTACAAATATTAATTAATTTAAAAAAAATTGTACTTCTTATAAAAAATTATGAAAAATAAATAATTTATCAAATATAGAGTTAAAAATAAATGTGTTGGGATTAATAGAAAAATCTGATCCGATGTAGTTGATAAAGATTTTGTTGATTTCTCGAATCGCGTTGGGGTTGTAAGGCGATAAATCTTCGGTGATTTAACATGTCGCGATTGACTACCATGTCGCATTGGGTTATAAAGTTTAATCGGGTTACGGATTATTTGTGTCGGCTGGCGATTTGTCAATCGCATTGAAGCTTTATAAAAATTTCTGGGTTACGAATGATTTGACCAATTCATTAGCTAATTTGTCACATCGCATCGGGGTTGTAAGCGATAAGCTGATACTTTATATATATCTTTATATTGACATGAATCATGAAACCACGACTTTATATATTTCGGTAGCGATAAAGACTTAAAACATCTATAAGTGGGACGGATGTCCGTAGAATTTTACAGCATCGGTGTTCAATTGCTATAGCGAAAAAATGAGTAACTTTTTTGAAGCGTGCTTGAATGATTAATGTAAATGAAGAAAGAAAGAAAGCGCGTGGTTTGCGGTATCGAGTTTGAAAGACAAGAAACTCCACGATGTCTGCAGACTCACGGGAGGATAGAATCGGTAAACCCAATGCGTGCTCGTGGCAGAGTTAGCGGTAGTTCTGTTGCCTAAATGATTGCCGTTGAATCCAGTCTGACGGCTGTTATTTATGACGACGTTAAGTCGGCCTTTGTTTATTCAAATTTTACATACGCTCGGCAGCCTTTATTGATTATTTCGTGCAGTAAATGCTACCAACGATGGGTTTATCAGTGAACAAAAATGACGGTTGCACTTGGCATTGCTTGCATACGATATGTCTCTGGACTCGCTTTCGATGGTATGTCGAATTGGAAAAGCGTAACCATCGAGTGTGTCAAAACGATACAGGGGGTGTGGTAGAAATTTTGGGCTGAATATCTCAGAATCACGGCGGTGACCCGAGGTACATTATGGAAAAGCTAATCAACGTGGCTTTGCAGAATGTTAAGCGATTTGAATTTGTATCATTGGGCGTCGAAGCGTCGGCGGCATATCCACGAAATGTATACTTGTCATGTCCATTGACCGACTATCGTGTTCGAAGCCATCGCCTCCTACGACTTGTGGATATGGCATGCTTTTTTTGGCATGCCCGGATCTAACAATGATATTAATGTACTCGACGCCTCCAATATGTTTGCTAACTTGCGAAAATGATGTGGCCGATGCAAATTTCTGTAATGAGCTGGCAATTCTGATATGGGGATCTTATCTTACGAGGTATTATATATCTAAAATGGCGACAATTGTTGTCGATTCGCATCGCCGAGAGTTGGCTCGCAAATTGTTCGCAACAAACATGGGGATTCAGAAAGGATGTCGGCGAGCATTTGGGTGCTTCAAAAAAACTCGTTTGCTATCGTTCGAGGACCAGCTCGGTCGGCATCGTGAAGAATTGAGTTTTATCGTAGCGTGTATTATATATTACCTGACATGATAATTGTGGTTGATAACCACGGCAATGAAGACCTTGACTCATTAGGAACCGATGGCGGTTAAAGTATCCACGAGGGCACGATACCCTTTGATGATTATGGTTGCTTAACCCGCGCCGTCGAGATTGAACACACGTATGCCCTCGCGACATCATTGCACATGCGTAGATATTACACCTGGTGACAAAGGCGTTAACAGTGAATTTGCCTTATTTTGATTCGATATTACGTTACATACATTACATGCTATGTTTTTCAATGAAAATTTAAGTTAGTTGCATATTTTAATAATTTTTTACTATTAAAAGTACATAGATAATTTGAATATTTCATTTTAATTAAGTAGACAAAAATTGAAATTATATTGAAAATAAACCGCTAGTAATCTGGAAGTACATTAAAGTTGAAGCTACTTGCATTTTCATTGCTTTTGTCATAATCGTACGCTACGTAGCTGGAGCACAATAAGCCATTGCTCAAATCTGACATATGCGAGATGTCTTTTTCCATAATGGCATCATCGATCATATGCAACCTATCTCGCCTCCTTCTACATCCTATCTCGAAGACGTCTCGCAATTTCTGGGCCTGCACATCCTCCCTCCGTGCTTCGTCCCTTCAATAATTGAAGCTTTTGCTCCTCATACAAATTATTTCTCTTTCACTCTGCCCAGATAATCACAAATCGTATCCGAAATGTAATTATCAATATCCGTCGACTCGCCTTACTTTTATGTCCTGCTTTTAGTCGCTTTTTCTTCCCGTGTGTCTCTTTCTTTAGCTAACCGCTGTATCAAGCATTGGGAGGGGGCTTGGTCGGCGTCATTATTGATTTCACCACATGATGTCGTGATCTACCGGGCGCGGCTCCGCGACGGTTTTCGGACCGACAAGAGAAATGGCGGTCGGGACGGACGACGACGGCGATTCCGCTGGCGACCTCAAGGGTACGCCTTCGAACCCCGAGATTTTCGATCGACCGATTAATCACAATGCCACGACGACCGGTGTCGGGCTTCCTCCTTCTTCCTCCGCTCTTCGAATCGCTTATCGAGATTTGGCTGGCGCGAAAATCTCAGATCTAAGAATTCTTCGTTCTTCGTTTCCATTCTTCTATTTATTAATGTTGTTCGGCTTGTCGATATCATATCGTTCACGTTTTTGCATTTTCAGGGGAATCTCCGGGAAGAGAATGCTTTTCTTTATTTTTTGTTCAACTTTTGTAAATTCGCTCCAACGGTTATATTACGAAGTGATAAGCTGCTTTTTCCATCACTATTGGATGTAACAAATGATCAACTATATTTGCCCAAATATACTGATATCGCTCAAGAGCAACTTTGCTCCACGGATTGCTCCACCGCCGGGAGCCATTTTTTCGTTAAGATCTAAATTCCGCTTGCTTCTACTGTCACGGAAAGATAAATTTCCACAAAGTCATTAGAAAACAATATATAAAGGTATAATTCATTGTTCTAGAATCTAGATAATCTATCAAATTTCTATTTTGTGTTTTGAATTATATATATAATTTTTATCTTAAACTATTTTCTTACAACAATTCTTGAAAATATGAGCTCCCATGCATAATCCAAAAGATTTTGTGTACAAATGAAAATTACATGTAGTAATTAAAACATGTCCATGGCATCCTTCTTTTTAAAATTTTTTTATTTTTATCACAATTTATTCATGTGACTTAATTTTTGAAACAAGTCAAATTTTTTTTATATCCATGCTCAATGAAGTTATTTAATTCATTTGTAGGAAATATTTTCGCTTGTCGTAATTGTTGTTTCTTATAAGACTGAACCCATTATTTCATAGAATTCTGTCACCCTTTAATCATCGAAAGCAAATTTCATCGGGTTTGTTTTTAATTTTTCGCCAGCACATACTGATTCAAACTCAGAATATATTGATAGATCCAAGATACAAATAGTTAAAAATTATGCAGGATAAAACAATATTCAAGTTAATAATATAATAAATCGATATAAAACCTATAAATTTTATAATATAACGATTATAATATCTAATGATTCGCTTTTTCAACATATCAATCCATCATAATTGACATTCGAATCGACAGTAATCTGCTTACTTGTCTAAATTACCCACATATAGATGAAACACTGTAATAAAACAATGAACGTTGATAATAAATAAAACATCGATAAAACAATAATAACACAAAAAAATAAGATAAAACATAAATTTTCTTGAAAAAAACCATTTTATTAAACAAACAAATGAAACAAAAACACGTGAAAGGGTGATTTCAGATCAATAATAATAAAAATATTATCCCTTATTACTTTTTTTTTTTTTTTTGATAAAATCCCTTATTACTTAAGCAAAATAAGTTATAAAAAAACAAAACGAGGGAAAAAAAGGAGGGTGACTATAGTTTTAATCACCATTTCTCTCGATGTGGCTCGTTTTAATGTTAATAAAATTACAAAAGTATAAATTTATTTACTTTTTTTGAGAGGAAAATGTTATTTATTTTTTAAATAAAGAAATACATTATACACATATAGCATATATAATTTAGACCTCATTTGAAATTTATAAGCTTCCACGTAATAATTCTCCGTCGTATAAAACATAAGGAGAAGGTGGTTCCAGATACCACAGAAATCTTCAGACACATTTAAAGGGGAAAAAAAAAAAAAAAAAAAAAACTTTCCCAAATGCTCTTACATAAAAATCGGATTCGGACCACCAAACCCTAGACAACTCCATTATCCTCAACTTTATCGCAGGTTTCTGCTTCAGATTTTCAAATATTGTACAAAAATATGAAAATGATACAGTTTCGAAGATCGGAGCATGATCGCCACATCGCTAGGTTCTGCGCAGCGTGAATGTGTCGATCTTTTCAAACTTGGTCTCCGATCCTCCTGGATTTGAAGTTATTCGAGCTCGATCTGTAAGTACATGTGTTCTCGCTGTAGGATGGGTGTTTTGTCTTCGGCTTTGGTTTCTGTTTGATGATCTGTGTTGTGTTTTTGAATTTTTGGTGCTTCTGTTGGTGGATGGATTTGAGAGTTTTTGGTTGCTTAGAATCTTAATGGATTCCGATCATCGTTTCTCGATTGTTTGATCGGTTTGATTTGATCGTTTTTCAAATTTTCGGGATTTGTTTTGGTAGTGGGACCTCATTTTTTGTTGAAGTTGGAGCATAATCGCCGTCTGGTTAGAAATGGATTCTGCGAAGTTGATATGTTGAATATAATCCATACGTATTGTTTTAGCTACATTAGCTTTCTCGTTCTGGGGAAAAAAAATTGGTTTTAAATCATGCAACAAAAGGTTCTACTTATACACGTACAGATTTTAGTTTTATTTCTTGAAATCCAAATACGGCATCGCCTTTTCTATTGCTTTTTCAGTACGCTACTATGCTAGACATTAAGGAGGCTTCTGAGAATTTTGTCTTAACATTTATATTTAATCGCAAGTTCTTTGATTATTGTTACTATTTGAAATTATATAATCTCACGATGATGTAAAAGAAAAAACCCTGCCGTCCAGTCTCTCGTATGCCAAGGCTTTTTCCAAGATTCACTTTTTTTTTTGTTGCTTTAAGAGGTTTCCTTGTTGGTATTCTTCTAATTTGTGGTTACCGAATATACTTTTGTTTTGTTTTGTTTTTTCTTCTCATTTTCATTTTTTTTGGGTTACAGAAGAACTGAAGGCATATTAGGTGAATGATTGGGATGTGAATTGCATGGGTTGAGGATGCCAGAGTTGCGAAGTGGAGCGCGGAGATCAAAGCGTCTTGATGATCTTCAACCTTCACCACAACCAGGGGATCAAGCGGAAAATTGGCTTCTGCCTGCTCAGAACAGACCCAGGAGGAGAGTTGGTGGTGGAAGAGGAAGGGGCTGTAATGCTTCGACTCTAGCAAAAGGACCTTCAGCAGCAATATCCACAAGGCCAGCAGCCGCTGGTAGAGGCAGGAGCATTAGATTGATAGACTTAGATCCAGAGCCTCCTTGTGAGGTTCTTCCAGAAGCTGGTGCTTTAGGTGTTGCAGAGCCTGCTTTTAATCGAGTAGACGCCACGGCAGATAAAGAAATTGCAATGGAAGGTGGAAGTGCAGAGAAAATCATCGGAGCTGAGGAAGAAGCAAGCACTACTCCTGTCCCAGAAAGGGTAGTCCTTTTTTTACTTATTACTCTATTTGAATTCATGTTATTTTAAAATGTTAAAAGTTTGAGTCTTAGGATGAATGAATGGGGCCTGCTTATTTCAGTGACAAACACTTCTAGCCCCAAATCTTCCAAAAACTATAACCTGATCAGGTGACCTGACAATTTATTTCATGCATGAAAAAATTGTCTGGTAACATGTCAAAACTCAAATCTTGTGGACTTGTGTTTGAATAGGCTGTTATCAGGTCCTGAGGTCTTTTTTTCCATCCTCATTACCCTGATTTCTGGGGGGCTAATAGAGCATTTGTTTAAAACTTTTCCTTCACTTATTCTTCAAGATGGAATCTCTCAAAGAGTCTGGCTTTTATTGTTTTTGGTTGTAGGTACAAGTGGGTAATTCTCCTATGTATAAGATAGAAAGGAAGTTAGGTAAAGGTGGTTTTGGTCAAGTGTATGTTGGCAGAAGGGTAAGTGGTGGCACTGAGAGAACAGGACCTGATGCACTCGAGGTACTATTTTCAAAGCTTCTTAACCATATCTGACTTTTCCAATGATTAGTCGCTGCAATTATGCGATGTAAAGGGATTCTCATGACAGGTAGCGTTGAAGTTTGAGCACCGTAATAGCAAAGGATGCAATTATGGCCCTCCTTATGAGTGGCAAGTCTATAAGTAAGTCTATATTTTTGGATGTGTATGGGTTAGTGTGTTGTGGTTAAAATTGTTTTAAATTTAAAGGCTTGAATTACCATTTTCATTTTTGTTTTTCTTTCTTCTCCTCCCCCCCCTGAAAAGCACTCTAAATGGTTGCTATGGGATTCCCGGGGTTCACTACAAGGGTCGCCAAGGAGATTACTACATTCTGGTAAGTTTTGGTTTGAAAATTTTTGTCATCAGGATTCATGATTTCCAAACTTGCATATTGTGCCTGAATCAAAATAAAATGAACATGTCAGGTCATGGACATGCTGGGGCCAAGTCTTTGGGACCTTTGGAATTCTGTTGGCCAGACGTAAGAAATAGAATCTCTTTATCTCTTGCTTTTACATGCACACATGGACACTTTTTCCTGTTTTGAACTTATTTATGTCCTGTAACAGGATGTCACCAAATATGGTGGCTTGCATTGCAGTGGAGGCAATATCAATTCTTGAAAAGCTTCACATGAAGGGGTGAGTCCTATCAACAATTTCATGTTTAACTTTCTCAGAACCATCCTGCCTCTCTTGAGCATTTTCCCCAAAGTGGCTTCTTCATTCTGTTAATTGTTGTCATTTTTTTGTTCCTCAACCAAGGTTTGTGCATGGAGATGTGAAGCCAGAGAACTTTTTACTTGGTCAACCTGGAAGTGCTGATGAGAAGAAGCTATTCCTTATTGATCTGGGTTTGGGTATGCATCCTTCCTTTAGTCTTTCACCTGTTGTGTCATATCTTATGTGTGGCGTGAACCATGGTATTGCTTCATTATGTGAAACAATGTGCAGGAGTGTTTGGCACTTCTTTTTGCTTGCATTTTTGTTCTTTGCCTCTGATGTTAATCATTACAGAGTAAATGCTTTTCTATTGTGAGTATTTATTGCCAGTGTGATTGGCAAATTTTTGTTTCAGCCTCTAAGTGGAAAGATTCTACGTCTAGTCAACATGTTGATTATGATCAGAGGCCTGACATATTCAGGTTTGTGGATTTCAGGACGTTTAACCCCCCCTCCCCAAGAAAAATACCTGAGCTTTATAATAAATCAATCATCTTTTTGGCAGGGGAACAATACGGTATGCAAGTGTGCATGCACATTTAGGACGGACAGGAAGTAGAAGGGATGATCTTGAGTCACTAGCTTACACATTAATATTTCTCATTAAGGGAAGATTACCATGGCAGGGGTATCAGGTGTGCTTATATTGTTTTTTTTTTTTTTTTGGGATCTATTCAGACTGAGGTAGTTTCATCCGATTTTAATTTTTCTCATTTGGGATATTACAGGGAGACAACAAGAGTTTCCTTGTTTGTAAGAAAAAGATGGCTACTTCACCAGAGTTAATGTGTTGCTTTTGTCCGGCTCCGTTCAAACAGTTCCTTGAGGCTGTTACAAATATGAGATTTGATGAAGAGCCAAATTATGCCAAGCTGATATCTCTTTTTGAGAACCTAATTGAACCTGTACAAACGAGACCAATTAGAATTGATGGAGCTCTTAAGGTTTTGTGATGTTTCATGTATTTCTTTCTCTAATTCAGATCAGATGGAGGATTTCTTATCTTTATTGTCTTCTGCATAATAACTAGGTTGGGCAAAAGCGGGGACGATTGCTCATAAATTTGGAAGATGATGAGCAGCCAAAGAAGAAAGTACGATTAGGTAGCCCTGCTACCCAATGGATTTCCGTTTACAATGCACGACGTCCCATGAAGCAGAGGTAAATGGATATGTTCTCGTTCAAAATGGCATTCTTTGATCTTGGTTGTCTGGTCCTGTAAAGTTCATGCAACTACTTGTGCCTTGTTTTACTCCTGGATTTTCTTTTTTCCTTTTTTCTCTATTCTTAATTCTGATGAGGCATGATAAGGAAATCCTAAACTTCCTTATCTATTGAAAAAAAAGAACTTGCTGATAAATTTTTTTGAACTCATGTGATGAATGAATTAGTTCTTCATTCAGTTCAGATGATTCATTATGTAGTAAATCTAATAGCTATTGGTCATTCTAATCTAGAAAATTGTGACATTCCTTTTCTGATAAATAATCCTGTGACAGTAATGTTCTGATAACTTATTTTGTTGTTCATCCTATATATAAGATATCAAGTTTGGGTTTTCTGAATAAGTTTTTGCATCTCTATTTTTTGGGTCATATCTCAGTTGTTCTGACCAAGTACAGTCGAGGTTCCAGTCTGTTCTGCCTCATTAAATTTTCACTAAATTCTTTAGATGGAAGTTTTCCTTGTGACATGCCTGGGTTGATATGAAACAATTATCAGAACGAACCCAATATTGAGATGTTTAGACCATCTGGATTTCATTTGGAATTTAAATTCTTCCCGACTCTTTATTTGTCTTAGAAATGTAGTACACTGTTAAACATGCTTCCTTTTTGGGGCAGCCAAGAAAACGAAGAAAGTTTCACTAATCTTATGGATAGACAGTTGAATGGAAGCAAAATCTTGATTAAGGTTGGTATATAGTACATGGAACTTTAAGTAGCAAAGGGACTGTTTTTGACATGTGATTGATTGCCAAAGTAAAATGGAAATTACCATGATAGAAACAAAGGATGAGAAGGAATATAATTTGTCTAAAATATGAAATCAGGGTTAATATGTCTCAAAGGCAGTGTTGTTTAGCACTTGAATGTGAAACTGGTGGTAATTCTGTCTAGCTATGCAATGTGGTGTCTCCAATCTTATCATTTTTCCTTAAGTGGTGAATTTAGTTTTGGATCTGGACCTAAAGATTTTGAATCCTTACAAGTGCTTGAGGAGGGCATATCTTTTACTGGCTCTTCTAGAAATGAACCCATGATATATGCAACCATGGTAAAGGCATTCTCATCAGCAAAAAGATTGAATCCTGTGATTTCGATGTTGACCTGTACAGGATATGTTAGGCCTAATCAAATGGGTAAGCCAGAAAACTCATATGTGAGTGTTTCTTTTGGTAAGCTTAAGAATTTTCTATTGTATTTGTAGATATCATTACAATGTAGCAGATTCAAGGCTGCCTCAGCATGTGGAGAAGGGTAATGAAGATGGGTTACATATAAGCTGTGTGGCCTCTTCATCAAATCTTTGGGCCCTGATTATGGATGCGGGAACAGGTTATAGTTCCCAGGTTTATGAATTATCAGCTGTCTTCCTGCATAAGGTTATTATTATTATTTTCCTTGTTTTGATCTCTATCATCTTCTGTGAGTGGGTTCATGCATACCTGATTCTACTAACCTTGCACTTATTTTGGATTTTCATCAGGATTGGATCATGGAACAGTGGGAAAAGAATTACTACATCAGCTCAATAGCAGGGGCTACTAATGGGAGTTCTTTGGTTGTCATGTCAAAAGGTTGGGTCACACTTTCATAGATTATCAAAGCATTTATTCTCCGTAATTGTCTCTGTTTGCAATTTGTTTCTCATCTTTTCTGTACATTTAACTTTCTGGTAATGATTAGGAAACAGCATATCTCTTCTACTAAGGTGACACGATTCCAACAAAATAATGAACTGCTATGTGTGACTGTGTGTGTGCTTACACAGTTGGATGGATACAGGTTCAGAGATGGAGGGTTTAAGCTTGTTACAGTTAAAACATAGGATCATGAATGACTTTCCATGTTTTGCACCTCTTAATCCCATATAGATTCTGAGTTTATTAAGTGGCCTCTGGGATTGGCCCCTTTTGGGGCCTTTGCATATCTGCTGGCTTGGCCTGCTTTCTTCTGCTGTGCACCACTGAGGAAGTGAACCGGGTCCAGTTCTGCGCCTATTTCTACTACCATAATTACCTTGTCATCACTCCTCTCTGCTGCTCTTTAGCCTGAGTGCAAAATCATGAGCAAATTAGAAGAGGCAATTACTTTCATGAGGCTTGAGCATCAGTGACAGACCACCAATTATGTTCTGAATGCTACACTAAATTCTTTTTTATTCATGTTGCTCACATGCTCCATATTTTAATCAATCAGTCTCATTCAAATTGGATCATGGGATTTCATGTTGTCATGTTGCATATTGTTTTGAGTTGGCCCCTGTATTTATCAGGAGTTTTCTCTGTATATTAGGAACTCCTTATACCCAGCAATCTTACAAAGTGAGTGAATCCTTTCCCTTTAAATGGATTAATAAAAAGTGGAAAGAAGGTTTCCATGTCACATCTATGACTACGGCTGGAAGTCGCTGGGGGGTGGTAATGTCCAGGAACTCTGGATATACTGATCAGGTATCACCCTCTTATCTAGTTACTGATTGATATTCTTATTATTTTGCTCACTTTAGTAAAAATAAGAACAATTTCTTTTAGCAGTAGCTGATATTCATTTCCCTCTTTTTACCGGTCTTGCTGATACAAAGGTTGTGGAGCTTGATTTTCTCTATCCAAGTGAGGGAATACATAGGAGATGGGAGTGTGGTTACAGGATTACATCTATGGCTGCAACTAATGACCAAGCGGCTTTCATACTGAGCATACCGAAACGTAAAATGATAGACGAAACTCAAGAAACCCTTCGTACCTCTGCCTTCCCAAGCACCCATGTAAAGGTACGAAAACTAGCATTTGTTGCATTTTAACCAAGCAAATCGTTCACAGCCCTAGAGAAATGAAGATGATTTTGAGGTCTTTAAATCTGCTTATTCATTCGTTTATTCATATATTTTTTTTCAGGAAAAATGGTCCAAAAATCTCTACATTGCAGCCATTTGTTATGGGCGAACTGTTTGTTAATTTATGGATTGTATATTTTTGTGATTTTGTTGGAGAATGTATGAAGTAAAATTTGAAGGCCAGGAGGGACTATGGAACACACTTGGTTTTTTATTGTAGGCCATGGAAAAGAAAATCCTGCTCACATGATGATGATGATGATGATGATGATGACTGTATAAATTGGAAAAAGGAAATAGAAGGCAACAAGAATGAAGAGAGTTGGGAGGAGGGGGCCATGTAGCATGAATCATCCCGAGCCAGTGGTAGCTAGGGTTTGATGAGAAGAAGCATATATCTATATATATATTCAATATATATATATTTGTATATATATATATATATTGAATATATATTTTGATAGTAACCTGGCAATTGCAGCCAAAGTAAAAAGTTGATCTGATTTTACCTCCATTGTGCTTGAAATTATTATTAATATAAAACCAGATTTTCTATACTTGATTCGGCGTAAATGTTGTTACTAGGGTGGCTTTATGTTTAATAATTATACTCTTATGCTTTAACGCCTTTGACAATTATAAAGGTACATAGGCAAGTGTGATAAGTTATGGAGTATACTTTGTTTACTGAAGGAAGCGGATCTAGCAGAAGTATCTGACTTCGAATGCTGTCAAAAGACTCATTTAATCCCATGAGGAATTGCATGAGTTGATTATTAGAGAGGATACTGGCAACTGCGGCCTTCTACAAACCTGTGAATTCGGCATGATGGTTCAGAACAGGCATCAAACAGTTTAATTCATCCCAAGCCTTTTTTAATTTGGTATAATATTGAGAAACATTCATTGTTCCTTGAGAGATCGAAACTATTTCTCTTTGAATTTGGTAAATGAGGGGACCATTACATTCTCTAAATCTTTCACCAAGTTCATCCCACAATTCTTTTGCAGTATTTGTATAAAGAAATGTATCCACAATATCTTTGGAAATAGAGTTTAAGATCCAGGGAATTACCATACTATCTGATCTCAACCATGCTTCGTATTCTTTGGAATTCTATATCATGTTATTTGCATTACCATTGACAAACCCTAGCTTACGCTTGTATCAAGGCAATTTTCATCGATCGACTCAAGTAAGGTAATTCGATTCGGTGAGAGACGTACTTAGAAACCATACCGGGATGATCGAGTTATGCGAAGCATTGAGCAGGTAGGTGGTCCCTCTGTTTTGAAGAAAATCAGCATTGTTGTCATATCCTCTGTTTTGAAGAAAATCAGCATCGTTGTCAAGATCCTTGTGATCTATGGAGTTTCTACCGTTTTCGAAAGCCATTTCCGGAAAAGCGATGATAGAAATGATATGATGAAAGAATGAAGAAGAAAAGAAATCGCCGCTCACCGTGTTGTACCTATAGCGTCTTTACGTCTGTGAGCAGCTATGTGGAGTTTGACGAAGAACAGCTTGTCTTGAAAAGATTTATTTTATTCATTTAACCCACACTATAATAATGGCTGATACAAATATATATATATATATATATATATATATATATATATATATATATATATATATATATATATATATACATAATGAAGGAATGTTCAGAAGATGCTTATTTGCAGAGTCGGTTTAGGCGCTGAGCTTGGATGCTTTTGGCTCCTTCTAGAATAATCACATATTCTATAATCACATATTCTAAAGATACGTTGTGAGTTGGTAGATAGGGAAAAACTATGTATACAAAAATAACTACACATCACCGATTAAAAATGGGAAATAAGACTTGTGTTAGTTGATAGATCGGGAAAAACTATGTATGCAAAGATTTTTGTTATACTAAAATTTTAGAAATGTTATAATTTATTTTTTTATAATAAATTTTAGGAAATGTTATAATAAATTTTTATTTATTAATTTATTTTTTTGAATACATTTTATTTTTAAGGTAATAAACTATGAGACTCGAACTTTGGACTTCTGTCTTTATGCTTTTGCTTGTTTTAATGATGAATATTTTACCCTTTGACTTAAAGCCTTTTGCTTGTTTTACCCCTTGAGTTAAAGTTTTTTTTGTTTGTTTTAAGATGAATATTTTACCTCTTGAGTTAAAAATGATGGGTTAAACCTTTTGTTTTTTTTATTTACTTTACATTGTAACTTGTAAACGCTTTCCACCCCTTGACTACTTGAATATGGCTAAGGGTATGAATGTTATAATTTATTTTTAATATATATTCATTTGAAATTATTATGTTATAGTATTTTATTTTCGCAAAACTCAAACTCAGATGCTTTCCAATGCCGCCCAACTCTTTAATAATTGAGTAGGCTTATTGACATAATTTATTAAGACCTTTTTTTTCTAATCGGTAATTTATTAAGACCTTGAAATGTTA
Organism: Tetrastigma voinierianum; assembly: GCA_016808115.1. Lineage (NCBI taxonomy): Eukaryota > Viridiplantae > Streptophyta > Magnoliopsida > Vitales > Vitaceae > Tetrastigma > Tetrastigma voinierianum. Next base: position 708,062 of record JAEQBH010001544.1, read on the forward strand.
TAACTAATTAAGACCGTTCTTATAATTGATAAAAGCGTTTTAAATATATAATTTCTAAAAATATCCTCAATATGGGGTAAGAAGGTAAGAAGTACGGAAAGTCATTTTGGGAAATAAAAATATGGGGTCACTATAGTAATTTAAGCGTTAGATTGGAGATCATCTTGCCTCACTTGAACCCTAAAATAAACCCTAGTCACCTGCTCTGCTGCTCGCCATACCCATACATTTTCCCTCAACTCTTCTTATCTCCTACTTCTGGTTGATCTGTGGACCATGCGACCTCCAAGAGGTAGAGGCGGTGGTTTTAGAGGCCGAGACGGTGGTCGTGGCGGCGGTAGGGGTGGTCGCTTCGGTGGTGGCCGCGGTGGATTTCGCGATGAAGAGACTACCTCGAAGTCATGGGTCCGTTTTCGCTTTTGGTTTAACAATTACAATGTATAGAAGAAAAATGGATCATTTTCTACTTTCATTTTTTTTTAATGTATTTTGAATTTTTCCTTGTTTCCTAAAAATCCAACTGATGTTTCTGTGTGTAGGGTTTCCACTTTCCTACATGCTTGTGAGGTGATGCAGTGACAAATCACGAATGCAGAAAATACCCTACTTCAATGCTCCAATTTATCACGCAGAACAAGACCCAGATAGGAAAGTTGATGAAATCTTCGGCCCCATCAATGAGTCTGTGAGTAGTCACTTGCCAGCCTTCTCCTTCATTTAATACTCTAGTTTTGGTTTATTGATCATGTTTTGTTTTGGATTTTGATCTAGTTCTTGTTTTTTTTATTGCAGTATTTCTCCATTAAAATGATGGAAGGTATCGTGGCCACTTCATATGCATCTGGGGATAAGTTCTACATTGACCCTGCCAAGCTTTTGCCATTGGAGAGATTTCTTCCCCAACCCAAGTATGTTTGCTTTTCTTTATCACGCTACATTATTCTCTCCCCATTAGGATACAATTGTACTTGAGTTAGTTCACATAAAAGAAAAAAATCTCCAAATACCAGCATTTTCATAGTCCTTTTGATTAGCAATTATGATGAACTGTTTGGTGAATTCAAGGGTCTATATGACTACTGCAATTTTTGTGTTCAAGAATCTAAGATAAGATATGGCTTAATGGAATAGGTCAAATAATGAACTTTCTTCCTTTTTGAAGTTTTTCTTTTGTTTTTTGTTTTTTAATTTTATCATCAATAATGTAATCTACCTAGGATGTAGTTGTTTTAGCAAGGGCCTTCCTCAACATTGGAGACAATCATAACGTTTTATTTTTGTGGTAGAACTTTGGTAATGAACACATCTCTGTCAGGATGGCCGCATAAGGGCTGATCTGCTCAGTTTCACATAAATCTGGCTGGTGATGCACATAGAAACTTTAGTGATAGAATTGAGAATAGCACTGTTTAGCTGCACACCTATCAAACTTTGTCATTTCAAGACATTCCCATTTTGGTCTAACTTGACTGCAGTCCTGGTTACTTGCAGCATGAATGTGATTCTGGAATATGCAGAATCTGGCCATTCAGATTTTCTGGGCTTTCTATTCATCTCCAAAATTTTATTCTTGAGTGTTTCCTAATACTCTAGCCCACTGGAATGTTTTGTTGTTAAGTACTGAAGAGCGATATGGGATTATTTTGCAGGGGACAGCCACAAGCTGCTGCTAGGGGTGGTCGTGGTTGTGGAGGCAGAGGTTTTGGTAGGGGTGGTGGCCGTGGAGGTGGTGGCTTTCGAGGAAGGGGTGGACCTAGGGGTGGCAGAGGTCCTCCCAGAGGTGGTCGTGGTGGCGGTGGCTTCAGAGGCCGTGGGAGATCATAGAACAACTTTTGTTGTAATATTTGCTGCTGGTGCTCTTCTTCTTCTTCTGACATAGTTGTCATTCTAAGATGCCTTGGGCACATAAGAATTTAGATTTGAACGAATGCTGATGTTTCATTGACTTTTATTGTTAATTGAACAATTAGGTTTTTTGGTGACTTGTTTGTTAACACATTCTATGGTTAATCTGGGTTCAGTTCTACCAGCTCATCTGAAAATGGTGGCTAGTTCCTGGAAATTATTATCAATCAAACTAGTTCTGGTTCTGGATAAAGCTTCTTGTGCGGTTAAGCGCAGTAAAAAGTTGGAAGTAGTTTACTCTAAATATTCCATTTATAGAAGTGAAATTTTCACATTGTCCCTTTCCGACCCAATCAAAATCCAGAGGAAGGACGCCAGGGGAAGGGACGATTGGAAATCATTTTTTCTAGAAAGTTAAATGGGTTGTTGCTCATAATGGATGCAAATGAGCCTCCAGCAGCTGCTAAATAGAAGAAAAACTGAGAAACCTGGATATCCTTAAATATGATATGGTGATTAAACCTTGTGAACTTGTCGATACAGCTCAGAATAAAAGAGCCCATATATGTATGGGGAATGACAAAACAAAACCATGCCACCATTACTGAAATAGTAGATAAAATGCACCTAGCAAGTAATCAAACACGGACAAGAATGAAGGAGAGTCTTGTTCCAAGAAGACATTCATCATCTTTTAGAAGAAGACTCCCTCCCTCATCTTTATTCAGACAGCTAGCCTTTCAGGCTTCCCAACCCCTAAGGACGGTTGCCCTGGCGACGCGGTTCACTCCGGTGGCTCCCATCTTGGATCGCAATTGTGGGTTCTGCACATCTCCTTCACATCTTTGAACCCGTTGGTCATGTACGACCGCAGCTCATTGTTTACTTTCTCCTCGTCCCACATGAAACCCTGAATATTCTGCAAGTCACAAAACCACATCAAATTTTACTGATATGCAAATGTGTAGTCACTCATTGTTGGTTTTGTAAATCTCAACATTCGTTACAGCCATAGAGCATCACCCTTTTTTTTTACTGAGTTTTGGTTTGTTCGTAGTAATAAGAAACAAAAGGAGAAACTTTTCAATAAATGGTTCAAATGCCCTCTCTTACACTGCTATTTTATATATGGATTGTGGCAGTGAGGAAAACTATCAAAGGGAGGGGAGTATGCATGATACCTGAACCCACTCGAAGTAACTGACAGTGACTCCCCCGGAGTTGGCATATATATCTGGAAGAATGGTAACACCTTTCTTTGACAAGATCTGCAAGAGAATTCGACAGTATAGTTATGGCATTGCAGTCATTTTTTGTTTCTCATAACACTAAATTCTAAATGTGCACCAACCTCATCTGCTTCAGGGTCCGTTGGATGGTTAGCTGCTTCAACAATAAATTTGGCTTTAATTTCATTTGCATTTTCCCTTTGAACAGACGAAAAGAACGAAATTTAGTTATGATAACAAGCATCATGAGCTAAAATCTAGGATAGTTGACTACTTTGTCGCAATGCCCAAATCCAAAAGGAACTAGAGAAGAATTTTAAAGCGATAAGAAAGCTTATCGGGGTTGTTTAAAATGCAGGAAATTTGGCCTTTCAGTATAAGGTTAGGAACTCAATTGATGATCATAAACTGAGTTAGGCATCTCTTTCATAAAAAGCATTGCATAATTTACTGGATTTCGAGGTATCCTTACAAGGAAATTAAGAAACAAAAGAGTGAGAAAATCACTACTCTCTTGGTTCTTGGTGATCAAAGTGTATATGATTGAAGGTGGACTGAAGATGGATATGTTACTTTTGAGCTGGCAGATGCATTGCCTTGGTCTGTCATTTTATTCTTCTGTTTTAAGGAAAATGTTCTCTTTCTGACATCTCATATTTATTGCTGAATTGTAATATAAATTATAAAGAAGAACAGTGGAATTCGATAAAACAGATGCTAGTGAGAAGAACCTGTTGATCACACCCCCAAGGGCTGCTGGGATGAGAACGTCACAATCTTCAACCAATATTGAATTTGGATCAATTGGATCAGCCCCACTGAAACCTTTGACTCCACGGTTTGCTACAGAATGCTTGAGGAGGCTTGGAATGTCAATTCCTTTGCTGTTCTTAATGGCTCCAGAGATGTCACTTACAGCAACAACCTTTCCACCATTTTCACTAATGAGTTGGGCAGCCCAAGAACCGACATTCCCAAACCCCTGAAATGAAAAAGGTCCATTATTAATGGAAAAATCTTCTAAATCAATGATTTATTTCTCCATTTACCTTTCTCCTTACATCCATTGTTCTATGATACCGTTCCTTGGAAGTGTGATAATATAGGATGGTTTCCAGGAATTATTATTCAAAAAGGCACCATATTTCAAGTTTTTTTTGTTTTTTTTAATCATTTTTGGCTGCATAACCATTCACTATAATTACATAAATATCAAATATGGCATTAGTATATAAAAAAAGGCCACCTGAACAACAAACCTTTGTATAATGTTCCCATCGATGTTCATTAAGGGCCTCTGTATGTAAAGAGTACTCCCCTTCCTGTAGCTGCTTCTCTACCCAGAGATCCACCAAGATCCTAATTTAAAGAATTTATCACTTTCAAATTACACAACAAACAGAATCCAAGGCAACAGATTGTATCATGGTGATTTCAATATAAAATATTGCCAAAAAAATGCTATATACTCACAATAGGCTTTCCAGTCACCACAGCTGGTGAATAACCATGAAACTTCGAGTACTCATCTAATATCCATGCTGTGATTCTGTTCAACAACCCAACAACCGGAAACAAAAGCCACAGTAAATCCAAATATGATCGAATGTTAAAGCCAAGATACCTTAACATTTGTTATTTGCTTATTTATTTTTTAAATATAACTAGCATGAATTTTTTTTATTTTTTTTGATAGGCAAGCAGAAATTTTTTCATTAGAGCAAAAAGAGGCGCCCTAGGTCTACAGGAGTAAACAGGGGAAACCACAAAATACAAACAAAAGGAAGGGTAGAGAGAAAGAAAAACAAACCACCCCTAGAGAAAACAAAAACTCCCTAGCAGTAGACATGTACAAATATGTGATGATCTCATTTATATTTCATTTAAATCTTCCATACTCAACCTGCGTTTGTTTGTTCCCATATCAGGTGCTGGAACATCTGTGGAGACTCCAATTAGATCATGTATCTTTTGGGTAAAGACTCTTGTCAGCCGCTCTAGCTCAGACAAGCTTAGCTGCCCTGGATCACATCCTATCCCTCCTTTGGCACCACCATATGGAATGTTTGCTACTGCTGTCTTCCATGTCATTAGTTGTGCAAGAGCATTCACCTCATCTGGGTCAACCTACAAAAGCTAGGCGATTTATCCAAATTGAAACTACAAGAGCACAAATCTGTTCCCAAGCTGGAGAGTAGATTTAATTTAAAGATATATGAAAACCCTGGAGAACAGAATTAATCTAACAAGTTACTCAAACTTTCCACAAATTTTTGTCACAAAAAGATACACATTTTCTTTTCAAATTTATGAATGGAAGAAAAAGGATGCTCACACAAAATGAGCAAGTCAAACTTATAAAAATAATTGTCACAAAAAAGATAAGCCCTTTGCTTCTTAAATTTATGAATGGAAGAGAAAGGATGCTCTAACAAAAGGAATAAGTCGTAACCATAATTGAAATACCATATATATATGGTTTGGAAGAGTGGAAATCAGGGCTGTATCTAAAGATAAGTGTCAATCAGGAGAATAACTATTATTTCCCTACTTTTAAAATATTTCAGATGTTCACAAGTAAACAACCTCTGGATGGTATCTGATCCCTCCCTTCATGGGGCCTCTAGCATTGTCATGTTGAACCCTGAATCCAACAAATGACGCCAAAGTACCATCATCTTTGGGTATGGTGCACTCAACCTGCAAATTTGTTCAAAATGAATGAGAAAACCAAGCAGATCATCAGAGACCTCAACTTCAAATCAACCAGAATTAATCAATAAGACATGAAACAAATAAAGATCTCCGTAGTAGAGAGTTTCCAGATGAATATGGGGGAGACATGCCATTAGAGTTTACATAAATGATAAAATGGTCTGAATTCTGATTTTAATTGACAGACCGAGTAGAAGACTCGAATATGTAGGATGAAGAAGATGAATATCAAGTGGTTTCATTTAACTTGCTGGGTAAACTTCAATGTGGATAACTTCTTTGAGACTTAAAAAAGGGAGTTTCGAAAGGCAATCATATTGGCCGGGGCCATAGCATACAAAAGAAAAGAAATATTTAAAAAAAAAAAAATGACATCCAAGTGGAGGAAGCTCAAAGTAATACACAGTACAGAGTCTGACAAATTTAGATTGGATAGCTATTAGATCCTCATACAATTTTGAGAGATGCTGTTTCTCTTCAAAGTTTTTGCAGAATCCCGGAAGGACCGAACCAATCTCTCTTTAACATTATTTCCCCAAAATGGAATCAGACTTTTAAATTGTTTTGGAAAGATCACTACAGAATCAGTTTAAGCAGCGCCTCTAAAGGAGAGGAAAAAAATAAATTAGGAAGAACAACGATTTCCAAGATTTCTATGCTGAAGAGTTTGGCAGCATTTACGTAGTTAGAAATCATAATGAAAAAAAGAAAAGAAAAAAAAAGAAAAAGAAGAGGGAAATATGATGAACAAGGAAAGGGGAAAGAGAGAACCATTCTGACCTTGATTTCCCTAAATGGGATGAGTAAACTCTTTTCAAGCTTTGAGTCCAACCCCAAAGCTTAAAGTTTATGTTGGTGCCAATGCCTTCATGGTTGGTCTTGGAACTGTGCAAAGACCTAAATTCAGATCAGATCTCTCTCTCTTTTCAACTCCAAAAATGAGAAAAATAGGCAGTCAGCAGAATGGTTTCAGAGTGAGTAGCAGCAACTGACAGTCAAACACAATGGGACATTTTATAAGGGAAGATCACCCATATAAAAAAAAAACCTCACTCCCATCCTTCCATGACAAAGAAGCAAACCCATGGATGTCAATAATAAAAAAAAAAATGCAAACCCATCATAATTCATAAAGTAATAATGTCATCAATATCTGTAATGAGCTAAGGTTGATGACATTTGAAGCATTTTGTTGTGGGGCAGCAAGATTTCAGAAGCAAAAACACTTAAGAATCTGGTTATTTTTCTAGATACATAGAATTGGTTAGTTAATTTTTTGTGCGTCACAATTCAATTGTCCTATTCTTGGAATGTTGCATGTCTTTAAAGTCTAAGAATCCAATAAGGGAATTACTTGGATTTTCAAAATCAAAGCAGATTTACTGTAAATCTATATAAATTTGGCTAGTTTTCACTCATGATTTTTCTCAATACTGATATCTAGAATCTTCTAATAAGTATATAACAATTAGGTTATGGATCCATGAAGTGTTTCTTCCATGATAGGATAAGTCATAAGATGAAGGACTACCCTGGTAATTTATTTTTTCTAACCACACAGTCGCTGCTTTCAAATCATTTATGCTTTATTTAAAACAAAAAGATGAATAAGAAAATATTTTTTGGAAAGTGGCCCATTGAGTCCATGGACTTGTGCTTGACCCCACGAGATCACGCCATCACCTGGTGGGTCCATGCCAGATGGACGGTTCAGGATCTCCAGAGTCCTCAAAACTACCATGACGAAGGACCAGATGAAACAACAGTCCACCATCACGGCGGAGAGATTGAGTTCTGTTTTCCAGAAGCAAAAACATAGTGTTTTCAGAAAACGAAGCAATCAGAAACAATGGAAACAGAGACAGAAATGATACCGAAAATCGGAGAAGTCGGGTGGCAGAGAGAAAGAGATAACCTAACACAATCCAAATCCCAATACGACTCCGAATCCTGAGACGGATTATATTTATATATAGATTGCAAAGGAGGAAAAAACTACTGGCAAATCGGAATCAGTTCGAGAGAAAGAACCCAAGAGTTTGATGGGCAAAATTATCTCCAAATCCTGTAACTAAACCCAACAGTTTGATGGGTTTTATAAATCAAGAAAAGTGAATGGATCAAGCAAGTAGGCAATAAGTTCAAATTTGAAAGGAGAAGAATACGATGCCCTGTCAGCTGAGGTCTCAGTATAAACGCACCTTCCATTAACCCATCGTCATGGAATCACAAACCTGTACGTGCATCCAACGCGACCTCCACCTTCTCAAATCATCGTTATTGATTAGGGATTTGGTTTCCCGTATCCGTATTCATATTCATGTCTATATCTACATCTATATCTATTTCTATGTATATATATATTATATATATATATGGAGAGAGAGAGAGAGGGGGAAGACTCCATAGAGTCATTGTCATACCAGTTACCAGTCTCCCTTTTGCTCTCTAACAAACTAATTGAATTTGAGAATTACTGACTGATTCTTTTTCTTTGAGAAAATATTTTACTTTCACTTTCTCGGTTGGATGATCAGACAGACACCCATGACCCACATATTTACACGTTCCGCCTGTTAATTTTCCCATCAATAAATGAGCCCAAGAGGAAAATAATATACATTCATCTTTTCAAAATGAGAAGAAAAAAAGGTTTAATGAAGAAACCCATGATGTAGATTCCTGAATAGACTGTTTTTTCTCACATTTGCCTTGACAGAAAACAAACAAAATTGAATGGAGCCTACTAAAAACACCCAGAAAATTTCATGGGTGTTAATGATTGAGGGTACAGGCACACCGGAGCTTTAGATGAACTTAGTGGGTCAAGTTCATTATGGATCAAGAGACCCAGATAGATGATTTTGATTATTAATGAACTACTACAATTATATGACCTGTTTGGTCCAATGTACTATGCCATAGGAATTATGGAAATGCTCAAATGCATCAGCATAATGCACCGTACTCTTCACATGTTTGTCCTTTTAATTATCCTAAAATAAGTTTCAATCCATATTTATATACTCTTAAAATCTTTCTCTCCTTATCTATTACGGGATATGACAAATTTTACTCCCACCTTCTTATTAACTTTAGACATAATATTATATAGGTGTTAGACCATCACTATTTTAAAACACGTTTTTTACATTGAAAAGAACCCATATTTATATACTCCCAAAATACTTCACCCTTATTCAACATGAGATATGACAAATTTTGCTTGGGTCTTAGAAAATTCCTTCCCTCCCTCCCGCCCTCTTAAATTTGGACATAATGTTATATGGGTGTTAGAAGTAAAAAAGCTGAGTCATTTATAAAGCAATTTTAGGTGACCTACTAACCATTTGGGGGAACACAAGAAAAAATTTCAATAAATAAAGAAGGTTAGGAATCTCGTGTCAATTAAAGAAAGGAAAACAATGGAAGTATAGTGTTAGATTATTATATTAGATTTATTTTGTATTTTCTTAGGATTGTAATTTGTATTTTCCTAGGGTTGTATAACCTAGCCTATATAAGGCCTCTTCTTGTACTTGTAATTTATAGTTTATAATAAACAAAGACAGTCTTTTTCATAGTATCAACCCGATTAATTGATAAAATAAATTTTAATAGGAGAATTTGTGATATCGGTGATCCATTCGCTGGGTGCGACGATATGATAAAGTTCGCGTGTGAGCGAGATTCTGACACCACTCGGTCGACTATCTGAAATAACAGTAAGTCACAGCTTAGCTGTGATGCTCGATATTGACAAGTTCGTGATAATGGATGAAATAGATGTATTACGAAACCCAGTGATGATCGATGATTAACACTTCCTAATTCTCAATCCAGAATGGCGTAGAGGCGATCGGTTTAACTGTCATTGTTGCGGAATAGGGCGTGAAGCGTAAAGTCGTAACTACTGAGGCGCACTACTGAGATAGCTAATAGGCTTGAGACGGCTGGTAAGTATCTTCATTAAAATAACGCTGAATCGGACCAATCTCATCACCTGACATATCGAAATTCCGAATTGAAAAACAAACAGTAAAAATGGAATTAGGATGCAAAAATAAGTCATAATGCACCTGGTCAAATTTTCGGTCAACGGGATGATGTGGCAAAGTCAACGGCTGACGTAGCAAAGTCAACGTCTGACGTAGCACGGTCGTAGCGTAGTCGAGAAGGGCAACGAGCCACGAGCAATAGGTGCGGGTGTTGGGTCGGATTGGGTTGATGGTGTTGATTAAGCCTTATGTGATGCTGATGACTTGGATTACTTGTTCAGCCTTGCGTGGATCCCAATGTGTACGGTGCGGCGGCGCGTGAAGTGCATCTTGCGGACTTGGTGGTGCGTGGGCTGCGTAGCGGCTTTAAACGACATAACGCTGTTGGTGTGATCGTTTCGATAAGTTTTCTGCCAAGTGAAACTACCGAAACACATTTTAGGCTTGTGAAGGGAGAAAACAAAGATCATCTGTGGTTTTTGCCCGAAAAAAGGCAAGTTAATACGGAAAATATCATTTATCTGATGACGGTAATCTGCTTAGTGAGAGACGTGGAAAAATCTTGTAGTTTTGAAGTTGGTGAACATAATAATAGTGGAAGAATTAATCGGTTGAGGGTTTGTTTAGAGCCAGGCAGTGGAAAGCTTTCATTGAATGCCATATATATTCCCAGCCTCCAAACAGTGGTTTGATTCCTGGAATCCTCTTTGTGTCAAATACAAGAATAATCAAACGAGGGAATAACGTTTGATGGATTAAATAAAAAAACTTTTATCACATGTCATATTCCTCCATGCGACACAGGAATGGAAACCCTTTACTCCATTGTTACAGAAAGATGCTGAAAAGCATTGTTAGAATAAGAAATTATGGGGGCCATAATAGAAAGCACTGGGGGACTGTGTCTGTGTTTGTGCTTCTGTCACTCAAAGTGTAGGACGATGATGTATGAGAGAGATTAAAGAAGGTGGAGTGGATTCCACTAAAACGCCCCCTTCACGCTTTGTTGCCTTTCTCTCATAACCCAACAACTTAGAATTCAAACCCACCATTCCCACCACTCAACATATATGCTTCCATACCAGCACTTCTCTTTTCTACGCTCCATTTCAAAAAAAAAAAAAAGAAGGGAAAATTGTGTCATGGGTTCCATTTCAATTTATTTGAAAAAGACTCATGCATATGAATGACAAATGTCTTGATTTTAAAAATATTTTGTAAACAGTGTTAAGGTATGATTTTAAGTACTATTATATGTGTTAGGTACAATTTTATACCTAAGATTTATTGAGTTCGTATCTTACATATTTTATGAAATATTTTTGAATTCGGAACATCCGATATTGGTTTTAAGTCTTTTGTTCTTAAATTTTCAAATAAATTAAAACAAAGACTCCATAATATAAAAGGGAAAAAAAGTATGAGAATTATTGGGCAAATTTCTTTTAAGATTTGTTGGGTTGCTAGCCAAAAAACATTGATTGACTTGATGTTTCTAGTTCCAATCAATTTGGGGGACTGAATCATAATTCATCAACAGCTCAGGGAATAAAGGTTCTGGATGCTGGCCATAATGTTTCTTCAAATGTCTCTTTTTCTCTTTTCTTTTGCTTGCTTTTCTACCATCAAAACTAAAATCCAAGACATATGAAAATAAAAAAATTACGAAGAAAAACCGTGAGGATTCCACTTGGGGGGAGAGGAGAATCTTGTTATGGAAATCCTCCTCAGAATCTACAATATATCACCAACTCCACCATGGACTGTAGGCTGTAGCAGATTGAGAGAGATTGATTGATTTCCCCTCTCATTCATCTTATCAAGAATCCACTAACTAATCATATATATTTTTTTCTTTGTTCCTTTTTTTGGCTTTCGAAAATTGTTTTAAGCCTGATTGGAAGAACTTTAAAGTCTAAAGCACTGCAGGTCAACCAGCAATTATAAAAAGTATCTGGATAAAATCTGCTATGGAATTTACTGGATATGTCAAAATTTGTGTATTTTGATAAAGCAAGAATACTCTTGCTTTCTTCGAACCTTCTTTAAAAAGCATATTTTTTATTTAATTTAAATTAAAAAAAGAATCATTGTTTTATTCCTAAACTTAAAATTCAGTTGAAGTTACAACTCCTAAATGTTTTCAAAAGTAATATATACCAACCATAAAGCCGTCTATAAAAAACCTTTTCACGTTACTCCATCTGGATCTGGGTTTACTTATTGGGCTGCAAAGACTAAAAATCCATTAATATTGGATCGCGGTTTTGGAGCGTTAAGTCCGATATGTTTATGTTTTGGGCTAATGGAATGATCATGGATACTTAGCTTTGAAAGTGCCAGCCAATTTATGACGTCAAAATTTGCTATTTCATAATTTATTTGAATTATGGATTTATTTTGAAGATTTTTTTTCCAATATTAGTGATTCTGTTTTTCAAAGTATTCCAGAAGGAACACGAGGAGAAAAAATAGAAAACAATTCAATCAAAAAAAAAAAAAAAATTAAAAAGGAAGGAAGGAATATTTGAACGTGAAAAAAACGTTCTATTTAACAAAAATTTATAAACCAAACATAAATCATCTTCTTATGAGAATATTATTTACATTAAAAAATGTTTCGAGTGTTAAGGTGTAATAATATCACTACTAAGCTTAATGCAAATCATGGTACTTAAATTTGAGAATAAGTCCTTGAATTCTTTGAATAAGTTGCAAGAGGATTGCTTTCAATTCAGCGCTTATATAATAGAATTTAAGTCACAGTCCTAAACTTAAAATAATGGAGTGCTTAAATATTCTTTGAATAAGTTGTAAAAGTTGCTTTGATTGACTGGTTTTATATAATAAATTTAAGTCACGGTCTAAACATAAAATTCAAAATAAATGAATTGGGAGTTTGGGTTCAAAATAACCCTTTTATAAAAACAAATATTCATATTTTAGATAACTTTTGAAACTTTTATTTAAAATGACCCTCTTATGCCACATATAAGAGATATTCAAATTTTTTTTTTTTCAATTTAATTTAAATCTAACTACGGCTTCATTTTTGAATTAAAGTCGCAATTAGAAACCATAATTTTAGTTAAAAAATGAAACCCAGTTTATAACTACGACTTTAGGTTAATGGCTTGATGATCTTTTAATGGAGCTGGGTTGGAGCGTCTGAAGTGTTGGAGTTGGACCAAGGCTGGCTGGAGTGGGTTTGGCCCGGAGGATCTTTGGATCGTTTAGGTACAGGGAAGGATGTTTGTAATGTTGATCTATAGGGTCTAGATGCGGCACGTTCCTGCAAGAAGAACCAGAAGGAAGAAGAGGCGGCCCCGAAATTGCTTGGGGGCATTTCCGTCTTTTAGTCGGGTCTGTCTACGAGAGAAGAGAGAGAATCTTTTTATTCGCTTTAGTATTGGCGTACTTTTAGTGTTGGAAGCGGCACTTGTATTTATAATGAATGTTATCCAATTTGGGCTGATGATTAAGGGTTCTTGCTTTGGAGGATAGGTTTGCCATTGTAGTCAGTGACCTTAGATTTATGATGGATTAGTCGAAGAGGTTTATTTGGAATAATCCTCCTTCCTCATTAAATTATCGATTAATGGTCTTCTTTGCTTCAGTCCATCTATAATAGGACTTGATTGGACGAATAGGACGTCTTTTAGGGAATATTATTTTATTATTTGTAAAGATATGATTTATTTGAATTTATGTATGGGCAACCACGTGCTCAAATGCTGATGCAGGTCTAATAGAATTTGGGCGCTGTTCGGTACATTATGGAAGGACACGGCGAGAACTGAGCCGTTGTTGTCGAACATGATGGATCTTTTAGTCCGGTCCCTGTGCAATCGAAGCGTAGTTTTAGCTACAGTTTAACAGAACCATTTGAACAAAAGTTTGAATGTGACCCCAGAATCAATATATATATACTATATATATATATATATATATATATATATATATATATATATATATATATATATATATATATATTAATGAATAAAAAAGCTCATTTTAATCCAAACTCGTGAATAGAATGTTGAGCATATTTTATTATATATATATATATATATATATATATATATATATATATATATATATATATATATATATATATATATTGAATAAAGCTCATTTTAATCCAAACTCGTGAATAAAATGTTGAGCATATTTTATTTTATAATAAAATAAAATATGTTGAGCTTCTAGTACCTTTTCTTTGTCAATTTTTTTTGGCTGCTTCTATTTTTGTTATACTTTTTTTAAAGACCCAAATAGCCTTAAAAGAATGGAACATGTAAATTAATTGGTGGGCAGAACTGGTCAATGTTTGGGTTTCATGCAAAAATCTTCTTCCCATTGGAAGGAAGGAAGGAATAAAAATTGAAGGCGTCAACAATGGACTAATTACTAACTACTAACCGTATTGGGCCAATTCAAATAACTTCTGTCATTCATTGCTTTAATTAATTAACAAATCAACCCATTAGTATCGAATTACAACCTGTCTTAAAAGTCAAAAGATAATTTATTTCAGGACTATGTTTACTTCCTCAAAATTAGGACAAAAAAAATGAGAGAAAATAAAGACAAAAACTATAAAGATAAATGTAAAGGAAGATGAAAAATAAATTTAAAATTAATAAATTATTTCATATATATATATATATATATATATATATATATATATATATATATATATATATATATTGTAGAACTCATTTTATTTATTTTCTTTTAGTATATAAAAAGTAAATAATTTCAAACATGATCTATTGGTTCAGTTTTTAAATAGGGTTTAGTACTGCTATTCCATACACACCAGAGAACTCTCATTCTCCAAATATTAGGGATTGTTTGGTTATAATTTTTGAAAACTGTTTTTTGTTTGGGATAATAAGAATAATAATAAAAAAAAATAATACAGAAAACACCTTTTATTATTATTATTATTATTATTTTGTTCTAAAAAGCATGGAAAACACAAAAATGATGTTCCACTGTAATAATTTTTTAAAAAAGGAACCAAATAGGTCATTAATTATCTTTCTAAAACTGATTAATTAACAAGAAACAAGATTGGAGGGGTGAAATGAAACCCAAACATACTTTCACAACATCACGAGGGAAGATACAAGATTGGGTGGAACAACCATCCTTCCGTTTTTTGACCTTGTAAGTTGGAAATTGTAGACGCAATCATCCCAAATCATTTCTTGTACCGAGTCCAACATTTCACATTCATATGATTCCAACTACGCGTTTTCTATTCCTTTAATTCAACCAATCCAGGCCCAATCGAGAAGAAACATTTTTCTCGGTTTCTCTACCCCACAAAGCACTAAGGGGAAAAATGTGTCCTCTAAGGTTCATATTGGTGATCTTGTCTGCGGTATTAGCAGGGTATTATGCATGGAGTACGGTTCGCTCTTCTCAAGAAATTGCCATGGTTTCTCAAGATTTATCCCCACAAACTGCATCATCATCCGAGGATAAACAACAATTCAACTTCAAAAGGGTAAAAAGTCCATTTTTATTTCATTTAATTCTTGGGATTTCGGGATATTCCTGTTATTTCACTTCTAAAGCTTAGCGGGCTTTGGGATTTCAGATGGTTGCAGATCGGTTCTGGGTACTTGTTGACATGGCCAGTGGGAGGTACCTGTGGAGGAATCTGAAGGGGGAGAAGATTCATGAGGATGTGAAGAACTCTTAGAATTTGGTGAACCCAAAAGACCCCATCACAATATTTCTTTCTGTGTATTCTTCCTATTCTTTTCTTTAGTGTGTTGTGTGTTCATGTACGATGAGGGAAACATGAGGAGGGCTGTACATTTCGAACCATTCTGCAAATGCAAAATGAAAGTTTCTAATGCAACTAATATTTCTCTGCCATGAATACCGAATCTTGAACAGGGTTGGCTACACAGAAATTCAAAAGATATCTTAGAATCAAATTGAAAGATGAAAATCCATTGCAGCATTGCCGTTATTTTTCAAAGATGGAACAGATCAAAGAAGAGATCAATTGTCGAGTGCCCTAGAGTACAGTGATTTTGGTGCTAATAGTGTAAGGGGAAAAGTTAATCAATAAATAACAGACAAGATGGTATCATAACATTCTGAACAGTGCAAAATCTTGGCACAGAGGATTTTGAATTTTCACCAGCATTGCTTAAAATTCCCTTATAATCAAACAATCGACACCATAGCGTTTTATTTGATGGAATGACATATTTACAATAACCTTTAAGAAAACAAATATAAATATTAATTTCACAAGAAGCAGGAAGTGATTTATTTTAAATCTACTTGTAGTTTAATAGACATGTACAATAGCGTAAGAAGTGCACCTTGAGGAAGCGGAGCATATCTTGCGAGATTTGAGCCAACCCACATAGCTACTACCACTAGAGTGACTACACTGCTGCTGGTTTTTCCACAAACCCAACTGGCAAATGAGAGGCACAAGGTAAGCAGCACACCACCTCTCCCTCCCAAAATCCATGCAATTAAATAACCTAATTTATACCCAGCATCCAACTTCCTGTCCACAAAAGCCATCAGGCCAGTAAATGCGAGAGCTATATGGGAACCAAAAGTTTGAGTCAAGAACAGAGAGAGGAAAGCCGCTCTAAGCACTTCAGTGAAGGGACCTCTCTCTTCATCAGGTACTTCTTCCTCAAAAATCTCATAATCTGTGTCACTATAAGCAGAAAAATTCTGCCCATTGGCATCATATTGTTCCCAATATCTCTCCTGTTGCATTTTCTGCCTCAGATCAGCCCATCTGTAGGTCCTCATCCTATCTTCAAATTCATGATTGTAGTTATGGCTCCCTCTCGATGGCCTACCAGTATGCTCATGAAATCTAAGTGCTCGATCATATTGAGCTCTTGTTGCTTCATTTGATAGTATCTATTCAGAAGAAGAGATGGGGGGCTTCAATCTTTCATCATTAAAAAAAAAAAAATCTTTCATCATTAAGTTCCCAAATTTTGAGCAAAAACAAAGAGATTTAAAACTTGTTCCACAGAAATATGGAGGCTATTGGTTATAAAATTCGAAGTACAATCCAAGTCAAAATTTTAACAATCACAGTTTCATGGGCAGTTTAAACCAAGTCCATGGCAACATCAACACATGAAAACTTTGTCACTTTGGAAGTTCAAATTTGTTCCTACACTAGATTAATTTGCTAACAGCTCAACATGGTTTTTCTAGGATTTCCTGTGTACGAAAGCAGTTACTAGTAAATGAGAAATCAAAGAAGATCATAAAGGATGGCTCACTTCATATGCAAGACGGATGCTCTTAAACACCTCACCAGCTTGTGAATCCTTGCTAACATCAGGATGATACTGCAATTAAATGAAGATACAACAGAAAAATTGTCAATGCCTGTTTTGCAGAGAGTTCATATAGAACCTAAAAGATTAAATCTCACTGGGGCATCAAACTGGAGGATATGCAAAAGCATTCAAGCATTCAAACTAGTGTCAATGGGTAAGTCATTTCAATTTAATGAGGGGAAATAGGAAAGAATATCATGAACCTGAACGTTGTGGGGAAAATTTGTTGGTCCATGCTTTATAAAGAATTCACAAGCCACCGAGAGATCCAATCTCAATGAATTTTAACTCCCAAACAAACGACTAGAGCATTCTAACAATTGCCCTCCAAATGCCTAAAGCAGCGTTGTAAAATTTAAACAAGGCAAGCATAAATAGGGTGACTTTTAATCCAGGTCATGAATTTCTCATCACTTGTATCAGGCAAAATGTAATAAACCAGTGGTTCATAGTCTCATCGCTTGTTGGGACGGAACCTAGAATATTCAGACTAAACTGTGCACATTGATTTCTGCTGCCACTCCAAGTCTCAGATAAAACATGTTTACCCAGCTTGGAAATTATCCTTCTCCACAAGTCTAACGAGACGAACTAACAGTTAATTAACTACAGTCCTCAACATATGTAAGGCTTCTAACACCCTCCCAACGTTTATCCACACTGAGGATCTTCAAATTACCCTTTCATAGTGAAGATCTTATTTACTAATTTCTAACAGGCATCGTATCGCATCAAGAAAGCCACCTATTCCTCCAATCATAACCAGTAAGCATCATTACAACACCTGGGATTAGTAAAACCCTAAATAATTGACAGAAAAAAGTGTAGCGTACCATTCCAAGCCACTCAAGCTAACACATCAACAACAAGCACTTTGACTACTCACTAGAAATAAAGCAAGCATTCAAAAGAAAGAGAGTTAGTAGAATCCAAGATGCTAATAAGAGTTAGTAGAATCCAAGAAGCTAATTCTAGTTTTCCTTCTGCATATCAGTTGTGTTCCTGATATATTAAAAATAAAGAAATACAACTATATTCAATAAACGTTGATTAGAAATCAGCACATATAATGCAAAAGCTCCACCCCTTTCGCTTCTGAGCTAAAGTAAAATTTTTTGAATCTTTTAACAAGTTAGGGATAGATTTGGATTCGTAAGATTTTTGCCTTTCTTTTCCTCCAATTTCTCAACGACCAAACAAAAACACAAATATATAGAAGACTACCTTTCGAGCAAGAAGGCGATAAGCCTTTTTCACATCGGCGGAGGAAGCAGCCCGAGAAAGTCCGAGCACGGCGTAGTGATCCTGATCACCGTTGATTGCGGCCCGACACCGGAACTTAGCTCTACGGTCATGACCGTGGGACCACGCTTGCGGGTCCACCAACGGAATCATCCCCTTGGCGGCAGCGGCGGAGGCGGAGGAGATGAAACCACCACCGTTGACGGAACTGGGTCCCACCATAAGGCGTGCCTGCATTTTCAGGCAATCATCTCTTCCACCAAAAATCCAGCAAAGGTTTGCGTGAAAATGAAAATCTAAAAAATCCCCCTCTCATTATGGGCTTGAAAGGCCCAAGTTCAAAGTGGGTTGGACCAAGCTCAGAAGGGCCCACATCGAAAACGGTTAAAGGGAAAAGAAGTGTCAAAGTCCCCCTCTCAGTATGGGCTTGAAAGGCCCAAGTTCAAAAATGGGCTGGACCAAGCCCAGAAGGGCCCACATTGAAAACGGTTAAAGGGAAAAGAAGTGTCAAAGATTCAAAAACCAGAAATAGGATTCCTCGGCTGTGCTCCTTCCTGTCGGTTGGTTTCTTTCTGTTTATTCATTTCTTTGTTTCTTTTGTATGATTGATAGCTGAAAATGCGATATTATTTGGTTGTATTCATTTTGGTTTCTCTTTCGAATCTTCTGAATGCTCATTGTCTTGATCCGAGCTCGAATATTCTTTGAATCTTTTAAATGATGTCCCTGTCGAATATTATTGATCAACCCCTTTGAAAAATTGAATTATGTTCAATTCTTCTTTTCGCATGCACGGCATCAACTTCTTGCTAGGAAATATCCGTCTGGACGACATTCAGGAAAAAGAACACATGGAATGCCTTCTGATTTTGTGCCTTTCGCACCGGAAAACTGTTTGATTCGTGGGAAAGGGAAAAAAAATAAGGAAATGAAAAAAGAGAGATTTTTTTTATTCTTAGGTAAAACCTAGATGGGGGAAAAGGAATTTTGATCCGTTCTTAAAACAATGTGGGAAAAGATTTTAAAAGCGATGATATGCAATTTATTTATTTATTTTCAATTTTTTTCTTACTAGATTTTTTTTTTACTTTTTATTAAACTTTCCAATAAAATAACATAATATTTCTATGGAATATTCAAAAGAAGATTTTTTTAATTTTTCTAGAGAAGTTGGAGGGGAATAAACACTTTCTTAGAAAATTCCGTGATCTCAGTCTTTTGAATGGTCATATTTGGCTGCTTAACCATTTGTTCTATTCCAAAATAGGAATGGATTGGGATCGATTAAATGTTCCTTACCTTAGAGACCAAATATTTTCTGGTTTACCTTTTGTTTTTAATTCTAAATTTTCCGTTTTACTGATTGTTTATTCAATGAATTTTTGAGAAAAAAAAGAAGAAGCAATATCTTGGATTCTTTTATAATTGGATTATTTCCTTTGATTTGGACAGATACTTGTGAACAAGATTAATATTTCTGATGTCTACTGTGGGCAATTCGACAAACATTTTCTGGCAGGAATGTTCTGTTGGGAAGGCTGAAAGGCAGAAGCTACTGAATCAAAAGGGTTGCGTTTTATGGATTACGGGTCTCAGTGGATCAGGTATATAAACAAAACTATCTTCCTAACTTTCTTGTTTTTCTGTTCAGTCATCTAAAATATCTGCTGGAAGATATAAAATTTTTCTCTATATTTTTATTTTTGGGTTTTTGAAACTGATAACTGTTTTCTTCTCATGGATTGGTGTTTTCTTTTTTTTTTAACTCCGTATCCCTGTTGTGTGATTGTGTCTCTGAGTTTAAGATTTTGCTGCTTGATTGCTTGGCCACTAGAGGGCAAAATCCAGTATGAAAATTGAATATTGACTTGATGATCTCAAAGTTTAGGGCAGCCCCCATGGTTTTTAGTTCAACAGGGAACAGAATCGACTGATGCTGTTTTCCCAGTTTCATTTTGGAGGTGGATTTTGTGCCTTTTATGTTTCAATGCTCTATCGTAGAATGTGGATCTCATCAATTTAGGGAATTGTTCAAGTATCTATCGGTTTTCCAGTTAATGTTCTGCATGATGGTCAATTTTTGGAAAAAAAAAATGGAATCTTGATGACCAATCTGAAAATTTTAAGGAAATACAAACCTTTTTTGGATACTCAATATTTATTTAATCATCCTCTTTTTTCTTCTTTCTTTCTTTTAATTGTTGACTTGGAATTAGCTGTCAAGTATGCTTGGCGAATCATGTGTTAGGAAAAAGAAACCGTATGGAACTTACTTTGCTCTTATACCTTTGGGTTTACAATACCTTTATGAAGCACTTTGTACAAACTGTTTAGGGAAAAGCACGTTGGCATGCACAGTAGGTAGAGAACTCCACTCCAAGGGGAACCTGTCATACATTCTTGATGGAGATAATCTTAGGCATGGGCTGAACAAGGATCTTGGATTCAAAGCAGAAGATCGAACAGAAAATATACGGAGAGTTGGTAAGTATGTGTTTGTTGGGCATGAATAGAGCTTTGTTTAAAATTTTAGGTTTAAAGCATAATAACAGAAATTTGCATTGTGATTAAAGATATGAGATACCTGAACATTTAATATCATTATTATCATGATTTATTAGATGTTCTTGTTTCCTTCTTGTGTGAAAGAATACTTGAATAAGTAATCTCATAGATGCTCTTTAGATTTCCTTGAGAAACAGCTGCTTCTCAATATGTGATGCTTGTGGGAAATCTGGAGGAAACTTTTGTTAATGCAGTGTTAATTGTGTTCTTA
Source organism: Tetrastigma voinierianum (assembly GCA_016808115.1). NCBI lineage: Eukaryota > Viridiplantae > Streptophyta > Magnoliopsida > Vitales > Vitaceae > Tetrastigma > Tetrastigma voinierianum. The sequence goes on from JAEQBH010001544.1 coordinate 729,219, forward strand.
AATGCTGAGAATATATTGGCTAAAACGAGGGTATGGAATCTATGGGTAACATTTTAAGATAACTAAATCACCTCTTCAAACTTAAGAGCTGTGGCATTGAGACTTAAGTCTTAATTCGGATTTAGATTGCTTGTTGCAACTCCCATAATTAGTAAAGTTTGAACATAAAATTTTTGAACTCAGAAGAGCTTTTGAATGAATCTTATAATGTCATCCATTTTTATTTTCTTTTCATTTCTAAGTTAATTACTATTTGAATTTTAGGGGAAGTGGCAAAGCTCTTTGCAGATGCTGGTTTGATCTGTATTGCCAGTCTGATATCTCCATATAGAAAGGACCGAGATGCTTGCCGAGCAATGTTGCCTGACGCAAATTTTATTGAGGCAAGAGCTCTTTTGGGAACTGATCTTATAGTAATCAAGTTTATATTTTTCTTATATGGGATGGCAACTTACTTTGACAGGTTTTCATGAACATGCCTTTAGAATTGTGTGAGCAGAGGGATGCCAAAGGCCTTTACAAGCTTGCACGTGCTGGAAAGATCAAAGGTTCATTTACAAAAGTATCTTATATGCAGCTTTGGTTTGATGATATTTGTCGCTTGAGAGCTATGGTTTTTCCAAAAAAAGAAAAAGAAAAGAGGAACTGAGTTTGACATGAAATCTGGAGCACACATCTTTTCCTGGATGGAAGGTCACAGTTTGATTTTGTGTTCTTTGATTACCAGGAAGTGCATCTTACTACATTTCTTGGCTTGGTATGCATTGCCTGTGGTATTTATCTGGGGATGAGATGAGCTCACTATTGAGTTTATTCATAAATTTCTTTCTTCCACATTACTTTTGAGTCTTCAGTGTTCAGAATCTCACTTCCTTGCATTGCTGTTCTTTCATGTGTCCAAACAGTAGAGAAATATCTCTAGAATTTAAAGCTGTCATGTGCAGAAAAATCTTGAGATTCTGAATTAATGCCATTTTCAAATTCAAATGGCAACAAGGCAGTTATCAAAGACCAAAAAAATAAAAACAAAAACAAAAACAAAATAAAAAGAGAAAAGAACAAATCCCCCCTATATCCTCATCTCTTTTGAAAGCAAGTTAGTAAAGTCCATCGTGTATCCCAACATTGTCGTTGGAACATAGCTCATTTAAATAGTTTTGTGCATAAAGTAGCTATTGCCATCCTACCAATATCTGGTTATTTTTAGCCTCTCTATTTATATTGAAATTATGTTGTAAAGCTTTGTATGACTTACATGAACAACTCAACTTCTATATTCTGTAATTCTAATTCGTAATTATTTCAGGTCATTTGTGTTAACCATGATCCGCCTGATTGTGAATGGGGGATACAACATATTTTACCTTAGTTCTCTCTCTCTTCAAATTAAAAAAATGAAAAAGAAAAAGGGGGAAAAGAAAGAAATAAATGCAGAGCCTTGTGTTCAGTTGTTTTTTCTGATAGTTATATTACCTTTTGCAGGTTTCACTGGGATAGATGATCCTTATGAACCACCATTGAACTGTGAGGCAAGCATTCAGTAAACTATGGGAAAGAGCTGGTATTCTTCTATAACAGTTTTTCTCACTGATTTCTTTTTCTTCTCCCTGTTCAGATAGAAATACAGCAGAAGGATGGGGTTTGCCCTACTCCGAATGACATGGCCGGGGAAGTAGTGACCTACTTGGAGGAGAAAGGATTTCTTCAGTCCTAGTTATGACTTCCTTCCTCCCCTGTGAATCTCTCTCTCCATGAGAACCAGATTTGAACCTAAGAATTTGTTTTCTTCTTCCCTGTATTGAGATGAGGACCATTGGTTTCATCAGCTTGAATTTTGTTTTAGTCGATTGGGATGGAAACAGTTAACTGCATCAGACATTGTAACTTTACATATTATCTATCAATTTCAGGAAATGTCTGAAAAGCAACTCTTTGTGAATTCCTATGGCTTGGTGAAGGCTTATTATTTATGGTAGACTTCTAAACTTCTTTGGAAATTATTCTCTTAAATGTTTTTAACCATTTTTTATGGTTTAAAAGCACATTGTGAAATTCTGTTTTGGTTATTAAACATGTTTTCATGTTCTAGATAATGTAAGATTGATTATTGAAAACACTTGTTGCTGTCTAGCTGAATTTTATTATAGTTTTAACTGTTTTCACAAACAATTATGAAAAAAAAAATTTGAAATTTTCTTCTATATTTATAGAAAAAATGTCTATTGAAAACCTAAAATATTTTTCAAATATTTTTAAATGTATTTACAAAATACTTTTGTCTCCAGTGAAGGTTACACGTTTATATAATTATTTTACAAAACAATTCCTAAAAAACAAGTGAAAATGGTAGAAACAACTAAAAAAAATTTATTTGAGAACATTATATTTTGAGATCTTATTTTTTTTATTAAACATGATGCTGTTTTTAAAAATATTTATTAAATAGACTCTGAAAGTTTGAATATTAATAATGATAATAATAATAGCTTTAAAAAAATTATCTTATGTATAAATACATGATGATTTCATTAAAGATTAATAAATCCAGGGCCGAATTGCTTGTGTTTTAAGTAATATAAGAAATATTTATAAATATAAAGAGCATATGAAAAGCTTTTATTTTGTATATGATATATAAAATGTGTGATATCTACATTCATATCTACATATGAAAAGAAAATGACCTAAAAGTTATCTTTAAATTTTCAAGTAAAATTTGATTCTTGGAACAACTGATTTTTGGAACATATTTTGTTGCCAAATCTTTAAATTTAATGATAGCTTTAAATAACAAATTATCTTTTTTATTTTTTATTTTTTTATTTTGGTGAATAAAAAAACAAATTATATTTCTTAAAACAGAAAAGAAAAAACCAAACCGTTTATTATCACAAGGAAAACGCGGAGGGGGGAGGAGGAGTAGGGGAGAAAGACCAGTCAAAGATGTTATCAAGAAGAAAGTTCAAGATACCAAGAATCTCAATGACGATATGAACAGAAAAATAAAGAAAAGATCAGGAGGTTGAAGAAGAGAGAGATGGTGTTGAACAGCACACTGGTAGGGAGATTAGCGCTGGTATCGGCAGAGTTGTGCCAGTATGTTGCTTGCAATCCGGAGAGACTCAGCCCCGACCATGTTCTCCATCTCATCTTCTGTTTTCCTTTCCAGCAGTTACGTCGATTAGCTCTTCGCATCTCCGTCTTCTTCTGCTCCCCTTCCTACACCGACGATTTCGATTCTCACACCGAATAACATCATTTTCTGTTTTTGGTGTTTTTTTTTTTTTTTTGAGATTCTTGTAAATCTGGATTTGTGATGATGAGTGAGATTTGAAATTTTCGTGAATCAAGGATTCGCGTTGTTTGGATTTGATCTGATATTTTGTGTTTGATTGAACTTGAAGAACTAGTAATTCCAAATTCAGGAAATGGATCTATAACCTATCGGTCCGGTATATTGGTCCTGCGTTTTCTTAGAAACCAATCACTCTCGGAGGTGACTTCAATCGAACAAACAATTTAAGATGCAGATAATAATTATTTCTCTAATTTTATTAGGTATCCAATTTAAAATTTTGATATGGATGGTCAACCCATCCGGCGGTCCAAAAACAACGAAAAACAGAAAAAGAATTTAAAAAAAAAAAAAGAAGAGGTTGTCCGGTACGTGGATTAGTATTAGTGGTTGCATATTGCTTACCTTCTCAGTAGTCTTATCAATTAAATACAGGAAAAAAGAAAAGGAAAAAGAGGAAAAGAGAAGAGAGTAGGCGAGAAGCAAGATGAAGAGTATGGTGGCACCATCAGCGTGGTCAATTACCCGAATAACCCGCGTCAATGCCCGCAAAATCCCCAATTCATCTCCTCCATTTTCGATTTTCTTTCGTCCCAAGCCCTACTCTTTATTCTCGTCTTCTGTATCTCCTCTTTCCATGGCGGCCTCCTCTGCTCTGGTACATCACTCTCTCTATCTCTCTTAATTATTGGGATTTTGTTTTTGCGCTTCTTTTATCTCTGTTCATGCGGTTGTCGTCGTTGATGTTATTACTATTATTAATTTTCTCCCTGGTTTTACTCTAGACTGCGTCATCTGGGGATGTCACCACTGATGCTGAAGTCTTTGAACAGATCAAAGCTCATCAGGTTGGTTCTTTTCCCTTTTTGTTTATTTATTTATTGATTTTTGAGAAACCTTGAAGTTGGCTTTGTTTTGGCTCTTGCTTCAAAAACACACATACTTAATGGTGTGTGGACAAATGGGAAACAGTTTGTATTCTAAAATCTTGGGTTGTTGTTGCAGGAAAAGGCTGCTCGGCTTCCTCCGCTTGAGGAAATCAGAACTGTTGTTAATCACAGTGTGCAAGGCATGCTTTCTACTATTTCTCAGGTCTTCTGATTCACTGCTTTTGAAATTTTAAGATTTTATGAATGATTTATTAAGGGAGATAAATACAAGTAAACATTTCCTGCATGCTAGTTCGGTTTGCTACTTGTTTATTAATGGTTCTGAACTTAGCACCTGAAACCAATGTAGGTGGATATCCAAAAAATAAAAATAAATAATAAAGGGAAAAAAAAAGAACGTTATAGAGTGATCACAGAATGGGTTTTTTTTTAATTCAGCATTTTGTGAAGGGTTTATGGCTGGAATAAACATACTTCTAATATTGTCTTATCAAGCTGAATTAACTTGAATAGAAACTCTCAGAAGTAATGTTAGCATCCGGGCTTAGCAATCCTTTTACTTGTTATTGTTTCATCAACTAGATATTTGAGGGGGTTTGATGCTTGTTCACAATTTGGTTTAGTATGTTGGTTTCTTTCAATATGATTTTTTCATTCAAATGCGCAAAGATGCTCTCATGCACAGTCAAGGAGGAAATATTGTTTTTCCCTCTTTTGCTTTTGGTTGCCAGTTCTGTTCTTAAACAAAGAATAGGTTTGATGTAAGCTGATAAATGCATTTAGTCATCCCTGATTGCATTCAGACTGTCTCCAGACATTTTGGGACCATGATAATGTGTTCTTTAATTCTGGAGCAATCTTGGACGTCCTGATAATTAATTATGGAGAAACTTCTTGGTATAACTAAAGATATGCATAGTGTAAAAACTGATTTTCCGTGTCACTAATGTCGAAAACTTCTGCTGGATTTTGAATTCAAGACTCTGTCTATGGTGTGTATAAGTGTTTGTATGTTTTGGATGCTCATCACATGCTTGCTGGTTCGTGAATTATCCTATTCCTGACTTTAGTTGGCTATATAATCATTTAGTTCAGTTCAACTTACTGCAAATACCTTTTCCTGTGCAGAAGTATGAGGGTTATCCATCAGGATCGATGGTTGACTTTGCATGCGATCTGGAAGGGTATCCAATATTAGCAGTCAGCAGCCCATAAGTCATACAGTTGTTTGTCACAAAACACCCACTCACATACACACAAAGAAAAAGAAAAAGAACATGGAGAAAGAAAAGCTGTGTAGAATTTCTCATATGCGGGTATCCAAGATTCAGTAGGGATTATTATCTAAATTACTTCTGGTCAAAGATCTCAATCAAATAAGTGCACAGAATTGGTTGTTTGTTTTCTAACAGATGGCATGCATTTGTGCAAAAGCATGAGCATAAAATTTTATATAATAGAGTACATACTTTTAACTTATGGTCCTTGTTTTTCCCCATGTTGAATCATGCCTCTTCATGTACTCCTTATTTATTTAGTAGATAGATTAGATTCAGATTAACATTTGGAAATCTTAATCTACTTATGATCCATTTAGGAGTGATATGGGGAGGATTAGAAGTGTTTCCTAATGCTTAAAAGTGTTTTCCTTTTTAGAATTACATGTTTGATAAAATTCTTAGAGATACCTTTTAAAGTCTGGAGAGGATCAACAACTGCTAATTGCTTCTTCTAAAAGTTCACTTTTGTGTTATGTAACACATTATTAAAACCTTTGGGAAGAACTTCTTTTTTTATATATATAGATCCAAACAGTATTTGATCTTCACAGAAGTGTTTTCTAATAGAACCTGCTAATGACAAAAGTGTTAAAAGTGATTTTACAATAATTACTCCTAAACAGGCCCTCTTTCTCTTTTGGGCATCCCTATTGTCCACTTCCTTTTTGTTCTTTTCATTTTTAAATAATGGTAGAGATTAACCCTTAGCCTGCTGTAAATATTATGGTTTGAATCTTCTGAAATGCTTTTAGAATTTTTTAGTTTCCTGAAAGGCCTATGATTATTTGAAAACTTCTGCTTTTTACAGGATCTGTTAGCTAATAAGAAATGCTCATTGCTTGTAGCAAAAGATTTTGAGGATAAGACTGACCTTTTAATTACGCTGTATGGTGATGCTATTCCTGTAAGTTTTAACTTTTTCTTCATTTTTCAAATTATTGTGAAGATGCCTTGTATTTTTAATTTTTTTCTTGTTCACAAGCGACACATTTGGATGTTAATGTATTGAACCTGAAGGTTCTTATTTGGGTTTCTCTTTAGGTCTCTGAAGAGGATAAGGGATATCTGCATGTTATACTGACAAGGCATCCCAATGCGTTCTGGGTAAACTTCTTTCTCATTGTTTTAACAGGTTCTATCTCTTGGCATATTTAAATCATATTAATGAACTACTAAAGAGATGCTTTCCAATTTGAAGGTTGATTTTGGTGACTTCCAATTTGTGCGTGTTGAACCAAAAGTAGTGCGTTATGTGACTGGGATTGCAACAGCTCTCTTGGGATCAGGAGGTTTCTCTACTGTATATTTTCCTTTTTTTTTCTATCAATATGTTGTTTTACATTTTGTTGATGTTCACCTATGGCTTGAAGGTGTTATATGATCCTTATGTTGGTGATATTTATACTTTTACCGCCTTTGGACAAATTTGTATGTGTGATGCTGTAATTTTTTTACCACTGTTACCCACATGGATTGGTGGTTATTCAAGTATTTTATTTATTTATTATCTTTCAGAGTTCAGCAAAGAGGCCTATAAAGCTGCACAAGTTGATCCGATAGCTCAATTTTCTAAGCCTGTGGCGGTATTGCTGCTTATTTGGCATCTTTGTGGAATATTCTTTTCTTCAATTTATCATATAGCTCGACTCTATTTTCAGTGACGGCCCTTTTTTTGGTCAGTCTCACATGAACAGAGATCATGCAGAAGATACTAAGCTGATTGTGCAACACACGACATCTATTTTGGTAATGTGAACGACTCAGAAATCTTTCAATTAACCAGGAAAATGCCAGATCTTAACAGTGTCCTTAAATCGGACTGTCTCAACTTGTCAAATTGGAAATACCAAGAATGGATCATATTTTTTTAGAATTCACCTGCACTCTCAATATCATCAAACAGAAAAATAATAAATAATAATAAAAATAGAATGTTTGCAATGGCTTGGGTGTTGATTGGTGTTGTTTGTTTGTTTGTTCTGCTTGAAATTTAATCTGCTGATAAACAAGTAATTAAAAAAAATGCATATATCTTAGACTACTGGTGCAGCATATTGATGATATCTTCAGGACAATGCTTGTTTAGCTGGCTGGTCTAAGTCGTGTAGTTGGTCATTCTTGCTTCAACCTCTGATCACAGTTTGAACCAAAGCATAGCAGTATATTACTATTAGATGTATATTTCGCCAGAAAATATTTGGTTTCCCTTTTGCTTCCCTTATTTTTGTCTATCCACTTCTCCCCTTAGATGAAAGGCTGCTCAATCTCTTATGCAAAATAAAAATTAGCAAAATGGAACTGATTAAATGAACTTAGCTTGGTTTTAATAAATCCTAGTAACCTTCATGATAAGAGATAATGAATGAAAATCTCAGTGCATTTCTACACTAATAATAAGAAATTAGATGGACACATGGGTGTCAAGACTATAAATTTGCTCCTTGGTATTGTCTGGCCTTTTTTTTATGCATGTGTTTGTTCATGATCCAGGTGAGATTTAACAAACAATTTTCTAATCTTAGGTGATCACCCGATTTCCTGAGGTCTATCTATGTTGCTGTAATGTCGATGTTTAACCATGACATTGTTAGCAATTTTCATTTCTTAAATTTTTTCTTGTACCATTCTGTCTTTTCTAGTGGGCAAAATATGCCCTTACAGGAGTATGTCATGCTTTGATCAGTGTAGAATGAACTTTCATCGTTTGTCAAAGGAGGGGGAGAGAATAAAAATATAATTACAAAAAAAAAAAAAAGAAAGAAAGAAAAATAGACAGATCCTCATTTATTAAAGGATCTCTTGCTACTATTTATGAGTTATTCTAATTTCTATTTGGTCAAACAAATATTTTTGATATCAACATGAAGTTGTTCACATTGTTTCATTCTTTTCTAGGCTACTTACAAAGCGGAATACTTTCAAGTCAATCTTTTCCCTAGACGTAATGAGATAGAAAGCAAGGCATCTTATTTCAAATGATTTTTAAATCATTCAAGATATTCATAATCTTCATATTTACTTTTCGCTTTAATTCTTCTCTAATATTTGAATCTCTATATATATATATATATACACATATGCCGCAAGGAACCAATTCTTAGTTTCTAAAATCCTCCTATATTTATCAAAATGTACTATTTTAGTTAAAATCATTTCATTCAAAGAGATGCACATTTCTAGCCATATTCATTGGTACTGAGAGTCAAATATTTGAACACCAAGGAAAACTTTAAATCATGTTTGGCTTGAGATATGAGCAAAGTATTCATGTAAATTCTCCTTTCCATTCAAGGCAGTCATGTGTGTAAACGACTTGTTTTGCCTGTGCCCTTTACTTCTGCTGTCACTTCAAATGCAAGTATTTAGGAGGGGAACACTTCCTCCGTCATAGGTTCATAATCAAAATTCTAGTGTTTCAAAATGATGATGTGAAAATAAGAGAACTCACTTCTCGCCAAAGTTGATAGAATTATTTGTGATGATTGAAAATCTTCCCAGCACTCAAGATTCAAAATTTAACCAATTTTGGTAGCTGACATCTTTTTGTTTGATGTGAGAAATTTGTCTTCAAAGAAAGATAATTTGATAAGTCTCTTTGTTTTGGTATTTGCATTTGGCTGCATTAAGTAAATGTCTTATTATATTCAACTGCATTATCTGAGTTGGATTATTTTCTTTCCTTTCCTCCTGGGTCGATCTTCTTGTTTGTTTTTTTTTTTTTTTCGGGGCTTTGATGTGGAAGACTCTTATAGTGGAAATGCTCCAAGCTGCCAAGTCTCAATCTAATTAAGGCGGCTCTATTAAAATGGAATAAAGAGGTGTGCTTTTATATTTTGAGTGATTTATTTTTATTGTGTCTAAGTCTAAGATGTTCCTTTTCTTTGGCATTCTTTTTATTCTTGTCATGATATCACAATACCAGCTGGGTATTCTTATGCATGTACTTTATCTACACAAACCACTCACATCTGTCTTTCATGGAAGATGAGCACACTGTCCCCGATTTTAAGTCGTAGAACTTAGAAGGCAATGCTTTGAGCAGAGTTCTGTTTCAAGTTACGATACCAAGACTTGTCGCTCCTGGCAAATCTGTCAAAACTTGTTCGTACTAAGATAGTTACTAAAGACTGTATGTTCCCAAGAAGGCGCTAAAAAACTTGTTAGCTGATTTTCCAAGAAGCTTTTCATAAGCTTCCACATAAATATATGACTAACAAGTTCGGGACATCAATCCCATAGCAAGATACGGTTTAGCGAGGATTGAGTATCCCGGCTATTTAAGTTGTTCACTATTTGAGCGATTCAATGGTCAGAGAAAAGACTTAAAAGAAAATAACAAACAGCGTAGGGTATGATCAATGCTCACTTACAAGAAATTGGTTAATCTCAAAGAGAGCGCCAAGGAAAGATACTAGGTTGATTACTCCGCTGATGCATTTGATTTATATTTATGAAGTACTAATTAAGAGAGTACCATGCTCGCCCATGAACTCGTATGAGGTTTACACTGTCTCCTTCAATTTCTTACACCAACTCCCTATTTTTTCTTCTAACATCTAGGCCATTAAATGCGATATTTTTCTAAGGCGTTTCTTTCCTGTAGAATCCTATCGTCATCTCTCGTCCATACAATAGACTACTGGGATTAACGCCTGACGATCACCTCTCCCATACGATCTCACATACGCCGAGATGGTGCTACTCCTAATGAAATCCATTTAGTACTAGACATTCCTAATTCCTTAGACTTCTTTGATTAGGTTAATTAACATTCCAATTAAGTAGTTCACACCTTAAGGGAGTTGAGACTAGATTTTATGGCGTAACTAACCGCCGCCAAGGATGCCTTAAAAGATGGGGATCAAGATCCAAATCAAAGATGCATTAATTAATCACAACCTTAGTAATCCTGGGCACTACACCAACCAACATCAATAAAAGCATAAATTCACGAAACCATTCTAAAAGATATATAAATCAAACATCAATTTAAGCAATCAACCCTAGAGGAAAGTTTAGCTACTTATTACAACCCACAAATCTATCAAAATCATGTCTATTACATCCATAATAATGAAAGAGATGAGAAGGGAGTGAGAGTTAGAGATACAAACGTAAGAGGAGAGAAATGCTCCAAACCCTGTACCCAAGGTTGAATGAGGTCCTCAATGCTTGATGAGTTCTTCAATATTACACCAACACAAAGCAATATGAATAAAAACTCAAAACTAAAAAATGTATTCAAGAATAACAGAGAGAAACCAGAGGCAAATTTCAAAACCTAATATTATTAATGTTCCAAACATATAGATTATAGAAATGGAAATGGTTCAAAACGCTATTTTCGCCCGTTTGAGTTCTTCACCTGAGTTATACTGCCTACAGTTTCAATACCTTCAATATCTTACCGCGTTTGCTATGATAGGTTCACTTTGGCAACTGGTAGAGTGGTGCTTGCAGGATGTTCCCCATTGCTCGTGAAGGTCCGTTCGCCTCATGAACCCGAGGCCTGCTACTCCTCTTTCTTTTTTTTATTCCTTAGTTTCATTCTGGGCCGAAGCTTACCCTTCCGAGTGTGTTTTGCTTTCTTGCTTTTTGCCTTCTTTTGCTTGCTTTTATTTTCTATTCTCATGAAACATACAAATGGGGATTAAAGGTAATCTTTAGAAATATAGGTGTGAATATAGCATTTATGTTACAAAACAAAACACTCTATAAATGCTCTAATAAGATCCACACCTATCAGTTCTCAAAATGATTGTGCCTGTACTTTTGTGAAAGACAATTGATAAAATCCTCTTACAAAAGCCACATTGTTGTTGCTCACTCAGTTTGCTATTATTGATTTCCCAAAACTACTGAACTTTTTTCGTTATTGGGTAGCCTCCAAGCCCCTAGACAGTGTAGTCCTCCCAGAGAGTTAAACCATATACTCCTTGTATCCTGTGGGGGAATAGACATGGGTATATTAGTTTAGATTTTGAAGTGGAATCCATCCTTTCATCTCTAAATAGGATGCTTGTCGAATGTCTCCCTCCTGAAGTGTTCTAATCCTGTTTGTCTTCTTTGCAGGCCTCTGCATCAAAAATAGATATCATCTTTCTGGGAACAAATGGAAACAATTGGTATCACTTGTTTTTCTTTGTTTCAGACTCCTGGTTCTGTAATTAAAGTTGGAACTAACCATTTTATGTCAGACTGTTCAATTTAAAATGGGCGTGTGAACACTTTCTACAACACGAAGTCAATAATGCAAAAAAAAAAAAAAAAAACAAAACCTTATTTTTGGTGGAATATTGTACAAAGTGAGTTATGGAGAAGCTCCTTCGAAATTGAAATGCATGAACACAAAATAATGGTTAGAAGTGGGCTATATCCTTTTGTTTAGTTTCAATGACTTAAAAATGAATGACAATTGGGTCATTGCATTGCATTTCATGCCTCAGCTGGTTTTGTAAGGGACTATGGATCTATTTGGCAATTATTTTCAGTTCTCCAAAAGACAACCTTATTTAAGAATCGTTTTCAATTGATTTTAGAAATTGGCCACATGATTTCTAGAAACTATTTTGGATATATTAACTTCAAAATTAAATAATGCCATATACAACCTTATTAATATGAATTTCAACTATGAAACTTTTTAAAAATACTATTTAAGTATAATTATAAAATAATTTCTAAAAAACTATTTTCAATATTTTGACTTCAAAACAAAAAACATTTTTAATTTGTTTTATTCTTTTAACTATGCATTCCATGCGTTCTGTCAATTAGTAAAAATTTTATTAAAATACTTTAGGAAAAATGCATTTTAACTTTAAAATGTTAAAATTAAACCCCTAATCTTTAATTTAACTCTTAAATGAAAGTTTTATTACTATCAAGTTCTTTACATTTAACTTTTCTCCAAAAAAGAAAAAAAGAGTTATTTACGTTTAACTAATTAAAAAATCCAAAAAGAAAAGAATTTTAGTAGCATTTGTTAATTTTTCCCTAAAGTTCTCTTCTAAAATTATTAAAAATATTTGACCAAATTCTTTACTATAATTTAATTTTTTTGTAAATATTAATTAAAATTTTTAATAAATTTAAATAAAATTTGAGCTTGTTTATTATTTTTATTATTAATTTATCATATAATAAAATTTTCATTTCTTCATATTTAATACATTTAATATTACTATTTAATTCAATGATACTGGTGTTTCCTAAAAAAAAAAAAATTTAATGATACTGGTATCATATTTCTAAAATAAAGTCATTTATATTTATTATATGGCAATATTATTTAAATCTTGAACTTTTTTGAACCTTTGTAAATATATTATGAACAAAAAAGTTGCTATAAATATACCAATTTTCATTTTAATCGATTCTAGTTCGGAATAACTAACCTACCGTTTCATACGCTTAAAACAAGCTACGCGAAGAACGATAAAATGATCGTTATCAATTTGGCATAACCAAGCCAAGTCATCCAAAACGGCGCTATTTAGGGCTTGATCCGTAATGACATCATTCTTCTGCCTCAATTAAATGTAATGTCGTCTTGATCATGCGGGAATTCTGGAGTGATTAGGGTTCATCAACGTACTAAGGTTCGCCAATCTAGTCCAAAGTTGAAGGATTTGCAGTAAGGTAACGCCGCTTTTGTCGGTCCTACTGAGCTCAGCGATCAAACTCATGTTGTTCGCTCCTTAAAATGGGGGATTTAATAGGTACTCGACATTTTCGATGTTGTTTGTGCAATCTTCTTTCAACATGTAATTTGATATGATCTGATAAGCCAATTTTAGGAAATTTCGATCCGATTAGGAGTACTATTTTTGTTCTTCAATCCTATCTTTCTTGCAACATGTTGATTCGATACTTAGAAATTTCAATTGCTTCTGCATTTGGGGAATTAGGGTTCGCTCTAAATTGAAAGAATATTAGGATTGTGGTTTTCCATATTGAATCTAAATATTGGGGACTAGAGTTCCTCATTACTTGACGAAGTTCATTATCACACGTAAACTCGTAGGTGGTGTCGCTCGGGTTTGATATTTGCAAATGTGGTTACCCTCTCGACCGAGGACGCCGTGACGCAGGAAAATCCAAATGAGACGTTTTTTGGAATTGCTCTCAAATAAGGTAAATCAGAATCTGTTATAGTACATTGGTTAGTATTCATTTTTCTTATGCTAGCTTAATGAGTTGATAATACACGTATTTTACTGTGTTGATTGCGGGTTTCAATCTAAGAAGCTCAAGTATTTAATGTTGTTCAAGGTAGTCATGATTGGCATTTTGCTATGTTATGCTATGCTATGAAGCTCAAATATTTTATCAGGATTGGATCAGAGGTAAAATACATTAATGCAATTTTTTTTAGTAGGGAAATTGATGTAACTTCTTCACATGGAATGATGATCCATTGAATGAATTTGTAGTGAATGTGTTCTTAAGAGAGGTACCCCATATGGTACCAGCTTTTAGGAAGGATGAAGATAGATTTAGTTCATCCACATTACTTTATGAGGTGGAGGTAGATCTAAAGGTGGCAAGGAAGGTTTTCATAAACAAATATCACTACTCTTGGTCGATTCAGCCTCTCACTTTCTCACTTGATTATTTGGAACACTTATTGAAATATTCTTCTTTGGTCTTCCTCTCTTCCCCTAAACCAATGAGTAAGACATTAAATTAAGATTTAAATATAATATTCTATTATAAAATAGCATGACAATTATATGAATATGAAGTTGTTAACTTACCGGAACTTTAACTGGCTTTACAAAGTTCGTATTATTTTCTCCTTGAAATTTTGGATGTTGTGTCCAACTCCTTTACACAACTAACATGTCATTTGGACACCAAACCATCTCAACTTAGAGGCTTGGCCCATTCGCCTATATACTTCATCTACGAGGTAATTGATTGAGATGATTCATAATATAAAAACATAGAACACTCTATGCTTTAACTACTATAGAAGTCACTCTTTTTTGCCCCTTTGTTTGCTTTGTTACAATCTGGATTTCCTTTTGAATGGATATATCATAAATGCAGGCCATAATTGTCTTCGATGGTCCCGTCCTATTTCCGATAAAGATGGAACAAGTCCACATTTCGCTAATTTTCTCAAATTTCCATTTGTCTTAAAAGTGTATGCCTATACCGCTAAATTATTTTGTAAAAAGTAAGAGTATTTATTGATCCCAAAATATGATCATAATCAATGACCAAATAAATATATTACAAAAATAATAACTTTATCAAAACAACGGCTGATATCACTCAGACTGATAAATAACATACCTGACATGGATTTAGAATTGTTGGTTCTCATTAGTCTCCTAAATTTTGGTAAAGAGATCAAATCTGAAGAAAGGGTAGTCAAGATATGTATTCTTTCTCCTCAAAGCTGTTCTTACCAAACCCTTGTAAAATTCTAGGGCTCTATTTACTTATATATATAGAGCATAAGGGAACAATTTGGTTTTGGTCAAATAGGCCTATCAAAGCAAGGGAGAAGATAGAACCATGGGCCTATAGCTCGTTAATATTAAACCATCCCATAAATGACCCATAATTAGCATGCGCAATTACACAATTAAAATATAATACGACATGCTTACCCATTGCCATAAATTCAATCTAATATTCTCCCACTCCTGGGACAAAGATAATCATAACTCAAATTTTTCAATAGATTTACATAGCCACATAACCAATCATATACAATTAACATATTGAGATGATATATAAATGTACATAATCAAGCTGCATTAATAAAAACTATAACTCAAATGCCTATTAAAAAGACTTATATAATATATTCAATCATACAATTAATACACCAAAAGGATGCATAAATTGTACATAATTAGGTGATACTAATTTAGAAGCATTACAATGACAGGGGCATTGATTCAATAGAAAGAAAAAAAAATAATTTTTTCATTCATTTGGTCAAAATGATACAAAATCATAAGAGAATGATAAATGTCAAAATGTGCGTAATAATGAAAAACATGAGCTTTCCTTACAAAATACATGGAAAGGAAAAACTCTCACTAAAACAAAGAATCGAGGCTCGTAACAATCCCATGTAGGTGACGGTTCTCAAAACACAAATGTGCAGTTCTTTATTAAATGGTCTCGCCAACATGCTAGTCATAGGCGTGTGCTCAACTGAAATGAGGGACTTTGCAACTTTCTCTTTAACAAAAAAGAACTTCACATTAATGTGCTTTGAGCGAGAAGTGATCCTAGTGTTCCTAGAGAAAGATACAAGTATGAAATTATCACAAACAATTTTAGCTGCCTAGAAATGGATGCACCAAATTTCCAAAGTTGAAATGAAGTTCCGCAACCATATTGCATGACAAGTAGCTTCATAACATACCACATACTCTGCCTCTGTAGTAGAAGAAGCTGTAAGTGTATGCTTGACACTTTTCCACAAAACAACTCCTTTAACCATCATAAAGATATAACTAGAAGTAAACTTTTTATCATCCACACAGCATGCATAATCGGAATCACTAAAACCAACCACCTCAAGAGTTTCAGTATGCCGATATGTTAACATGAGATCCTTGGTACCCCAAGATACTCTCAAAAACTTTCTACCGTCAAAGGAGCCACTAAAGATCATTCAAGTAATGCACTAACACGTCAACAACAAAAGCAATATCATGGTGTGCGTGATACTGAAAGTGCGCACGTGCCGCCCACAATTGAAGAATAAGTGGACCGCTTTCATACGATCTCTCACACATCATTACAGGACACAATGTTGGAAAATATGTCACCCTTTATAATTGTTGCCTTACCAGAAGAACATAATTGCATATTGAACTTTTTCAGAATGCGTTCAATATACATTTGTTGAGACAATCTTAGAATTCCACTAGGTTTATCGTGAGGTATCTGTATGCCTAAGACATAAGATGCTTTCCTAAGATCCTCCATATAAAAAATGGCTAAACAATATCTGCTTTGTCTCAACCAATAGGTCAATATAATTGGTTGCGAGCAAAATATCATCAACATGTAAAACCGAGAATATGTATTTTCTTCCGCTGGCCTTCATATACATGCATTGATCGAAGATGTTCTCCTTAAAACCATTGGCGGTGACAACTTCATCAAACTTGAGATACCACTGTCTGGAAGCCTGCTTTAGACTATAAATGGATTTTTGGAGCTTCTAGGTTTACTTCTTCAATTGGTTCATTATCAATATGGCTATTAGATGCTGGGGTAAATGTGGCTAAAGATCAAAGCTGGGCTACAGGCACAAAATAAAAAACTAGATGTTCCTTCAACACAATTCTCTCGGGTCCCTGGCTCACTCAATATCATCCTCAAAATAGATAGCTCAATCACTCTAGTGGTGTGTGACGAGCAATAAAACCTAGAACCTCTTGATCCCACACAATAACCAATAAAGTACTCACCAAGGATCAAAATATCGGTGAACACGAATATATTGGTACTGATAATGGAAATATCTAAATATCTAAGAAATATCTATGGATATTTTTACAAAATATCGGTTCGATTAAAATTTTTCATATTTTAATTATATAGATGATGAGAAATAATTAAGATAGATTAAAATCAAACTGATTAAGAATTATTAAATTAAATATGTTATATTTAATACATTATCTCGATATTATTATGTTAAAGAGATATTATTTATTTGTTTTTGTTATTATTATAAATATTATGTAGATATTGGAGGAGATTCAAATATTATATATTATAATTTCAAATTTTTAAATGATATTATTTTACTTTTTCCTTTTCAAATTAACATTTGATTTAAAATATTATGTTATAAAACAAAATAAAATAAAATATTATAATTTACTATGGTAGGGATTATGAAACAAATAAATAATAAGAAAAATATAAAAAAAGTTTGCACTATATATATTGCAAGGTAATCACTACTTATGTGGTCGAGGAAGTATTTATGCATTTTCAAAAATAAACTTCCAAAAAAGCATTTTTTTGAGACTTTTTGAGATTTTTGGAGCCAAAGAACAAAAGGAAATTATATCTAACTCAATTATTCTGGAAATATGACTCACTGCTTGTGTCAAAGAATATATGACTTTTTTTTCAATCTCAAACGTTTGGTCTTACTAACAATATTAATAGTAGGAGAAAAAGAAAGCAAACTATACAACTCTAATCAGTAAAGATTCTCATAAAGTGTTCCATTGTCAATCAATAAAAAGTCTCGATATAAATCAACTTTTTCAATTCCAAAGGAAAATTATATCAAACTCTATCCAAAATAGGTACATATATTAAATTTCTTCTAATAGAGGATATGAACGCCACATTTTGCAAAAAAATAAATTTTGTTTTATATTAAGACGCAATCTAATAATTCCTAAAGAAACAACTTGAACTCTTGTGCCGTTTCCCATGAACACATTCCCATCATGACTAGTCAATTCCTATTATCATCACCTTTTTTATTTTCTCAACCACCTTCAACTTTGCAAATCTGCCTTCTTATGCCCAAACTCATGGCAATAATGATTATCCCTTAAAGTCCTCATTCTTGGGGGCATTAGAAGTAGAAGGCACATTCTTGTCATTACCCATGACACCGGTATTCTGCTTATTGGCATACTTCTTATCATTAGAAGTTGTAGTATAAGGATACTTTCTCTTCTGACCCTCACTGCCTTGGGTAGTCACCACATAAATACTCCTGGACCTTATCTTCTTCATATTCTCCTCCTCCTTTGCGAGGATTGTAGTCATTCTTTTTCACGGTCCATTGCCCTTCTCGGCATTGTAACTGACTCAATACTCGTTAAACCGCTAAGACAAAGTCCCCATGATCACCAAACAACATAATTCGAAAGTCAAACTCATACTAATGGTCTTAATTCAAGTGTAACAAGTTAATATTTTACATGTGTCCTCGTATCCACTTGTCCCATCATATAGCTTTGGAGCTTTGGTTATATTCTGTGTTCATTCTTCTCATTTTTCGAGAACTTTTTGTATTTCTTACCAACGACATCCAAGAACTTCGTTGCATTCTCATTCTTGGGAATGCTTTTATAAATAGAGTCCTCCATATGGTTCTCTATGATCATCAAACAACAACTATTAGAATACTCCTAGTCCTCATAAGACTTTTTCTCACTTTCAGAACTCTAACCAGTGAGTTTTGGAGGAGCTTTAACTTTTAAAGTCAAGTTCAATTTCATAGTAGTCAAATTCATCATGAGAGATTTAACACATTGCTTGTAATTAGTCTCATTAAGTTTAGTGATGACAGAGAACCAAGGAAAGCTTAAAGCTGAAGAATAAACAAGAGAGTAATGTTAAAAATATATGAAAAACAAAGACATGCAAATTGCTCAATTCTTCGACTTACCAAATGACCGACAAAAGTGGTCACTAGATGCTAAAGTCTATAAAACATAAAAGGACTCATACACATGTAAGAGTAATTCACCAGTCGTCACAACCAAATGCGTCAATTTCCCATCGATAGAGTAGTAAAATTATGCGGTTCATGACACTTAATGAAATCTCTTCACCAAACTAAGCATCTTACCAAATAATAAAGTCATCGATATGACAATTCACTATCCGTATGGATCTTTGATGCGACATACGGGAGAAGTAACAATTGCAACATCAATTTCAAGAACATTTGATATGCTTAGACTCACGAGAGGCAAGTTCATAAACATTCAATATTTCTCAATTTTACCTAAATGAAAGAAAATAATTTTATTCACAACATAATGTTATAAATAATCCAAATAGCATGAACATAAATTGAAAAAGCAATAAGTGAAAAAAATAAATTAAATTATTGCAAAATTGGGTAAAATATTCAATTTTGTCCCAAGATCAAATTTAACGTTTTAATAGGGTAAATTTTTTCCAAAAGGTTTGATTTTCGAAAAATTTCGAAACTTGAAATGCAAGGCACTAATATTGATTGACTATTTCATTTATATATATAAAAAATGACATTGCGTGAGGGTGGTTCCCCACCCGGCCGGTTTACCGACCGCCAGCCCGGCCGCCTGCTCGGCCGTTTATGCCCGCGGACTACCAATGAGCCGGTCCGCCGACGACGCGGCGTCACACAAATTTCACGGCTGAGATCGCGGCCTGACGCCTGCGCACGACGACGCTCAGGGTGACTCGACCGACAAGCCTTAATGGCGGGTCCGGGATGGCCCGCAGCAGGGCCCTGACAGCCCCCTCGTAAATCTGGCCACGCGACCGTCGCACACCTCTCTTTTTTTCACTTATTTTTCTCTATAAATACTACACAAATTCTCTTTAATTTTTCATCAACTATCTCTAATTTTTCTATACTTCTTCAAATTCACTTCATTTTCACAATTTGCTTCATATTCTTTAATACTTCATTTTCTTCAATTGTTCTTCATATTACATGATATTATTGGTGGTGCAAATCAAGCATTGGTAACCTAATAGTTCATTTTAAAGAATTTCTAGCTTCATCTTCCAATCTTGAGTACATTTCTCCACCTCTACTTTTTTCTTATTTGTTACATTATTTTGATTCATTATTTTATTTTTTTACTATAATATTTTATTAATAATTTTAATATGGATAGTGCATGTGCATCTTCTTCAGTCCATGTGTGATCATTAAGCAAAACTTATTCAATATATGAAGTTTTTCGATAGAATAGAAATAATTTTAGAAAATAATAAAGAAATAAAAGCAAAATGTAAAATTTGTAGCAAACTTCTTAGTAGATCAAATCTTCAGACAAGTCATTTCAGACACAATGAACAATGTAAAACTAAGCATAATGTAGATATTAAATTATATTTAATTAGGTAAAGGATGAATGTAATTCTAAACACATTTCACATGAATCGCTTGTCGCATGAACGATTGATTACATAATAAGAGCCGAACAACATTTTAAGATGACGAAATCGATGATTATTCAAAACACCAAACATTGATTAATCCTCAATTCAAAGGTTGTCCAAATACCGTTAGTGCATGGAGATATTATGAAAAAATTTCAAACAGAACGAGAAAATTTAAAACAATATTTTGCAAATTTGAAGCAAAAATTTGTTTAACATATGATATTTGGACATCTTTAATGTATAGAAACTTTTTATGTATTACTGCTCATTATATAGATAGTGAATGGATGTTAATAAAGAATACTTCATTTAAAAACAATAAATACTTACATACTAAGAAAATATAAAGAACTTTAATAAACAATGAAATTATATTTAGTATTCGCGATAAAATATTTACAATAACATTAAGATAACGCTTCCAACACGATAAAGAACACAAAGATTAAAAATATTTTGACAAATAAAAGACGATCATGCAAAATTATTTCACGTACGTTGTTGTGCACATATTTTAAATTTGATTGTAAAAGATGGATTAAAACAAGTTGATAGCACATTAGAAAAATTAGAGACACGTATATAATATTAATTGTTCCTAAGCAAAACATGAATTATTTTTTGATTGTTGCAAAATTGTAAATATGAAAAAGAAAAATATAAGTTTACATACCAACTAGATTAATTCTACTTATGTTTTTACAAAAATATGTGCAAGACAATTATACAAATGCAATTATCTAATAATAATATCGATGTGTATTGCCGATGTATTAACATTATGATTGACACATTAAGTGACCTTCTTACCAGTTCTTTTAAATTTTTTGATACTCAACAAATATTTTTTGTAAGTGTATTATCCAACTTCACATCGGGTCATTATGCAAATAACTAAAGATTTATATAGTGACTTCAAAATTATTTAAGTTATGAAATTTTAATGATACAATTTTTTGCAATGATAGAAAAATTAAAAAAATATTGGGGAGAATACCTTTAATTTATTATATTGGTTTAATTGTAAACTATAGATTAAAATTTGATGCTTTAGATGAATGGTTGCAAGTTATTTACAATGAAGATCAGCTTAAAATTGAAGAAATTAAAATGAAGTAAATTCGTTATTATATATTTTATATAATATTTATAGCAAGAAAATATGGTAATAATATTAGTTTGATAAAATCATCATCCACGCATGTGTTCTCTCATCTTTTATAAAAGCCATTTAAATGTTCAAAAGTAAAAGGCAAAGAACTAGTTCTCCAAATAATACAACGATATAAATAGATATCTCAAGCAGTAAAACAATTCCATTCAACACGAAGATTTTGATATTTTTAACGCGAAAAACAACAAATTAAATCATGTTATTCATTATTGCACGTGGATATTAACTGCGCCCTCAGAGTACGCATCTAGTCGCTTAATACAGGGAAGACGTTAGCAAAAGAGACACTATTACCTCAAGCAATTCGGAAGCAAAGAGTATGTTTAAAAGATCGGAGTTTAGCGGATGCTAGATCGTACAATCATGTTTGAGAAGTCAACTACTGGCCGATACGCAGAACTTAGGTGATCGCTAATGAATGATCCAAGATAGTTCCCGTCACCATTTAAAAGAATTATTAAAAATATTTTATCCGAACGTGATATTTTATTTTTATTTTCTGGCCATTAAGTTATTAAACATCGACAAATAAAGTACTACAACCTAATGGGATGTACTTATATTGTAAATGATGAAACTTTCATACATTTCTAAACGTAATTACATTCGACACAAAATTTTAACGACTTGATTTTTATTTAATCGTTAGTTCTACTTTTATTTGAACTAATACAATTTAAATAAAAACTCATACGAGGGTCGGGGGTTTCTTAAGTGGGCCTCAGACTTGGCTTAGGGTAGCCTTCATGTCTGGTGTCCATTTATTCTGTGGTCACCACACCCGGTCTCAAGGCCTTCAAAACCCCCTAGCTCTAATTGAGATCCTGTTTAGTGTTATATATTCTCACTTAATACTTAAATTTCTCATTCCTTATTTATTTATTATTATTATAATTTTTTTAAATGGTATTAATTTTCATTTAATTTATTCAAGATTCTCATAATTTTCACTCATGAAAATAAGTGGTTAAAGGAAACACGTGCAGGATATTTCAACCAAAGCCATCAATAGTCAAACCCTCATTATGGGAGATGTGTTTGGGTTTCTATGGCAAATAGGGATCCAAATGTGACATAATTTGGGATCCAAATGTTTGGGTCCCAATTCTTTCTTCTTTTCAATTTCAAACGTGAATCGTGTGACATAATCAATTGATCTCAATGCATAGTTCCATATTTCAAGATAGCTTCAATTTCTTTGATTTTGTAAAAGCGTTATGTGAAAATGATGATCTTGTTGACAAAAAGCTACAGATCGTATGAAATTTCGGGTCAAGAAACTATTGGTGCGATTGGAACTGAGAAAGGGAGGAAGAAAAGAAAAATCTAGGAAATTAAGTAGTTTCTTCCGATTATAGTTCCATTGAAAAACAAAGAACTCTTTCTAAAATTTTCCCAATATGGTTGATTATTTAATAAACTCAGATAAACCTAAAAATAAAAAAAAAATAAAAATTACTGAGTTTCTAATATCAATACGCAAAGTGCTCTAATACCAATTATTAAATTATTTTATAAAAATTAAGAGTATTTATTGATCTAAAAAACAATTAATCAATAATCAAATGACCCAATAAATACATTATAAAATAATAACTTTATTGAAATAATAAAACATATTTATTTATACTGAATAGGTAATATACTTGATATAAACTGTAATTAGCTGGTAATATCCAACATTCTAGCGTATACGAAACTTTAAGTGACTTGATGGTCTTACGGTCATCTACACTAGGAAACCTTTGGTAGGATAGCTTTTTATAACTAAACATTGAGAATAGTTAAAAAAAAATAATTATTAGCTACTCTTGGAAATTACATTTTATTTGAAAATTCAAATATAAAAAAGAGTAGACAAAAAAAAAAAAATATTTCTAAGAAATATATATATTTTGAATTGAAAATTTGTGTGTTTTATGAGAAAATTTTATTTCAGTTATAAAGAAGAGAAAAAATTTATTGTCGATAGAGTTCTCAAACGACCGTATTTGTAGGTCCAAGCTAGACAACTTATGATAGAAAGGCCCAAATTGGTCATCTCAAGTTGTAATGGGCCCATTGGGCTACGTCCCATCACAACACCTAATGATTATATGTGATGCTTCGATACCGTAAACTGTTTACGAGGCTGGGGCTAAAAGCATAAAATTATCTGGCTTTACTTACTTATCGCATCAATTCTACGACATCTGAGATATATTTACTTCGATTTTTTTAAATATCGACAAATCCGAAATTATTCAAAATTAATATATTTATTTCTTTATTTTTATGTTAACATTAGTTTATCCTAAAAATTGATTTATCTTAAAAAATTGAAGATTTTAATCTTTATATTATTGAAAATTATATATATATATATATATATATATATATATATACACAATACGCTTATCTTTAATTTATAAATTATTACTTAATCATCTATTTATGCTTCAGTATTTTTAAAAAATTAACAATATTACTGTGAAAAAAATAAAAATAAAGTGGATAGGTGAATTTTTTAATAAAAGTATTAACGGAAGAAATGAAATATTAATAATATTGAAATTTAATTTAATTAAGTTAAATTTATGGAATAATGTAAAATAATTTTTTAACTTCTAATAAATTTAAGTTATATAAACTATATAAAAAAAGACTTTAAAAATTTCAATGAAATAATTAGAATTACTATTAAAACAACTTTTACACTATATTAATTGAATGACAAGTTGGTTTGGTGGAAAGGGTGCTGGCACTTCCCACATTTTGCTTGGGTTCAAATTTCTGGTGGACAAGATCGATTTTTGAAAAAACAATGAACACCAAAATGATGTTCTCTGCAAATTATTCTTGTATGAATTTAGTGTTTCTATGTTTTTAACAGGAATCGAACAATCCCTTAGCCCCTTAGGTTTTTGTAAAAACAATGTTTTTATTCTTAATAAAATTAAATAAAACACGTATAAAATATGTTATATCGTGAAAAGAATTCAATGACAGTAATACTAATTAGATACTCAATCCAATTAAAATTGATATTTTTATGGTTTTATCTTTGAAAGAGAGAGATATATATATATATATATATATATATATATATATATATATATATATATATATATATATATAAATTTTTTTATTACACAAATTAAAGGGATTTTTATGTGGTTGGTTTCCATTTTCAACATTTTCTTGAAAACATATATTGATAAAACTGACCAGTTTGATTTAACTTGTGCAAGTATCCAATATTTAAGAAAAGATAAAATATAGTATAGTTTCAAAAAGTTTTAAATTCCATTCTTCAAATAATTTGAGCACATTTATGTTTTTCTTTAATTTCATTTGTTTTCCATCCTTTTTTTCCTCTTGCTTTAGAATATCAGAATATCTACTCATAGAAACAATTGTTTGTAATAATATGTTCTTTCTTTCCACGTTTTTCGTGGATATTTTTGAGAAAAATAGTTTTAAGAAAGGAAAAAAAAAAAACTTTCTATAAGTATTTTCGTAAAAGATTTTGAAAATCATATTTGAAAACTAATTGTTAATGTTTTATAAAACAAACAACAATTTCAGAATATAAAAATATTTATAAATATATTCATGGTATTTAAAATAATTTTTATAACATATTTCCATCACAAAATATTTGTATAACTAATTTACAATTAATTCATGTAAAAATAAATTGTTTTATGAAAGTATCATGGTTTTTATTTTTAAGAATAAAAAATAGAAAACAATTTATGTTTACTAAATATGTTTTCATTTTCATAGATACTACAAAACTACTATCCCTTAATATGTTTTTATAGAAAATTTCCAAGAAAGTATATTAAACAATGTTTGATAGAAATTCAGTATGAAGGTGGGATTAATGAGTTCTTTAAAGAAATAATGGAAGGATAGAAAAAGAAAAGGTCTTTCAGTGTGAAATCAGAACTAAGAATGACGACAAAGAAATATGTAAAGCTTGCAACAAGTGGTTCACAAGACATACACATGTACCAGATTTGATATGCGGGTATCATCTTATCGGGAAAGGAAAACAAAGGCTTCAAGTTTCCACAATATCCTATATTGGTTAAGAAATGTAAAAACTTACAAGAGTGTAGGCAAAGAAGATTGATATTCCAATTGGTATGATGTCATTTGGGGAAAAAGCTCAAAAACAAAATCATAAGGGCTTAGACCCATATTAGATAATATCATACAAATGTGAATATGGATAGGTCCATGAGACTTCCCAATAAGTGGTATCGAGTCGCTCATACTTAACCGCTATGGGAATGGAAGCGTTTAACAAATGACGCGCGCCCACCGTAAATGGTGTTTCACGCAAAGACGCACAAGGTCAATGCAATGAATCTAATCCGGTTTAAGAGGGATCGTGAAACTTTATTGGAGGGAAGACTTATGAGTATAGAAGCATAGATAACATCCAATTTATATGAGGCCTTTTTTTTTTATGGAAAAAAAACCTAAAATAAAACCTTAAGAATCTGGGGATCCAGCTTTAGCCAATATCATCATACAAATGCGATTAGGGGATATGCCCGCTTTCCCAACCTTAAAGCATGCAATAGATACAAGAACAGTAAAAAATGGTAAAACTGGTATTGTACGTACCATCTATTGAAATGAGCTAAAAACTAATATTTTTTGGTATTTTCTCTGTTTCCATGGCGAAAGAAAATCAAAGAAAATTCAGCCATTTCTTGAAATCCTATCAAATTGATTGTATCTATGTTAAGTGAAAATGAATACTTCAAATGCTCCGAAAACAGAACTTGTAAAATAGAGAAGAAAATTTTTTATTAATAAAATAATTATATATCTTTACATGTACATATTTATAGAGGGATAGTAGATCCCACAATCGTTATTCAGTATAATTAAGTTATTTGCCAACGTATAAATATCTCTAAACTAGGAAAGAATATAATAGTTTCCATGAATGCTAGTCATTTAACAGAGAAGAATAGTAATAAGAAAAGAATTACAATAGATAATCTTGACTTTATTAATCCAATATCCCAACATACTCCCTCAAGTTGGTGCATAGTCACACATGCCCAACTTGCCCAAAACTTTATAGAACACTGCCGACTTGAAAATGGGCCTTGTGAGGATATCAACTAATTGATCTTCTCGCATTGAATCTAGGCAACTCAACAATTTTCTCATCCACTTCTCCTAATGAAGAATCTGGTCTACCTCCACATGCTTTGGTAATGATCATCATGTTGTGCTCAGATTATGAGCAATATCACATGTCGCTATTGTCACAATAGCCGACGCGGTCACGGCTTCGCAGTGTATAGCCCAACCATCAATAGAAGTCTTAGCCAATGCTCATATTCCAAGTGCCATACCCCTAAATTTAACCGCGCTTGAACGTAACAACATTCGTCTTGCTTCTCCAACATGCAGCAAGATTACCACTCACAAAGAAATATCCCCAAGTAGATCGCTCACAATATTGCTCCAAACGCAATAGCATTACTATATGCATCAACACTTTGACAATCTACATTTTTAGTGAACAAAATGTCCTTTCTTCAGAGCTGACTTCGTGATACCTTAAAAAATGCGATAACTCGCATTCATATGTTGCCTTCAGATTATGCATAAACCGGCTAACAATACCAATGCATAGGCAAGATCCAACGCAGTGTGGGCTAAGTACATCAATCTTCCAACTAGCGCCTCGATATCTCCCTTTATCATCGACACCCGATTAGTCTCACACATAACTTCAATCCTTTTCATCGTGTATCACCGGTTGACATGCCGACATACCGCCGCTTCGCAACAAATCTAAAGCATATTTTCTTGAGACAAGAAAATCCCTTTTATCTGATCTGAGACACCCATCCCAAGAAAGAAGTTTCTAGTGACCGAGGTCTTACTCGACCTTTGACAAGTAACTTTGTAGAGCCTTCCTTTTCTTCATCGTTCATTTCCTATAACCACTATGTCATCAAATATGCCACACACAGGCGTTGATCTGGCCATGTCGCTTTTTCAAGAATAAAGTGTGGTATGAATTACTCCGATGGCTCAAAAGATCTCTATGGACTTCGTGGAACCTTCCAAATCATGCTCCTGAGACTGTTTTAGCCTATGTTAACAATTTCTTTAATTTGGTATTTCTGGGAAATGCAATTTCTGTGGTATCATGCACCTTCCTGGGTGAAACTGATGTATTACTTATTCAGCTAACTCGCGTGCGCAAGGCGTTTTTCACACTGCAATGTCAAGAATGGTCATCCAGTTCGGGCAATGAGGCACAATAAAACCCCTCGAACCCGGTTGATTTTAGCTACAAAAGTAAATGTATCCAGATAATCAATTCCATAGGCTCGTGTACCCTTGCTACCGCTCCTCGCTTTAAAACGTTCAATTGTACCATATGGTTTGTGCTTCATAGTATAAACCCACCGACATCCAACCGGTTTCTTCCCGAGACATCAATGTAAGTTCCCAAGTTTCGCTTTTCATATGATTTCGCATTCTCTCATATTCATAGAAGCTTTCCACCTTTGTCAACTAAGGCTTCCCGCATTAATCGTTAGAATAGATACAAAGAGATAATTGATTTACAAAATGACTTATTTGATTCAAAGCGATGGTGTTAGACAATATAATGATTCACGATATTAACTTACCAGGAAAGTCTGGGTTCATATGTGGGTTTGGGCTCCTCCGGTTTGACGCGGTGGTAGTTGTTTTAAGCCGTGGCCCAGACACTACAAGAGGACCAGTATCCCGCCAGCGACACTGGGGTAAATGCTTGCCGGTGGTGAGATCTCAGATGGAGGTTGATCCACAACTTCATTGTTCAGGTCTTCATCACGTCCATCACCACCGTGGTCCAAATTTGTGCACCACTCAAATCCAATTCACCAAAGATTCTCATTACCAAGTTCATGCTCCTTTTCATTCCCATTCGATTGTTACGTTCAGAGTTCCTTCTTATAGAGATCGAAAATCATAGTTCAGAACTTGAATCCTTCTTCCAGTGCTCCCTGAAGTTCGCCAGTGCTCGTATAGAAAATACATCAGTCTTCTTTCATGAAAACTACATCCATTGAATAAACATTCTTATTTCCGGGAGGGTGATAGCGATTCGGCATTCCCTTTTGATAAGCAACATATCCTAAAAAGACACATCGCAATGCTCGAGGTGTCAACTTGTTGAGCTGACACTTATGAAGATGTACAAATGCTACACAACCAAAGACATGAGGAGGTAAGTTTAGATCCGATCGGATGCAAAACAACGCTTTTAATGAGAGCCCGGATGGTGTCCTGAACTCACAATAGTGTCGAAGGTACGCATGCTGGATCAAATATGTCATAGCAGGTAAGCGCGCGGTCCCCAATAGATAGTTTATGCTTCTATCAATGAAGCACCTGACAACCTCCAACAAGTGATCTATTTTTCCGCCCGCCACCCCATTTTGTTAGGGGTGTACGAACAAGTAGTCTTGATGAATGGTTCCATGAGCTTTCAAATACCGCTTCAATTCAAAACCTCAAATATTCACCTCTCATTGTCACCGCAGAACCCGAACCCTGGCATTGTACCAGACATAAAACCATTTTATGAAAATTTTGAAATAACAAGTTTATTTCACTTCGATCATCAAACATACCAAGTCAATGGCAGTATAATCATCAATAAAAGTAACAAACCAATGCGATCCATCCAAAGTAGCAAATTTAGATGGGCCCCAAACATCAGAATATATGATCATAAAAGGAACTGGACTTTTAATTAAGGTTAATGAAAACGAAGCACGATGGCTTTTTGCAAGTTCACAAACATCACATTTGAAACTAGAGACATCAAAGTTTGAAAATAAACTAGGAAATAATTTCTTCATGTAACCAAAAGAAGCATGCCCTAGACGTCGATGCCATAACCATATCTCAGATTTCTTTTTTTTTTTTCTTCAAAACCCCCAATCTTTAAAGCTTGACGCAACTCATCTGAACTTTTTGACACCGAGTCCAAGTAATACAACTTCCCTCGCCTAACACCTGCCAACCAACGTGATGCCTTGTCCCGATGTCCTTAACATAAAATTTAGGCCAAAAATGACAACACAAAATAAGGCAGTGGTTATTCGAAATTGACAAAAAGATTATAATTCAAAGAGGGTGGGGAACAACCAAAAAACAGTGTAATCTAAATTCAAGGTGTTAGCGAGGGACAAGGATCCTTCCCCTAATCGGACCGAGGTGTGGTACCATTGGTAGTGGAAACAAAATTTGGGTAGAGGAAGATTTAAGAGGTGAAACTTGTCTGCTAAAAATCAGCCCATCATATGATTCGTAAAGTATCGGCAGAATCAATTATCCAAGCATGCACTATTAGAAATAGGTGTAGAAATATTTAAAACCACATCATCATATCATCAAGCCGCCGCTAATGTCGGCGACTTTTCACCGCAATATCATCCCCTTTCCGGGTTTTGCTTCAACACCACAGCAGGCCTCTTGAATTCTTCTTCCGGGGAATCACGGCATGATCCCCACCATTCCGGGATATCCCACAAGTTCATAGAAGAATAACTTTTGCATGATCGCTTGATCATAAAGAGTGCATTTATATGATGATTTCGCATCATCATTAGTACTAGATCGATGGGCCTTTTTTAGTCTTGCGATGTCGAGGACTAGTTTTGACTAGACCGCCCAGCCGTACCGCTGGTCAAGCTTCGACATTTCCGCTGTCCGCTCATCACCCCGCTGGCCGGTATCTCAGATCATCTAGGGTGAAGGTAATGACTCTTCACCGCAGAGCAGATCCTTCCCCTCGTGATACTACGCACTCGCTGTACCCGCCACCGGCGAGAAAAAGATATGCACCCTTTGTTGTTGTAAGCAATTTCGAGATGTACATTCAGTTCCTATCCAATTATATCACCTTATCACGATGATCCAACTCATCAAGATTTCAAACGCTTCTCCATAATATATGTAGAGTGGTTCGCTATTTTGCTTCTCGCGCAGAAAAGCCCTTCAGCTTTTGTATGGTAAAAACCCGTAATCATCCATTCTGCATCATAAAAAGTTTTACGTAGCTTCAAATATCTCAGATGTGTAGGTGTTTGCCGGGCCGCTTCATAACTGGGACATAGGACACATCAACAACCATCTTACCTTCCGATTGTCCGAATACCAATTTCCTTTCATAGACCTTCATCTTTCTCCTTAGGGTATGCGATAGTTACCTAATGAAGGAGAGTTTCTCCTTCTCAAAGAATTTTGCATCTCTAACATTTGAGACCATCATAGTTGGGTATCTCATAGTCTCATCACAATCTAAATTGAATGGAAACTTTGCGCCGAATAATGACGAGATTTAAGACGATGTTTCTCGTAATCTGACTTGCCATGGTTTTGGCAGATTCAAAGAAGAATAGATTTAGGTTTTCGTGGCTCATAATTAACCTTATAAAATGTAGGAAAGGAATATTTTTTATTCATAAAAATAATTTTTGTATCTTTACATGTACATATTTATAGATAGTAGAGATCCCATAATCGTTTATTCGTATAATTAAGTTATTTGCCCAACAGAAATATCTCTAAAACTAGGAAAAATATAATAGTTTCCAGTAATTGGGTTATTTGCCTGTAACGTAGAAAAATAGTAATGTAAAAGAATTACAATAGAGAATCTTTGACTATTAATCAATATCATAACAAACAAACATAGAATAAACCTCATAAGGATGATGTTCATATATATATATATATATATATGTTAGTTATATATATATATATATGATATATGGTATATATATATATATATATATTTGAGTCAAACACTGAGAGACAAAAAACAGGTTAGTTAATTTAAGAGTAAAAGAAGCTTATGATAATTCATCATCACATCTGGATGACCATCAAATAGTTTCCTAGGAAAATGCCATAAAAATGGGAACTGATCCATTCAATGTACTGAGAGTCAATAAAGACAAAAACCTGTAACATAACACACACCAGAGTCATAGACCGGAAATCTCTCAAAGACTTAAGCCAGCAAATAAATTAACGAAGGTCTGGACAAACATTTAGAGTACTTTCCTCATAAACAATAGTTTTTCAATAAAAGTTAAAACAAAAATTGTGTCCACATGGAACAAAGACAAGGTTTTTTTTTTTTGAAGCTTATATATTAAAACCCATTTATGGGTTTATACATGATTAAAGAAAGGGGAGGCCTCAAGGCTAAGACAAGGAATGGGCCTAAAGTCTGTGTCCAGAAGGTAAATCTAAGTGATTTGCCCTCGCAAAGGTATGGAAACCGGGACACATTTGGTTTTGTTCCAAATTAAAGTAATAGTGCTAAATATAAAATAAACTGCTTTTGTATTTTGAATCAAACTCGCTTATGTTACTAGTTTAATTTTGATGAATGCCACGGTCAACTCCTCGTTGCCTATAAAAATCAAATGCAGACTGAAGCTTTGAAAAAAAGGGATCTACTTCATCCCATTTTCCTCTCTACCGCATCTTCGCCTCTCCCATCGCTCCCCGATCCGTAATTCTCCTGCCTCTAAAGGACTCCGTTGATCTCGGGGAAATAAATTGCTAAGGACAAAGGTTATACACACCTCGCTCCGATTACTGCCTAGATCATCAGATTTCTCGGGCGCATGTTACAGTACAAGCATTTGTTGGCACCGCCGCCGCCCACACCACAACCCGGCTCCGCTGCTACTTTCACACAAGCACGGGCCAAGCCACACGCGATGCGAACCCTCCTCTTCTCATCGATCATCTTGTCGCCGCTGCCCATCATCCTCGCTGATGGGCCGCCATCTACACTGGCCGTAGTCCGTTGTCGCCGGATTGATATTTATATAACAATCTTAGAAATTTAATTTGCTCCACTTTGATCATTGAAACAAATGCTCCAACAGCTTTCCCGCTTCACAGCACTTCAGCTTCCGCCCACCCATCACTCCTGCACGGTCGCAACTCCAATTGAAATCACTACTATACTCACCGCCTTGCTCTCCTCGCTATGCGTTTAGCTTCCTGACATCCCGCACTGGTGTCTCTCGCCAAAAATTATAAACGCTGGCAGATCCAGATTTACTCCACTCGATATGCATGGAGTGGCACTACAAAAAGTCACCCGATTTAGCGACCGATCACGGCCGGATTTTATCCGTTACAATTTAACGACGATTAGGGCACAAGAATCAACTTAGCCAACGATTTACCACTGATAATATTCACGCCAAATAAGGCTGAAGTTACGAGCCAGATAGCGACGGATTATCGGGTCCGGGCTGCAGGTTAGCGACGAGCTACCGCCCGCCGCTATAAAACTTTCGCATTTTAGATAAAAATTATGTTGGGAAATTGCAATGGTTTCTAGTGTCAAGCCGCTAATTTAGCTTATTATTATCGGGCCTGGCCGCTAGGAACTTTCTTTATTTAGCCAAAAATTATGTTGGGAACTTTCAGTAATTAGCACATTTAGTGCCGTCTGCCAATTTAGCGACGATTATTACCGCCGCGAATTTAGCGACGGATATTTTAGGTGTCGCTACCAATTTAGCGACGATTTTCAGCGCGCGCCGCCGCTAATGGCACGATATCGGGCCCGTCGCTGGCGGAACTTCGATTTAGCCAACAAAAATTATGTCAAACCTTTCGCACTTAGCCACGATTTTCGCGTCGCGCGCAATTTAGCTTGACGATTTATTACCGCCGCTAATTTAGCTATCGATTTTTAGCGCCACCAATTTAGCGACGATTCAGCGCGCCGCCGCTAATTTAGCTACGACCATCGCCCGCCGCTTATGAAACTTCTTCGTGATTTTAGCTTTATGGAACCCCCTTAATCTTGTCCCACATCTGGACATAGAGATAAAAATGAGGGTCTTTATATACCACTACAAAAATGTACTAATTTAGCGATAGATTTAGCTAGACGATTATGACCGTTAGAAATTGTTTAATTTTAAAACCAACTTCAGCGATCGACATCGACGATACGACACTCCGCCGCCAAAAACAAGGCGGAAGTTGGCTGGAGCTAGATAGCGACGATTATCGGGCCTGGCTGCTATATTAAGCGACGGATTTACCGACGGATAATATTTCATCAGTGTAAAATTAAGGCGAAGTTAATGGGATTATTAGTAGCGACGATTATCGCCTGCCAGTATATTAACAATGACGGATTATCAGTTCCTGGCCGCTATAGAACTTTCGCATTTAGCTAAAAATGAACTGTCACAAATTTAGCTAATGTTTAGCTATATTTATATTATACTATATGGAATATTAAGTTTGATTTAAGAATATATGCATGATAAACAAGTTCGGGAGCACTACACATTTTAAACCATTTTAGTTTATATGATGTCATATTTTTCCTCATAAGTAGGTTATAATTATTTTTTTTCCTTACAGAATTAATGTGAACTTAATAAAAGAATTTAAAATATTATTTATTGAATTAATTCTGTTTAAAATTATTGTTAACTTTGTTTTTGAAAAAGAACTGGAAGCAATACAGAGTGCATAACTTTTGGTATAATGTATTATAATAGTTATTAGTTTTTTTTTTTGTAGAAACAATATATTTATAAAATAATAATTATATAATATAATAAATACAGTAATACATAATAACAATAATAGTAATCATATATAAAATAAATAGAAAAGTACAATAAAATAAAATCTTATTATTACAAAATGTAAAATTTTTCTATAGACCAGTATATTATTTTTATTCACATGTGTGATAATAGAAATAATTATATTAACATGCCATATAGACCATATTTATATTTCCTTAATATATGAATTTTGATATCATCATTTTTACCAAAACAATATTCTGGTTATTTTAGACGTTATCAACTACGTTGAGCTTCCCTAAGTCATACTTTATTTTATTTTTTGCGAAATCCCCAAGTCACTTTAACCTAAACCTAAAACCTTATTCTCTTCGCTTTTAGACAAGAGCTCACCCCCTGCCGCTCCAATCCAATGTAACGTCGCCCATCAACGCCTGCCGCCATCATCGCCGCACCGCAATCATCAACGCCATCTTCAACACGCCGCCAGCGAAGACCACCATATCATTTTCTGTTTTGCTCGAAACCCGTATGATAAAACCAGCGCGCCAACGTAAATCGCGGCGTAGCGACCACAGTTCGTTGTTAACGGAATGGACGCCCACCATTAACGTTGATGATTTTATTTTGTTGTAGTATGCTGTTTTCTTCTTGATATAATCTCCAGTTTTGATCTGTTATATTGTAGATCTTAAATTCCACTTCTGAATAAGTACAAAAATCGTAATTTGATTACAAAAATGGTAATTCTGCTAAAAATTACAATTAATATCAGATTCGGATTTAGGTGAACGGATTGCAATCATGAATTGTCTCAATTGAAGAATGAAATTTCAAGTATTTTCCGAGACACTGAGCTCCAAGACGTTTTTCAGCATCGCTGGGGTACCGTAAAAGATTCGACGACGCAGTCATGATGATGAATGCACCATGCGCCATAAGTTGTATGAGATAGATAGGAAACACATGAAAATGAACTAATACAGATGTCAATGGTCATCAAATCCTAGCAGGCAGACGTGAATTGGTCATTGTAGATTCGATTAAAGCTCAAGAGACTTGTAAATAAATGTTCTTTCCCTCATTGTCAAATGAGAAAACGCCGCTGAACTCCTTTTCATTTTTGGGAGATGTAGTGCTGCCAGCTTCTGAGGTGAGCTTTGAAGAGAGGGCGCTTCTCAAGATCCCAACTTAGACCTGATTTCAGAATCCTGAGCAGAGTTTAGAAAATAGTTTCACGCGGAGCAGCCACGCCGAGACTCGATTAAGCTGAACAAACCCAAGAGTGGAGGTAGAGATTTTCTCCCTACATGTTTTTACCTCATTTAAGTGTTTACTAATGCTTTGGCTGAACGAAATGTGTGAGGTTACCATGGACGGTCCCAAAACATGGGACCTAATTATTAGAAATGAAACTCGAGAGGTCAAGTCAGAAGGCCCAATAGGGGCTGTTTGGGTTGATGCCATTGTGTTTGATTTATGTACAATTCTAGCTTTGGTATGTATAAAATTAAATGGCCGTAGAAACCCAAGGCCTTCCACACAGTGAACCAGACAGCCAGGATTTTCTCCAGAATAAGTGGATTTTATGGTTTACTGATTATTCCCTAATACAGGTTCTTAAAAAAATATATATATTTTGTGAAAATACTGTTGGTCGAGTGGATTTAAAATTAAATTATCAGGTGATCATACAAATTATTGTGCTACACTTCTCATGTGTAGAATTAATAATTAATTTACAGCAGACATGATTGTGTGAATTGGTTGTTTTGTAAATATATGCACAAGTTTATATATATTTAAGAAGCATGTGAATTAGATCAGAAGGGATTGGTAACACATGGGCCTTCCATATGCATCAATGGAACATCCTAGGACTTTAGGAGTGCAGTGCATGAGAAGAGTCTAGAGGAAAAATGGCTGGGAGGGTAGCCCTTCCAAAATAGATAAGACGTGAGGGTACCAAACTTAAAATATCAATCGTCTGAGTAAATGAATGTCACTGTATTCCATCGGAGGGTCCACAAACAATTTATATATCAATCCGTCTAGAGCGCACCCACCTGATAAAGAGGCAGGGAGTATTCTTAGAGGTTGTCCACTTCAAAACTAATATTCTCATACGAGGCTTAGAAGTAGCGTAG
The DNA here is from genome assembly GCA_016808115.1 of Tetrastigma voinierianum. Taxonomy (NCBI): domain Eukaryota; kingdom Viridiplantae; phylum Streptophyta; class Magnoliopsida; order Vitales; family Vitaceae; genus Tetrastigma; species Tetrastigma voinierianum. Next base: position 765,523 of record JAEQBH010001544.1, read on the forward strand.
AGAGAGTCAAGAGGGACTCCTGGATCTCGAGTCGTCATGTAGACATTCAGGATCATGCATTTCCGTTGAATGTGTGTTTAATTTGAACATTGCAATCAAGACTTAGGTAGAGTAGCCCACTAGTATTTATCTCCTTCATCGAGCTTACCAATCTTCACACAGCATGATCCCCATACAGTGGAGAGTGCGGCAGACGGTTTCGCCCCAGGCTGACGCCAGAAGAAAGCCTGAATGTGGTTTATCGATGTTTATACATGTATTAGAACTCCTGTTTAATATAGTATTGTAAGGGAAGAGTAGTTTATTAAGATCCTTGGAAACCACGTGAGGAAAAGTGGTTCGGATAAGGGCATATTGAGCATCAAGGGCCCATGCGCCACATATTGAGGTATATATTGCATAATGATCGTCGTGCATGCGCCATTGTGCCGTATATCTCGGGCAGAGCCCCGATGTGCCAGAGACCCGCCCACCGCGGGCGCCGTGGCAACCCGACCGGCTGTATTTCCGGGCTGATCTAGAGTCAACCCGACCGTTTTCGGCGCCACAAATAGACGGTCGTGTGCATGCAGACGTCGCCTACCAGTGGTCGAGGATTCGCCAGCCAGGCAGGTCTTAGGCGGACATCACCACGAAAATAGCGTTCGATGTCAAGTTTAGGTAAAAGAGATTATCTAGAAAATCTCCATGGACAAAACTAGACACTAAAGACAATATTGGTGTTTTGTGTAGATTTGATAAATGTTGTATGAATGTTTCATGAATGTATAGAAAATTAACAGTGTTGTAAACTTTGTGTGCTTAAAGATTTAGCAATACAGGAAAATTTCTTTGGGAGTTTTACAAAGGAGTAAACTAAAGAATAAAATAAAAAGAATACATTTTAGAAATTTATTTTTAGTTTATCGGTAAATAAATGCCATAAACTCCAGATACAATTTTATCAAGTTAAAGTAGAGACTGCAAAGCCTGAAAATTTCGCATAACATGTCCAGTAGTAAAATAAAAAAAAATAAAATGTAAATCTATAAATTTATTCATATATCATAGAGATGAAGAAAATACTTTTCTAAGGTTTCACAAAGGTAAACCTGAAGAAAGACTAATAAAATACATAAATATATCGAAGTTGGGGAAGGAAGGTATAATAGCTGGCCGCATCGTATGAGTAAAGTAAAAGAAAAAAAAATTTGCGTGTGGGCAAGGTGAAATGGATCGGGGAGTAGTTGGTGTCGCGACATCCTTCGTTCACCGCCGATAGACTCAGGGAGCTCGTCGGCGTGAGGCCCGTATCGTATGCGGTGTTACACCCGGGGTTCGCCGTTAGAGGGAATCTTGGCCGTCGCTGTATTACGAATTTGATGTCAGCGTAGATATGGTGGTGGGGCATCAGTTAGTTTGATGTCGCCACATCATTGGCGGCGTCGCCATACGGTGGCAAAGTTGGTTGCGTTATGATGTCGCGACATCATTTTGATGTTTCATAATGGGTCGCTGTGGGCAGAGAAAAGCGCATCGCCGACCCGCCCCGAGGTCGCGACCGATTTGTCTCAGGCAGGTCGCGACACCACCTGATGCTACATGGAAGGCCCGTGAGGTCGCGGACCGGATCCGCGGCGTCGCCGACCCGCCGGTAAAATGTCAGGTAGGCGGCGCGGCGCCGGCAATACCGCACACGCGCCACGCACTCGTCACGCGGGGTCGCAGAAATGTCCGAAGGGGCACATGTCGCGACGTTTGTCGCGCAGACGCCGCCCACGCATCGGGCAGATTCATATATTAGTGTGCGCATCGCACTGGTTATAAAAAAGCATAGAATTGCAGACTTAATCGGCTTTTGCACAAGGCATTGTTTAGGGTCATCGTTGACAATTCATATAGAGCACTCATAGGTAAAAAAAAAAAAGTACAGTACTTGTAAAAATTTTCTTGAGGGTGATTTAGTATATAGATTCACAATATTTAACAGTAAAATGCATTAATTAGTGTGTGTTAATTTTTTTTTTTCGTGTGCAGAATAGTATCTCTAAGCCGTGTACAGTGTCTCGTAGATACTTCATGAATCAAATCTGTAAATTAGATAAAGTCTCAAGAAAATAAACTTTTCTCACACAAAATTAGAATTTTTAAAATAGTTTTTAAGAAACAATATTTAAAAAAAAAAAATTTTATTTAAAAGATTCTGGGATATGTTTTCACAACTATTCGCATTTAGAGATGCGGAAAACAATACCGGGTTTAGGTGTTTTGAGTGGTGATATCTAAGTTTATAAATGGGTTAGTTTAGTGTTGGGAAGGGTAAATGGCTGACTGCTCCAAGACCCAACCATTTATAGATTCTTCCCTCGTAGAATAATCTTATAGGTTTTTTTTAAGCAAATATTTGGACAACTGACATTTGATTAATTGAATACATAGGTACATATGTGAGACCATAACAGTTACCAATAGTCCTATCTTTTATGGATTGATTATTAACGTGATTGTTTAATTAAAAACGTGTGTGAAGCCTTTAGTAGCACAATCGAAATTAAAAAAGAGAGACGTTTAAAAGGAATGCCACTCGTTTCATAAAACAAACAATGTTCCTTGATTAAATTTTTTTTTTTTTTTCGATTGAAATTTTTTGATTTTCTTTAGATTATGGATTGATTCATCTATACTTGTATATTCATGATTTTCTTTAAAAATTATGAATTATCCATGTTTAGAACATAATACCAGATCGTAAAGGGATTGACAGAGGCTCTGATTTGTTAGATGGTGCTTTAACAATAACTGAGTTCGGTTGGCATTGAGGGATTCAAGAATTTTTCACCAGTCAACGTAATTGATGAACGAGTAGATTCGTGTCCACGATCATCGAAGTGTCGAACGGGGTTCTCAAGAGGCTGAAATGTGAGATAACATCATACCCGCAGCAAAGCATGGATTAACCGCAGACTAGTTAAGTACTTGCATCTACATGGTAGCCTATCGAGGAAGATATACCGGGAACTGAAGTCACTTAATGAAGTCATAGACGATTTGTCAATCCAACCATATGAATGCTTTCTTTGATAGCAATGCCACTGATGTCAACCACTCTTTCCGCGCGCGACCTGCAGATCAGACACAAAGAGGAATCCAACCCAATAGCGCCTTTAAAATTATTTGAAATTATGGAAAGTTGAGTCATCAGAGAGAGATTCGCCCGCATAGATAATATTCAAAGTTATCTCACGTTAGCAGATTGTTGAACATTAAATCTCAACAATTAGTTTATCCTGGAAATCGTTGTAGATTGCTATTTATCAATTATATGTCCGAAAGTTACTTTGTCGTGACAATGTGATGATTGATAGCTTCTACAGCACCAAAAAATTAGTTCAGGGTTTGGGTCTACCCGTTGAAAAGATTCATTGTTGCATTAATGAAGCTAAAGACATATCGCGTGAAGATAGTGAATCCTGTGCTGCAAGCTTCAGATCACTCATCCGCCAGAGACCAGCAACGCGCATCCAGGTGGGTAAAACAAATGTTCCTATAAAACAAATACTTCCTTGGCTCCTCTGTTTACAGAGATTAAGCCAGTGCATCTACACTGCCACGCCTAAAAGATATGAGGTGGCATGCCGAGTGGAATGAGTCCAAGACAGCAGCGCCATCGTCAGATCACTCCTGCTTGAACATTTCAATCAAACTCACTTCCGATTTTATAACCGAAGTTCGAAATGTTCTAGTAGACTGGCTCTTTCATCAGATGGCTTTAAATCACATATTTGGTCAATCCTAGCTGCAACAATATTCTCATGGCTTATGTGTTATATTGACGCTGCACATACTTGCTCCTGGAGATGCATGAAAGGAGTGAATATATGTTATTCACTAAAAGGCTGTAACAAGAATCCAAGGAAAAATTGATGTTTTCATGTTCCAATTGGGAGTTAAAAACATTGTGGAGGTGGGGTGTATGTAAAATATATGACATTTTGTAGAAGGGTAATTTTCTTTCAAAATGAAGGAAGGTCGTCTAATGTGATAACAATTAGCATTTTCCAAGTAGATACCAATGTTGTTCGATGGAGTAATCGCAGTAAGTTTATTTTTCCGTCCCATTGCATGGTGTCTGTATTGGCCACATACTGAGGCAAAGGGGGCAAGACACATCGTGGTTTCTGACAAATCACCTAAGTTCTGCACACAAGAACATCATCACTCTTCAAGAATAAAAATTCTTTCTTGAAGGCATAGTAAAACAAGGAGAAAGTTGCACCACATGTCCTAGATCGGGAGTGGAAATATAGAGCAAACTGAGCACTTGAAGCTTTAGAATAAAGTGTCGTAAAAACTGAAAGCGCCCCTTCGCCACACGAAATCATCACGTCGTTTTCTCAAGAGTTACAATGGATATGCTTTGTAAAGAAGTGTTAAAGATCTTTGGGATTTACCCATTGGAGCACAAACCTCATTCAGATAATCTACAGATGTCATGCATGAAAATGTGGTCTTCTTTGATGGTCTGTCTTCAATAACGAATGCCAAAGTATGCAAACAAAGAGAGAGAGAATGCAAAGCCCAGGGCTGACTTAAAAGAGCTCAATCGACGAGTATAGAGTTTAAAATTCAAAACGAGATAATAAAAGTAAAGAACATCCACAAAAAGTCACTTATACCTTGACAAGCTCTATAAAAAATTCTTGTGCCAGCTAATGAAGAAACTCATACTACGGAAGCGCCCCCAAAGATGTGTTGGGATACGTAAAGAAGTCAAACTATTCAGCATGAAAGTCATGATTGCCATGCTATGCAAACAATTCATAATACAGCAGCTTTCTCGTAGAATCCATAGCTACTGCTTGAGAATGTGTGCAGTCATTCCTGATGTGAAAGTCAGGCAATCCTTAAAGATCTACATCACATAAGTATGCAAAGAATAATGTAGGAAATATGCCACTGTGAGGCCACTTGAAGACAGAAAATTCACAAGTATATATCCTAGAGGCTTGAGCGTATATATTAAATCTCCATAAGTTTTTTTGATTGTATAGACACCTCCATCCATTTGTCAGAGAAGCAAAGAGGACATAGCGCAAAACCTGCCTCGTCACCCGATGGATGTGTAAAATTTTCTTGAGAGAGAGGCTGCTGAAGCAACTGGGAAAAAATAAATCATATGAATTGAGATGGTATGTCAATCCAATTTAAAATGACTACTTTTATTTTGCGTAGTTTGACAAAGATTATGTCTTTAGGGTAATTCACAAGTTGCCGAAACACAAAAAGTTACAATGTACAAAAGTTAGGGCGTTCCCATATGCGCCATATCATACAGGAGACATCTTCATTCAGGCTCACATAGTTGAGCCATATGTCAATACAAGACATCGAAGAGCAGCTGCGCCAACACACCGTCAAACAGATACAGAGAAAGAAACCTAAGAACACAGATGCTTTCCATTTTAAGCATGGGGGTAGAGCATTTGGAAAGAAAATTTCTGAGATTCATCTCTGATGAACATCATGCAAACAAGACGCAAGATATTCTATTAGAATTGTAGTGCAAAGCAGTAAGCCCTATATTGAGTAAGAGTCCGAATTCTTAAAGAAACAGAACATTAAAACCACTTCTCCAGTACAAAAATGTTGTTATGTACTGCTTAAACTAATGGCGCTTGTCATAGACTCATTTGTAGCATGATTACAGAAATACCAAACCACATGTCAGCTTCTGGGTAGTTAGATGCTAAACTTGATAAAGACTTTGCATCTGTCGATAGGCAAGAAGAATGCAGGCAATAAAACCAACCATATTTGCAGTATATATTGTTGGATTTAGTTACTACCCAGCAATTCTGGTATAACTTCAATTTTCTATATAGGCCTGTATCCGATTTCCAATATCTCAGCGCCTAATTCAGAAAGTGACCCTGTGTGTGACCCCAGCCAGGTAAGCGTAATGCCTTCTCGTGATACTATGTGGAATGGATATTATAAGTTGTTATATACTGGGACATGGATCAAATAAAGGCAACCATGGCCGACACAGGAGTGCACATAAAGGGTTCTAATCGCTTAGTGCAAAATGTGACCGAGACTTTATGGTTTAATCGATGGAGGTTTTACGCTTGGAATACCTCCCGTATTACCATCGAAGAGAGTCATATTATTCACCCGTCGGGGCTGGTTTGATCCGACACCAAGCATAGGTACAAGAAGCTACCCAGAGAGCAGCTTCGTTGATGAACCACAAGAGTAGCGATTCAATAGATAAGTGAACCATTTATTACCGCTGAGCAAGCAATGCGTGTCATATTATGCATCTTATCCAAGCACAAGGAAAAAACACATGTGTAATTGGTGGTCATTTAGAAGATAAAAGCTCCGGGGTCCGTGGGAAGTGAAATGGCATTGACGGGGTAATTTTATGGGTAATAAATGCAAGAGCATTTCAAGAGGATGTCATCGAAACCATTATAATATTGATATTACAACAGACAAAGAACCCGCTGAATCATTAGTTGGATCACGCTAACCTTTTGTAAGAGACATTGATAGAGGGTAGAACTTGAAGAAAATGAGAGGTGACTAGAAAAGGGACGATGAAGAATATGAAGAATTAGATGATGATGATAATAATGTGACCAATATTGAAGATTGATGCCTATATTATTGTGATCTTATGAATATTTATAATATTAGTTTTTAACTACTAGTATTTTTCTTGCATATGTATGTACTTTATAGTAGTCATTTTCATTATAAATGTGTTGTTTTTAGGTAATTATGTTCATCAGTTGCATGAGAGGTGGCTCAAATATGAGCCAGCCACTCTAAGCAGTCGGGGCAATCGAACTATCCAGACCAACCGTCCTACCTTCAAGCACTCCGCCCCACCGCCATATAGGGTTCGACACCTACCTCTTCAATGTGGAGAACTTATCACCACCTTCCCCACAACCGATCTGAGTCTTCTACCGCACGTGCCATCACAAATGTCATCAACCACATGTGGTACCACACCGAGAAAGAATATAGAAAGCAAGTTGATAGGAGACCACGTACGCTTAAAATGTTTATTATAACTTATTGCTTATTGTTGCTTGCTTTATTACATGATAATTTATTTTCTCATATGAGATTTAACATTCAATATTCTTTTGTAATTTTTGGAAAGAGATTTCTTCCAAGTGCTTCACAACTGGTTACGTACAGACATTCTTCTATATCATAGAAAAATATGGTGCAACATGAGGGTTGGTGCCTCGCCAACACTAAGGAGTTCTATTGGGACGAATTTAAGGTATTTCATATGTACTTGTTTCCTCTTGTTATAAACTTATAACATTATTATAATGGGTAGCATTTTGAACTCTTCAACTACATTGTTTGAGTATAGTACAAGACAAATTTGTGTATTTGTATATGTACATTCAATCAGATGATGACTAGGAACTTTAAAAAAAAAAATTCTAATACCAATCTAAATTATCTTTTTCTTTTCTTAGTTATGTTTTGAGCACTGAATTTGTGACGTATTGTATCATAGATATATCTTTTCTTCTTTTCTTTTCGTAGTCTTTTTCTCTCTTATATAAATTAATTTTTCCTCAAGTTATTATTTTTTGATTGTTTTTTTTGTTAAAAACTTGTTGCCCAAGGTAGAAAAAGATTTTTGGTTTGTGATTTCCAACCATGGCAAAAGGTTTTTCAGAAAAAGAAAAGAAAAAGAAAAAAAAGATATCTATATGGTTTTCTGGGTTTGGACCTGATAGTGAATGCACGGAGTATAGAAAGCTAGTTGTCGTAATGAATACTGTGCGTTTTTTTTGTAAAGTATCGTTAGTGAAGTTTTCTCTTTGTTTTTGTTGTTTGTCACCCGAAATTGCAGTCAGAAGTATATATTATCGTTATGGAAGGGGAAAAGCTTGAGAATGTGAATGGGGCCAGATGAGATGCTGAGAAATTATGTCAATGATGTGGATGTGGGATGTTTTTGGGGCGTATATAAATCTGATGGGAATGGCTAGGAGAATGCCAAAAGCCGAGTCTCCTTAGTCGGGCCGGAGGATTTAATGATTTACTCTGCTATTAACTTTGTAGATCCCAAGTGAGATAAATACTGCAGTTTTTTTACTTAGATAATGCCGCATGTAGAACTTTTAAATTAATTCTGAATTTAATTTACATCTAGTCAAATTTGATGGCTAATGTGGAAACTCCGACTATAAAAATTGTATTCAAATTAGAAAAGAATCAACTAATACCAACTATTTGATACTAAATCAAACTACTCGATTATTTTAAATTTAGATCGTGTTATCAAAATTGATCTTGATGATTGCTAGTATTTTAAAGAAAAACAATTATATGAATATATCAAAATTTAAATAATAAATTGGGATTGAAGGTTTATTGGTAAATGCTTTTAAAATAGTTTTAAAAATTTTGTTTGAGAACTGTTTTTTAGAGGAAAGAAAAATTGTTTAAGAACCTAAAATGTTTTTATAAATGGAGCAAAAGAGACACATATCTTGTCTAGAGGTTGGATATTGGCATATGATGAATGCCCTTCATCTTACATTAGACAAGAAGGATATTCATGCCCTTCTTACTAGAAAGGTGATTCACAGGTATGTATTGTCTTCTTGCTTTTTTGTTTCATTAAGAATTTCAAGATTCATGTGCAACTACTACCATGTGGTTTAAGATCATTCAAACTTATATTAATATTGTGTTATTTCAAAATCACATTGTGCAACTACTACCGATGTGGTTATGCATTTATTTGATGAAGATATTTTTTTTCTTCGTAAAGCATGTACTGGGATGATTCATGATGCATTAGTCAAGAGAACGCTTTAGGGTGGCAGAAAGCGATATGGATTGGTTGTGCAAGAGCACTATGAAAAAGAACATATACCGTAAGATGTATGGGGAAAGTCGTGGCAAACAAAGATTGAGTACCTTAATATAAAAAGAAACGCGAATAAGCCGCTAAAATTGTTTATATTTAAAAGGGAAGAGGACCCGGCAATCGGTCTTTCCACGCATATGTGTGGCTCTAGATCCAGAACAACATTGTAGCTGTTTATGGTAAGAATTTTAGAATATTTTTTAAATAACATTTCCTCATCACTTAACAACCAATTAATTTGATAATTAATTTTTTTGTAGGAAAAGTGGGAATTGAAACGCCCCACGCTGTAGCTTTTAGCAAAGGTTGCAGTTAGTTGTCAAGAAGAGCACACCAAAAGATGGTGCTTTCTGACAAAAGATCTAAGGACATCAATGTAAGATTTCAATTTTGCTTTTATTAAAAATAACTCAACAATTATTCTTAAATAATTATTAATTTTATAACAGTCTCAAATATAGGATGCCGTGGGAAACCATGGCAGGGGCCCGCTTCTCGGGCCTCCGAGGAGGATTCAACGGAGCCACCGGAGGCTATCACACAGCGATATCTACAGGCGGTCGGGAGTGGAGGCAGGCAGTGAGGCAGAGCAGCGGCCTTGGCTCCTCAAAGGCCCCATTTAGCCCCGAGATCTTTCAGCGCTCCTCTACCACTCGCGCCATGATTTTGTATCTCGATGAATCAAGCTTGGCCACAACGAGTGAATGAAGTGGTTAAGGTAGTGGGTGAGAGTAGAAGTTCAAGAACTTCAACTCAAATGAATGAAGATGTGAGATTGTATAAAGAGCAATAGGGAACAAATAATTTCAACAAAAGATGGAGCAATGACAACGTATGTTTAACACGCCTCAACCAATGCCCAAAGATCCATCCACTAATCCAGCCTTTACACCCTCCCATAACCATCTCTCAGGTCGTGGACATCAGGATCTTTAGATTAAGGTTAAGTTTTTTTTTAGACGATGATATAGAACTAGTTATTGTGTTAAGAGTTTTTTTTAATTGGTCGCAACATAATTAATGCCAATTATTTGTATTGCTTCTTTACCAACAATGTATTAAATTAATATTTGTTTTTCCAATGAATGTGTGCTTTTAATATTATGGTTTCGAATTACTTAAAAATTAAATATATTGTAGTAATTTGTAAATTAATATAAAGAAAATTTAAAGGGAAGATGCAGAGTGCACGGAAGATTCGCCGCTAAAATAACTCCGAAAAGCGTACAAGAAACAGAACTAAGCGACGGATTGCAAACTTCCGTCGCTATATTGAGACACTTATTTAATTTTCCGTCGCTAAATTTAGCGCAATACATTTGAAAATGATCGGTTTATTTAGCTACGATTGAAATTCTTTCATGTCGCCAGTCAATAGCTTACACGATTGTCGATTATGTCGCCATTTCGCACGCCGCGTCACGAAAAATAATAATATCCGCCGCCAAGTTTTAGCGACGAGTGCAAACTCATTCGTCGGGTGCCAACATAGCGATCGAGAGATTTCGGCACATGTCATTATTTTAGCGACTTTAAAACAAAATCGTCATAAGTTTAGCTACTTCGCAAGAAAATTTTCAATTCGTCGCTAAGTTGCTAAGTTTAGCTTACCTTAGTAGCGTTCTTCTCAATTCGTCGCCATGTTTAAATAATTTATTTTTCGCGATTACAGCTATTTTTTAGTTGTGACGAAAATCTGAGCATCGCTTAAATTTGGTTTACGGGATTGAAAATTTTAGTCTCTAAATTTAACGAGAGCGCTTTTTACCATCAATTTTTTCCAGCCGCAAACCGTCAAAGCATTTTTGCAGTATAATTGATTTTTTAATTTACCGACGTAAATCCGGCCGCCAGCGCCGACCCAGGGCGTGTTATCGATGAACCTAAACACCCTTCCTAATCCCTGAGTCATGGACATATGCGAACAAGGTTTGTCGACATACCATCCTAACTACGTTATCTAATGAATTATTTGATGTCTACTGTGCTTATAAGGAAGCAAAGATTATATGGGATTCAATGCTGAAAAAATACACGGCCGAGGATGTGGGTTATGTGTTAAATTTGTTGTAGGAAACTACTACAAATAAGGAGATATCGTACAACAAAGACATAAACTCCAAATCAATGAGTACCATAAATTGCCGATGAACTAAAAGTTTAAAAAATAGAACTACCTTAACGCTTAGAGCAGATTGTTAGAGAAACTGAATTCGACTCATGGAGTGAGCAATAAACAACATTGAAGCACAAACAAAAGCAATTATCCTTGGGTGATCTAATCACTCACATCATTATAGAAGATACAAACCGCAAAGAACAGAAAAAGGCCAAAGCGGAGCGCAGCAGATGCTCCACTGGCAGCAAACTCCGGGTCCAAACCGACAAAAGGTGTGCCAAACATAACACCCTAAAAACTCGTGTGGAACAAACCCAAAATTTATAACCCTCATGCTTTCAAAAAAGAGAGGCACTCTGCTTTGTCTCAGGGTAAAACTGTGCCATCATAAAAATCAGCAAAGAAAGAGAGTAAAATCGGAACAAGGAAATCCTCCTAAAGCCAACTTGGTCGAAGGAGATGACATAATAACCGTTATCTCACAAAGCTGGACATGGTGAGACCAACGCAGAACGGGCAGGTGTGACTCTGTGCAACAAGGCATACATTTGTGCAAACAAAGATGCTTTTACTCCCCTCCTACACTCCTAATAGTGGGATGATGAAAAGGTTGTCTACCTTGGTGACTCCTCATCGCTTCTCAGTCTGAAAAGGCAAGTCATGTCAAGCTCACTTTCGAGAAAGACCTCGCCTTAAATAATGTGGTCGCATGCCCTAATATAAGAGCAAATTTAGTTTCAAAGGGTTCTTATTAGGAAAAGGTAGGGTTAAAGTGTCATTTGAATCTGACAAGATTATAATGACAAAAGATAATATATTTGTAGAAAAAGGGTTTTGTAATCAGGGGCTCTTTGTGCTTAGTATATTTAAAGTTATGAATGATATTTATATAACACTTTGTAATCTAAAAGTTGAAAACATGCATATATACTATTCACCATCACCATAAGATCCACATAATTAATTAATAATCATGGAATGCTAAAAGGAAAAAAAAAAACAAATAAACTACAATTGCATAATTCGAATAATGTCATTATTTTCTTTGATTTTATTGTCCACCACATCATCAAATAGACAAATACCATAAGTATCATCATCCATTCTTACTGTTATTATTATTAGTCCTCTCTCACAATATTTTTGTTATTTATGATGTTTTTTCACACTAGTTACATATTTATTATGTTAAGTTATATAACATATATAATAAACAACGAAGATCTTCCAATTAAGAAGCATAAAACTATTAATTCCATAACAAAAATTAACAAAGAACACAAATAATTAACATTTTTGAAAATTTTCAAAGCAAAAAATTACCTACATGCACCAGCAGTGTTATGTTAAGTCACCATCACTTACATGTTACTTACTAACCTTTTCGTTTTTTTTTTTTCTAGGAAAAGAAAATGCTAATCATGCTAATAATATCATCCCACCTTAGCCTTACACATAAAAATGCTTGGAAGAGATGATTTTTTTTTCAGAAGACAAAATGAAGGTGTCAATGATGACAAACATGTTGGAGATCTCGGCACCGAAATTAGCGGTACGGCTACCGAAACTCCTCCCCTCCCAGGTTTTGTCTCTTCGTCATTTTCATTGAGCTCAAAGGCGCGCCCACTTGGAAAACTAGGGCTAGCCTGGCGGGTTCTCTGGGTTATTAGCGAGATTAAGCTGGCGGAGATTGCTCCGAGCTCCGAGATCCGACCGGATGTAGCTGGTGAAGCCTCTGTTAGGAAGAAACATTCCGTGACTGCCGCGAGTGAGATCCGACCAACAATTCTACTCCTTAAATTGAAAAATGAGAGTAAAAACTTAGAATTGATGAAAGGAGAGCAATAAAATGCAGCCGACCTGGGTCAATAAAAGGACGCTGGTATTCTCCCGAGTAAATAAGTAGCGCCTAAGCTTTTAGTAAAAAAATTCATACGAGAATGTGAGAGAGAAGATTAAGACAAAGAGAAAAGGATTATTTCTCCGATTTAATATGTGATTTATAGTGTAGTTATTTTTAGATGGTGGTAACCACTTGGTTATTCCGAGTTTATATTTTCTCTTATATTGATATCGGTTTTCTTATAGAATGAGTGGTGAAAATATATGTAATTGTATAAATTTATTACATATTGGATTTTATCTGTGGTTTTTCTCTGATAAAGGGGTTTTCTCCGTACATCTTTGTGTCATTTATTTTCCCTATTTTATTTCTCTTTTCTAGTTGATATTTTGTCAACGTTGATTTCGGGGTTTTTTTTCCCAACAAATGATATCAGAGCTGGTGGTTCCTTGGCAACAAAAAATGTCAACGATGAAGTTTGATGTTGAGAAATTCTGATGGCACAAATTTGGCTTGTAAAGTGCAAGTCAAGTGATTTGAAGACCCAAATGGTTAGTATAAGGCGTTGATGAAGGGCAAGCCTACCACTAACTCCGATGCAAGATCCGGTGACTCTCTAACTCTACCGTATGATTTAAGATTGGGGAGGAGCTAGATTTGAAAACTCGCAAGCATTAGTATGATTGTTTCGCAAGAATATTCTAACAAATGTGCCTGAGATTTTGACCGCCAAAGGACTTTGGGAAAAGCTTGAGCATGTATTAAGTAAAGAGTCTTTCAAATCGGTTGTACCTGAAGGAGAGGTTTGATGGAGGAAGGTATGAGGATCTTGGACCACATGAATATTCTCAATGACATCATTTCAGATTTCGAGGCTATTAGAGTTGTGATTTCTAATGAAGATAAGGCAATGTGTCTTATTTGGTCTCTTCCGATCTCTTATGAACACATGAAGCCTATCTTGATGTATGGGAAAGATACGGCGATTTATTAAAAAATCACCACCAAACTCCCACAGATGAAGGAAAAGAAGTATTGCTGCTAGGGACAAGAATGCTTCAACGCTTGAAAGCCTCCACAACCGTGGTCAAGGAAAGGAAAAAAGAAGAAATTGAAAAGTAGTTTCTATGTGTGGACAACTGGCAATATTAAGAAAAGTATCCAAAAGGTGGAGCTTGGGTTCACAAATGGTTCGACTCCAACTAACACAATAATAACATTTGATGATGAAATTTCATAAAGAGATATGCATCCTCGTGGCATGTCCTCATTAGTTGCCATGGAGAGGATGTGTCGCAGAGCATGGTCCACATTTGCACATGTACGTAGTTTACAAATTTGTGCAAGGTGTGAGGTGAGAAGATGTTGATGGCTGAAGAACTCCCGAGGAAAGCGAAACAGGTGGAGTTGCACCCTAGTCAACAAGACGATCGACATGTGCTGACGAAGAAAGTCTTGGAATTGGTAAAAGTGTTGTGTACTTGTTAAGTGGTGTGGAGTAGTGTTCTCGCTTAAGAGAATGTAGTGAGGTTATTAGAAAAATCTGAACTCCCCGGCTAAAGTTTTAAGATTCTCACTTTCTAAAAGAAAAAGTTAGGGAGTGTTGAAGAAATATAAATGATGATTACGATGCCTCAATGAAGTCCGATGGTAGAGATTGCTTCGAGTAAGGGTCCTCTCATCGTGGTCCCATCTCATATTAAATCGAAGGAAAAGAGAGTAAAAAGTGCTGGGCTGAAGAAAGAGAGAGGGAAAATGGGGCTACTCCTTTGTCAATAAGAGGTAAGCCGCCCTTCTTTCTTTCTTTCACCTGGGGTATTCCTCACGCCTATAAATATGTAGTTCCTTTTTCAATAAAAAAATCATCCGAGAATGTGAGAGAGAAGATTGAGAGAAAGAGCAAGGGGTTATTTCTCGGGTTTAATATAAGATTTATAATGTAGCTATCTTTAAATAGTGGTAACAACTTGGTTATTCCGGGTTTATATTTTTTCTTGTATTGGTATTGATTTTCTTATGGGGTAAGCGGTGAAAATCTATATAATTGTACAAATTTATTATATAGTAAATTTGATCTTGGTCGGTCAATGATTTTTCTCCGATAAACAAGTTTTTCACGTAAATCCTTATGTCATTTATTTTCCCTAATTTAGTTGATATTTTGCTAATGTTTCTCTGGTTTGTTTCCAATAGACTCGACCAAGCGAGGGCAAAGGGACTTCGGCTGATCGTTAACTATGGTCGCTTTCAATGCGAAGGGAGAGAGGCCATCAGAGTCGGAAATAAGAAGAAAACAAGCGCAGAAGATAAGAAAGATATCTAAAGTAGAAGATAAGAAAAGAATCATTCAAAGTTCCAGCTCACGAGCAGTGACATTTTGTTGTCTGCGATTCATGAAGCTACGTGAAAGCGTATGCGATTCTCACACAAATAAACAAAAGGCGGTTGGAGGGCAGGGACTAAAGAAGAACTAGAATCTTTGATGAGGTTGTTTCCAGTGCCGGCGACAGTGGCGTTTCGTTTTGAATTTTATGGCCAATTGCCCTCCTTTCCGGTTTAGAATTTTATTGATTTATATTGATATGTAACGTATTGATAATGTGCCGTCGAACTCAAATTCCCACCATTCTCAAAGCATAATTTATAAGGTCTTCAACTATTGACCGGGCGTCAGTCCCATATAAATAGAATCCGCATTATTCGTTTGGAAGCTAAGTCTAGACTGTGTTGGTCCATTCGTAGTGAGATTAAGTTTATCGTTTTTAATGCATGATGCCCGTGCTTTGGCCTTGATCGGTTCAGGCGGATGGGCTAGAACTAACAGGTTTTGTCAAGCCACGAAATTGTTGATGGGATCTTGGTGACTTATTAAGCTAATAATTAAATCTATATATTTTACTTTAATTTAACCTCATATATTAAAATTTAATTCACTAACTATATGTTATCTATATTTGTATAATAAATTTTAATAAAATACATATTATAATATAATTACATAATATATTTTTTAAAAAATAGCATAAGAATAAGGGTAGACATATTAAGGTGAGCTTATGGACAGGCTTATCAGGATGAGCTTATGGACGGATCTATAGGTGAGCTTGAAAGCCTATAAGCTAGGCCTAAAACGAAGATCGCGACTTGATATTTCAAAAATGGGGCTACGGCCAGGGACCTTACTTAGACTTGAACTAGGTTTTAACCACGTGGCTGGATCGGACTCAAAGAGCTGGGCTTCTTGGAAACCCCCAGAAAGTATTTAAAATGTAAAAACAAGCCATGAAACATGACATTTCTCAGGTTGCAACTTGGGGATAGGGACTTTTTTTTAATTCAGAAAAGAAAGTATAACGCTAAATAGAAAACATGAGGGGCAGGGGTTGTCAGAAATCATTAAAGCGGCGTAAGTGCGTCCGAGGGCGAACTTTCTGGTTTCATTTAACGAGGCGAATTTGGTAATATCTTATATAAGTCCCTGAATTGATTCACGGCAATGATTGGTTTGCCCCGTCTTATGCGCGGTCAACAAAAATAGCAAATGTTGCGGAAAGAAAAACTTTCTGGTGCAATGAAATGATGAAAATATGGTTTCTCATGAATATATGGTGGATTTTTTGGGATACTCTTCGAGATATATCGATGGATATTTTTACATGGATATCGATATATCGAAGTGGTGTTGCTGATCAATTATAGTTTGATCAAGTGAGTTTTAAAATCAGACAATTTAAATATATATCACCAAATGTATCTAGAATATATGCGATATTACCATAGAAAAATTAGCCCAATGACGCGTGCCTGTACACGATGCTGATATCTGTGGAAGTTCAAAGCGATATATCCTTTAGATGTAAATGTCAAACATCACCCAGATATCGGATATATGAAGATATATCGTGGATATATGAGATATTTCATCTACGATGATGATGGTGTATAATCGATATTTATTTTATTTATTTATTTTTTTTGAAAGAATGTAATCCAATATTATTCTTATTCTAATTAAGAAACGTTTTTTCATTTTCGTTTCTTGCTTTTTCGATTTGGAACCCACTGAAAATGATGAAAAAAATAGGCAGGAAAATAAAGAAAAATAAGAAAACAATATGAAGAAAAAAAGCATTACATTTATATTTGTTTTTTTCTATTTTATAAGAACTAATAAATTTGAAAATATGTCAAATTTTAAAAAAATTGATTATATTTTTCATTATGAACTAAAACATGAAAAAAAAAAAAAATCATATTTTATATTATTATTATTTTTTTAATACTTTCCCGTTCCAAGCTAAACCTAAAAATATGATTGGAATGAGGCTCTAAGGAATGATGCAATTATTCTTTGATTCTCAGCTCCTTTCAGTTGGCTTTTTTTTTTTTGGTGGTAATTGATAAATAAATTTATAGTTTAATTCGATCTTCTTTAGTGATCTCCTTAAGTTAAAATATCAGTTTTAACCAGTTCTCTTATTTTTGGATTTCTGGATATAGAATATTAGTGGATATTTTTATGAATATCGATATATACAATTAACAAAATACTTTAAAATTCTTGGAAATACTTTGTAAAAATTGTAAAATTACATTAATATTGAATATACATATTGATATTACAGTTTCAATGGTCTTTGAAAACCAAAGGAAGTCGATGTGGCTCCGTTGCTGCCAAAGAAGGGATCCCTCCTTATTGAAAACAATACTCCTTACCAAGGCGCTGATCTTTCCATTATGTGATTATAAGATCAAACATGCGTATAAATGTCTTGACACCTACCTGACCTCTCCATGGACCAAAGGTCGGGGTTTACTCATACTTTCGTTTGAAATACTTGATACAGTGATATGGAATGTGGAATGAAATTTGTTTGAAAGGTGAGACACAACTCCGACTGTGTAGGAGGAAAAGCATTAGCTTCCATTGGATGAATCCTTTGTATTGGTGCGGTATGCGGACTCAAAAACTATAGCGAAAACGAATCCTCATTATGTTGTGCCATTCTTCTTTATCGACCTCTATATGACTTTCCATTGGCTCCAATACCTGGACCAGCTTTCCTAGATCCGTGATCTTCATCTTGTGTAGCACATGTGAAATCATCTTCACGGTGGATTGAACTGAGTTGATATTCTATTTGTTCCATTTGTTTAAAATTATCCTACCACCATTTCATTATCACTTTACCATCATTGGTCCCCTCTCCTCTTAAACCATCGCAACATATTAGTAGAAGTACCAACAAAGTAGGTTCCTCTTATGTTCGCATGAATCAAGAGAATTAGAAGTGACTTAGGTTGAAATGAGTATCTATTATCTTATTGGAAACTTTCACCATGAACTTCAAATAAAGCCAACATAACCTCTTTGCCTCGAACATGTGTAGCAATTCGTGGATCAGGATTTCTATTTCATCATCAAATGAAATTATAACCCAATTGGAATAATTGATTATCCTCTTTTCACCAAACTCGAATTTGAAATGTAGAGTAAATCGAAATAATCCTTGCGCCCAACTATGGTCTACGCATATCTCGTGTTACTTTTAGTTTCATGTTGTAGTAATAAAAAACTAATTGTTGGAGCGAGGTAGCTAACCGATTTCTTTGTTTAATATGGATCGGAAGCAGCCATAAATTTCAGCTCCGTACCAGAAGATGATGGTTGGAAAGAAAGGAACACAGGGCTGAGGATTCCTCGATGTGGGGCATGGTTTTCATAAATAAACCACAGACTCAGCTGCAACAAAATTACTAACATTTAAAATCTAATAATATCATGTAATGGACTTTGCTTGCCAAACTTTTGTGAAATAACACTCACTAGAGACACATTTAAATCTCTTGATGTATTCTTTGCTCGATCTTTGATCCCTTTTATTATCTGAAACATTACGAAGCCTGTATGTGAATTCAAATAGACTTATCAAATCAATATGTGTTAGTGTAACCAAATAAATTAATCAATTAGACCAGTATAGCTAATAGTGTACCTCATTTCCAAAATTACCAAAAACTACAAAATGGTGAAGATAATTTTCCAAATACTTGGTAGAATAACTTGGAGTAGCTGGGGTCATTACTAACTCGAGCCTATATTGAAATCTTGGATTGATAATATGCACCACAATATGATGATTTTAAATTAATAGCATGTGATAAAAAGGAAAATAATATGCATTAAAAGTGATTATATTATTATGATTACTGTTTGCATGAAGAGGGATGTTTGAGGCACCATCAGTGATACTGCGATGATTTTTTTTACCTAATCTTTAGCTTTGAGTTCATGTAAATTTTACTTCATTACTCGAATCAACTCATACACAAATGACATTGTTGGGACAACTTCGGAATCAACAATGCTAAGAACTGTATGTAGTGCCTCATAGATTGACACTAGGTTAATGACCTTCTCCCAATGTGCATGATTAAACATGAGTCCTTCAACCTCATGTCCAATGGTCGTCCGACTAAGCTTGTGAAAGCTCATTTATCATAATAAAGATCTTTATTTAAATCATCCATTTTTAAGAGAGAACTTTCTGGCGATCTAATTTGTATAAATCTTGACTGCCCCACTGGGGCGCCACAAATATCTCACCACAAACCTTTCTCATTTTTTCAAGCAACCAACCATGATTGTAGTGAGATTGAGTGATCTTTACGTGCATTGATAATCAAGTCAAAATACTTTCTCTTTTACCAATATCTTCAAACAGTATAGTCGTCTGATATCTTGCATGATTAAATATAAATTGTACTTCTTCATTAACTAATTTTCTCGACCTTCAAATGTTAATCATTATGCTGTAACAAGATTTGTACAACATTTTCTTCATAACTGTGCTATCGTTTTCAATAAACCATAAATGTATTTGTTGTATTTGATATTCTCTGATGCATCAACGAACTTAAGAAAAATTGTACTTCCCTTACGATATACCATAAAGTGTGATGCTTAATTTCTATGGGTGTCCATCAAATCACACATAATTTGTCTTTATAGGTCTTCCATTTCTCTCCTTTAAAGGTGCATAATCTTCCATGTCTTTATACTCCATATCAAATATTTGTTTTTGATTTCATATAGGAGAGGTGACTATTCCATGCCTACAAATTAGTAAATAATTATAACCAGTTTGCAGCTAGATATGAATAATAATGTTGTTAAGAAATTTGAAAGCGATTTTCACATATAACTGTTGTACCAGCAATCATATTCTGAAGAAGTGGTGAGAGTGCGCTTTGTGAGGTGCGATGCTGCCCATCCCTTTAGCGGATGAGGGACGCCACGCAGGATACAGAACTGTAACGTTTTTCTAACATTGGTGGGCCATTTCAGTGAGGAATATCATAATAACAGTAAAAATGTCCTTTACATATATTAGAGTCCCATTTACTTGTACTTACACAAGTTCCACTATTACAAAATTTTACATTTACATTTCAAAAACAAATTCATGGACCTACATCATAAGGCTCCTAATCTTTGTGTTGCCCATAGAGAATGTAGAAATCATCTCTAAGCGACCTCGCCAGTACCTACACGGATATGGCTTGCCAAATTACTTTAACCACAAGCAGTGAGAAAACAGATAACATATATGATACATGCGGTGATCCTCAATTATGATATTACATATCAGTGCGTTAACATATCAAAATATTCATATCTCCGTAGAGTTCATACTTGAAATCTTGTAATAGAAAGTACACCGTGGGTATATTTACACCAACAAGGGTGAGATAGGCCTTAGCAGCGGAGGCCCGGTTACTTTTGTTTTTCTTATAATTATTTCCATATATATCTGTATTTAGATACTGACATATATTTACTGCATGGGTTGAGTGGCAGCAATGAATAGGAGGGACCATGACCTGATAGGTACACGAAGGTATAATCACGAGTGTTATTGAACGAGAGGTGCGAAGCATAAGCCTGAGGGCGTGCCCCACTCCATGTCTAAAGTGCCGTGGCCTAACATAAAGTGCTAAGCCAGCATTGGACGGAGAATCTTTGGCTTCTCAGTACATTCTCACTAATCGATCTTAGCGGACCTACAATTATATGTATCTGAGAGCTTGTTATATTGTTTCTTAATCCATTCTTGTATTTATATGTACTAAGCGAATAAGGGGCAAAGAAAACAAAGTCACGCTAGAAGCAGCCGCAGCGGAGAGGTTCAAGAGAAGCGTTTACATATAACGTAGCATGCTGATGCAGGACCCTTTCATTCACTTATTAGGATAATCAATTAATCCAATTCCATGCTTATTATTAAGCTCAATCGTAATCCTAACCAAGAGATGATGGTTTCTAGAATTAACAAAAGAAATGAGAGAAAAATAGGACTTGATTCACTTTGGCGTAGGGACCTTACGCGACGGGGACCTCATTAGGCGAATGCCTTAGTGAGCGAGGTGGAAGCTAGCAATTTTGGCTTTGGGTTATTTGATAGGCACTCCTTTGCCTAAGGCAAGCTCCTCGCTTGCGCCGAGCAAAGTTGCCTTTACCTGAGGCGGAGGCTTAAGGTTGTACAGAAATGGCATTTTTGCCTTTTTTCCACTGGAAATTTCCGACCAAAACCAAATCACATCAAAACAAACCACAAAACCTAACTCAAAACAACAAAAAACACATATATGGAAGAGGGAGTTAGGAGAGTTTCCTAACCAACAAATGGGAGAATTCCATACCTTGCTTTTCTTGAAACCTTCAAAACCAAGCTTTGCTTTATATTTCTGAGACAAGTAGGCTCCAAAGATGGAGAAGTAAACCAAACTTTGCCGCTTCTCGATCATGCTAAACTCTCTTTGAGCAAAAGTGGAGAACATCTGATGCTAAATAGACAAATTGTTTGTCTTAATGCCATTTAGTTTATTGCATTTTAGTCCTTCTTCTTCACTCCATTTACAAGTCAACTTCTCAAAATCCTACCTTAACATATAATCTTTTCACTCAATGTCCATTACTAATCCCTAGTTTTAATTACCATTCTCCTCTTAGCTGTTTTGTAAATATTATGGTTATATCTTTTTCACATAGCATAAATTCCAGAAAATACAAATTTGACTTTTTATTATACCACAAACATGTAATAAAACTACTAGATATAATTTTGAGGTGTTACACGTAGCAATCTCATATATGAAGAGAATTCTTGATTAATCGGTCCATCATTTCTTTTGATTACATGCTTTAAAGAACTTTAATACTCTTTTATCTTGCACTCCCAAAAATTGTATAATGAAGTGACGAGGTGGTGATGGATTTTATTGTCACCACACTTTAGGGCTCATTTATCACACTTTCTTGGGTTGGATTAGATGTGATTGTGACAGACCACCTATTTTAATTCTCTTATTGAAATGTTTGTGAATCCGTTTATACTATAATAATGAATTTAAGTTAAAAGATTTACCAATTTTTCTTTTGCCTCTCATAAACTCTTTTTCTTGTTGTCGATTCCATTCATTACCTTTATATGCACGACATGCAGCTCGATAGTCAACTCGTTCGTTAGGGTTCATGTCAGTCGGATACATATAAACATCCTCCTCCTCCTCCTCATCCTCATCATCATTAACAACGAGATGTCTATGGCTACCACCCATTGTACCTCATAGTTCAGCTCGAATTTCTTCAATATGTGCAGCTTTCTTCGCTTGGGCTTTATTCATTTGAACCAAAAGTTGTCTCATTTTTTTTTTCACTTCGGGAGGCACAGTATGACACTTCTTGCTATTTGAGTAGGGATCTATATGTGATAAGTGAAATTTAAACTGAGTAATCCCTCCACTTTTAATTACCATACCATAATAATTACATATTGTGCCATTTTTGTTCCCTTCAATAGATGTACAATATTTCCAAGCGAGATCACGACCTCCAACAATGCTTCCACTTCCACTATCCATCATATAAACTTCAATAATTGTAATCAATTTATATTCAAATCAAATCTAGATATAAAGTTATATTAAATATCATAAGTTAAATAAAATGTATAACATATATATTTGACACCAATAATAATAATTCATACTAAAACATTTGTTCATTTTAATATTCATAATCTAAATCTAAAATTATATTAAATATCTAAAAATAATAAAATGTGTACACTATTTAACATATAAAGTAAATTAAACATAATATAAGTTCATATTTATTTACATTAATTAAATTTTTTATATTTCATAATTCTCATTATACAAAACTTAGTGCATTTGAAATTTTTGAAAAAAGGGACAACGGTAAATTCTTTATTACAGTACAAGTTGCATGCCTGAAATTTTCTATATCTTGGATGATTTCGTCTCTCAAAATTTAGATATCAAGACAAATTTCATTATTCCGAAGGCAGTCGGATTTTTCATGATTTTGAAGTTTGGTGCTGGTGGACCCAAAAATGAATTTTAGAAAATCCCAGTGAAAAGACCAAATTAGTAAATTTCATTTAAAATAAATTGAATTTGAACCAAGACGAAATAAATCGTTTTGGGGGTATAAACGGACCTAGACCAATCTCAGACATGTGGTGCGACGTGAGCCACTCACTTAAACTTAAGTGAGGGGCTTGGGACAAAAGATCCCATTATGTTTTTCCTACTAGAAACCGTGAGTGAGGAGAAAGGGAGAGAAAAGAGAGAACTCCAGGCTTCTCTCTTGATCTAAATTTAATTTAATTAAATTTAGTCGGGCTTGAGCTTAAAGTTCATTAGCCGGCGAGGTTACATGAGTACCAAAATGGGGGTTCTGAGTCAGGCGAGTTTCGAAATCAAAGATTTCGAGCTAGGAAGGCTTCCCACCCGTGCTATCACGTTTCAAGAGGTAGAAATTCTTCCTACCTTGGCTCATTCTCCACTTTTTGGGCAAAAAAATGTAGGTTTGAGTTGTAGTGATGTGTTCTCTGGCAAAGCGTATATGTCTTTCGGAAAGATTGACTCTTCGCCTAGGTGAAGAGTTGTGAACGAGGGTGTGGTCCTCCCGGCGAACCCGGGAAGAGTATATCTGATTATTGATTCGCTTCGGCGACAAGTCTTTTGTTTAAGCGAACTGAAATCTATGTAGGATTCTTGGGGGACTTTGTGAATGCGGTTGTGACCGGATTTGTGGCCCAGTTTGTGATATCCACTTAGCATGCTCAAAGCATGGTTTAAAGGCTATTTGGTTTAAATCACCATAGGAACTCTTTGGATAATTATTAAAAACAACTTTCGTGCCGTTTTATGGCTCAGTTGCCCCAGCTAGTTTACATTGGCCCGATTTGAAGTATCGTGTCTTTCCAAGCATGGTTTAAGGCAGTTGGTTGAAATCTATACATAAAGGGACTGTTTGGATAGTGCTAGAATAGTCAATCATCATTTTGTGGCTTAGTTATGTGAATTGTATGATCTGTGCAAAAGTGTTTAGGAATTTGTTTGGATTGAAAAATTATCCAGAGCTGATAAGGGCTGTTAAGCGAAATTATAGCTGTTGAAAACATTGAGTGTTCTGTGTTTAAATTCAGTTAAGGGACTGTTGGGTTGTTATTGTGGGCACCTTATATGCCACATTTTGCCTTGGGTTGTAATTGATGAGTGTTAATTTGTGTGTTCTAATGTATTAACATTGTCATGAGTGTTTAATTGGAAATTATATGCATGTGATATAGTATCATGGTGTGATTCAATGCATGAAGATAATTATCCATATGACATTCATCACCTATGTGGTATGACATAGACATGCAATGGTGCATCACATTGCATTATGCACGGGAAACAATGCATTACATGGGTGTGAGTGTATGGTTGAGATCAACACCACAATTGGTGATTGATGAGTGGGCTCGGTGATAGATGAGTCAGCAGGTATATGTCAGAATAAATCGTAAAAACTTGTGGTCAATAACAAGAAGAAATTTAGATACCCCCTCGAGTGAAAGACCCGAACTGGTTCAGACACTCTAACAATGAAAGTCTAAAAAGTGTTGGAAGGCGTGCGAAACCTACGATGGGACCTCGAAAATTTGTTGCCCATAAAAGACACATGGTTTTTATCGTGACCAGTCATTTGAGGTGTAACATCAAAAAAGCCTAGTTGCAAACAGTGATTTTGTTTGAAAAATGATCATTGGATGTAATTCATCAATGACGGTTTATCACGCATGGGCATCACATGGTGTGGTAAGGGCTGAATTCACTTCGGAGTATGAAAGGAGTGGTAAGACTTCGAATATGAAAGAAGTCGGTAGAACCACAGGGCATGGTGCATGGTGGTGTGCCGTCTCATTATGGCATGATGTAATTCCAGTAACCTAGTTTAGTTGGAATTGTGATGTAGATGAAAGATTGGTAAGTGTAAAGCACTGCATGTGCATTTAGGTGGGAATAGCCTCTGTGGAATTTCTCTAATATTGAGTGGCTCTTTATATGGGATAACATTTCAGATGCGAGATATAGCTTGGGTAGTGACTCTCATCCGAGGCCACGAGAATGAAGAAAATCGGCTTGTGACTTTATAATTACTTATGTAATAGTTTTGTAATATTTATTTTGTAACAAATGAATGTTGGCATGTAATAATATGTTAAGAGTTGAACTCAAAAAAATTATGAGATGTATGTGTGAAATTCGTGTAGGTTTTAGGCTCTGCCTCACCTAGGTGGACCAAAGAGTAGCCTTGCAAGTGAGGTTCTGCATCGCCTAGGCGAAGAGAAGCTTCACTTAGGAGAACCCGGAACAATTGCCAAAGTGTTGTTTTTCTTTATCACCTTGTACTTTAATGCAGATGGTTTTGAGGCTCCTAACTCGAGGGGGCTTTAGTGGGGTTCTGTAGGATGATGGATCCCAGATGAATGGAACACCTTCAGTCATGAGTATTAGTTATGCGATATCCACAGATTTTCCGGGTTGATGGTTTGATGTGACCCTGGATTTTGGAATATAATTTCAATATAAATATAAAGTTATATTATTTAACACCAAGTTAAATAAAATGTGTTTTTACATTATTGAATAATTTATTATATTTCATATTCATAATCATAATTTAAATCTAAAGTTATATTAAATATACTATACCATACATAATGTATGTTCATATTTCATTAATTAACAATTGACATATTTATGTTCCTTAATCATAATCGAAATCTAATTATATTAAATATCAATATAAATATATGTTTCATATTTCATTACATTAATTAACAAATTTTTATATTTTCATATTCATAATCTCAAATTTAATAAATTTATATTCATTATGTAGTTAAATAAAATGTGTTTTTACATTAATTAACAATTTATTATATTCAATATTCATGATCTATAAATCTAAATATAAAAGTTATAGTAAATATCTAAATATATACACAACATATGTTTTCATGTTACATTACATTAACAACAAGATTTTATATTTCTGTTCATAATCTTAATTTAAATATAAAATTATATTATTATCTATATTAAAATAAAATGTTCTCATAAACTATAATTATGTTTCATTCTATCATGTTAACTAATGATAATGCATCAAATATTAGCTAATCATTAATGTATAACGTTTCATTCTGTCTGATCTAATATATTCAAATTCATTCTCAGTATAAGCAATGATCTTTGATTATAAATTCTTAAATAATGTGGTAGATAGATTTGAACACAAGATAATAAAATTAATCTAAACTATAATCAAATTGTGATGCAACATGCGATAGTTTAATCTTGAAAAACTAGTGATTTATAGCTCTTATAGAATTTTGGAATTCAACTATTTTTTGGAAAAAACCATTAAAAATGAATTCTAGCAATTGGATTTGATTTTGGGTCCGTCGACTATTGATACCGATTGTTATTAGAAATCATTTCTGGCGGATTAGATCGATGAATATTCAAAAATCCCAGTCGGATAAAAAATATGATCATTGGAACCTAAAGCAGCGCGGATTGAATCTTGGTACATTGGATCCTTTGCAATTCAGTATAGTTATTGCTATCATGGGGTTTGCGTTGGAGGGTTTGAAAAAGCGGATAGAATCTGACCTTCCATGTCGCATGGCGTTGGATCAACAGCGATATATCGAGGGATTTTGTGATCTTGAGATGTGCGCAAATCACATCGATTGCTTGTGATTCCATGAGTTGATTCTGTGATATTATCATCGAAATATCATTTGTGTTGCGATATCTTATGCCGATATATTGCGTTTAAACATTTTCCAATCATTTATCGTTGGGCATTTGATATAGTGTCAGTTGGATGACTGAAATATAGCGATATATTGTTGATATTTCATGACATTTTAATCCATTGTCTCACCTAATGATTAACTAAGAATAATCTCATGTTTAGGGGGTTCCATATTGCATTGTTTTTGAGGCATCGATGACCGGCGAAAAAAGTTAAAATAATCATATGTGGCCACGTATCACTATTTAATTAGCCCCATAATTTTTATTTTAAAAAAATTAATTTGATCATCCCTCTCTTCTCTCTTCCCTCTCTTTCCTCCGTCTTCGTGCTCTCCATCCACCTCCTTCATCACCTACGTGTTTGCTTTTTATATAAATCTTATATGTGCTCTAATATTAACTATGCTTGTCCTTGTTTGGACCATTTTTCCTTCTCATACTTTCTATAAATGGTTTGTTTATTTTAGGTTTGATCTTGCTGTAAGAAAGAACCCTTTATGTGAAAGAACTAGTTTTGCTTTTGGGAATTGACAAGAATGTTGTGTTTAACGATTGAAAGTTGGTACAAGATGTTTGTTTGTAGATTAAGTGATTATATTACGAAAAGAATTAATCCCTAAATTTATAAAATAAATTATTTTATAGGAACTATTATCTGACCATGGCATGCCCTTTTAGCTGTTTGTGAAAATGCTCAATTGAATGAGCATATAAGTTCTGCAACTTAGCGGTATGCCATTATATCAGTCGCGATAGGCGTCGTGCCAGGAGTGTAACTCAATCGTGAGTCCCCATCTTTATACGGAGATAATCCTGGGTTCGTCTAGAAAAACATCCTCCTCTCATAAACCACCGAGGTAGACTCAAATCTGTCTCACCTCGTCCTCAGTAAGGCCTACTTCTTAGCCATCAATTGCAGTGCCACTAGAGAGTCGTACTACAATTTAGGGATTAAAGCATTATCACATCACCTTGAAACATATACGAATACCATCATGTGTGTAGGTAGTAACTCTTCGATCTGACTCGATGTGACCGATGGGCGTCAGCCAATCCATCTGAGGATGACGTCAAACTCAGGCATCATCATAACTTCCGAAGGTCCGCCAAGCCCCGGAATCTGAGATCTCAGCTCTGACCATGACATATCGGATCACTAGTTTCTAGGGGAGAACTCATACAATGTCTTTTCCGAGTTTTTAACCTCCCTAAGCCCAAATCTTTCACATAGAGTCGCAACAAAGAATAAGACTACACTCAGATCAAGGCAATACTCTATCAAGGCTGAGAGTGAAAAGTACTGAATCACTGGAGATTGATTTTGCAATCTCGACTTGTGGTGCTTAATGGGTGTAGACATGCTGGATTACTGAAGTCCCGACGTGAGCCTTGTTCTGGAAGCACCGATCCATGCCTTGGCCTCTCTGGCATGTCTGTGAAGTAGTAGGTGCTCGTGCAGCACCTTGAGTTGATCTGCAGGTTCATGACTGGCGTCGGGATAGGAGAAACCAAGCGTAATACATTTGCGTCCCATTGATGATTGTTGTGTCCCATAACTCTTGGATCACGCCTGCGAGAGGGACAATTCCATTTCATGTCGGTGATGAAAATTAGAAACATGTCATCAACACTGGTGGCCGGGCTGAACGACCTTGGCCACGATGGCGGTGGTCACAATCACTGAAACCATGGAATGGGTAATCTACTTCAACAAGACTGAAGAAAGAAAGGCTGACTCTCTCCTTTTATCCTTCATAACGCATCGGGTTGTTCAGCATCATCTCCTCTTAGCAGCCATAGTGATCACGACCATCGAGTCCGGGGTCTTTGAGGCCTGAGTTTCCCCCGAATGGACAATTTTAGACCATTCTCAAATCTTCTCACCTTGGCGCATCGCGGCCACGCAATCACATCAACAAAAGCGGGCTACAACTCTTTGAACTTAGCCACATACTTACTTTGCATCATCTTTCATATATCAATTCAAAACTCCACGAGCTTTTGCATATCGACGAGATCTTAGGAAATACTTTCCATAGAGGCCTGAGAACTCCTTCCATGTCATTGGCCTCTAAGTTTTTCTTGAGGCTTTGATCAATCAACATGCACAGGGTTCTACAGGCCGGAACACTGGCTAAGCATCTTAGTGGCATTGGAGGTTATCTCCATAACCTCCAAGATATTATCAACCTACCGGAACAAATGATCAGCTATCATCGGGTCCCCTCCTCCCTTGAAGGTTGGAGGATGATGTGCTTTGAATCTCTGGAGGTTACTCGACCCTCTCTGGCTCACCGTTGCACTAGTCTGTGCAATTGTAGCAACCGCCACACCAATAGCTCCCATGAAAGCTTGTTGGTCAAAGTTCGGCGATAGTTGGTTATCACCTTGCCCACCGCCTTGGCGTCCTATTCCTCCACCAACCATCTACACGAGTCAGATAGCAGTAGAGTCTTAGCTAACATCCAAGAATGGATCATGTTTCCCTTTCTAACTAACAGTGCCTAGGCCAGCTACTAATAGACATAAATAACTTGAACTATCCCGTTCAATCTTTTTCCATATACATCACACCATGTATATCAATCACACAATCACATAGTACATAGCCATGTAGCATAGTAAAGCACAAAACATAAACCATGAATGCAATGGTCTAAACCCATTCCCATTAAGTCCTAGGTAATCGTATACCTAGGTTCTGATACCAAGTTGTGACACCCTAAAATCCGAGGGTTCGTTGACTAACCGTTAACTCGTGGAAATACCCATGTATATTGTATATATCAATACCCACACTATCTAATCCCATTAACTAGGATCTATTCATTGAGTCCTAGGTAATCACATACCCTATGCCACAGAGCACCCAGTATTGAAGGCGGTGTCAGGGACCAATGGATATCATGTGTCTCGATACCACATTGATCAATCCCATTTACCGGGATCCATTTATTCACATTCAATAAACATTTATGTTATTTTCAAAACACATTTCTATGAGTTTAATTACAACCTTATACAGTATATTATAAAAGCATTTGTCCAATACTTTTTGTAAAGCCACAATTGACTTTCTTCATAATTCTTGTCATAATGAGGCTAGTCCGCCGTGCATACCTTGCACCTGAAATATTTTTCCATAAAGTGAGCCACGCCCAGTAGAGAGACTCTTACAGAGGCTATTACCCTCCTAAATGCACATGTAATGTTCACTTGGACACATTCAATATATATATCAACATTTCAATAGAATGATGCAACTCTAATGGAATACTACATGCCATGCCATGACATGAGATGAAACTCACTCAATGCATGAAAAACCCAAGTCATCATAAACTCCCATCACATGATGCATATCCAATGTGTGATAACATCCATCTTCGATGAATTTCATTCAATGATCACTTTGAAACAAAATCAAGTTTTTAGAAATCAAAACTTACTGGATGTTTCACCTCCAAGGATCATTTTATTAAAAAAACATGTGTCTTTTGTGGGTAGGAGAATTTTCAGGGTCTCATCGCAGGTTTCGCATGCCTTCCTACACTTGCACGGGCTTTCAATGTTGGACACATATGTATAACCAAAAATGCTGGGTCTTTCACTCGAGGGAGTATCTATCATTTCTTGCTACTACCCGACACAAGTTTTCATGCTTTGCGAAGCAGGTGGAACTACGTTGAACCCAAGTTCGCGTAGTGAAACCCACTCATCGAAGCCACGAGGATGGTGTGTGATGACACTATGCACTTACACCAATGAATGTGATGCCTCAGTGCATATACAATGCAGTATGCCATTGCATGTTCACATCACATATGTAATGCATACCATAAAAACCAAATTATATCAAAAAGCATATGATCTCCAACATTTCATCTACGATGTCAATATATTGAACTCTCATATATCAACATTCCAATAAATAACTATCACCAAGTAAGTCAATCAAAAAGCAAGCAAGACAACTTGGTTCTTAAGACCAATTGTGGCATAAGAGATCATACAAAGCAGTCCCACACATACAACCATCAGGCCACAACATCCAGGCCCCACAAGACCATAGGGCGAGTCTGAACCTCGATCCGAATTTCGAGTTCCAAAATCGATCTTAGAAATCGAGTAAAATACGGACCTGACAAATAAAACGGCTTAATTGTGGCAGTCCCGGGAAATGGACCATAACTTTGGCTATAGAGGTTCGATTTGGGTGATTCAAAAGCCTACATCACGTTCACTGATGAAGCTACAATTTATGTGAAGGACCCAAGTTTGAATTCCCTCGGGTTCTCTCCTGAAAATCAGTCCTAAAATTCGGCCAGTGTGTAGGATCAAAATATGGTAGCATTTCCATATTTTGAAATTCGGCTAAACAGACCCTTAGGGCAAAGACACAACCACACAACCCTTAGGGTGGAAAATAAACCAAAGTAGGAAGAATCCCAATCTCTTTGAAGCTTCTTTGAAACCTCAACCAGTACCCATCGCGTAGCTTGCATCGCGTAGACAAACTTTGCTTCTCGGTTTCTTTGAATTTTGTCAGTCGAGAAGCCTTGTCGGTTGGAGGAGAAGAAGCCCTCTCTTGGTGCTCCTTCTTCTCCCTGCTCCTTCACTTCCCCTTTTCTCTCTTTTTCTTTCTTTCCTTTCTTTCTCTTTCTTTTCTATTTCCTCCCCCGAATTGTTTTCCTCCTACTTAAGTTGGTGTGCAACCAAGTGGTGGTGACACATGGCTCTCATGTGTCACCCTCTCATTCTATCTCCCATGCATTAGGCCATGTGGTGGTACACATGGTCCTCATGCCATGGACGTGGTGGCATGTGACATCATGCCACATGTCACCATGTCATTCGTCTGTTTCGTCTCGAAATATGTGAAATTCCGACCTTCTCGGAATCCAACGAAGTCGTCTGGAGTATTAGATTTAAGTGGCCAGTCCCAGTGAATGAATCAGTTTATCGTTGAGATCTAAGTTTCTAGGTTTTTCTTTGTATTGTAGCAACAAATTACTGTTTTGCCTTTTTTTTAAAAAATTCGATTTTTCCTGGGCTTTACATATCATGACACTGATAATTATAAATTAATTATTTATTGTTCAAAATTCTCATAATTGTTTCTATTTTCTTCGTTAAAGTTTATATACTTGAAACAGGAGATTTAAACAAATTAGTATTCTTTATTTGATTGAGTTATTATTTAACATTATTAATGATTATGCTTAGATGCTTTGGTTGCTCATATATCATGTACAATTTAATTATATTGTTAAATTTTATTTATTTTTTATTGTTTTTTTTTAAATAATAACTAATTCTTCAAATATCAAGTTTATTACATTGCAATTAGGGGGCCTTTGGTTCAGGTTTTCAAACATTACCTAACGTGATTACCTTCTCTAACATTACCAATGTAATGTGACAAAAAAACATTACCTAATGTTGTTTGGTTGAACAATAGGTAATGTAACATAAACTTGTTTGGTTCAAAGATTTATTGTATTACCTAATTAACCATTTAACTTAATTGCTCTTATATACATATAACAACTATCTTTCTAATTATTTTTTCTTACTGGCATTGGTTATGATTAGTCTATTGTCATTATGCCTACATCAATTCCCTGATCATATACCACAAGTCCCTCCTCTAGATTAATTCTATTTCCTTGATCATATAATTTGGGTATGACACTAGCTATGGATTAATGTGTTAATTAGTATGAGCAAAACGATGTGCAGTTGAATGAAAAGAATCACCAAAACACAAGGATGAGATACCAAACTATGTCCCTTATTAGCTACTATTCTTCCCTTATGGTCGGATTTGACTTGTTATAGAGTTTTGTTAATAAATATAGGTCATTTTGTTATTAGTTGTAATGTAAGGGACATTTTTTGTCCATAAGGGCAAAAATCATGGGACAATATTGGAAGAAAAAAAATAAGATTACCCTAAAAAGTTGAGGGCAATCATATTCCAGGTTATGTATACCAAAACGCCGACGTAACGGTATGTTTCATTACTAAGAAAAATCTTATAACTTGAACCAAAAAACCTTTGTGTCGTCTTTGAACATAAATATATATATATATATATATATATATATATATATATATATATATAATTCATTGGTATGCATTATTGTTAGATGTATCACTTATTTTTGTATGGCCACTTCTTCCCTTAACTGATAAAATAATATGAGCTTTGCTACTTCAAATTAATTGTGTTTGGTTACTGAAAAGTACTAAGGAAAGAAAAAAAGATAGAAAAATAATTTTCTTAGGTTTAGTTGTCTGATAAAAAAAAAAAAGGTTGTACTAAGGAAAATAATTTTCTTATGTTTGATGGTCTAATAAAAAAATTCAAAAAGAAAAGAAAATAAAAATAAAAATACTTAAAAATTTAAGTATTTTAAAATTATTTAATCTTTACATTGATGAGTTTAAATAAATAAAATTCATTTGAGGTAGCAAGTAAAAATATTATATGGAGGCCCGTTTGGTGGAGAGCATTTTATGCCAAAATTAGAGGATTTGGTGTAAAACTCGGGTAAATTTGATTTTTTTTTTTTTGAAAAAGGATAAAATGGTAAATTGTCACAACAATATAGGCTGCAAACTTGAATTTTTTTAGATCTTGGATGACGAAATGGACCTCACCATTGGATTCTTCTCACGAATCCTAGTTACCCAGACGAATTTCATTGAATTCCGAGACAGTCAGATTTTCTCGATTTTTGGGGCGTCGAGTGCTTGGTGGACCTAAAAACATGATTTTTGAGAAAAAACTCGTAAGTGAAAAATAAATTAAGTAAAGTTTACATAAAATAAATTGAACTTGAAACGGAACAAAATAAATTGTTTCAGGACAAAAATGGATCCGAACAAGTTATGGACACGTGGCGCGATGTGGGCCAAACATTTTAAGTTGAGGATAAGTTAGAAAAATCATATTTTGGAGACAAGAGGGTCTTATTTTTTACTGGAAAAATAAGTGAGAGAGACGGAAAGAAAGAGAGGATACCAAGCTTTTCTCTTCGATCCTTAGAGTTCCGCTGGTCGGAATTCATCGAACCAAGAGTGAAAGTTCATATACTCGACAAGGGCTACGCATACATACCAAAAAGGAGAGATTTCACAGAAGATCCAAAGAAGGAGATTTCAGGAAATCAAAATTTTCAGGATTAGGAGGTGTTCTTAAGACCTTCTTCGGTTCTATTACGCTACAAGAGGTAGGGATTCTTCCTACTTTAGTTTATTTTCCACCCTAAGGGCTGTTTGGTT
The DNA here is from genome assembly GCA_016808115.1 of Tetrastigma voinierianum. Classification (NCBI taxonomy): domain Eukaryota; kingdom Viridiplantae; phylum Streptophyta; class Magnoliopsida; order Vitales; family Vitaceae; genus Tetrastigma; species Tetrastigma voinierianum. The sequence goes on from JAEQBH010001544.1 coordinate 799,861, forward strand.
GTGTTTTTTGCCCTAAGGGGCCTGTTTGGGTCGGATTTTAGGACTGTTGGGAACGCTGCCTTGTTTTGACCCTACACACTGTCTCGAATTTGGGATTGGTTTTTGGTTGAGAAACGGAGGGAATTTGGACTTATGTTCTTCATAGAAGTTGTAGCTGCAATTGTGAACTTGATGCTAGGCTTTTAATCACACAAATTGGACCTCTACAGGTCAAGTTATGGTCCATTTCATTCACATGACTGTCATAGCTTAGGCTGTTTAATTGTTTTTGTCCAAAATTTGGGACTAGTTTTCGGTTGGGAAACGAAGGGAATTTGGACTCATGTTCTTCAGAGAAGTTGTAGTTGAAATTGTGAGCTTGATGTTAGGCATTTGAATCACCCAAATTGGTCATCTACAGCTTAAGTTATGGTCCATTTCATTCCCAGGACTGCCACATCTTAGGCTGTTTAATTGTTTATGTCTAGAATTTGGAACTAGTTTTCGGTTGGGAAACAGAGGGAATTTGGACTCATGTTCTTCATAGAAGTTGTAGCTACATTTGTGAACTTGATGTTAGGATTTTGAATCACCCAAATTGGACCTCTACAACTCAAGTTATGGTCCATCTTATTCCCGGGATTGCCACAGCTTAGGCTATTTATCTGTTTGTGTCCAGATTTTAAGATTGATTAGGACTGAATTTGGTGCTATTATGAGATTGAATTTGGGACTGTTTTCATGTCCTGTTTAGGGCATGATTGAGGCCTGTGGATGGCTGGTTTGGTAGCCTGTTTATGGCTTGTCTCAAAGCCGTTTTGTGGACTGTTTTGTGGGCATAGTATATGTCACACTTAGCCTTGAGGATCAAGGTGTTGTTGCTTGGTTTTGAATAGCATGCTTGGTGGTAGTTGTGTGATAAGATGTTGATATATGTGTGTATAAATATATTGACATGGAATGTGTGATTGTATGGAAATTATATGCAGGTAAGATAAGCCCATCTATGGCTAGCGTCTTCGAGGTGTGTGGTTTAAGTTGTCCGTGTAACATTCATTATACATGTGGCATGATATAACATGCAATGGTGCATTGCATTGCATATGCACGGGGACATCGCATTGAATGGGTGTGAGTGTATGGTTGAAAAAATAACAAGCAGTGATAGACACCCCTTGGGTGAAAGACCCGTTAGTTGTGGTTAGATATAATTCTAGCGGTGAAAGCCTGTAAAAGTGTCTAGGTGTGAGAAGCCTGTGGTGTGACACCAAAAATTCGCTACCCACAAAAAGACACATGAGTTTTTTATACAAATGATCATTGAGGTGTAACATCTAAAAGGTTTTGGTTTGAAAACAAATGAATTTGTTTTATAAAATGGTCGTTGGATGTAATCTAGAAATGATGGATTTTATCACGAATGAGCTTTGACATTGTTTGATAGGAGTCGGTAAGGACTCGGGTGTGATGGAAGTCAGTAAGGGCTTGGGGCATGCTACATGTTTAAGTCTCATCTCATTTCATGGCATGTAGGATTCCATGGTAGAAATTACATTTTTGCTTGGAATGTGAGTGTAAATTGTGAACATGACCATTGCATATGCACTTAGGTGGGGAGTAGCACTTGTAGAAGTGTTGCTTTAACCATGTCCCCAGAAGTCATCTTCTCTCGATCTCAAACTCCTAACTTTAACTTGTCACGGTTGGCCAGACAATAACATGTAATTAAACCCAGAATTAAAGCAAACGTATGAACTCATATTAATATTCGAATAAGTAAAAACTGAAAATCAATCCATCAAAATGTGGTTAGGGTTGGCAAAATCCTAGAGAAAAGAATTAGTTCATCATATTATTCATTACAGATTGAAGAATTCGAATCATGAAGTAGGTTGAAGAAAGAACTACAGAAAACTCTGTCTTTGTGATCTTTCCCGAATCCGTCGATCTTGATCTCTCTCTCTCTCGTCTCCCTTTCTTCTCCTCAATGCAATCCCCCTTTTTGCTTAGAAAAATCTTCCCTTTTATACCTCGAGATGCGGTACCATCAATGGCCCAAAAAAATAGGGTTCTACGAGTTCCCGTTCTGGAAAGGGGACCTTGCCTCGCAACGGCAAAGGTTGCTTCGCTGCTGCATAGCCGAGGCCCTTTAACTCAAATCTATTGGTTTGCTCTTTAGGGGTCTTAGCAGCGCCCAGAAGTGCTCCAGCCGTGGAAGAGTCTTTTCACCCTTCATGCTTGGCCAGCAAATGTACTTCTATTCTTTGCCTTTTGTCATTTTTGCTTATGTTCTGTTTTTCTGTCTTTTAGCTACCCTTTTGATTCCAACATCGCCATATTCTATAGAACAATATAATATGAGGGATTAGCATGATATTAATGCAAAAGACTGTGAATCATGCATTTTAGATATAAAGAACATCGAGAATTCAATTGAAATGCAAGCATGATTCTTCCTGATCAACACCCCTAACTTAGTTTCCTGCTTGTCCCCAAGCAAGAATAGACTCCACCCAGGGCACACAAGAATAACATGAAACTATATGATGATATGGGCTAAGCACACATGACAACAACAAGAAGGAGTCCATATTAACTAGTTCAAAAGATCCAAGGACTACCTTAATTGTTTAGCTTTCAAGAACTTGCCTTTGGGTGGTCTCAGTTGACGAGTAGGTCAACCCCATTTTTAATGCTCAATAATTTTTCCCAAGGAGTCTAAGTGCCGTTAAAGTGTGATCATCGATGCATAGTTTGACTGCAGTACCCCCAAACTTGAATCGAACTCGCCTATTTGGAATAGCTTAACACGGAAAGATGAGACGCGCGATTTATTATCTTATTCTCTAGGGATTAACTAGACAAATCGGGGGAAGAGTACTAGTAGAGGTTTTAGGTGAGGATTTCGATGGCGAGGGATCCATTGGTGACTCCCCTTTAGTTGGTTAAGGGCCGCCCCAGGCATTCGGATTTTCGAACTGCGAACATAATGAACCTGGATCTCAGGTGTGTGAATCGTCCATCCTCGTCCCGTGGCGGGCGGTGAAGTCAATGGCTCTCGACCGATTAATTTAGGAGCATTAGGCTTTGAAAAGCCCCTCGGATTTGTGCGGGTTCGATTGGATGATCCATTGTTATTATTATTATTATTTATTGTTTTTGTTTTTTTTTTTTGGGCTCAAAGGTGATCCTCTTTTTCTAAGGTGTCCCATCACTTAGGTGTTTACTTCCTAAGGTTCGTAGGACTCTTGTATGGTGAGTCCTAGAGTCAAAGCATACCCCGAAGATCACGTGTGTGTGTGTGTAGGATAGCCTACTTCGGGAATTGAGTTCTTGAGATCTAAAAAGGGTGGCTAAACATGGTTAGTCTCAACTTTACATAACGTAGTCCCAATTGTCAAACTACCTCGGAGTCCCTACTCCACTGAACATGGGTTGTTTTTTGCGATTACTATAACTCCCTTTTGTTGCCATCATGCTCAAAATTAAGGCAGGGATATTTGCATACATGTTGGTGCATGGGAAACAACCTAACACACGCTTAAAAAAAAAGGACCTAAGCATGCAAAAATAGCAAAGATAATAAAAAAAAAATGGACCTAACATGCAAAAATAACAAAAATAACCCAAGTCGAAATAAAACTAAGTCAAAATAACAGTCAAAATAAACTAGGTCATACATAGTCACCTTTCCATACACCCACCCCCAGAGCTTAAAAGCAGGTAGTGTCCTCGATAGTGAGAAGAAAAGGGTAAAGAAACACGTCCCACAAAAATCACTGCGGCGGTGGCGCTGTGTGAAATGATAAAAGCAGGGCTAGCTGCTGAGCAATTTGGTGTTGATTGGCGTGGATGGCGGCCATCTCAGCCCTGATGGAATCCATGTCTTGGCTCAGGGCAACCCGGTGCTCCAACGACTCGTCCCAATAGGCGTCGAAGTGGGTAGTGAGTGCATGGATCACGGTTGGCGGGGGCGGCTCGAACTAGAAGGGGACCTCGAGTCGTTTGTCCTTTGGGTCGCTCGTCTTTGATTATTAGTAGTGGTTTATCATCGTTGATCTCGTCATCAGTAGAGACCTCGTCGGGGCTCGAACCGCCACAGAGCGATGGAGATAGGCGGGCTCACGTACCTGCTCCTCGTAGTCCAGCTTGTCGAACTCGGCCCGATCTGACATAGCTCGATCGAGGAGGGTGGATCGGGCGCCAATGCGGTGTGGTGAGTCGACTGGGGTAACCTCAGCTGATGGCCGTCCGATGTTGGCTTGGAATCCCTTGGTCATGGCATAAAGGAGGATCGTCTTGTCCTTTGTCATTGTATTGAGATGTAGGGAAGGTTTAATCTTAACACGCAAAAAATTGCCAAACACTTTGCACGGGCTTGAAGTCTTTGTCATGAATGGTGAACTCTTGTGACGGATCGTGCCGCCACACGCCCGGCCTTGTGTGAGCTCCTACCTCCCGGAGCTCTGGTACGGTGGCCTAAATAACTTTGGTACTCCTCGGCTGTCGTCCTCCGGTGATAGGCTTGGTTGATGGCACGTGCCACAGTTGACTCACAGTTGAGCACCCAGTAGTGCTAACAGGAAATGCAGTTGGAATGGGAACTCTATCTGTTGGGGCCACTCAGGGGTCGGAGGCCTGCGGTGTCTGCCGTCCACGGTATGGATGGCGAAGTTGAAGAATGCGTTGGAAGTGGAAAACCCTCTCGAAATGAATGAGCAGTGCAAAGCGGTGGTGATGGCTGCCTCTCTGGAGATGAATCGGAGGGGATCGTCCAGGGGGGGGGGGAGGTGCCGCCCGTGATGTGGAGCCGGAGTGGTGTCGTTTGGCTGGCACGATATTCTTAGGAGCCATAGTAGTCACGGTCGGCTAGGAATCTGCAAAAAATGCACACCATACACAAAATTGCTTGAATGAAGGGTCGCCTGAACGGGTGGAGGAAAAAATGGCCAGTCAGAATTGTTTATAGTCGAAATATGAGTCGGCTTCCCTTGCTGACGAAGGGTCCCGCTGCTGTGGCGAAGACGCCTTCAGCCGGCGAGGCTGCCGCCACGCGGCGGCGAAGGGCTCTCAGCTGCGTGATGGTAGACCTCGGGCGGTGGTGTGGCTGTTGGGGCGAAAGTTTGGTCATGGCCAGCGGCGACCGGAGGCTTAAATACGGTGGACGGGCTAGATTTGGAAAAATTGTTTCCTTGCTTGGCGTGACGGAAGGTGGGACATTGTATTTTTACCCTTTTTTTGGTGATTTTCCAAATGTATTAAAAAATAAGCACATGTAGGACGCCCAAACAAAATTTTCCATAAGGCACCTATAGAATGGAAGTAATTACAGCTTTAGGAAACGTAGTAATCTCACAATGCTTGGGTTGCCTCCCAAGAAGTGCTATGTTTAACGTCGTTAGCTCGACATTCCTGCAATGTACATGTTGTATGCTAGGGGAATTGGGAATGCTAATGCACCTTCATAGTGCTTAAAATTGCCGTCAGTGGTTGACCATTTCGCTACCATGCCCTTTGGATTCCTTCGGGGTAATCGATCAGGCTACACGAGACTTATCCCTGAGTTCACCATCATCGTGCAAGTTCTCTTTGGGGTGCAGAACTCGAGGTGAGTCTTTTGTTAGGTAGTCATCTAGAGCCTATGGGTCGCAATACATGAAAGGTGATCTCTGCCTCTTAGTGGCTCTCAATTTTAGTTCTCCTTCTCGCACATCAATCGTCTCGCCGCTAGAAATGGCCTACCCAAGATGATAGGTATTTCTTATCTTCTTCCATATCCGTATCAATGAAATTCTTCCTCGGGAAGATGAACTTTGTCCACTTCGACTGTAACGTTTCTATCACCCCTTGGGGTGCTTTTAGGACCCATTCGCTCAACTAAGAGGATTGTAGTCATTTAGTTTCAAATTTAATCCCAATCGTTCGAATATAGATAATGTATTACGAGGTTAATACTTGTTCTTATCACACAAGGCCTCTTATTAATTTCCAACGCAATGGTGATAGAGAAACCATCGTGTTTTAAACTTTTACATATTTTTCACAGATATACCATCTTCATGAGGTTTTAATCTTCAAAGTGATGATAGTTCGCGGATAAAATCTTTCTTCGCTAATAATTTATCATAATCAAGATCTGTTTAATGTCAGAAACTGAATAATATATGCGCTTTGAACACCTCCTAAACTTGGTGAATCGCTTGTCAAATTTACTCTTCTTCGTGCATCGAGGGTACGAATCAGATGGGTCAGTCCCGTATGGTCACCCTCGTGACTCTGCTTTCTTTTTCAATCTAACTTCTTCCCGATGGAGTCGCTCCCCTTACTACCTTGTCGGCCCTGATGGGCCGGATTACCTCTTCCGTTCCTACCTTCCCTCAAGTATCGATGGCGTCCCGGTGTCGCTTAGTTCAATAATTCTTAATGTGACAGCCTTTACATGTTCCTTATTACCTTCTTGCCTTGGGTTTACTTAATTACTCTGCAATGCTCCCCGCCGCCTCCTCCAACAGATCGGCCATTTGTACTATTCAGTACCTCTCTAAGTTTCTGCTTGTGTTGCCTGCTTGTTCAATTAGGTGGTTTGGTTTTGCAAATTCTCCTTGGTCTCATTCATTAAGGTGGTGTGCGAGGTGAGCATTTGTTCAAGTGCTTGCTCTAAGTCTACTTTCTTCTCAGGGGGTGGTTCATTCACTCGGGGTAGTGGCATAAAGACTGACTCATCTCCATCCATACTTCCGATTGTTCCGACTTTATCTCCGATTGCCTCTCTATCCTCGACCCGCATTCGATCTCTGATTTTCAAGTTTCGATATGCATTGCCTCCATAATCGTCTCGCCGTGGTCGATTCTACTTATTCACATATCGGGCCTCGCTTCTAACATTATCCGCCCCGATCGACACTCCATAGTGCTGCGTCAGTCTAATCGCAAGATTCACAAATTTCCTTAGAATTCCGATTATTCTAAATAATAGCACTAATCGCACCTGTTGCTTTTGAAGTCGCCTAATTAATCGGTGCAACATGGCTTACTGTGTTACTAAGAACCTCTCGTGTCTACTCTCGCTAAGAGTTTCTCAGGCCGGGATCTATCTCGTGGTCAATGAGTAGTATTAGTAGTCAGATCCTCCAAGATCTCATAGCTGACCATGGTTTTCTTCACAGAGCACATCCCGCCGACATCAATGATCGTCCCTAGCCGAAGTCGCTGCACTATCAGAGAACGTATGCACTCGCATTCACTTAGTTAATCTAGCCAGCACTCCTCCCGTAGCTCAAGAAATCTCTCCCAAGCCAAAATTCAGGTTTCCCCTCAAATTGTCTAAACGTATTAATTTCCGCACCAATCGAGCCATTCGAGGGCGGGAAAATTTAGTCGAAATTTCTGACCAAGTCATTCCACTGAGGCGATGGAGTCTCGAGATTGTTGGTCAACCGCGTTTAGCCCGACGCTAAGTGACAATGGGAATAGCCGCATTCGAGAGCTTCTTCGCTAATTCCCATTATACTTGACTGTCACGTACTTCAATAAAGTCCGTCAAATGTGCATTCGTATTCTCATTAGTAATTTATGGAATTGTATATTATGGGAGCATTTGGTAACATTACTCCTTTCAGCCAAAGTTGTTAGCTTATATGGGTGGTCGACGTGATAATGATCTAACAACCGTAGGTGGCAAGGCAAACTCCTCAAGTAGCATATGTGATTATCGTGTCAGTAGGAAGGGTGTGGTGGCCGGATTTCATAGTTCGCCCATTCTGCTCACTCCGTGGTTCATCCCTATCACGAATCAGTTTTGCGTCTACCGGATGTCATGATTTCGTGTCAAGCCACGTGGGCTTTCTAATGCAATTGATGCAAAGGTCCCGTTCAGATCAAATGGAAATGCGCACTGTGCCTTACCTTTGCATGCACTTTAAATACTTCAAATCATGGATAAGAACGAAACCAAATCACGCGACGGATGCAAAGAAAAGAAAACACGTAAACCGAGAATAAAAGTAAAAAAAAATGATCAAGAAGTGAGAAGAACTAAAGAAAGTAAAATTGATCCAAAGTACTATCTATGGCACAGTTGTCAATATCAACACTAAACTTCTCCTCGACAACGGTGCCAAAAACTTGACGGGCCAAAAGTGAGTGTGCAAAATTTACGTGGGAAATGCAAACTCGTGTACACAAGTATACGAGTCGAGTTGACGTAGTGTAGTGGTTAGTCAAGCGTCGTTCCCTTGAAGAGAAGTGTGTTGACTATTGATTTAATGACTTCGATAATAGTTGGATTTAATCCTAAAGTGAATTACGACTAAATTACTAGAATTAACAAAAACTTAAAATTGCGTGTATTGAATTATATCGATGATGAGAAACCTAGGGATTTCCTGTCTCCTACCACACTTGATAGATGTCAATTCAAGTAAGGACTTATTGAAGTATTCATATGAGTTATGTTGGCAGGTTGATCTTTCCTACAAGATATTCTCTCTCAAGATATATTTTCCTATCTCGCTAGTGGGGTGTATTATATCTCTGCCTCAACCCCTCGACTTCGAAACGCCTAAATGTGCAAACCCTAGTGCCACACTTGCAGTCTGGAATATCTCTATTTTTCGACTACCCAAGTGTTGCTTTAACCATGTCCCTAGAAGTCATCTTCTCTCGATCTCAAACTCCCGCTGGCATGTCACTTCGCTGGCTGTGACAACAACATGTAATTAAACCCGTAATTCAAAGCAAACGTATGAACTCATTAATATTACAATAAGACAAAACTGAAAATCAATCCATCAAACTGCGGGTTAGGTCAGTAAACCTCTAGAGAAAAGAATTAGTTCATCATATTATTCATTACAGATTGAAGAATTCGAATCATGAAGTAGGTTGAAGGAAGATGTGACGCCCCGAAACCGGGGTGTCCGTTGACAACCCGTCAACCCGCGGAATACTTGTGGATGATGGGTAACCCGACACCATTCACGAAAATTGGGCAGAGTCTCCTTTGTACGGGGAGCTCTACCCAAATACAACCTGTCCCAATAATCAACAATGACCAATATAATGTGGTCTACATGAAAAGTAAAATAATGGCCATTGGGCCCCCGTATTATCAATTCACAAAATATCCAACCGACTATCTTACATGGTTCAAGAGTTAACACATTACTCTTAATACAACATATATTAAAATTATAGAGTTCTAATACATGTTATACAATAATATCAAAGCCACAAGTCGTCTTTCTTCTAACACGTGGCCTCTAGTGAGTGCCGCCTTCCCGATCGCTCCTCGTGACCGAAATGCAGGATCCGACGTGGTGAGCAAAACCCCAGGACAATTTCTACATGGGTTACCCCCACCTAAGTGCACATGCATGGTAAACAATCATATTCAAGCAATTTCATGAACCTACTCGAATGTCTACATGGCCAATCCCATGTCCCGAGTCCTCACAGATTCCCTCACATATGCCTAAGCCGACCAGTAAAATATCCGGGGCCAAAACAGCTTTTGTTCTCGAAAAACTTACTACCGAGTTTCAGAAATATCATACCCTCCCAGGCGAATTGTTAAATATTTCCTTCAAAACACTATGGTCCGCTCCGAGATGAACTCGTTGAATAACTCTCCACAGAATTCTTCTGAAATCTTCCTTGAAATTCCTTTCACAAACATTTTCCTCTTTGTTTCATTTCATGTCATGCACTCACCCTAATACTTCTAGGTGCCCTTAGTGCATATGGAATGCATGATGCCAATCCTAAAACATTTATGTTAATATATTCACTACGCATATATTAACATAATTAAATCATAAATCATGTTATGCAAATTTTCACCATCAATACACCAAAATTAGCCTGGGCTACTTTTGACTACAATTAACAACAAGCAATTCATTTTGAATAACTTAACAAAACACATTTTCACACCAAAATTTCAGACAGCTTATTCACGTGAATGTAAAGTGAAACATCAAGCCATCAAGCTCACGACCACACAAATAGGAATTTTCTCCACTTTTGAGATCGAATTTACGGCTAAAGCAAGCTTCAGAACATTCCTAACCATTTACATGACTCTTAGTCAAAGATTAACGCAAGTAGGAAAAGATCCCTACCTCTTGGAGTTGTCAGAACTCCACCAAATCGGTGTCCACGCCGTAGCCTCGCTGCATTACCTTTGCTTCGTCCGTCGAGAAACCCGACCGGTCCAACGGCCTAAATCTGAAAGAGGCACACTTTCTCTCTCTAGATTTCAAAATGCCCAGCCACTACATCTCACACCCGTTTTTTCTCTCAATTGAAGAAGATGACACTATTTAAGTTTTTGTCTTATTCATTAAACATTCTCATAATTCCCATCATGACTCTAAGCTTTGGTTTTTTGACACTTGGCACACTCTAGGCCGTCCATTTCCATCATCTCTCTAATCTTGCAACATGTGTCACAAGAGTACATGTAGTAGGTGACTTTTTTCATATCACATGTCTCTCAAACCTGTTTTACGATACCCGATACCCTGGGCACTCAAAACGTGAAATTCCAACCTGCCTCGTAATCCGACGAAATTCTGACATGTTAGCTGATTCGCGAGACCCATTCCAACTGAAGTCCGTTTCGTCATCCGAGATCTAGAAAATTTTATCTTGACCGAAATCACCAAGTACTCCTTTAGAAAATTGGAATTTTCTGGCCCGACCTCTCTCTCTCGTCTCCCTTTCTTCTCCTCAATCCAATTCCCCTTTTTGCTTCAAAAAATCTTCCCTTTTATACCTCGAGATGCGTGCCCATCAATGGCCCCAAAAAAATAGGGTTCTACGAGTTCCCGTTCTGGAAAGGGGACCTTGCCCCACAGCGGTGAAGGTTGCTTCGTTGTTGCGTAGCCAAGGCCCTTCAACTCAAATCTACTGGTTTGCTGCTGCGAAGGGGGTCTTCGCAGCGGTGAACCAGTAGCCTTTCTGCTGCTGCCTGTTTGTCATTTCTGCTTATGTTTTGTTTTTCTGTCTTTTAGCTGCCTTTTTGATTACAACATCGCCATATTCTATAGAACAATATAATATTAGGGATTAGCGTGATATTAATGAAAAAGACTATGAATCATACATTTTAGCTATAAAGAACACTGAGAATTCAACTGAAATGCACGCATGATTCATCTCGATCACCTTCTCCAATTTGATTGACACCTCATCCATCCATCATTTTAGCTATAAAGAACTATAGAAAACTCCGTCTTCACGATCTTTCCTGAATCCGTCGATCTTGATCTCTTTCTCTCGTCTCCCTTTCTTCTCCTCAATCCAATCCCCCTTTTTGCTTCGAACAATCTTCCCTTTTATACTTCGAGATGTAGGCCCATCAATAGCCCTAAAAAAATAGGGTTCTACGAGTTCCCGTTCTGGAAAGGGGACCTTGCCCCGTAGCGGTGAAGGTTGCTTCACGGGCCACAGAAGCCGAGGCCCTTCAACTCAAACCACCGGTTCACCGCCGCGGGTGGGGTTCGCAATGCATAACCAAGAGCCTTTTCACGCTACCTTTTGTCATTTATGCTTATGTTCTGTTTTTCTGTCTTTTAGCTGCCCTTTTGATTCCAACATCGCCATATTCTATCGAACAATATAATATGAGGGATTAGCGTGATATTAATGAAAAAGACCGTGAATCATGCATTTTAGCTATAAAGAACACCGAGAATTCAATTGAAATGCACGCATGATTCATCCCGATCACCTTCTCCAATTTGATTGACACCTCATCCATCATTTATGCTGAAAATTTCCATCTCCTTGATTAGATCTCAACACTGATCAAATCACTCCAAGAAAAAGAGAAGAAACCCTCATTGATGAAACTGATATCACTAACTATCTCAAATGACATGTAAGTTAAGTATCTTATTTCAGCAACCCATCGAAAGTTCATTAGTTCCTTAATATTAATCTATCATACTCACAAAGAACAGCTCTATACTCTTTGGATTCTCAATCTCTCAGAAGTCACTGTGAGGGCCTCGAAATCGTAGTAAGATACAGACCTTTTGCTTGGGTACATCTATGAGACTAGTACTAGAACAACAATTCAATAACAATACCAATCAAATAAATTCAAGAATTCTAATTACATGCTCTTCCAATCTTATGCATAAAAATGAATATCATCATCGAATCTTTACTTCTAGAGAGCTCAATTTTCAAAACTAGTTTATTCACGTTGACTAACCGATTAGGAAAATTCATTGAAATCTTGAAATCATGAGCAGCGAAATAAATGAACTCAAACAGTCCTCCATTTGAACTTAGACAATAATGAGAAATATGATTTTATAAACAAATTCCAGCTCGAAGCCACACTTCAGTTCAGTACCCAAATCTAGAAATCTGAAGGAATACCAATTAAAATCTACATTCAAACTCTACTGAAACTAACTTTACTAAAAAGAAAATAAAAGAAAAATAAAATATACAAGAGTCTTCAACTACCCAGACGTCTTGGAATTGTGGAAGGCTGCGCCTGATTGCCTAGATCGTGTTATAGACTTCCCGATGAGACCCACTTCATTAATTGTGTTGTGGATCCCCAAAATTCTAGCCCAAATTGGTCACTCTGTCGTGACTAGAAAGTTATGTCGCGACAAAGTTTTCAGTCTTTGTCGCTGGCCTCTGTCATAGCATGCGGTCTTCTATCGCGACTTGTTCTCTGAGCTCTTTCTTGGATTCTGTAGCGACAGACTTTGATAATGTCGCGACAAATTGGTGTAGCAGTCTTGTTCTTGTCGCAACAAGAATGTATTGTGTTGCGACACAGGCACATTTCCTTCTTCTGTGTCCTTTTGCTTCTAGAGTTTACATTGCGACATAATTTTCCTTATCGCGACAAACATTTACCTTTGCTTTGTCGGCTTTGTAATGCGCAGGATTTCTTTGAAGTCCTTAGCAATTTACGCCATAGCGAGAGGAAAGTCATGAGTCGCGACAAACTTTTCTTCTCCGATTCTTATCGCTTGTTGAGCTGTTTGTCGCAACATAGAAATCTTTGTTGCGACACATATTTCCTTGGTCAATCTAAGTTCTTCTTCAATTTATGTCGCAACCTAATTTTATTCTGTTGCGACATAATTCTCTTATTCAGTAGCTTTTATTGTCGTGACAGAAAATTTCTTTGTCGCGACAGAGATTCTGCCTTCAATTCTTCACCATGTCGCAACATGAATTTCTTTGTCATCACTCCTCTTGTTTTTCTCTTCAGCTCCTTGTCGCGACAGAGAATTCTCCTCCTTCATGTTTTGTTTTTCGCGACAAAGATTTTGTTGCTCTTAGTTGTAGTGCGAGATGTTATGTGATAATTTTCTTTGTTGAGCGAAATTCCCCTTGGTAGGCGGATTTAGAAAACTTGTCACAACATAAAAACACTTATCTCGGTTGACATGTTCTGATCTTAGCATTTTAAATCACGGCCAAATTGTCTTTAATAGCGGCGAGTTCATCTGTTAGTCTTGAGTTTTTTATGTTGCGATAGAGGAAATATTGTCGCGACCTGACTCCTTTAACTCTCTACACGATCATTTTGCGACGAGTTAAGGACGGCGGCCGGTTTGCGCGTCTTAGCGATAATGCGACGAGAAAAATAATGTTGAGACAAGGGAGAAACACATTTCAGCCTTGTGTTATGCAGGCTTTGTTGCGACATTTAGTTAGCGGCTGCGACATAGTTCTTTGGCTTACTTGAAATTGTGTGTGACATAGAAAAACTATGTCACGACAAAAACTGGTGCAATTTCCATTTTTGCTTCTTTTCTGCTTGTTTTCTCTCATTTTTCAATTAACACCTGCAAAACACAAAGTTGGTGAATGTTTCATAATTTGGCATACAAATAGAGCTGAAATTGTTAAAAACATGCCAGAAAAATGGATTAAAAATAGATGAGTTTAAGATTCATCAAAAGCCCTATCCGTAAAAGCCAAAAAATGAGATATTTAAAGGCTTGTTTAGTCTTAACCCATTTTAGCCTAACTTTTCAGTTTTTTCCATTTGGTCATAACCTTTCAATCTATTTGCAAATCTAACTTATCATATTTCCACTTTGTCATATAATCTTTTCTTCTTATGTCACTTGGGTCCGTAATTAGACAAATACCAATTTAACCTTAGTACTTCAGTTTCCGAAAAATACAAATTTTACTTTTCTTAGACTACAAACTTACAATAAAACTACTAGGGTCTAGTGAGGTGTTACAGAGTATTCTTACCGGCGGATGAAGAAACACGTTGGGAACATTCATGATGTCTCACGTGTCGGCAATTAAAGGCTAAGCGTAGAGCCCGGCCGAGTTACGCCCGACCCTTAAGTTGAGTGGAAGTGGGAACATGTCAAGATGGACTTTGTGACTCATTTGCCACGGACATCGCGAGGGCATGACGTGGTGTGGGTGATCGTGGACCGGCTTACTAAGTCGGCACATTTCTTGATTATGCGGATGACCTCCACACTGGGGGAATTTGGCAGGTTGTATATACAAGAGATTGTTCGGTTACATGGAGTGTCAGTATCTATTGTATTAGATTGAGATCCCAAGTTTACGGCTCATTTTTGGAAGAGTTTCCAACAAGCCATGGGGACATAGTTGATGATGAGCATTGCTTTTCATCCACAGACGGACGGTCAGTGAGAGAGGACCATCCAAATTTTAGAGGACATGCTACAGGCATGCGTCCTAGATCTCAAGGGTAGCTAGGAAGAGCATTTACCCTTAGTGGAATTCGCCTACAACAACAGTTATCATGCGAGCATACATATGGCACCATATGAGGCACTATATAGGAGGACATGTCGATCTCTGATTTGTTGGACGAAGGTGGGAGAGAGACGGAGACGGGTTCAGATTTGGTTAGGGACACCTATGATAAGGTTGACTTGATACAGAAGCGTCTTCTCATGGCTCAGAGCAGGTAGAAGAGCTACACCGACAAACGACAGCGACCTCTAAAGTTTGAGGTGAGGGATCATGTCTTCTTGAAGGTGATGCCTAAGAGAGGAGTGGTTAGCTTCGGCAAACGAGGAAAGCTATTGCCGAGATTTATCGAACCCTTTGAGGTACTCGAGAGGGTGGGTATGTTTGTTTACCGGTTGGCGTTACCGCCAAGTTTATCGGGTGTTCATGGAGTATTCCATGTCTCCATGATTTGGAAGTACACTCTAAATCCGACTCATGAGTGGATTGGGGTGAGCTTGGTGTTGATGCGGATGGAAGCTTCGAGGAGGGACCGGTATGTGTCATGGATAGCCGAGATCAGGTTTGGCGAGGCAAGACTGTGAGGCTAGTGAAGTTGTTGTAGCAACATCAAGGAGTAGAGGAGGCAACATAGGAACACGAAGACACTGTGCGTGCTAATTATCCTTTCCTATTTGAGGATGAAGATATGTTTGTAGTCACTTGACATTAAATGACGGTTTCATATGCATGTGATTTGGAATGTGTATGTGTGTTGGATTTCGAGGATGAAATTATTTTAATGGGGGAAGAATGTAAAACCTGGGTAAATTTGAATTTGTTTCAAAAAATGGCAAAACGGTAAATTGCCGCTACAATACAAGCTACAAATCTGAAATTTTCTAGATCTTGGATGACGAAACGGATCTCACTGTTGGAAATGTCTTGCAAAACCTAGTTACCCAGACGAATTTCGTTGAATTTCGAGACAGTCGAATTTTTAGGATTTTCGAGGCGTCCGTGCCTAGTGAACCCCAAAAACGGGATTTTTGAGAAAAATCTCGAAAGTGGAAAATAAATTAAGTAAAGTTCACATAAAATAAATTGATATTGAAACGAGACAAAATAAATTGTTTCGGGACAGAAACGGACCCGAACAAAACATGGACACGTGACACGACGTGGGCCAAGCATTTTAAGTTGAGGATAAGTTAGAAAATTCAAAGTTTGGAGACAAGATGGTCTCATTTTCTACTGGAAAAATAGGTGAGAGAGAGGGCGAAATTCGTCAAGCTAAGAGTGAAAGTTCATCTACTCGATGTGGGCTATGCGTACATACCAAAAATGAGGGATTTCACTGAAGGTTGTAGCTGCAATTGTGAACTTGATGTTAAGCTTTTGAATCACCAAAAATTGAACCTTTATAGCTCAAGTTATGGTCCATTTCATTCCCATGACTGCCACAACTTAGGCTGTTTAATTGTTTATGTTCAGAATTTGGAACTGGGTTTTGGTTGGAAAACGAAGGAAACTTGGACTCATGTTCTTCATAGAAGTTGTAGCTGCATTTGTGAACTTGATGTTAGGCTTTTGAATTACCCAAATTAGACCTCTACATCTCAAGTTATGGTCTATCTCATTCCCAAGATTGCCACAACTTAAGTTGTTTATTTGTTTGTGTCTAGATTTTAGGACTAATTATGGTAGATGTGGTGCTACTATTTGAATTGGGATTTGTTTTCACGTCTTTGTTTAGAATGATTGAGGCATTTGGAAGCTGGTTTCTGCATAGCTGTTTGTAAACTATCTTGGGGCCGTTTTGTGGACTATTTTGTGGGCATAGTATATGTAACACTTGGCCTCGATAATTAAGGGTGTCGTTGCTTGGTTTTGAATAGCATGCTTTGCTTCATCTATTTCGTGCGTTGAAATTATTCCCAAGCGTAGGAACCGATGTCGTCAAGCATTATAATACTATGGGAGTCCTCAGGTCATTTCCACAGGGAGTGGTTTCCTAGATGATCCTTAGGGATTGCTATCTAATGAATGTGCGATTAAAGTAAAATCTGGGGGGTTTTGATTGATTTATTTATTAACCGATTGACTTAAAATGCAAAAGCGAGAAGGAGCGAGATGATAGGATCTGGGTTTCCGCTCACCACCAACAAAGAACACCTACCTCTCACTTACAATCTCATCTAGGAGCCATTGATGAATGGTCTTGATGGGGGATTGCTTTAAAATCTTTGTAAGGCCAAAAAGAATAAATGAACGATATCAAATGCTTGCTCAGATGATTTACTTGGACATCTTAGTTTGCATTTGAGATCAAGCACAATGTGTACCAAGAATCTCTCATTCACACGTTGTCAAGAAGATGCCAAACTAAAGTCTTATAAGACTTTTCGCAAGTGTTTAATATCATATAAATCCCATTGAAGCACAAAAGAGGGATTGAGGGCTGTTACCTTGAAGGAAGTGAGTTTCCACCGTTAGAATCCTATCACGGAGGTTTAGAACTCCATTAAGGCGAAGCGATTCATAATTCTTTGGACACTAGTAAATGTGAATTGAGAAACAACACTTCAATTGCTAGGTTGAGATATAAAAAACGTAGAGTCTCTCTAAGAATACCAAGTAATAAAACCAACTGAAAGATTACAAATACTCAAAACTCAGAATCAGAAGAAAACTAGCTACTCTACCCTAGAAAACCATAGAAAGATATGAGAAAACACTCCAAAGGTTAGAGCCAAAACTCTAGAATCTGAACTCCCTCAATTCTGCCCTAAAGTGGGCTTAAATACAATCCACATTAGTGATCTCGAAGTGGGACTCAAAAGACGAGCGTGCCCTTGCACCAAAATCGAAATTCCGCTCAAATTCTACAAATATCGCATGTTGGTACAAGTACACAGCAAAGTGTGGTGCGGTACCAGGTGTAGTACTCTAACAACGCGGAATCTTGGTACCGCCCGATTCAGTAGCGGTACCTTGCTCCCAACTGTCCAGCATGTGGAGTGCGGGTGCCGATCAATGATCTGGTGCGATGTATCCACACCTGCCCCACTTCACTTTAGAATTGCCCGGGGCTCCCGACAACGTCTGTAATCGACAACAATGATCTGCAGTTGTCATTTGGAACCAAACCACTCTGAGAAATGTGCGGGACATCAGGCAACTGCTGCATAAAAACGGTAGAAAATGTCAAAAGCACCTATTCTACACAAAATGAAAGCAAAACATGAGCTGAGGGGCTTAAAACCCTATATAATTGTTTCACTTTTATGTATCCAACATGCTTGGTGGTAGTTGTGCGATAAAATGTTGATATATGTGTCTATAAATATATTGACATGGAATGTGTGATTGTATGGAAATTATATGCAATTAAGATAATTGTCAGGCAGCGTATTGAATTGTGGTTTGAGTTGTTTGTCATAGCGTGCGTTATACGTGGCGTGATATAACGTCTGATAGCGGTGCGTTGCGTATCGTGGGGGCGTTCGCGTTGAATAGGCTGTAAAGTGCATGGTTGAAAAATCAACACTACGTTTGGTGTTTGATTAGATGGGCTTGGTCAAGTGGGATGAAGTTTAACAGGGTCGCACGGTTGAATAATGTGGTAAAGAAAACTTATGTCGGGTAATAGCAAGTAGTGATAGACACCCCCTCGGGTGAAAGACCCGTTAGTTGTGGCATAATTCCAGTGGTGAAAGCTCGTAAAAGTGTCTAGGTGGGCAAAGCTTGCGGCGTGACACCAAAGATTCGCTACCCACAAAAAGACACATGAGTTTTGTAAACAAATGATCATTAAGGTGTAACATCCAAAAAGCTTTTGGATTGAAAAAATATGAATTTGTTTTATAAAATAGTCATTGGATGTAATCCAAAAATGATGGATTTTATCATGCATGGGCTTTGACATTATGTGATAGGAGTCGATAAGGACTCGGGTGTGATGGGAGTCGGTAAGGGTGATAGGTGTATTTTGTGATGTGTATTAAGAATATGCGATAAAATATGTAATGAGCATCTATTCTACGCAAGTATACACTTGTCAAATAATACGATTAATGCGGATAATATGCAGTCGATCCGCAGGGAAAATGGGATATAAGTAGCAAAATTAGAATACTTATCTAATATCCAAACTAACAATTGTGATAATAAAACTGAATGTAAACTAAAATAATGAAATTTCTATCTAACAATTGAGATGTACAACTAGAAGATACCAAGAGATGATATAATTCTAGGGTATTTGGTGTAATTGGACATTTCTATTATATCTAGATCAATATTCCACTCTATTGTCTTGTGAAAATGCTATCTAAGGCGATTCTTATCTATGATTAATTATAAGCCTTTCTCAAGGTCAAATAACCTACCATTTAACACTAGGTTTCTTGCTTCTCAGCTCAACCCCAAGTGTTAAAGATGCATTAGGATCAAAGAACCACTAAGCCTCCTAATTATTGCTAATTTCTATATCAATTAAGTAGGTTAACTCATCTATGTCTAATTTCTCAGTCACTTCTCAGATCTCATGAGAAACCACTCTCCATATTGAGATTAGCTAGAAATCAATATGTATATAGCAACCAAACATGAATTAATAGATATACAATCACAAAAAGGCAATAGAAATAGAAAATCAACCGTTAGATATAAAGATCCATATCCAAAATACAACCAAAACCCTAGATCTATGAATTTAAAGCATGATAGGGGCTTGATACATCATAAACTAAGGATAAAACATGAGAAAAGAGAAAGAAGAAACTCTAATGATCAAAATGATGGTGATTCTCGGATTTTCTTCCACAACTCCTCTTTGGTCCCAAAGGGTAGACAAAGTCCCACTCCCCCAAGCCCTAGCCAACCCCCTTTTGTTTCCTTGGGGTTTGAGCTTTAAAACCCTCAATTCTAGGCTCAAAATGGGCTGAAAATCGACCCAAACCAACCCAGAATGTCATGACTTCGGGATGCTGCATTTTTGCAGCTCTCTGCAATGCAACTTTCCTGTTTTTGCACCAACTTCGTAAGGTCATAACTTTGTCATCTGAACTTCAATTTGGGTGATCTTGGACTCTTTGGAAATCTTAGAGAGTTTATAATATAGATATGTCCAGAAAGAATACTTTAGAAATGATGATAAAGAATTAATTTACAAAATGCTCCAACTAGTCACTTTTGAACTCTCTTTTCTTCTTCCTTCAACTACCAAGAGTCATAACTTGATCATTTGAAGTCCAAATGGAGTGAATATGGTCTCTTTGGAAAGTCTGAGAAGTCTCCTATATATCCATATAAATATTATTACCATTTGGGATCATTGTCCAGCTTAAAACATCAAAATACAATAACTGTTGCTGCATGTGTAGTTTGCTGATTTTTGGGCTTTATCTCTTTGTTTTTGCTCCATATTGGCTCATGGTTGACCTAATCACAAAATTGAACATTTAGAGCAATTAGTTCACTTATTTATATAGTAAAACTACTAAAACTATAAGCAAAACATATTGATAAAATGAGTATAAAGTGTACTCATCAAAGGGCTCGGGGCATGGTACATGTTCGAGTCTCATCTCATTTCATGGCATGTAGGATTCCATGGTATAAATTACATTTTTGCTTGGAATGTGAGTGTAAATTGTAAACATGACCATTGCATGTGCACTTAGGTGGGGAGTAGCCCTTGTAGAAGTTTTCTCTACTGGGCGTGTCTCACCCTATATGACAAACATTTCAAGTGGAGGACAGACACCGGAGGACTGTGCTCATTCGAGGCAGCAATTGTGAAGAAAGTCGGATTTTAGCTTTGATAGTTATTTTGTAAAATATATTGGAACAAATTAGTTTTGATATATATTTTTTGTATAAAAGTGTTGTATTTAAACTCTTAAGGTTTATTGTGATATAGCCTTGTATAGTTTTTTAGTATGAATAAATGAGCTCAGTAGGGCCACTTTTACTCATAAATGGACCCGACGCGGTCATTGTATATTGGGCCTCAGATGGGTCATGTGATCATATATTGTACGGGTTGGGTTTTGGATAGAGCTCCCCGTACAAAAGAGACTCTGTCCGTTCTTTTTTTTTTTTTTTCTTTCTAAATTATGGATTCTTGTAAATGGGACATAATAGTGCGGTATCGGGTCACCCGATATCCACTAGTTTTCTGTAGGTTGACGGTTGGTCAACAGACCCTTGGGTTTTGGGGCGTTACATTTGACCAGTCAAAACCTCTACTATTGATGTTTGGTGAAGAGATGATTGGAAGAGTGGATTGAGCCCAATCGCTAGTTTAAAAAACGTTGTTGGAAAGCACCTTTTTCAAATAGAAGATTACATATGTGGAGTTGAAAAGACGAAATTTTCCCAAAGTTGTCGATAATTACCGCTTTTACTATAAAGTTCTCACAAAACCTTACGAGAGCTCACTAGTGAATTGTCTCATCTTCAATAATTAATATTTAATTACTATGAAGAAATTGTCATATTAAGAATATTATATATTTATCACTAATTTACATAAAAAATAAATAATAATTTCACAACTCTATTGATAAACTAATAGTAATATTTATCTATTTGCATAAGGTTAATATTTTTGCAAATTAGCAACTCAAGAAATTTGTATATTTTAAAAATTTAAAATGACTAATCTTTTTTTTGTAAATGATGTTTTAATTCTTCGATAGTAGTATACCTTATTTCCAATAAACTCACCTTATAAATCTAAATTATTAACAAAAAAAAATACTCAACAATAGATTGTGCCAATGTCCTTATTGGTTGTGACGTCCCAAAATCCAGGGGTCCGTTGATCAACCATCAACTCTTGGAAAACCTGTGGATATCGGGTAACCCAATACCACACCATTGTGTTCCATTCACCGGGATCCATTCATCCATCTTCTTACAAATAAACATGCAAGGACATATGCATATTAAAATAGTCCATATGTCATTAAATTACAATTCTTTTACACACAAATACATGTGAGGCTAGTTTGCCCAAAAGATTTTATAAAAAGAATTATCAAAGCCACATGTCAGCTTTCTTCATCCTTGTGGTTCAGAATGAGAGCCGCCCACCGGAGCATGTCCCGCATCTGAAATATTTTTCCCATATAGGGTGAGCCACGCCTAGTAGAGAAAATTCCTACAGAGGCTACTCCCTACTTAAGTGCACATGCAATGTTCACCTTACATTCACATCAACAATCCCAAACAAGAATATGCAATCCTATGTTGGAATTCTACATGTCATGCTATGAAATGAGATGAGACCCACTCATGCACCATACTCGAGTCGTTACCAACTCCCATCATACTCGAGTCTTTATCGACTCTTACCACACAATGCAACGCCAATGTGTGATAAAATCCATCATTGATGGATTACATCCAATGATCATTTTCAAACAAAATTCGTTTGTTTATAAACCAAAAGCTTTTTGGATGTTACACCTCAAATGATCATTTCATTTACAAAACTCATGTGTCTTTTCGAGCAACAAATTTTTCGAAGGTCTCACTTGTAGGCTTCACCACGTAACTTCAACACTTTTGGACTTTCAACGTTTGCGATATCACGAACTAGTCGAGCCTTTCACCCAAGGGAGTATCTAGCCCTTCTTGCTATTACTCGACACAAGTTTTTACCATTTCATGCAACGGTACCGAGCCCATCAATCAATCACCTAATGTAGTGTTGATTCTAACCATGCACTCACACCCATGAAATGCGATGTTTCCGAGCATATGCAATGCGATGCGCCATTGTATGTTAATGTCATGTCCCAGATGCAATGCATGCCACATGGACAATTTACACCATACATTTCATCATGTATCATGAACACTCATATCAACATGCATATAATTCCATATAAACGCACATCCAAATGTCAATACATTAGTACACATATCAACATTTCATAACATCAACACCAACCAAGCAAGTCATTACAAGATAAAGTAATAACACCTTTGAAACTCAAGATCAATTATGACATATAGATGCCCACAAAACAACCCACAATAGCTCGTAAACGAGCTATATAACAGGCCTCAAACAAGCCATACATAGGCTTTAAATAGTCCCTAGCAACTTTGCCTTAGGAACTCTCAGGTTTGCCTAGGCGAAGGATCCCTTCGCCTAGGCGGACCAATTTTGTCCACCATCCCTGCTCCCGAGTTTGCCCTGGGCAAACCTCTCCCTCACCTAGGCAAGCCCTTCGCCAAGGCGGAGCTTCTTTCGCCTAGGCGAACAACCAATATTCCTGGAGAAGATTCATGCCTTCGCCTATGCAAATCTCAGTTCGCCTAGGCGAAGAACATCGAGCTGAAACTTGAAAATCCCAGTTCTCAACCCTCAAATAGCCTCTCAATCCGCCAAAAAGTAGAAAACAAACCTAAGTAGGAAGGATCCCTGCCTTTAAGGCGTAGAAACACTGATAGGAAATCTTGAAAACACTTCCTAACCCAAAGACTTTGATTTTCCCCAAATCTTTTTCCTTGGATCTTCGGTGAAATCCCTCGTTCTAGGTACTCATGCGTACCTCTCGTCCACATGAACTTTCTTTCCTGGCTCAACGAAATCCGACCAGCAGAACTCCGAGGATCGAAGAAATAAGCTTGGACTCTTTCTTCCTCTCTTCTCTCTCTCTCATGTATCGAAAACGGGAAGAAAAGAAAAATGGCTCCCTTTTCTTTTGTCTCACCACCTCTCACTTATTGTCTAAGTGAGTGGCTCACATCGCGCCACGTGTCCGAGACTAGTCCGGGTCCGTTTATGTCCTGAAACGATTAATTCCATCCGGGTCCAAGTTCCATTATTTTAAATGAACTTTACTTAAATTATTTTCCAAAATCTCATTTTTGGGTTTTACCGGACACCTTGTCACCTCGAATATCGCGAAAAATCCAACTACCTCGGAATTTGATGAAATTCGCCTAGGTAACTAGATTTCGCGAGATGAATCCAATGATGAGGTCCGTTTCGTCATCCGAGATCTAGAAAATTTTAGGCCTACAGCCTATACCATAGCGGTAATTTACCGTTTTCCCCTTTTTCGAAAAATTTCAAATTTACTCGGGTTTTACATTCTTCCCCCCTCATAACAGAATTTCGTCCCCGAAATTCACACACACATACACATTCAAATCACATGCATATGGCAGCAGTCATTTAATCACTAAATGACTAAAAACATACCTTCATCCTCAAATAAGAAATGATAATTGGCATGCACAGTGTCTTCGGGTTCCCATGTTGCCTTCTCTACTCCTCGGTGCTACCACAAAACCTTCACTAGCCTCACAGTCTTGCCTCGTAAAACTTGATCCCGGCTATCCATGATACATATCAGTCCCTCCTCGAAGGTTCCATCCGTATCAACAACAAGCTCACCCCAATCCACTACATGAATCGAATCTCGAGTGTACTTCTGGAGCATGTAGACATAGAATACAACATGAACACCCAATAAGCTTAGCGGTCAAGCCAATTGATAAGCAAGCATCCATACCTACCCTCTCGAATACCTCGAAGGGCTTAATATACCTCGGTGATAGCTTTCCCCGCTTGTGTCATACCGGCATCCGCCTAGGCGGAAAGGCGTGAACCCGGCAGGACTCTTTATTTTCTTTTAGGACATTGGTGAGCCCTGAGTCTTATAAGCTGAATCAAATATCATATCGATAATACAAAAAATAAAGCTACCACCATAGTGAATTGTTCTGATATCAATACATATAGTTTGAGTCCTATTTATATATATATATATATATATATATATATATATATATATATATATATACAAAAACTGTAGATTTACATTTACATATTCAGAGCGCGGAACCTACATGTGGTGAACCCCTATAAGTGTGTTGGCCCAGCAGAATGCGGAAGATCGTGGGCGTCCTCCTTTGTACCTACACGGATTAAAAACGTCTTCAAAAGCTTTCTGTTTAGTGGGGAAGCATGTATGCATATAAACATTTATAGTAAGTAGATAACAGTAACAGATATCAGAATTTATCATGAATTCCGGTAATAAACTTATATGCCTACTTATATTTATAATGACTTATACTTGTTAGATCTCAGCCCAGGAGTTCTGGAGCTTATACTTATACTTTAGCGGACTTATATAGCATGCGGTACCCTTAGGTACTACAAAACTTATACTTATATAGAAGTACTCGTAGGTACATTAGAACTATACTTATCTGGAGGAATTACCCGTGTACATTCGAGACCAGGCCGATGTACATTACTTTCCTCTTGATAGATTAATCGAACCTTATCATATAGTGTTTATTCTTAGACCGGTAAAATAGGTAGGACACATCACAATAAGTACTGAAGGTGCGATCTGATCTTGAGGTGTCATGGCATAAGCAGTGTCGAAGCACTAGCAGAGAGTGTCGTCACTAATCGAGTGTAGAAATTGCTATACAAAGGTGCCAAAGCACTAAGCGAGTCTTAGAAGTACCGTGTGCGAGAAACGCGGTCAGAGAGTGTTGTTGCACTAATTAGAGAGTGCCGTTGCACTAAATAGAGAGTGCCAAAGCACTGGCGAGAGAGTGCGAGTACCATTTAACGAGAAACACGGTCAGGAGAGTGTCGTCGCACCTGTCGAAAATCTTAGAAGTATACATGCACCTTACGTAGCGAGAGGTCTTGTGTCATTCCATATCTGGTCTTAGGTAGTTCTACAATTATATGTGTTCAGGAACTTACTATCTTATCATAAGGACATTAAGTTTGCCCACAACGAACTCGCCGAGCTTTACTTTACCTTACAAACATGTATGGACCCATTTCACACACTTATAGGGTCCTCATAAATCCAATATACAAGTTTTCGGAACAACGGAAAAACAAAACGAAGCAAAAACACAGCATTTCCATCTTGTGAACGATGTTTGCGGTGAGCAGAGGCAGGGCGACATTCCCTCTCGACCTTTCCCATTTGCTTGGCGTGGAGATCATGCATGCTGAGGAGTCTCTTCGCCGTTGAGAAGGACACCCGCAATCTGCCCAGATTTGTTGTTTTCAGCCTTTTTCTTTTCCAAAATCCAACCAAAATCAAAGGATATTCATATATTCTTCATACACACATCTCCTAAGTATGTTCTAACTCCACCAAAACCAAAGATAGAGAGTAACTAGGTTTTCCAAGCCACAACTCAAATCCTTGTATGTTAGGTTAACTTCCTAACACCAAACATGTATCCATATACCTTATAACAAGAATCCATACAAAACCTTACTCATCTTATGCAAACTAGGGTTTTACCAACCCAGCTATCAACAAATCTAGGGTTAGGATGAATTCCTAACTAAACCCTAGAAATTTTCCATACAAAATCATCATAGTTTCCATACACAAGTAGTCTCCAAACTAAAACATGGTTTTCATACTCAAAGTCATGTATTCATACCTTTCTTGGCTTCCTCTTCTTCTTCTCTTCTTCCTCTTCTTCTTCTCCCTTCACGTATGAACCTCCAAAATGACCAAATGAGAGACCAAAATTGGTCTTACTTGGTATAATTCCATAAAGCCTTGTTTGGCCACCAAGAATGCATTAATTTGACTTAAGTTTCATTTTATTGCACTTTGGTCCTTTATCGCTTCTCTATTTGCACCATAAGTTATTCATATTCCACTTTGGCATATAATCTTATAATCTTATGACATTTATATCCCATTTTGACAAATTACAAATTTACCCTTGCTTATTTATGGATTTCTCAGATTTCATGTTTTGCATTTAAATTACGAAAATATCAAATTATACTTGCAAAATACCCTAAACATGCTGAAAACGACTAGGGTATATTTTTGGGGGGTGTTACAGCTTGTCGAACCTGACCACTCCTCTCTTAGGCATCACCTTCAAGAACACATGATCACCCACCTCACACTCCAGAGGTCACCGCCTTCTGTTGGCATAGCTATTCTGAACCGTAAGAAGACGGTTTCGTATCAATTCCACCTTCTTAGAGGTGTCTATAACCAAGTCCGGACCCGTGGTGGGTCTCTCTCCCATCTCCATCCAACAAACCAGAGATCGACAAGGCCTCCTATATAATGCCTCATAAAGTGCCATCTGTATGCTCGCCTAATAACTATTATTGTAGGTGAATTCCACTAAGGGTAAATGCTCTTCCCATCTACCCCTGAGATCAAGGGCGCATGCCCGTAGCATGTCCTCTAACATTTGGATGGTTCTCTCTGACTGACCATCCGTCTGGGGATGAAAAGTTGTGCTCATCATCAACCGTGTCCCCATGATTTGTTGGAAACTCTTCCAAAAATGAGTCGTAAATTTGGGATCCCAATCTAATACTATGGACATTGGCACTCCATGCAACCAGACAATCTCCGATATGTACAACCCATAGAATTCCTCCAAAGTGAAGGTCATCCACACAGCCAAAAAGTGTGCCGACTTAGTAAGCTGGTCCACTATCACCCACACCACTTCATGCCCTCGCAATGTCTATGGCAAGTGAGTCACAAAATTCATTGTGATGTGCTCCCACTTCCACTCAGCTACTTTTAAGGGTTGGAGTGATCTTGCTGGCCTCTGGTGCTCAACCTTTACTTGCTAACACATGAGACATCGACGAACAAAATCTCCAACGTGTTTCTTCATCCCGCTCTAGTAATACTGGCAACGAAGATCATGGTACATCTTCATGTCACCTGGATGCACTACAAAATGGGAACAATGGAAGTCCCTAAGGATCTCCTCTCTCAGATCTGCTGACTGGGGAACCATAAATCGTCCCCTATACCGAAGACTACAATTTGTGTGCATGGCCTAGCCTTTGTCACCTGTATCTGACCATACCTAGTCCCTGATGGACAGTATCTCTATGTCTTGTCCCTAAGACTCGATCACTCTACTCAGTAGGGAAGGCATAGCCATTAAACTCCTTAAAGTACCCTGATATTGGTCCCTATAGTACAACCCGAACTGTCCTACAACCTCGAGCATTTGCCACTCTCGAGAAGCCACACTAGCTAACACTCCCCGTGACTTTCGATTGAGTGCATCAGCCACCACATTTGTCTTACCAGGATGGTAATGCAAAGTGAAGTCATAGTCCTCCAAGTATTCCATCCACCTACTCTGTCTCATGTTAAGGTCCCGCTGTGTAAAAATGTACTTCAGACTCTTATGGTCTGAAAACACCTCGAACTGCTCACTGTATAGATAGTGGAGCCAAGCCTTTAAGGTAAAGACAATGGCTGTCAACTTCATGTCATGCGTAGGGTAACTCTGCTCGTGGTTCTTCTAGCTATGAGAACAGTAGCCTACTACCCTCGAGATTTGCATCAAAACACATCCCGTCTATCCTTAGGGCATCACAATACTGCAAATGTACCTCACATCCACTCTCTGGAACTATCAGAATAGGAGCTGAAGTAAGCCTCCTCTTTAATTCCTGGAATGCCCTCTCACACAAGTCATTCCACTCAAACTTGACCTCATTTCGGGTCAATCTTGTCATAGGTGTATCTAATAGGGAGAAGTCCTCAATGATCTCTTGTAATACCACCCGCCCGATCTAAGTTGTATCTCGAAGAAATGACAGTCTGCTCCTAACTTCATGCTTGCCACAACCTTCTGCGGGTCCACGGATACGAAGCTATTCACATGCTTACTAAGAAATTCACTTCTTGATTTGGCATACAGTAGTGGTCTCTCAAAACATGGAGCCTGATCTCGAATGACCCTCAGTAACCATCCCTTAGGCGGGAGTAGATCAGATGTGGATTAACGAAGACCACAACAAACCGATCTAGGTAGGGTTGGAGATACCCTATGCATGGGAATCCATGAATGCCCTTTAGAGCGACCGTCAATCAAGATAGCATCCTTTGTGAACTCAATCCCGACAATGGCGTCAAAACTTGTTATTGATTTCAAATAACACTACCAAAGACTAACTAAAGCCCACAGCTTAGCAGCCTTAAAAACTTGATTACTTGGAGTTTTGTCGTCAATCCATTTATTTTGTTTTATCTAAATAGCCACTTGATAGTCTTGCCTAGGAATTTTGTCATTGTTTTGGGATTGAAATTTCGGCTGCTAGTTTTTATATTTTTAAAACAGATAAAAATGCATATTAGTCTAAATTAAATCGCTGCAAGTGCACATGTCGTACAAGTAATAAAGTGGACCTTTAAGTCCGGATATCGTACCCACAGGGATCTATAAGAAAGTCTATAAATCAACTACCCCTACTACTCAAGGTCATTACTATTTGAACTTCATTTTCTAAAGATGAAAATTAAACTAAAATTGAAATACAGAAACTAAAATAAAAAAAATCTAAAATTAACATAAGAAAATTCAGTAAAAATATACTGAAATAACATAATTGATGAGATGTAATCCAAACACTGGGAATGGGATCTGTCACGTCCCAATCCCGCCGCCTAGGCGGAAGAAGGCCTTGAAGACCTGTGGGACTCTTCTGCTTTTGGACATTGGTGTGCCCAAGTCTTATAACTAAATCAAAATATCTTATCCAAAGATTAAAAAATAAAACTACCACCGTAGTGGTGTTTATAGTGTTAATACATACAACCCTGAGTCCCATTTATATATACATATACAAAAAAAAACTGTACATTTACATTTACATATTCAGAGCGCGGAACCTACATGTGGTGAACCCCTACTAGTGTGCTAGCCTAGCGGTATCGAGATCATGCCTCTTATCTGTAAATGCCATAAATAATATGATAACCATGCCAGGCTCTCAAATTTCATGAATTCATATAACAAACTTATACGCCTACTTGTACTTATAGCAGACTCATACTTATTCGGATCTCCCGCAGGAACATACTTGTACTTATCACAGACTTATACTTATTCAGATCTCCCGTAGGAGTTACAGAACTTATACTTGTACAAAAGTACCCGTAGGTACTACAGAACTTATACTTATATAGAGGTATCCATAGGTACATTCAGAACCAACGATGTACATTACTTTCTTCTTATTCGCTTATCAAAACCCTATCATATAACTGTTAGATTACCTAGACCAGTAATAAGAAATGAGTAGGACCGCGACCATGATAGAGTACCGAAGGTCTGATGCGATGCGGGGTTTTGTAGCTAAGCGGGAGTGCCGGAAGCAACGTCGGAAGGCGATGCTGCACGTAACGAAGTGTCATTAGCACTAGTAAGTGCGAAGCGCGATAAAATCTTAGGGTACTATCGTGCTTGCCCACATAACGAAGTGTCGTAGCGCCTAGCGAAGTGTCCGGGAAGCGGTCAGGCGTGCTGCCCACGTAACATATAAGTGCCATAGCGGCGAGAGTGTCGAAGCGCTGTCGGAAATGCGAATCCATGCGTGCACCTTTACGTGCGAAGTCGTGTCATTGAGATGCGGTCTTAGGCATTCCTCTGATTATGTTCGGTAACACTATCTTATAATAGGGGCATTACGTTTGCCACCATCAAACTCGGAAAAACATGTATGGACAATTTTATACACTTATAGGGTCCTTATTAGTCCAATAGAAAAGTCTTCGGAACAACGGAAAAACAAAACGAAACAAAAACACAACATTTCCATGCTGTGAACAATGGGCGAAGCCCTTCACTGCGGCTAACTCGAGGATGGAAAAATCCTCCTTCGGCCTTCTTTGCGGCGTGAGGTCCTTCGCGGCTGCGAGGGTCTCTTATTAGCTATGAAGGACCCTCGACAATGCCCAGAATTTGCTGTTTTTGGTCATTTTTCCTACAAATCTAACCAAAACACAATAAAAGACATATATTCTCTAGAAAAACATCTCCCAAGTATGTTCTAACTTGACAAAACCAATCATAAAGGATTAATTAGAGTTTTTTCTAAACCTAACTCAAATACTTGTAAGTTAGGTTAACTTCCTAACACCTAAACATGTCTCCAAACACCATAAACCAAGAATCCATACAATCCATACTCATCTTATACAAAATAGGGTTTTACCAACCCAACTTTCAAGACATTTAGGGTTAGGATGCATTCTTAACTAAACCCTAGGAATGGAACCACTAATATCCATACAAATACTTCCAAAGCAAATTCAAACAAAACATAGCAAATCCAAACAAGTATCCAAACCTTTATTGGCTTCCTCTTCTTCTTCTCTTCTTCCTTTTCTTCTTCTCCGTTCATGTATGAACGCCTCCAAAATACCCCGAATGAGAGACCCAGAAATTGGTCTTATTTGGTCTCGTTTTCATAAGGCCATGTTTGGCCATAAAAAATGCATTAATTTGACTTAAGTTTCCTTTTATTGAACTTTGGTCCTTCATCTCTCCTCTATTTGCACAACAAGTTATTCATATTCCACTTGGGCATATAATCTTACAATCTTATGACATTTATATCCCATTTTGACAAATTACAAATTTACCCTTAGCATTTAAGTTTGAAATTTTCACGTTTTGAATTTAAATTGCGAAAAAATTAAATTATACCTACAAAATACCCTAAACATGCTGAAAACGATTAGGGTACATTTTAGGATGTTACAGGATCAGTGTTCTAATCATCAATTTTCATTAGGTTCTTTGAAAACAGGTATTTGTTATGGGTTTGAATCCTGAACTTATTCAAGAGTAAGGTAGTATAGTCTTGGAATGCCTCATGACACTATACATTTCACTATCTAACACACCATATTCCTTTCTAGGACAAATGGGTCTAAATAGCTACTTGTAAAATCTGACCCTCTTTAAGATTTGATTGTTTTCCTTTTCAGTACTTCATAACCATTTCTTAGAACTAAAGTTTGCTTGCCCCCATAGAGAGGATAACACAAGCCTCATTCAAAGTAATCGATACCATAATCTGCAAGTTGAGCAAGATTCTCCATTTCCTTGATTAGAATCTTGGCAAACACAAGATTAGGATTGTTTTGTCGAAATGAGACGACACCTCTAAACATTAAACTGATAACTCAGTAGGTGGTCCTTATGCCTCGGGAACACATACATTTGTCGCCCGAGGAACCTTGAATGCGAGGGTTAGAAGAATCCTTTGAATGATTTATCGGAGTGACATTTAGGTTTATTAGTTCCTAAATATATTAGTCGACATACCCCAGGATTCACGCTCATGTGCTCTTAGGAATCTCCATCTCTATGTGTCACTCGGGCCTCCTGGAAATCAAAAATACAGTCTGACTCTATTCTAGGTATAATGCCCGGATATCAAACTAGATTCGCTCGCGAACAATACCGATTAAATCAATCCAGTTCTCAAACCAGAACACCAAAACCCTTCCTAGTAAGAGCTTAGCCTTCCATCACTGGTTCATAAACATCAACAACTAGTTGGCCAAACAAATTCATTAAAGTTGTAAACAAACTGAAGAAAAAGGGATTCCAAAAATAAATTCCAAAAATAATCCTAGAAAAACCTTGAAGATCGGATAGAAAATGAACTAAATATTCATTGCTCTCAGCTCAAAATTACAACACAAATTCCTTATTCTAGTTCTAAGTAAAGGAAAATAAAAGAAATACAAGAAGAAAAGAAAAGAAAATAAAAAAACGAAAAAAAATCTAACTGCTATTATATCGTCCTAAAAATGGCTGCTCTCCTATTTTCTATATGGCCCTGTCTTTTTGTGCCCTAAATATTTCTATTTATAGGCTCATTAAATGTTGGGCCCTAAATTCCAGGCTAATGTCGTGGGTTTCTGTGCAGGCCCAATTTACGTATTTGTTGTGACATAGAAAAATTATGTCGCGACATAGCAGCATATGTTTGCCTCATGGCTTTGTTGTAGCTTTTGTCGCAACAATTACTTGCTTTGCTTTCCAAGAATCTTTGTCGCCACATAGTTGGTCTATGTCGTGACATAACAATCTTCCTTCCTTGGCTTTGGCTTTGTTGTGGCTTTGTCGCAACATTTTTGCAATATTTTCAATTTCTGCCCTTTTTATGTTTGTCGGGACATTTTTGGTCTTTGTCATGACAAAGCTGCACCTTCTGATGTCTTCGTTATTTGTTGTAGCTTTGTCGTAATATTTTATTTTGGGCATTCCTTTTGAGTCCTTGTCACGACATAAATTTCTTAATAATACTTAACCTTAACCGATAGATTTCTCATGCCCTTTTAACGCTTCATAATTGTAGCGATAGTGTGAAATGTCTTCGCGACTTGTTCTTTCTTTTTATTGAGTTATGCCATAGCTTACTTTGGAAATGTCGTGACATAACTACGCCTTCTGATAACATCTCATGAGAGTTTGTCGCGACATAAAAAAATCTATGTCGCGACAAATTCTTTATGAACCCAGCTTGCTTGTGTTGCGACATTCCTTCTTGATTTCCCGCTGGTATATCACCGACAAAAGATGTCACATGTTCGACATTTACAGCGTTCTTGACTCTTTTCTTCGCTACTTCAAAACTATGTTGCGACATTGTTTACTGTCTTTAGCCTTGCTCTTTGTCATGACATAAATTTGAAATGTCGCGACAAAGTTCTCTTGATGCTGCCTTTTCCTTTGTTATGTTGCGATAAGGTTTTTTTTTTTTTTGAGACAAACTTCTACTGGTTTTCTTGAGTTTATGTTGTGACATACTAGACTATGTCGCGACATTTCTGCATTTTCTCTTCCAGAGGCTCTTCTCAGCTTTTGTATCTCCCTCTTGTTGCCCGTTGAGTATTGTCGTGACACTGTTGCGACAATCAGCAATGCTTGCCTTAGCCAAATCTGCTAGTGCTCTCATTTTTAGCCCCATTTCCTGCTTTTTCTTTCTTTTCAGCTTATTTTCTCTAAATTCCTACAAAACACAAATTTGGGTGAATACTCTATAATTTCGTATTTAAATTGGACATTAAGCCTTAAAATATTCATGAAAAATGGGCTTAAAATTAGATGAGTTTTAGACTCATCAAACTCCCATAAACTTAAATTTTTGCTTGTCCCAAGCAAAGAAAAGAATAATTGTTTGTCCTCAAACAATTCAGAAATAATTTTAAGGACATTTTTCTTTTTCTATCATCTTTTCAAACAAAACAGCAAACTGGATTGATTAAGTATCAGTTGCCAAGTCATTTCCAAGTAAGCTTTATTTCAAAAATCTTAAAATTTTCAATTCAGTTCATATAATCAAGCGAAGACCGATTCATGAATGATAAACGATTCTGAGTTCTTGATTTCTACTATGGTAGTGTGTGTTAGTCTTCCCCTTTATAACAAATTCTGGTCGGTAGCCTTATGAGATATACATTAAATAATGGAAGTCTCTTCAAAGTGACTAAGGTCCCATAGGCTTGTTAGTCATATTACTCTCCACTAATTTAAGTACATCACCACCTTCAGGATCAAATAGGCCTTCTAGGCTTTTAATGTATGGCTTAGGCATTGGGTAGTTGATTAGACATTTAGGGCTCAAGTTTACCCATACTGCATACATTTTCTCAACATTTTGCCTTCACTGCGCATCCTATATTTTCTACTAAAAACAACATTTCAAAAGCATCCCCTAACTTGGTTGGGTGCATTTTTCTACATTTTCTCTTCTCTGGCTTTTTCTTCTCCACTGCTATTTTCACTTTAGCTTCAGAAGCTCTTTTCTTTTTCATATTTATTCAAGGTTTTGGGAATGATGCAATGTTTTGCCTCCTTAAGCTTTCTACCACCCTTAACAAGCTTTCGGTTAGTAACTCACATACTAGTTGACATTAGGGTACTAGGTGTAGAACATCCCTAAGGACTTAATTGCTCAAGGGAGGAAGGCTACAAGACAAAACTCATTCCACCTTGAAACTTTCATTCTTTTTTAGCTTCTCACTTTTCTGTTATGCACTTCTTCTAATGCATCTTGACTCAGTTTTCATCTTGTCACATCCTTAGTTCTTCTCCTTCTAAAAAAAACTCTCCCCCAAACTTGTCCTCTTGATCATTTTTATGCATTCTTCTTGCAGTTTGGGAAAACACATGGTTATGTATTGATGGATCAGATTTCAAGGTTGTTTAATTTTTCATTTGGCCCATGATGAAATTGGCATTAGGCTTAAACAAGGTACTAAGGTATATGCATATATATACATATGCATATCCAAAGGCCAAACTTTAGCTCAAAGCATTGAGGATGGCTAAACATTTCACATTGAGATTTGTGATGCCACAAGTTTACGCTAACCGAATAATAATATAACAAGTTCTAGGACCCTTTGGAGACTGATTCATGATGAATCCAATAAGGTGTTCCTAAGCCAAGCATAAATAGTTTTTCAAGGTACTAATGACCAATGTGCATAATTTTCAGTCATCTAGAGAAGCTATCTTGTTTAGCGAAACTAGAATAATCCCGGCAATTAGCCAACTTCAATCTTCAAGATTCTAGAATTTTAGCCTATTTGTCATTGACATCACAACTTCCTAATCCCTTAAAGGTCATTTTGCCCACTTCATCCACTAGAATTTTTTTTTTTTTTATTATTAAAGGAGAAACACTAAAAACTCTAAAAACTGGGTATTAAAATTTGCTGAACTAATTTGAAAACAGAAAAAATTTAACTCCCTCAAACTTAGAGAATGCATCATCCTGAAATAAGTAAATTAAGAACAGAAAACTCCCCTGGATGATCACTTCTCCTCATTGAGTTTGGGTTGGATTTTAGTATTGATGAACCCTTAAAAAAAAATTCAGCTTGAATACCCTGAAAAACATAAACATAAACATTAAAAATAATAAATAAATAAAAAATCAAAATGCTACACTAACTTAACTGAAAATAATCTAAATTCATTGGATAGAAATCCTTATTTTGCTTGGGGTGCCTCCCAAGAGCTGTTCCGTTTTTAGAGTCCAACTAGACTCATTAGAAAAGTACTAGCTCCTTGCTTTGACCAATCATCCTTTTTTTCCATTGCTACTTCTTCATCCTCATATGTTCTGAAGATGATTTCCTCCACCTCAGGAATATTCAATATGGGCTCCAAACCTAACTCTTCGATGGGGAAAGAGTTGGTATTTAATTTAGATCCTTCAAGGGTGACCCCTTGAAGGATTTTGGAACTAGCACTTCAAAGTGCGACCAATGAACTCTCACATCCACATGCGCCGTTTCTCCTCATCTGCGTAAGTTGTATGCTTTGGTTGAGGTTGAACTTCACTCTTTCCTTACCAACTAGTAAGGTCATTTCCCCATGTTTTACATCTATCCAAGCTTGACTTATGGTAGTGGAAGGTTTTCCTATAAATGACACTTGTTGCTTCTCTTCCATGCCCACGTAGTCCACACGATCTATGGGGAAAATTTGATGTCGATCAACCCAAAAACATTTCGATTCTAATCGGGGATGGTCTTCTTGACTTGCCTATTTTCCATTGATAGCTCTTCCTCAGTAGCAGATTTATCCTCTTTCTCCTCAACCAATAGAGGTTCTTGGATTTCTTCATTCAAATTCTGAAACACCGAGTTACATTCTCTTATGTCCTCATCCAACAAGGCATAAATCCCTTCCTTATCAAAAAGTTGCTGGACTTGTTCCTTATAATTGTAACTTGAGTTTCCTTAACCTCCACTGTGGTTGACAGATTTGGGTGCTCTTTGCTGATCAATGAGGCTGGTGGGACCATCAATCTTCTTCTCAAGTGCGAATAGGCACTCATCTACTGATAGACTGTTCATTATTGTTGTTAAGACCAAAATATGCTGAAATGAGTGTATGTGTACTAAACTTCTAACCAAGTAAATAGCACTACTACCAAAGACTAACTAGAGTCCCTGGCAACGGCGCCAAAAACTTATTAAGACCAAATTTGACCAAGTAATTAGCACTGCCACCAAAGACTGACTAAAGTCCCCGACAACGGCACCAAAAACTTGTTAAGACCAAATTTGACCAAGTAATTAGCACTGCCACCAAAGACTGACTAAAGTCCTTGGCAACGGTGCCAAAAACTTGTTGAGACCAAAGATATAAAATATGTGTCTGCCTTGTATGAGAAGGCTTCATTTGAAAAAAAAAACTTGGTCTAGATCACTGCAAGTGCACATGTTGTATAAGTAATAAAAGTGGATTTAAGTCCATATATCATTCCCACGAGGATTGATGAAAAATTTAAAGATCAATTACCCCATCTACTCAAGATCTTTACTATTTGAACTCCAAAGTTTAAAAGTGATTAGTCCTAAACTGCAAGAAAGTAAGATTAATTAAAATTCTATAACTATATATAAAGAATTCAAAATAAATATGATTGAAATGTTTACTGAGTAAAGTTAACACTGGGAAATTATTCAATGTACAACTATCAATTTCTGCATCATTTTATAACATGGTTCAGCTATCAGTTTGAAATCTGAACTTGTCAAAGATGCAAGGAAGTATAGTTTGGATTTCTCCACACACTATACATTTCACTAATTAGAGTATTGATCTTAGGACTTCACACCCAAATCTTAGGACTAAAGAATTCTTGCCCCTATAGACAGGATAATGCAAGCCTTCTCCAATCTAATTGGTATCTTATCCATAGAATCTGATAAAATTCTTTATCTTCTTGATTAGATCTCTCCTAACACAGGATCAAGGTCCTTTCATCAGAAAGAGGAGAAACCTTTGATCAACTAAATTGATACATCATCAAACTAATCCTCACACCATGAGTAAATTAGTGATCTATCGAAGTAGTCTTTCAGAGTTCATTAGTTCCATAATATTATTCTAACATATCCCCAAGTTTTTGATAAAAATATGTGTTTAGCCCTTTTTTAAAAAGGGATCCCTTAAAATTGATTTTGGTCTAAATCACTGCAAGTGTACAGGTCATACAAGTAATAAAATGGATTTAAGTCCAGATATCATTCCCACAAGGATTGATGATAAATCTAAAGATAAAGTACCCCATCTACTCAAGATCTTTGCATTTTGAACTCCAAAGTTAAAAATGGTTTGGTTCTAAACTAAAGCAAAAGTAAAAACTAGATAAAACTCTATAACTACATGTAAAGAATTCAAATAAATGGATTGGAAAGTTCACTAGGTAAAGTAACACTGGGAAATAAATCAGTGAGCAATTATGAATTTCTGCATCATTTTATAACATAATGCAACCATTAGTTTGAAATTTGAACTTGTCAAAGATGCAAGGTAGTATAGTTTCGATTTCTCCATAAACCATACATTTCACTAATTAGAGATCCATATTCCTTTCGGATATATGGGTCCCCTGTCGATTTACTTATGAAATAAAACCTCTTTACAAAATCTAGGTGTTTTTCCTTTCGATTACTTCATACCCATTTCTTATGGTAGCCAGACTTCTTGCCCTATAGACGAGGATGTGCAAGCCTTCTCCAATCTGGTGGTAACTCATCTGTCTAATTTGATAAGATTCTCTATCTCCTTGATTAGATCTATGCTAACACAGGATCAAGATCCTCTCATCAGATTGAGGAGAAATATCTGATTAATTAAATTGATACATCATCCAACTACCCTCACACCATGAGCAAGTTAGTGATCTATCTAAGTGATCTTTCATAGTTCATTAGTTCCATAATATTAGTCTAACATACCCCCAAGTAACTGTTCCACACTCTCAGGAATCTCAAATGCAGCATGTCATTTCGGAGGGCCTCCACGGAAATCAAAGCAAGATCTGATCCTTTTCGGTACACGATACTAATATTCTGAACAAGTAGATTCAAGAACAGTACCAATTAAATAAATCCAAAATTTCGAACTATGACCGTCTTTCAAGTTAAGCAGAAAATAATAATTAACATCGATCCACTCCCAGATGAAGCTCAGTCTTTCAAAACTTGATCACAAATAACAGTGACTAACTGATCAGGTAAATTCACTGAAATACATGAACTCCCGAAAATTTCCAAATTCATTAAATCAGACAGTAATGAAAAACATAATTTTACAACGAACCCAGCTCGAAACTTCACACCAGATCACTATTCAATCCCAAAAAGAACTAGATAAAATGCTACTCTAAATACTAAACAAAAGAAAAGAGAAATAAAATAAAAATAATATACAAGAGTCTCCAGCTACCCAGAAGTCCTGGTTTGGAGGAAGCTGCTCACAGTGCCCTAGATGTGTCTATTTATAGATTTTCAAATGATGGACTGCACTTCTAGGCACAAATTGTGGATCCTTAAAATTTTTGGCCCAATTAGTAGTTTTGTAGCAACATAGAAAATTATGTTGCGACATAGTTTTCATCTCTGTTGCCCAGCATCATGTCGTGGCATGCAGTTTCTATCACAACATATTTTTATGCTTTATTCTTGAATTCTGTCGAGACATAATTTGGCAATGTCGCGACATAGTTCTGTTGAGGTTGTCTAGTTTATGTCACGACTAGAGTGTCTTGTGCTGCGACAATTCTTGGATGCCTTGCAGCTTGAATACTTGAATAGTATGTCGCGACAGCAAAATTCTTTATCGCGACCGAGTTTCCTTCTACTGCACTGCTTTGTGTCGCGACATAGAATTTTTGTGTCACGGCAGAGTTTCTGAGTCTTCTGCTTTCTTTTATGTCACGATAGAGTTTTGGAATGTTACAACATAATTTTCCAATTTCTTGGTCCTGACTATGTCACGACACTCTTCTGTTCTTTGTTGTGACATAATCGTCTTTGATCCTGGTCGTTAGCTGAACTGTTTGTTGCAACATTGAAGTCTTTGTCGCGACATACTTGTCTAGGTTGGTCTCATGTCTCTTCCATTTTCTATCGAGACATAAAACTTCTCCGTCACGATAGAAATCTCTTACTCAACAATTTTTATTGTCGTGACATAATCTTCTTTTGTCGCGACAGAGATTTCTGCCTTGTTTTCTTTACTGTGTCGCAACATAAGTTTCTTGTAATTCTTCTCAACTTCTGTCGCGAAAGTAGCCATCTTTGTCGCAACAAAGTTCACTTTAACCTCATGTTGTGTTTGTTGCGACTTAAAAATTCTTTGTCGCGACAAAGTCTTGTTATCCTGCATTGTTGACTCTAAATGTTGTGTCGCGACATAGTTTTCTTCTGTCGCGACATATAATCTGCCTTAGTCTTGTCATAAGCTGAAATGTCTGTCGCAACATAGAAAACTCTATCGCAAGCATATTGTCTTGACCTGTCTTATTGTTTTTCTATTTTCTATCTTGACATAAAACTTCTTTGTTGCGATAGAGTCTTCTTGCCCTTCAAAGATAGCTGTGGATTTTGTGTCGTGACATAGTTGTCTTTTGTCGCAACAGAGCTTTTATGCTATCTTCAATTCTTTATGTTGCAATAGAGTTGTGAGATGTCGTGACATGAGTTTCATTGCCATTTGCTTGATCAATGTTGCGATAGAGTAAGGAATGTTGTGACATTCTTATTCATGCACTTCTCCAGCTTTGTCGCGACATAAAAATCCATTGTTGCGACAGAAATCAGTCAATCTATCAAAAATTATGTGAGACAATCTTCATTTCTGGCTTGAGTTCAGCTTGATCCTTGTTGCAACATAACTCCTACTGATTCTATTAGGATTCTGTTACGACATTCTGAAATTGTGTTGCGACAGAGAATTCTGCCCTGACCAATTTTCTGTTTTTCTTGCTGGAATTATCTCATTTTCATTTAAAACCTGCAAAACAAAAAGGTGGTGAATATTCCATAATTCAAAAAAAAAAAACGAATCATAAACTTCTAGAAAAATGCCGAAAAAATGGATTAAAAATAAATGAGTTTAGGACTCATCACTAACTAATCAAGAAAATTCATTAAAATTGCAAATTAATTGAAATAAATGAACTCTGAAAATTTTCAAAATTCCATTCAAATCAAACAGTAATGAAAACTAAAATCTTACAATGAACCCAGCTCGAAACTTCGCACCAGATCACTGTTCCATCCCAAGAAAAACTAACTATAATGCTAAGTTAAACTAAATTGATGAAAGAGAAAATTAAAAAAATAATAATAATATACAAAGGAGTTTCCAAATACCTAAGTTCGGGTTCGCGGAAAATTTAGACTGCAATACCAGGTGCTTCTATTTGCATATTTTCCAAATGATGGGCCGCATTTTGAGGCACAGGTGTGGATTCCCAAAGAAATTGGCTGAAGTAAGGTTGCTAATCGACGACATTGAAAAATTATGTTGCCACATAGTTTCCATCTTTGTTCTCTAACTTTATCGTGGCTTGCAATTTTCTGTCACAACATAGTTTCGTGCCTTATTCTTGAATTATGTCGTGACAGACTTTGAAAATGTCGCGACAGAGTTCTGCTGAAGTTGTCTTGTAATTGTATAGACATAAGCATCTTGTGTCGCGACATTTCTTTAGTGCCTTGCAGCTTGAATACTCGAATGGTATGTTGCGACATAAAAGCTTTGTTACAACAACGTTTCCTTCTTGTTGTTCTTGATTGTGTCGCGACATAAAATTTCTTTGTCACGACAAAGCTTCTCACCCTTCAGCTTTGTTTTATGTCACGACATAATATTGAAATGTCTTGACATAAATTACTCTTTTGCTCATATTGTGTTGCGACAGTCTTCTGTTCTCTTATAAGCGCTTCTCTTCAACTTATGTTGCGACATAGCTTTTCGTTGTCGCGAAAAATATTTTTGCCTTTAGCTTTTCATCTTTGTCATGACATAAATTACTGTGTTGCGACATTTTTTGTATGGTTCTTCTCAACCTTTGTCACGACAATATTTTCCCATGTCGCGACAGAGTTTCTCACAGCCGCATGTTGTTGTTATCACGATATAAAACTTCTCTGTCGCGACATACTCTTATTGCCTTGATCTTTGTCATTCGTTGAACTGTTTGTCGCAACATAAAAACCTTTGTCGTGACCAACTTGTCTTGACTCGTCTCATTGGTCTTCCATTTTCTGTCACGACATTCTTTCTTCCTTCTTCAGCTCTCTATGTCACGACATAGTTGTAAAATGTCACGCCAGTTCTCTACTGCCATTTGCTTGGATCAATGTTGTGATAGAGAAAGGAATGTCGTAACAAAGTTCTGTCTTCTGATTCCCACTATGTCGCAAGATTCACTTCTTTGTTGCAACATTTATCATTCAGTTCTTCTCATATTATATCGTGACAAAGTTGTGAATTGTTGCGACAATCTTCACTTCTAACTTCAGTTCAGCTTCATCTTTATTGTGACATATCATTTCTTGTTGCGATATAGCTTTGCTAGTTATCTTGAAATTATGTCGCGACATTTCCGCCTTAGCCAATTTTTCTCTTCTTTTCTTCAACTTTAGTTTAGCTTCTTTTGCATTGAGAGCACGTAAAAACACAAATTTGGTGAATATTCCATAATTTAGCATTAAAATGAATCATAAACTTCTAAGAATATGCCAGAAAAATGGACTAAAAATAGATGAGTTTAGCACTCATCAAATTCCCCCAAACTTAAAGTTTTGCTTGTCCCCAAGCAAAGAAAATAAAATTTTGTTTGTCCTCAAACAATTCAACTTTTATTTTTAAGGACATTTTTCTGTTCTGACCTAGACATCTTTTCTCTTGAATCCACAATTTAGTAGGAAAGATAAGTTAGTTTTAAAATCATGTTTGAACAAGTTTCTCATCCAAAACAAGGAAGATTTTCAAGTAAGTTCACTAAAAAGGAAAATAATTCTTATAATATAAACAGTTCAATTATTTAACCCTGATATGTGAGTGTGTGATGGTCTTCTCTCCATTTCATTGGAAGATTAGTTAATCTTCTGAGACAATACTCAGATAATAAGCTCTTCTTTGATTTTTCTATGTGGCGCCCCAATCTCGAGGTGTCTCGTTGACCACCCGTCAACCTGCGGAATATCTGTGTCTCATATCATGAGACATGTACATGAGTAAAAAC
Organism: Tetrastigma voinierianum; assembly: GCA_016808115.1. Taxonomy (NCBI): domain Eukaryota; kingdom Viridiplantae; phylum Streptophyta; class Magnoliopsida; order Vitales; family Vitaceae; genus Tetrastigma; species Tetrastigma voinierianum. The sequence goes on from JAEQBH010001544.1 coordinate 842,444, forward strand.
GGCCACTTGGGCCCATACATCAATACTCATCAAGAATACATCAACTATATAACAATAGTTCAAGAGTTATTACATTACTCTTAACCAAAACATATATCAAAATTTAGAGTTTTAATACATGGTACACAAAATGAATACCAAAGCCAAAATCCGGCTTTCTTCTAAAAGCAGCGGCCTCTGGTAGTCGTCCTCACATGCACTCCTTGTACCCCTGAAATAATGATCCTCGATAGGGTAGGCAAAGCCCGGTAGTGATAATCTCACCATGGGTTACTCCCTTCCTAAGTGCACATGTCATGGCGATGTCCTTTTCGAAGCAAATCACATTTATCACTTGAATATCTCGCGGCCCGATCCCGTAATCTCGAGTCCTCACCGACTCCCTCACATATGCCTAAGCCAAATGTGAGCAAAAATACAGTTTTCAAAACAAAAGCTTTTTGTTCTTGAAAACACACTACCGAATTTCGGTAAATATATTGGAATACCCTCCGGCGGGTGCGGGATAATTTTTCAGAGCAGTCATGGGCAGCCCTCAGAGATAAGTGTTGGACCACTCTCCAAGGCAATTCTTTGGAAAATCTTCCTTGAAATTCCTTTAACAACCATTTTCACTTTTCTTTCATTTTCGTGTCATGCACTAACACCTATCGTTCTAGAGTGCCCCAGTGCATATGGAATGCATTATTGATTCGTTTAGGCCAAGTAGGTGTTCGAAATCAACAAAATTTATATCCTAGGATTCCTAATGCGGCGTAGCAAGCTATTTGCGTTATAGTAATCTAGAAAGGTCGAACCTGGGGATGAGTTTTCTTCGTGAGAGAAGAGTTACAGTGCATTGAAAATGGTGTTTTCTCGTTGGATTTTTAGGGTTTGTGAAAAACAGTGTGAGTGAATGGTTGAAAACTGAAATAGCTAAGTAACTAAGTTCACAGAAGAATTCCTCCGAGTCTAAGACCCTTTGGAGCTTAGGATTCTAGTTAGCAGGCATGTCCTCGGGTCTTTTCCTCGCGTTAGGGAGCATGACATATAGTCATTTCTCGAGTAGGATTTTTATTTAGGCACAAAACTGCTTATAAAAAGTTTTCCTCTTGAAAGATGACATTTGGACATGAAATGTCACAACGGTGAACATATCTCAAAACCTACCCCTCTGGTAACTAATAGGAACTGACTAACTAGGCGTGAGTGGATCACAGTGATAAGTATGCGAACCCCGAAAAGCTTGCGAATACACGTTAGGAGAGCATGTCTAAGAGATTTTAACCTAAGGTGAAGCGGGAGCACAAATGCCCTTAAATGCACACATGAAAAGCATGAGAACATCGCTTGCCTCAGAGACCAACACGTGGCCTTCCTTCAAGGATGAGGGGTTTAGCGAGCATCCCTTGATTTGTCTCGTCGGGGGTGTTTGGCTACCCCAGAAAATGCGAAAATAAGAAAGGGAGAGAAAATCACAAAACCAGTAGAGGGGAGGAAGCTTCGTGCCAACTTGATTGATTAATGGAGTGAAAGTTGATTGATTTACAAGCGGGGTAGCTTATATGAGTGCTCGATTATAAAGAAATTACAAAAAGTATGCTAATAGACCAAAATTACATGAAGGGCAAACTTGTATAAAACCACAAAGGTGGGTCAAAAGCGCGATCAACGGTAGAGCACCGCAGGTGAGCAGTGTTGCAAATTTTCGCAACCCTGCAAAATTTCCACTGAGCTCATTCTCTTCAGTATTTTTGCTCCAAATTTCCTCTGGTTCGATCATGCATATTCAAATTCGGCTCGGGTTCATCGTGTTTGAATCGAATTGAAGATAATGAGGAATTTGACCTGCAACACTACTAAAAATAGCTACAAAATATGATCAATAGCAAAGCCGGGACCCCAATGTATCAATTGAGTTATTAAAGTCGATTAGTAAGCAAAAAGTGTTTAAAACTTGCATTATACAGGACTCAAAATAGCACTATTTGGGTACTAATCACTCCCCCCAACCGACACAGTGCTAGTCCCTTAGCAATGATAAAAAAAAGGAAGATCATGCGGGCTATATGTATGCAAAAAGGTTGTCTTTCAAAAGTGTGCATAAAGTGATGCCTTACCTTCGAGTGTAAGCTTAGGACACATAAAACCGGCTTAGGAAAATGAGTATCATACAGGGACAAGTTTAGAGTAGTATTTATTCGAGGAAATCGGCTGAACTACGAAATCCTAAGTGTTTTTGGGTGATCGATTTGCGCAATAAGGTACGCTCTTCTCCCCTGACGAACTCTTTGCGATGCCTTAGGCGGTGACCCGACCTAAATAAATTCAGTTCCACTCTTATTTCACACTTCTATTGTAGTGTAGGGTGCAATGTTGAAAACTCGACTTCACCAAAGTCCGTGTAACGGGGATCCATCGATGACTCCCAACCAACTAAGGTTTAGGGCATCGAGTCAAAAGGATCTTTCAACCCTGAGCTACGGAGTTTACTTCAGGACTTCGAATGATTTCGAGAATCCAGTACCTACAACTCGCTAAACTCCACCCATCCACCCATGTAGCGAGCACTAAGTCGGTGGCTCCTAACCAGTTGGTTTAGGGCACCAGGCTTTAAAGGCTTTCACCATATACCCCTCGGACTGTGCTCGGGTTTCAAGGAAAAGCGTCGCGGCTTTACTTATCTCTTTTCTTTTTCTTTTTCTTTTGTCTTTTCTTTTTCTTTTGGAAGACACATTGGCCTTCTTTCATGGGGAACTCTAACCTATTATAGGCCGTCAACGAAGCTAAGGCCGGTTTTGCAAAGTAAAGGAGTATGCAGCTTCTCAGCCCATTGATGAAAACTAATGTGAACTGTGTGTGTGGCTGAGAATGGTGGAAGACGAGGGTAAATTACCGGTCTTCAACTTACCAGCCAACTCGATCAAGCATGGAACCATTCTGGCATTGATGGTAGCATACGAGTGCTTGACTTTTCAATTTACGAGGAAGCGAAACCCGCAATGATATAGAGTAATGAGATGCAAAGTGTAGAAAAATAGATTTGTATTATAAATATCAAGGTGAATTTACAAAATTTTCAACTTTTGCAAAAAGAAGTAAACATCAAGCCTCTAAATATACAAAAACGGGCTTTGCTGGGCATGTGGTACGAGCAAAACTAAAGTCAAAAGTATGAACATCACTTCCAACACTAACTCTCCCGGCAATAGAACAAGAAAGTTAGTGGAGGAAGTGGTATCTCTCAATCGATTAAATTTGGAGATGAATCATCCTCTCGGCTGGGTAAGGCTGTGGTCGCTGTGGCGGTGGAGTGGCTAATCGCGTGCCAGCACATCGAGGGATCTGCGGGGCCGATGGTGGAGGAGGCGATCCTGCTTGGGAGGATATCGGGGCTGACGGGGGGCATGTAGAGAGGCAGCGGGAGGCCTAAGTGGCTGCGGGTGCATGAGGATGGCTTTGACTCGTACTCACGGTGGCCTCGGTGTAGTCATCCTCTGCGCAGCGCGGCACGGGAAAGCGCAAATGATGTTGTAGTGGCGGAGAAACGTGCGGTTGCCTCCATGATGATCGGGAAGTCCGGTGGAAGGTAATGTCACTGGCTGGGCGGTGCGAGAGGTGTAATGACTATACTGGCCGGCGAGTGGGCATGGGTAGGGCTCCTAGGCTGCGAGAGGGGGCATCGGGCTGAGTGCGTCTTGGGGCCTACTTTGGAGCTATGGTCGGTGGGTGAAGGTCTTGGTGGATGAGCGATGGTTGGAGCGGAGGCTCTCAGTGTCTTCAGTATAGGGGGACGAGGTCCCTTGTGGACCTATCATCGGTAGCTCGTCTCGTCTCATCTGGAGGAAAATGAAAACCGCGAGGCCTAGCCGCCATCGTCGGCTTGATGAGAGTGGCCTCGTACGGCGACACTCGGTCGAGGCTCGGCGGGAACCGTATGCTCCTTTTTGTATGCGAGTCGTGGAAATAGGAAGGCATGGACTCGGTAGCGGGGCAAACTCTATCCTCGAGGAAGTGAAATAAGGACGATCATAATCGGCTGTAGGGTGAAGACGTTAACCCTACGAAGGAAATGCGATATAAAACCTCCAAAATAGCTCATCTCCTCTGAACGATATGCTGGGGTGGAAACATATTAGACCTTAATATGTTGTCTATCAAAAGCATACCACTTCGCGGAGTCGCTGAACAATATAGTTCGCGATGGCGTCCATGGAGAAGCGGACCATCTCCTGCGAATTAGGGGATAGGGCCACTTTCTATATGGTCGGGTTTGCGTTGGTGAGGACCACTGGCCAGTGGAGAAGCGTTGTGATGTCGGAGGCCAGTATCCACTGGCCGTGAGTCGATGGAAAGTGCGGAAGCGGTCGGGTTGGCCTCGCGCCCGCAAGAGCGTCATCATTATGTTTAGACTTCGATGACTGCAGGGATAATAGAATCGATGTGGCTCCATGAACGGCTCCAGATGGTATCTCTGCACGAGGAGCATAGAGTCTCGGAGCTCCGAGTCCACGAAAATGCCGGGAGATCGTAGTAAACCTCTCCGTGGAAATCTCTCCCTCTGTGATCAGCATTCCACGGGATGGAACTCTGAGGGAAGTAAGGCCGCCCGATGATGGATGCGGGGGGATAGGTGGGGCTCTGTGATGCCACGATAGGCGGTGAGGTGGGCGCCGGGGTCTCGAGTGGATGACTCCTTGGGCGTAGGTCAGGGTCCTCTTGGGCGGTGGGGCCCCTTGGGTGGCTGGGATGCGATGGAGCGGGCCCGGAGTCACGGCCAACTTCGGGTATGATATCTCCTGCAGGCGAGGGCCATAGGAGAGCCTCGGCATCAGCCCGATAAGCGGTGCCACAGACATCCAGTTGGGCGAGGAAAGCGCGGCAGTGAGCGTGAAGCGGCCCGGCCGCGGCGGCGGTAATGGCTGCGAGTGGAAGTGCCGGCGGCAAAGGGAGCTAGGCCGGCGGCGGCGGCGGCTCTGAAGTGGGGAGTCGGCGAGTGGGGCCACTGGCGCACCGCGGTCGGAAGAATAAACCGCTCGTCTTTGCCATTGGCAGGCTTGAAGGAGAGCAGGAGAAGGGAGTTTTAGAAACTGGGAGGTTGAAATATGAAATGGAAAATGAAAGGGAAATGGGGTTTAAATAGGAGTTGGGGGGTAGGTGAGGAGACTTGAACAATTAATGGCATTTAGTGACTGTTAATTAAATGGCTAAAAAGATTATAAAAATTAATTGTAGGAGCGTGAAACGGAGAGTTGTAGGCTGTTGAGTTACGAGCCTTGGGCGACGATGAACAGTCCCGGAACCAATTCGCAATTTCGCAACCTGCGAACAATTTCGCAACCTGCGAAATTTATGAGTGCAATCGCTTCAGGAAATTCCTAGGCAAAATTTTGTTCTCCCTAACCTTGGAACACTACTTGACCAAACCTGAACCCGAAATTATGAGAAGATAAGCTTGAAAATGAGGAAATTTACAAATTTTGAAAAATAAAGGAAATTTATGAAAATCCTAAATTAAAAACTTAAAATAATATAAAGCAAAATTCCAATCAAAATTTGGAGTGGTTTCCAAGTTCCTGCAGGAACCACTCCCAGTTAATATTACCAGAGATTTCATGGAGGGTATAGGAGGAGCTCCTCCTTGCTTGCGGTGTGGTTTGCCGATTGAATTCGACTCCACCGCTCCTTGGTGGTAAACATCCACCGCTCTCTAGTGGTCTTTGGTGGAATAGCGAGATCGCGAGAAGGATGGCGTCTGATTGATCCTTCATTAGCTGCTTCTTGGTTCTTTGTTAATTCTCCTGTAGTTTTTTGAGCCTTTGGACTTTCCCTCGCTTTGTGCGCTCGAGGCGAGACTTCTTACGATTTACGCTCCTCTTCTGTTTGGTTTTTATCCTTGTTGCTCAAGTGAAAAATGTTGAGCTCCAATGTCATGTTGCCGAAGGTAGAGGCTGCATGACCCGTTAAACGATTGATTATAGCATTAGATGTGGCCAAAAATGGCCTCCCAGGTATGATGGGCACTTGGTTTGTGTTCTTTGCCATTGGCTCTGTATCAAGAACCACGAAATCCACATGATAGTAGAATTTGTCTACCTTCACCAAGACATCCTCAACTATCCCCTTTGGTATTTTCACTGATCGATCTGCTAAGGATAGGGTGATGTTCGTGAACCCGACTCCCGAGCCCTAAGCTGCTTGTACATTGAGTATGGCGTTAGGTTGACAGCTCCCGAATCAGCCAATGCCTTGTCTATCACCGAGGTCCCTCGATGTTGTTTGAGATGGTGGGGATCCACCGGATCTTTATATTTCACCAAGGTTTTGCGGATTGATCAGTACGACTTGTTCGAGTCATGAGGCACTTCTTGTTAATACCCGGCCCTTTTTGGCCCGTGCACCAAGTCGCTAAATTTAGCATAGGTTGAACCTGTTTGATCATGTCAAGCGGTGGAATGTTCTGTTTACGCCTCGACACTTCGGGATGCCTTCTTGCCCGAAGCCCTCTTTTTTTCCTCTCGGTGCTTGGGGAAATGGAGGAGCATGCTTTCCTTCATTGAATCCTCTTTAATGAATGCGATTGCTGCAAGATTACACTTCCTCTTTTCTACGGTCTCCGCGAGTTTAGGCCCATTTGCTCAATTTCATACCACTCCTCAAGGTGATAATTGCTGGACTTCATCCATTTTTGGTGCATGCTCCTTTGCCAAACTTAGTTCTAAATGCACTCCCACTAAGTTGGGCGGTGTGCAGGAAGGGAATCTCCTTTCTCCTGCGGCTTTTTGCGATTAGTCGAACTCTTGATGGATGATTACCGCGATATCAATTTTTTTATTTAGGTTTTTGTGAAGCCCATCAATTCTTTTGTCCATGGAGCTTTCTACTTTTTCTATTCTTTGGTTTATTTGAGCATTAATAGTTTTCTACTCCTCTACAAAATTCTCCACCACCTTGCTCAAATTCATGATAGCTTGCTTAACAGATGATGAAGTTGGTAGCTCTTGCTCTTTGAAGGTAGACCCATCTTTGTTATTCTTGATGTGCCTGGGGAACATATACGGGAGGTTTAGGCTTCCGGGCGGGTGGGAGTGGTTCTTCGATTGGGATTATAGGTGTTGCCATCGCACAGGCATCGGTTAGTAGCCTATTTGCCTGAAACATTTGCATTTTCAACCATCAAATCCCTTCGCGAAGGAAATTGGACAATGTTCTCCTTGATGGTGGCCAGATTGACAATTGAAACATGGTTGGCGGCGTAGGTAATCTCGATCCCAGCGCGTGCCTCGCCGGTTTCTACGTTGAGTTCTTCCATCGTACATTTAGGGTGGACAACAGCCCCCAGTTCCCACATCCTCCGATCGATGAAATAAATGCCTCCCCTCGGGTTTATTGTGTGCTTCATTCTATCTACTTCCCTTGAGTTGGCTCATCCCATGCTTAGGTTTTAAATACATAGCGAGAAGTCCGTAGCTTCATCTAGATTTTTGTGAAATCCCCTCCACACATGGTTTAAAGGTTATTTCATGGAAGGGGACATTCCATCGTAAGTGGTTTACCCCAGCATCCATGTGTCAAAGCCACATAGTGAGGGCATGCGCATTAGTTTCAAGATACCTTTCCCAACATTGATAAAATTTCTCCCTTTGTCATGTTGCAAAGTGTAAATTGCCTCTTAGTGTTAGTCTTGTATTACTGGCGAAGAACTTCAAAAATTCGACCTCTGGCTACGCGAGTTCTGATGGTCCTTGGCCTAAGTGAATTAAGCCAAATTTTGGCTTTATCTTTGAGGGTTAAAGGGAAGGCTTTCAGCTTGAGCAAGTCCATATCAAATGCACCCTCCTTGAAAGTTGTGCAAACTTCCTCAAAATCCCGAATGTGTGTGTATGGATTTTCATTTTCCATACCATGAAAAGTTGGGAGTAGGGGCACCAGATAAGGCCTCACTGCCCCATCCTCGGCGGGGAGTATAATGCATGAGGTGCCTCACCCGCCCAGTGGGTGTATGTGATCCCTCATCGATCTGTAGGCATTGGGTTCCCGATGAACCCCCTGTTGGCTCTGCTGCTCTTCAGGTGGGGTCTCCATCTGATTACTGTGAAGACTAACTTCATAGCCTTGTTCCACTGGATCACTAAGTCTTTCCAATGCACTGCGGAGTTTAATCCCCCTTGCATAAATTGCTCTGCACACCACTCAAATAGCAAGAGAGCAACATCAAAAGACTACCAAAAGGGGTAAAATTAGCTAAAATCAAAACAGGGGAAAACAGTCTGCACAGTGAAATTCAAACTCCCCTGCAGTGAAATTTTCAAACTTCCCTGCAGTGAACTGCAAGTGGGGAAAAATGGTAAAATAAAAAAGAAATGAGATTTCACCAACACTTGTGATGTGAATCCGCAAGTTCTGACTTCTCTCTTTCTCGCTGGGGCACCATCCCATTAGCGACCGCCATTTGATTTGTTGAGGCCAAGTAGGTGTTAGAATCGACAAAATTTATATCCCCTGGGATTCCCTCACCTCTTGGCCGTAGCAAAGCTACTCACGGTATAGTGGCTCTAAGTGTCGAACCTGAGGGATGGGTTTTCTTAAATGAGAGAAGGATCTGATGCGTGAAAATGGTGTTTTCTCGTTGGATTTTTATGGTTTGTGAAAAACAGTGTGTGTGAATGGTTGAAAACTGAAATAAGTAATAAGTTAAGAGAGAATTCCTTGAAGTCTCGGGCCACTGGGCTTAGGGTTCTAAGTTAACCGACATGTCCTCGGGTCTTTTTCCTTGCGTTGGGGAGCATGACATATAGTCATTTCGACCAGTTACTGTTTAACGTTCAAAACCTAAACCCCTAAAGTTTTCCTCTTGAAAGATGGCATTTGATTGGGCATAAATGTCCCTAACGGTGAGAACATATCTCAAAAACCTACCATACAGTAACTAATAGGAGACAACTAACTGGGCATTAGTGGATCTAGTGATAAGTATCCACTGAACCCCAGCTTGCCATCCGTTAGGAGAGCATGTCTAAAGATTTTAACCTAAGGTGAGAAGCAGGAGCACAAATACCCTTAAATGCACACATGAAAAGCATGAGAACATGCAGCTTGCCTCAAAACCAACACCCAGTGGCCTCTCCCTTCAAGGATGAGGGGGTTTTATCCGAGCATCCCTTGATTTGTCATCATCAAGGGGTGTTTGGCTACAGAAAAATCTTAGAAAATAAGAGAAGGGAGAAAATCACAAAACGATGGGGAGGAGGCTTAGGTGCCAACGATTGATTAATGGAGTGAAAGTTGATTGATTTACAAGCAGGACTAAGCTTATATAGGTGCTCAGTATAAGGAAATTACAAAAGTATGTGTCCTTGATTCTGGTCGACCGACACTTGAATCCAAAGCCGGTTTCGAGTGCGAAACCACTTATCTGCAGGACTCTTTACACATTTATTTATTTATTTATTTTTTTATTATTTATTTTGAGCTGAACTTATACTGTGGGTATACAAACAATTTTGTAATAACGAAAATCATTTACATATACAAAGGAACTACAGTAGGAGTGGTATCCATTAAAATCTATACACATATACTAAGTCCCATTTACTTATACAAATACTTATACATGTACATATCTAATACAAACATCGAATCGCGGAGCAGTCTTTGGTGAGCACCTATCTGAGATGGCCATCTTGTTGGTGTGGAATGTCTGTCCTCTTTATCTCTCCTCTTCGATACACCACGGATTGAACACCCGTGCTAAGCTTTACGCTTAGTGGGAACATATAGACAATAACGACCAATAACAATAATCGCCGTCACAATCTTTTTACATTTACTTTTCCTTATGCATATAACGAAGCCTATTCTTATGTGACTTCTAACTCATATCATATTATACCTGTAGATTTTATCTTTTTTCAAATTCCATATCATTATCTTGTTCGTATTACTTCCATGTGTCATGTCTTTTACAAGTTTCAATTCATATCTTCTACATGTATGGCATGTCAAACCATATTCAAAACAAACTTATACATATACAATGGCAAATCGGAACATATCAAAGTCATATCAAATACTGCTCTGAAATTCAGAGTGGGCGATACCTTCATTTAATTCATTTAGTGCTCGTTTTGTTAAATTTTCGTTTCAAAAATTATCGCGACCGAATCGACTTCGACCGGTTGGCGGATCAAGCGAACCGGTTTACTCCGACATTTTCAATTATCTTCTCAAAACATTTTGTTTGTGTTATTCCATTTTAGACTTTTTAATTACATGGAAACACTTCATATGGGCAAGCCCATAAACATTCTGAATTAACAACATGCATTTACAAATAATGCCTTTATATCCACATATATTCATGCTATTCATTTTGCATGCTTTCATTTTACACATCATTATCATATCACAACATGCATTTTCAATGCGATTATTCAATTAAATCAATTTATGAGATTTAATCATATACGTAAAAATCTCATTTTACACTTTCGTCAATGTTGGTTATTTTCTTTGACTATTGATTAGCATTTATGGCCAGTTCCGTTTAATGAATCCGCCCTTATTATCATTCGGTAATGTGCCTACACATTTTACAATTCGGTCTCCGTCACATAGCCGGATGTCGTTTGACATCGACACGTGGTATCACTTATTGGTCTCCCGTCATGGCCGGATGCCGTTTGGTGTGCATCAAACCGCGTAGTATGATTATTCGGTCTCCACGTCGCAGCGGATCTTGTTTGGGTACACCCGACATGGTATTACTTATTGGTCTCCCATCGCGGCGGATCTTGTTTGGTACCGACATGTGGTATCAGTGTCGGTCTCCATCATGGCCGGATCGCATTTGGTACATCGACGCCTTCAGTATTACTGTCGGTCTCCGTCGCCAGCGGATCTTTGTTTGGTGCACCCGACATGGTATCAATGTCGATCTCCCATCGCAGCGGATCTTTGTTTGGTGCACCCAGAGCATGGTATTACTGTCGGTCTCCCATCACCAGCGGATCTTTGTTGGTGCATCGAGCCACGTCAGTATCACTTATTCGGTCTCCCGTCATGGCGGATGCCGTTTGGTGCATCCAGAGCACTTGGTATCAATTGACCGGTCTCCGTCGCAGCGGATCGCTATTTGGTGCACCCGACATGTGGTATTACTGTCCGGTCTCCCATCATGGCCGAATCTTTGTTTGGTGCACCGGAGCATGTGGTATTACTTGATGGTCTCCCATCATGGCGGATGCTATTTAGTGCGCCCCGACATGTGGTATCAATTAATGCCATCACACGCCGCCAGGCGGATGTCGATTGGTGCATCCGCCAAGTGGGACATTTCTTCAATGCCATACGCCATCATGGCGGATATCGTTTGGTGCATCCGCCAAGTGGGACATTGGAAAATTCGGGGTGCCTTCGCAGCCGGATGTCGTTTGGTGCATCCGTCGGCGATTTGACCGATATATCCAACCAATTCACATTTTTGGCCGGATTCCGTTTAGCCAGATCGTCTTTCTCATCATTCACATTCATTCGGTTTTCCAAATATCACATTTCAATTCCATTTTCACTTCCGTATTCATTTATGGCCAATTCCGTTTGATGAATCCCGTCCTTATCATCATTCACATTCATTCGGTTTTCAAATATCACATTTTCGAATTCCATTTTTCACTTTCATATTCACATTTATGGCAGTTAGTTTGATGAATCCGTCTTATCGCCGTTCATATTCATTCGGTTTTCAAATATCACATTTCAATTCCATATTCACTTTCGTATTATCTTTCAAAGATATACTCAATATATGTACTTATTTCATATACTCATTCACGTACTCATTTCATATACTCATTCATGTATACTCATTCACATACTCATTCATGTGCTCATTCACATATACTCATTCATATACTCATTCACGTATACTCATTCATATACTCATTCATATACTTATTCACGTATACTCATTCATATACTCATCCACGTATACTCATTCATACACTTATTCACGTATACTTATTCATATACTCATTCATGTACTCATTCATATACCTATTTACGTATACTCGTTCTTATACTCATTCACGTATACTCATTCATGTATACTCATTCATATATTCATTCACGTATACTCATCCATGTATACTCATTCATATATTCATTCACGTATACTCATTCATATACTTATTCACGTATACTCATTCATATATTCATTCACGTATACTCATTCATATACTCATTCATATACTTATTCACGTATACTCATTCATATACTTATTCACGTATACTCATTCATATACTCATCCACGTATACTCATTCATATATTTCCTATCATTTGTTATCATTTTCTGGTTATATGTGATAATAATCACATATAACTTAACCACATTATGTGTTCATGACAAATTGCCTTTCATGATCATATTCATGTTTCGATTTGTTTAAATTTTAAATATCGCGTTCGTGTTTCGCGAACCCAGCGTCTATCACGATTTGCATTTCACATACTTTTCTTGTTTCATGCCTATTATATATGGCATTCCATATACTTATGCCAGTGCCGTGCTTATGTATTCACACATCATTCGTGTATTCTTGTCCATAACGAATCTATTTTACTTAGAAATTGGAATCATTCAATTGGATCATCAAGCCAAAGTTATGGCATTTTGTGCCAGCCCAGTCGATTCTGGAATTTGCAGGACAGTTTGTAATACTCATTTCCAGTGTCTTGACTCCATATTTGACACTTGTTCGTATGCTCCTTTAAAGCTAAGGTGCTAAGGGTTCTACTCCAACTGGAATCACCCGATTCGAGACACGAAACTCAGTTATGTTAAGCCATTTCCGAATTTGCTCACATGATCAAGCTGATGCGGGGTGGCTTGCACATAGCCCCACTTTAGTGAATTTATGGGCTGGGTCGGGGTGGCGATCTTTGTTCTGGATTTTGGATTACTCACCCGAAGTCTATTTAATTATACTTGAATCACTCAAATCGGATAAGAAATGCAAATGATTATATTTAAAAATATGAGCAATTTGGTCAAAATAAATGGGGTGTCACCTTTTATTCCACACATCACCGATGCAGGTTAGGTCTGGAAATTTGTCTGCGTCTGAGTCCTTGTCTGAGAATGTGTGTTTTTCTCTCATTTTTCCATATGTTGATATCCAAATCAGCAATACTCATAAACACGTCAAAAACCACTCGAATTCATCTTGTAATCTCTTTTCTACTCAAATTATCTTTCAATACACCTCACTATGAACTCTATTGAACTTCGAACATGCTTTCTATTCATCTCTTATACAAGGCCTAGGTTTTACTCAACCCATCTTGAAATCTAGGGTTCTTATCAAAACCTAGAACAGAACAAACATGTCCATGCTTTACATAACACTTAGAACCCCAAAAAACACATGTAATGGGACCTCTGCCAGATCTTCTCATAACAAAACCTAGAAAAGCAAAGGGATTTATGATGATTTACATACAAGAACTCATTTTAGGGTTAGGTTTCTCACAACCCACAACCCACAAACATGTATCCATACACATCTATACAAAGTTCCATACCAAAAATCATAGAATCCATACCTTTTTTATCTTGGCTTCACCTCTTCTTCTCTTCTTCATACTCTTCCTCTTATTTCTCTCTACATTTTCCTCCTCCTTCTCTTATATGGTTTTTTTTTGCTTCTCAAAATGAGACCAACTTAGTCTTAAATCCATTTTGAGTTAAGGCCATGTTGCAGCCTTTGCATTTTAAACATTTTTCTCATTTTGCAATTAGGCCCCTTCCATTCTTTATTACTTATATTCCATCTTTCTCACAGTGCCTTGAATCACCCGCTTCTTCTATTTACATTTCATTTTCCAGGAATTCCATATTGGCATATAAACTATGGTTTTATGCCTTTCATATCTCAGTGGTAAATGACTAATTTACCCTTGGCTATGATTAATTCAGTGCATCGTTTTGTTCCCGAAAATTCCATTTAACTTTTAATATACCTAAACAAGCCAGCGCTAGGGCATATTTGAGTATTCTGATATCTTCAATGAACCAAAATTACATAAAGGAAAACTTGTATAAAAAAAACCACAAAAGGTGGGTTAAAAAGCGATCGGCAGCGAGCTGGTGAGCGATGTTGCAAATTTCGCAACCACTGCCAAATTTCCGCGAGCTCATTCTCTTGATATTTTGCTCCAAATTTCTCACAGTTCGATCATGCATCTTCGAATTCGGCTCGAGTTCATCGTGTTTGAATCGAATTGAGAATAATGAGGCATTGACACCTTGACACTATTAAAAATAGCTACAAAATATGATCAGTAGCAAAGCCAGGACCCCAATGTATCAATTGAGTTATTAAAGTCGATTAGCAAATGCATAAAGTGTTTAAAACGCATTACTCTGAGGACTGAAATAGCCTTATTTGGAGTTACAATCAATTATGCCAATTCCAAACAATTTATGCTAATATACTTACATGCATATATTAACAAAATTAACTCACATAAATCATGTTATTCAATTTACAACAATAACACCAAAATTAGCTCACATTGGCTAATTAACAAATCAAACAATTCATTTTGAATCACCCAGGAGCCACCTGAAAATCACCCACGACATATCAGTGAGCGGTGAGCCAGGCTTGGCAGCGTTCACGGCCACCTAATGGATTTTCGACTCAGTTCAAAAGATTTTGAGGCAAAGCTTGCTAACCATCAGGCCTCGGCAAATCCCGTCCATAAAAATGGCTATTAGCGAAAGATAAACCAAGTAGGAAAGATCCCTACCTCTTGGAGTTGTCGAATTTACTCTCTGTGAAATCGGCGGCCGTGTGGCCGCTTCTGCTGCGATAGAAACGACTTTGCTTTTTTGGCGAAGAGAACCGACAGTCGAGCATGACAGGAAATACAGAGATAAGTCGACTCTTTTCTCTCTGCAAAATATGAAATCGCACCCTCTCTTGTACGTTTTCTTTCAGTGGAGAAGATGAAGTTGCCTTTTTGTCTTGTTATTTTAATCTTCACTTAATTCCCATTTTTGTCATTTAGTTTTGATTTTGACATGGCTTAATCTAAGCCATTCATTTATATCATCTAAAGCTAATCATGCAACATGTGTCACATGTGGAGTACATGTGATGGGGTGACTTTTGTCGCGTCATGTCTCCATGGCCAGTTATCACGGCGGCTAGACACCGGTCTGCTCGAAAAAGCGAGAGTCGTGTCTCGAGAAGTCGACGAACTTCGACGTGGTAGTTAGATTTCGTGAGACGATTCCAAAGGTGAAGTCCGTTTCGTCATCCGAGATCTAGAAAAATTTTGGATTTTTACGAAAATTACCATTTTACCATTTTTTCAGAAAATTAGAATTTTCCCGGGTTTTACATTCTAAGTCTCATATGCTTGTTTGTCATATTAATCTCCACTAATGTAGACATATACCAGCTTCAAGATCAATTAGGTCTTTTAGGCTTATAATGTGTGGCTTGGGTAATTGGGTAGATGAATGGACAATTTAAGCTCAATTTTACCTAGATTCCACTTACAACTCAAACCTATTGCCTTCATTCTGCATCCTTGACTTTTTCCATTGATGTCAACTCTCAAACAAACCCAAACTTGGTTTGGTGCATCTTTCTACATACTCTCTATTGTGGTATTTTTCTTGACCACTTTCCGATTGTAAATCCAATTCCTCAAATTAGAAGCCTTTTACTTTTCATTTTCTGTCAAGGTTTATGGAATAGTGCAATGTTTTGTCTTTTTAAGCTTTCTGCCCTTAGCAGACTTTAGGTTAGTGCTCTCATACCAATTGGCATTAGGGTACGAGGTGTTGAAACACCCCTAAGAACTTAATTGTTCAAGGGAGGAAGGCTACAAGACAAAACTCATTCCTCCTTGATACTTTATCTTTTCAAAGCTTCTTTTCTTCATTCTTTTCATTTTTCCTCATCTCAATTGGTTGTCATTCTCAACCCTTCTTATCCTCTTTCAAAATTCGAAATAATACTCCCCCAAACTTGTCCTCTTCTATTATTGATGTATTTGTCATGCAATCTAGGCAAATAATGGTTCTTTACTGTAGGATTAGATTTAAGGGAGGATTTAAACACAATTCTTTGGTTGATGATGAGAATTGGTTTGTTAGTCGAAAATAAGGAACTAAATGTATATGCATATGCATATTATTCTAAAGATAGGCCTTGAGAGGGCTTGACTGAGATAGCTATATCATTTCTTGTTAATTAATTATTGCTTAAAGTTTCGCCAGGCTAATAATCTAACAAGTTCTAGAATTGATGGGAGATTAAGCGTGATGCCAGTCGAGAAGATGTCCTAATCTTAAGAACAATTGTTTCAGAGGTAATTTTGACCATGTAGTATATTGTCAGGATTTATAATAACTAAGCTGTTTAAAAAACAGAATTACCTCAGTCTTATTTGTTCAAATCCCATTTTGTTTAAAGCTTCCTTAGTCTTGGCAAAGTTCAACATATTCAATAGTAATTTCAAACACCTTTTTTCAATTCATTTCATCCTACCCCAATTTCATCTATAAAATTCTTGTTTTGTTTCTAGACATGTTGCTATGTTGTTTTAAGCTTACTTCAGTCAAACCATTCAATTCAGAAAATTTTGACATAGCAACAATTCAATTCAATCATCATTCAAATTCCACCAAACAATTCCACAACTATAACAAATAAGCCCGGAGCTTGGTTTCTATTATTAAACAAGGCTATACAATTAAAAATTCGCTCAAATAACATTTATTTAAAATCAAGAAATGAAAAATAAACAAGAAAAGAAAGGAAAATGGACACAAATGTTTGCAACTGATTTTTCATTTAAGTTTTCATGTACATGAGATTTAGTTACAAAGATAGAAATAAGGGAGGAACAACAGAAAGCTGGTCATTTTGAGGATTTTGAGGCTTTTTCTTTGGCTGCTTCCATCTTCAAATATTCTTCAACTTCCTCCACTAGGGATAGTTCCTTCCTTCTTATGTACCAGAGGTTTTATTTTGAGATGGTTCTTAATAAGGTACAAAAGGTATTCCTCCACCTGGATTCAGGTTAGAAAAAGGTATGGGAGGGCCTATGACATCCTGAGGCACTATTGTGTAAGGTATACAGTCGGATATTCGTGTTAGAGTGACCTTTCTTTTTGGAGTATCTTCATGGCAATCCAAAACCTTTATTTTATATACCTTGGATTCATGTTTTGCCTCTTAGCTAATGATTCCATGAGTGTCCTGTTGTTTACCTGCTCCTGAGTCATTAGTCTAAAGCTTTCTTTACAATGCTCAAGACTAGTCAACCAATCTTTGTCCCTTGATTCCAGGGCTACCTTCATGGCATTGTCTTTGTCCTCCAACATTTTCAACAAACTGGCTTCATGTATTCCTGTTTCTATCCAAAAGGCTACTTCTCTATCTCTTATCATTGTTCTCCATTATGTATCTCTCTTTTCCAATTCTGCCCTCCATTCTAAATCCCTTTGCTTTATTTCTTCTTCCTAATATTGATCTCTCCTTCTCAGTTCCTTGTTAAGATATTCGTCTATAATCTGCAGTTGCAATTTCAGTTATCTATCCCTTTCTTGCATTTCTTCTCTCGTTTGTTTCAACATCCTTCAATTCTGCATTATTACTCTTTTGTCCTAAGCTCTCAACTGTCTCCTGGTGGTTTTCTCTTACATCTGGAGATACATTCCATATGGGGCTCAAGCTTGTCTACATCTCTTGCTACTCTTGGGCTGGGCTTTCCCACTGTACTGGCTCATTTTCTCTTTCATCCCCTTCTTTTGTTTCTATTTCTTTCTCCTTGCCTCTATTCTTTGGACCTTTCTCACTCTAGTTAATGTTAGAGGAGAAGCCTTGGGGCATGTTTCTTCGTCTTCCCAATCTCCATTTACACATCCTAAGATGCAGAGTCTGGTGATTGTAGCTGGGTGTGGGATCAGACCCCTGTATTTACTTCTTGAGTAACTCATAATGGAATTTTCAATTATCTGCGTGATTTTATACCCCTTGACAAGGCATACGGGGCGATACTTCATTTCTTTCTCAACATCTTGAGATGCTTTGATATGGAAGTGAACTAATAAAATAAAATCATACCTTAGCTTCCTCTGTCAAAGAGCCTCTAGCAATGGATTCATGTGGGGTTTTCTTCATTGCCTTCCATTTTCCTTTTCCATTTGTTAGCAAGTCTACAATTTTCTGGTATTCTGGCTCCTTTAACATTTTCTTGAACTTTGACCCACCTTTTTGCTCCTTCAGATTAAAAGTTTCATTTATCTTTTCTCTGCTAAAAGATATCCACTTTCCTCTAACACACACCATCTTCCCTCTTACTCCTACCATGTTAGCATAAAACTCTTTGACCAATGCAACAAAGCCAGGGTCTTGTGCTCGCCTAGTAATTTCCATCCTCTATTCTCAATCATTTCAATAAAGGGTGAAATGAGCTTGTTGAACCCTCTTTTGACAATGAAACCCCTATCCTTTAGATTCTTTTCCCATAAAACGAAGACTTTATCTGAAACGAAATCTCTTACTTCTTCATTCCTCTGCTCTGTTCCAGCTTCTTCAGCTCCCCTTTTTCTTTTTCTTATTTCGCGATCCAGTTTGCTCGGTTTACTACATTCTTTACTTCACGGTCTTTCAGCTCATGCCTGCTCTGATGAGTTTCTTGAATCTTCTTCCTCAACCTCTGCGTATTCTTCCATTATTTCATTCAGGTTCGGAATCAGATTTGATGGGTCTGACATGGTCGAAATACGGTTTAAGGATCTAGGGTTTTCGAAGAAAGATGAGAGAGATTTGGTGAAGGTAGATGAGTGGTTTGATGGTTTATCAGGAAGGTGGCCTTTCAGATTTCAAAGCTCTCTATTTATAGGCCAAGTGATTTGTTATGTTTTTCAAATCTTCACAACATTAAAAATTTATGTCGCAACATAAACTTTGGAAGCTTGCCAAAGCAGGGTATGACCTGTGACATAAATAGTATTTGCGACAAAAAATTCCTTACCTACTAAGGTTTTAGGAAGACTTATGTCGCGACAAAGATGAATAATGTTGCGACATAGTTCATTCAGCTCAAATTAAATAATGTTGCAATATAAAAAGGTATGTCGCGACATAATTTACTGCAACCTCTAAAAGGTTAATCCAATCTTCATCGCAATAAAGAGAAACAATGTCACGACATAGTAGAAATAATGCTGCGACAAAAGAAAGTCTGTCATGACAATCCAATGACTTTTCCTCAAATTTGCATAATTAACATTTTCAGCAGAATTAACACACACCTTGTTAATGCAATACATTCTACCACTCAAATCATACTTGTGAAGAACATCTAACATCAAAAGAACCTCAATTCAAGTATGAAACGACACATCTCATTTCTTCCTCATTTATAATTCAACATGATTATCATCAAGGTATTCAAGGGATGAACACAACAAAGCTATTATTCATTTTTTTCTCTAAAAAAAAAATACATTCCCCCAAACTTCAACTATGCACTATCATTAAAGAACGGTTAGGGAAAAAGAAAATCTCCCCCTTGTAGCACTTTCTGCATGATGAGTCTGAGAAGGAATGCTTTCAAATAAAATCCATCTCCCCATCTGACTTCATTGTCTAAAAAATTAACAAGATCACCCAAATAAAATTTCAAACAGTGAACTAGCTTCAAAAACATAAAATTTAACAGAATCAAGTTAACTATGAGAATTAAAAGTTGCTTGGGTTTAATGTCTTTAGCTAGACATTTGCTGCAAAATGTTTTCCTTTCAGCAAAATTCTTCCCTCTCTTCAAAATCTGGAACTAATATCCATTTATGTTCCCTCCAAGGTAATGCTTCAACCTCACTTCCAGAATCGGTTTTTAGTGTCACTGCTTTAGAGGGTGTACTTGCTACTACTGTGTAAGGACCACTCCATCTTGACTTCAGTTTTCCGAGAAACAGCTTGAGCTTGAATTGGATAACAGGACTTGCTCTCATGCTTTGAATTCTTTCCTCATAATTTTCCGATCATGCCACTTATTTGACTTATCTTCCAGTTCATTCATTTGGAGTAATATCTTTTCTTTGGCAACTTGAAAATCACAATTCAGTTTCTTGATGGCCCACATAGCTTTATATTCAAGTTCTAGAGGGAGATAACAAGGTTTTCCAAATACAATTTTGTGTGGGGACATTCCAGTGGGAGTTTTGTGAGCAGTTCTATAAGCCCACAATGCATCATCTAGCTTTATAGACCAATCTTTTCTACTTGAGTTCATTGTTTTCTCTAGGATTTTCTTTATCTCCCTATTGGAAATCTCAGCTTGCCCATTTGACTGAGGGTGATAATGTTGGGTTCCTACTGGCGATTAATCATACATACAGAGCGGAAATTTTTGAAATTTCGTATTTTTCTAACCCGACCAGGGATCCATGTGATCAGATTAGATGATTCGGGGATAGAAGAATACCTTATTCTCGCTGGAAGATCCTTGTTCCACAGCGTCATGTGTGCATCAAACCCTCCTTATTGGCCCAGAAAAGCCACGGCGGACTAAACTCCCACACTCTGATTATCCCACTAAGCAGGCCTTGAAGCAGGAGAAAGCCAGGTGTGTTAGCACCAGGTTGAGTCTCACAAAAACCCCTAACCGCCTCTCTCAATTTTGAAAAATGAATGAATCGATCCGCTTAGGGATCCCTTGGGTTTAAATACCAATTTTAGGCTAAGGGTTGGTTCTGAAACGATATCTATATGTGTGACCACAGCAGGTCCACATAATCTTGCTTGATGGGCTCAAAAACCACATTTCGAGCCCACATATCATAGCTGACCTCTAACTGAGCATTATGACCACCCGAATTACATGGATGTCAATAGCCCGACATAAAAATGTCATAGTCACTTTCAATATAAATATCTGGTGAACCTGAGTCATGGACTATGTCTCCCTTGTAAAGTTCAATCATGCAATTTCTCGACCTCCATGTAAACTGATAATACAAATGACATTAATAACCCTTATTAATTCATTTGAGCATGGTCATGCAATTTCCAGTCTCACATGTTAAGGGGCCCACGAATATCTCTCTAAAATGAGGGAAAAAACCCTTTCATCTACTCACGTCCCTCAACATGATTTATTCTATGTCCAACTACAGTTTGTATTACCACCCTATTACAGATGATGTTGAACTGTGTTGAAACATAAAACTCCTCATGTAGGGACCTATGGTGGTGTTAGGTCGAAGGACAAAAAGAATACATTATTATGATGAAGTTACTTGCTGACTTAAATCCATACATAGTATTCTCATGATGGAGTCGATCCGTACAATGTTACTGACACATATATGAGTTGACTTAATATCATATATGCATGATTAGTAGAACATGATCATCAGTCAAACTTCATACTAGTCTTAATTCACTATTGCTCCACCAATAATGAACGACTAGGGAAAAATTAGAATAGTATTCCATTTGAAGTCCAGGGTTCTACTATCAAGTCACACACTTAATGATCATAAGTGGAATCAACTATTCATGGAGTAAATCACCAAATTAGAAATGTAAGATGATAATAAAAATGCCTCTTTATTATTGAAATATGGAAGTAATAACAATTACATTATTGCCCTAGGGCACATCATAAATAGATAAGCCAATCCCATTACATGTCTGATTCCATATCTGCTCATGAGTTTTTCAAAAACCTTGTTTGCAAAATGACTTCCCTCATTAGTAATGATTGTTCTAGGTGCTCCAAATCTGCTCAAAATATTTCTTTGAATAAACTCAACCATTGTGCTGGTATCATTTTTGGGACAAGCTATTGCTTCCGCTCATTTGGATACATAATCCACAACTAGGAGAATTTATAGATTTCCAAATGAGGATAGGAAAGGTCTCATGAAGTCTATCCCCCATACATCAAAAATCTACACCACCAGGATTCCTTGTAGGGGCATCTCATTTCTTTTGCTTATGTTGCCCATTCTCTAACATTTATCACAATGTTTTACCCATTCAAAACATTTTTTGAATAGAGTAGGCCAATAAAAACCTGATTGGAGAATTTTATGGGTTGTTCTATCTCCTGCAAAGTGTCCTCCATATGGTGATGTATGACATTTATTAAGAATTTCACCTTGTTCTATTTCTGGTACACATCTCCTGATAATCATATCTGCTCCTCTTTTGAAAAGTAGTGGGTCATCCCAAATATAAAATCTACTATCATTTCTTAACTTCCTTTTCTGCTGGTGGCTAAACTTAGGTGGCATAATTCCATAGGCTAAGTAATTCGCACAGAATACCAAGGTACTTGGTCTGATAGCAAAAACAGCTGCTCATCAAGAAAGTTTTCTGTTATTTCAATTTCCTTTTCCTCTTCAGTAGTCTTTTCCAATCTAGACAAGTGATCAGCTATCACATTGTCACTACCCTTCTTGTCTTTGATTTCTAAATCAAACTCTTGCAGCAATAATACCCATCTAATCAGTCTTGGTTTGGCATCCTTCTTTGCCATCAGATATTTAATAGCAACATGATCAATGTGTATTATAACATGGGACTTGTTTGTAGATTTTTGTATAGACCAAATTTTACCAAGTGATTAGCATTGCTCTGAAAGGGACTGTCTATCTAATCGAAAGCGGTGCGAAACTTGTTGACTGAGTTTTAACACGGCTGCAAGACCGCTAAAGTCCGTGGCCAGCGTAGCTTGTTGACAAATTATGATGAAAATATGTGTTTCCTTTTTTAGCCAAATGGGTTCGTTAAAAATATTGTTTGGTCGAGATCATTTGCAGGTGCAGGTCATACAAGTAATAAAAGTGGTTACCCCAAGTCTAGATATCATTCCTACAGGATTGATAATAAATCAAAAAGACTAACTACTGACTATAAGATCCTTACTATTTGAACTCAAATGTTAAAATGATCAGAACTAATAAAATAATATTAAAATAATTTCATAAGTGTATAAAAAAAATTTAATAAAAATTGGGTTGAGTTCCTTGGGTGAGACAACTTTGGGAAATAGACCAATGAATAATTGTCAGTTCTGCGTCATTTGCAGATCATAGCTAAATAACCATAAGTTTGGAAAGTGAATTTGTCAAAGATGCATTATAGTATGGTTGGATTTCTCCCTTAACCATACCTTTCATAATTAGAGATTCATGTTTTATTTCGACTCATGGACTTAATAATTACTTGTAAGACATAATCCTTTTTCAAGATGCGGGTGTTTTCCTTTGGTACTTCACACCCAAATCTTAGAATTTGGCGTCTTGCCTCTATAGACAGAATTTTGCAAGCCTTCTCCAATTTAAATGGCACCTCATCCTTCTATGTTTATGAAATTCTCCATCTCCTTGATTAGATCTATGCTAACACAAGTTCAGATTCATTTCATCAGAAATAGGAGAAACCTCTGAGCGATTAAATTGATAATTCATCAAACTATCCTCAAACCATGAGTAAGTTAGTGATCTATCTGAGTGATCTAAGAGTTCATAAGTTCCAAAGTATTAGTCTACCATACCCACAAGGAACTGCTCCGTACCCTCAGGATTCTCCATCTCTATGTCACGCAAAGGGCCTTCTGAAAATCAGAACAAGAGACAATTCTTTGTTTTTGGGTACACGATACTAGTACTTGGAACAGTTAAGTTCAAGAATAATACCAATTAAATAAATTCAAGAATTCTAACTAAGGTGTTTTTCCACTTTGTGCAGAAAAATAACAATCACCATCGACCCATTCCCAGAAGGATCTCAATCTTTCAAAATTGGTTCACATATATCAATGACTAACTGATCAAGAAAATTTACTTGGATTGTAAACAAACTGAAATAAATGAACTCCATAAATTTTCTACAATCCATTTAAAGCATAACAGTAGTGAAAAAATTTTCAGTAGATTTCAGCTCAGTGCACATGATTATTGCTCAACTCCATAAATTAAGCAGAAAACCCAACTTTAAAAACTACATTCAAACAAAATCTACTAAAAAAATAAAGATAAAATAAAAGAAAAATAATATACAAGAGTCTTATTACTGAAGTCCTGGATTTTTGAAAGCTACGCATAATGCCCTAGATACGTCTATTTATAGAGCTTTAAATGATGGGATGCACTTCAAGGCACAAATTGTGGATCCAAAAATTTCTGGCCCAAAATGGTCTCTTTGTCGCGATAAAAAAAGTTCTGTCACGACATGGTTCTTATATTTATCGCCCAACTCTTGTCGTGGCCTGCAGTTTCCTATCACGGCATATTTTTATGCTATCATCTTCGATTATGTCACGACATAATTTGACTTTGTCATGACATAATTCTGTTGAGGTTGTAACACATGTATGGCGACATGGACGTCGCTTTCAGCCAGCGACTGAAATTTCCCTCCTCCGGCTCTTCAACTTTGTTTGCTTGATCTCTTCAATGTTGTGATATTCTTTCTGTTGTTATTCTCAATTTATGTTGAGACAGACTTTTCTTTGTTACGACAGAGTTTCTCCCAGTAGCATGGAATTGTTGTCATAGCCAGGACTTTTCTTCGTCTATGAGTTGTGTTGCCATTCTTGGCGATCTACGTGTGTGACAAGCTCTTTCCATCATCGCCATGAGTCTTCTTTACTCCTTGTTGTTGGCTTGTAACGCCCAAAACACCCTAGAATTTTTATAATAATTTTATTATATGTTCCGGGTATGAATTGAGTCAAACTTGGGTTTTTCGGGAAAACTGATAAATAGTGAAATGTGAAATGAATATTTGAGCATATGATTAAATATTATATGCTAAAATGAGAAATTGATCGAACTCAGAAATAAACCCAAGTGAAAAAGGGAAAATTTGAAAATTTGTAAAATGAGGACCTAAGGGTCAAGAATAGAATAAGCTTAAATGTAAAAGTAAATTAAATGATAAATGAAAGTGAAATGAAGGCCAAAAATGCCAAAAATGAGAAATGGGATTTATTGTGTAAGCCAAACAAGGCTTTAAGGAAATGAAGTCTTAAAAGACCAAAAGTGGTCTTAGAACATGGAATTTGAGCAAAAACGTTTTGGAGACAAGAGAGAGGAGAAAGCTAGGGTTTTGCAAGAAGAAGTGGTTGTGGTGTGATTTTTTCCCATTCCATGTTTCCAAATGATCAAGCATCTTGGGAGAAGAAATTTCAAAAGGATTTTGAGGTAAGAACCAAACCCTAGATTTCTTTAAATGATGTTTGGGTTAGAAAAACCCTAATCCATCCATGGATTTTGCTTATGGTTGGTTTAGGATGACTTTAGAATGCCTTTGGGAGAGATTCCCATGATTTGTTTTGAGTTTTGAGGATTTTTGGTGAAAAATAGCAAAAATGAGCAAAGAAAATGCGGGCAAACAGACCCCTTCATGTGAGAGAAGGAACACCTCGCTCACTGGTGTAGCCTCGTAAACAGGTGCGCTCATGATGAGGCGACAAAAAGCCACCACAAGTTGTTGCGGCGTGGTCTTCACTAGCCGTAGCGTAGACTTAATTCACATGAGGAAATTTTGGATTTTGTTTGAACACCTTGTGATGAGTACCACGGTGTTTAGGAACCCTAATAAAGGATTAATGGGGGTTCAAATAAGGATAAAACTAAATGAAAAACGTATCGTACCTCGCCGCCTCGGTGAAGCGGACGTCTTTGGGCAGACTTAGTGTCTTAACCTAAGACCATTAACGAAGATAAATTTGTAATTCACTAAAAATGTTTAATAATTATTTATCCACTAAGAGTGGCGTAATTGTTATTGACTAGGGACGGGTGAGGATCACCTAACCTAGGATCGAGATTAAAGTGAAGGCAGTAGACGGCCGGTTTGTTCCGCTGTTCCTATCACTTATTTCAAGTGTTTTGGTAGTATACCAAATAAATCTGAAATGATTATATGGAATGAGCATATCTTTGAAATGATATTACGAAAGTGCATATGGATTTGAAAATGTGATATTTGAATTGTTTGATGATTAATTGCATGCAAGTAATTAATTGAATTGTAAACGAATTGGTCAATTCTTGATATCTTGAATTGAATTGATATACCGAACGACCAACATGGCGGGATTCACCAACTGAATCTGTCATGAAGGCAACTCGAAATTGTCCAATGTCCCACTTAGCGGGATGCACCAATCGGCATCCATCATGATGACATATGGCATTGAAGAAATGTCCCACTTGGCGGGATGCACCAATCGGCATCCGTCTTGATGGCGTATGGAATTTGACCACATGTGAGGTGCACCAATGCGGCATTAGGCATGATGGGAGACCGGGGGTATGAAATGTGTAAGCACATTACGAATGATCAAGGGCCCAGGATTTGCGAGACGAATCCGTCATGAATGTAGTGCATAGACAAAGTGGAAATAACAAACTTGATGAGTGTAAATGGGATTTGTAAACTAAACACATCTTTAAGAGTGTATGTTTAAATCTCATGAATTGAATTGTCGAATGATTTGTTGCATGTGAAAATGCATATTTGATATGATTAAAGATTCATAAAATGAAAGCATGTGAAAATGAATAAGCATGAGCATAGCTTGATATAAAAGACATGGTTTAATGATAAATGCATGTCATATTGAAATGAAGATTGGAATAAAACTGTATAGAACCACTAAGCATGAAAATGCTTGGCTTATAGTTTTTATCCTACTCATATCCATCAAGAAACAGAAAAACAAGAAGGCGAAATCTGAAGCGCAAAAGTCATAAAGAAGTGCGGCGTATAAGTATATACCCTGTCATATTGATTAGTGCCCAAAAAGTGCTATTTTGAAACCCTATTTATTATAAGTTTTGAGTGCTTTTTGTGTTTAATCATTCTAATTAACCCGATTTGCACATTAAGGTCCCCGCTATTCTACTGATTGCATTTTGTGGCAAATTTTACAGTTTTTACGAGCTAGCCGTGCCAAAATTGTCTAGTCAATTCAAACACGAAGAACCCGAGTTGAACTCATCGTTGCAGATCAGATCCTAGAAGGAAAGAAGAGCAAAAAGTGAAGAACAATGCACCACTGTAGGAATGCTTTTCCTGCGAGCACTATTCCTACCTCCTTGCCCTTTGTTCCTTCTTCTTTGCCTGTTTCCTTCTGGCCCGTTCATAACTTTTGACGCCTCGAGATTTTTATTTGCAATTTTTGTTTCTTCCCATTTATCCTTGTAATAAGCTTTTGGTTTTGGTCTTTTTGTAACTTCCCTTGCTAAAGTATATAAGCTAGGTAAAGATGCGTAACACTTTCCAATCAACTTATTCAAATAAAGTAGCGGGAGCTTCAGCTCTCCCGCTTCTCCTCTCTCTAGCTTCACTTTTTTTTTATTTTTCTTTTCCATTTTCTCGACGCAAACACCCTTTGATGATGACAAATCAAGGATGTTCGTGTAAGCCTCCCATCCTTGAAGGGGAAGGCCCTTTGGGTGCGGTTGGGGTAAGTTGCATGTTCTCATGCTCTTCATGTATGTATTTAAGGGTATTTGTGCTTGCTTCTCTGTAGGATTAAATCTCTTAAGCATGCTCTCCCTAATGTGTTGGCAAGCTTTTTTGGGTTCGATGGATACTTTCACTAGATCACTTGAGGCCCGGTCAGTTAATCTCCTGTGATTATCGTAGGGTAGTGTTTTTGAGATGTGTTTTCACTGCTAGGGACATTTATGCCTAATCAAATGCCATCTTTCAAAAGGAAAACTCTTAGGATCTAGGTTTTAAAGGTAAATGAAGATCCGGTTCAGGAAATGACTATATATCATGCTCCCCAATGCGAGGAAAAGGGCAGGGACATGTTGGTGCCTTAAAACCTAAACCATTGGCTCGAAACTTGAGGGTTCTATTTTACATTTTTCTTATTTTATTTTCAACACAGCAGACAACTTGATCTTTGTTTTTACCCAAACCCGAAAAATCCAAATTTAATTCACCATTTTTGAGCTTAACGATGAAATCATTTGTCTGAAAACCCATCCTATGTTAGGCCTAGAACCCCTTATCTTGCGATGGCACCTTTCACTGGCCCGTTAGGAAGAAAATTGGGTTTATAAATATTGTTTGGTCAGACACCTCTTGTGGCATATGAATCAAATGGCGCCCGTTAGCCGGGATGGTGCCTAAGTGCATTTGTGGTACATGGAACGCAGTGATCCTCATCACCGTGGTGAATTCTTTTATATTATTGTCGGTTTTTTTTTCATTTCATTGAAAAAAAAAAAAAAAAAAAAGTGATAACGAGTTGTTTTTTGTCTTTGCCGTGTTTTACTGCAGAATCCATGTTCAGTGGGTTGGTGTGAACAAATGGAACCCCCACATAAAACAATACGGTCGGGAGAAACCTAGGGCATACATGTCAATGAGGGATTATAGAGGAAACCTTGATGGCGACAACACGTGGAGAAATCCAAACCAGTAGGTCGATGAGGAATTTATGAGACCCGATGGATGGAGTGCACCCGTCATGGTTTTCCCTCGACTTATGCACCTCTGCTTCTCCACATTTTACCTCATCTCCTCAACCACCAAAGTTAATTTCTCCGGTTAGTGGCTTATGCGAGACTTGGAGCAAACTAGTGGATAATTTCAAAGAGGAAGCGAGAGGTGGTGGATGTCGAGGCCCATCGGAAATTGACATAGTGGAAGCTCCTGAACAAGGGAGTGGATGAGTTCGAGAGCGGGGTGATGAAAATTTTGACATCTGCGGCCCAGGGTTCGGAGGAATTAATGCGGGGGAACCCCGGTGAGCTCACGGAGCGCCGGAGTAGAGACGGGGAGGTAGAGGAAGGAAGGGGAAAGGTGAACATCCCAGCCAAACCCCATAAATTTGAATCCTATTCTGCATGACCAGAAGCATTTCACTACCGGTGTATATCTTGCCTACAACACAATTCACACCTGAAGCACCTGCTCCCAAAAATTTTGAGTCCATCCGATCTGCCTTGCTGTGCGATACTTCAAGTTAGTGGCCTTTGTTCGGACTTGCCACTGCCTCGAAAGAATGGCAGTTGCTCACCTTGCATGGCATAGTGCGGGTGGTTCGGTCTGGTTCAATTTGGGCACTCGAACCTCGGCATTTCAGCTCCACCAGGTTCAACGGCCTCCTGAGGCGAGGAACAAGTTTTGAAGTGCTCAGTCTCCCGCCTTTGTTCTCATTTTATTTTATTTATTTATTTTTGAGTTAGTTAATTTTTTTATTTCTTAGATTTCTCTAATTTTAGTTAATCTTTGTTTCTAGCTTATTTTCAATTTCGTGAAAATTTTTCCAGCACTACGTGTTTATTTTGCGGTTTGGTAAAAATTTGCGGGAGGTCTAAAATTTGAAATTTCGCCACTGAATTTTAAGCAGTACTATTCCCCTTTGTCCTTTTGTGTTAAATATATATATTATATATTATTATTATTATTATTATTATATATATCTATATATATATATATATATATATATATATATATATATATATATATATATATATATATATATATATATATATATTTATCTCTCATATATAAAAAAAAAATTGAAAAAAAAAATTTCTCAGCTTTGTGAAATTTCGCGGGTTGTAATTCATAACCTACTCAATTTCCTTGACCAATTTTGTTTTATCCATAACTTTTTCATCCGAACTCTGTTTTATATTTGTCTCTCATATATAAAAAAAAATTGAAAAAAAAATTTCTCGACTGTGAAATTTCGCGGAGTTCTGCCAATTTTCATAACCTACTCAATTTCGCGAAATACTGTTTATCCATAACTTTTTCATCCGAACTCTGTTTTAGGCGTTTTTGGTACCGTTGGAAATCTTAGAGAGTGTAGAATCCAAATATAGCTAGAAATAACACTTTTGAAATTATTATGAAGGTGTAATTTTCAAAATGCTCCAATTGGTCACTTTTTTCTCTCCTTTCTTCTCCTAACTTGTTTATTTGAAGCCCAAACGGAGTGAATAAGGTGTCGATGGAAAGCTTGTGAAGTCTCCTATCCAAAAACGATCACATATCATCAAGGAGGTAGCACTTCCTTCTCTAACTTTTCTAATCGAGGTCCCATTATGAATGAGTGAGACGTCGGTTGGGGGAGAGTTAGCGAAGGAAGTGGCAATTATGTTTTGTTTTTATTTTGAGCAAGCCCATTTTGTGATGTTTAGTGGCTTGCTGGTTGTTCTTTTTGTGAAGCTGTTATACTATACAGCTTTCTTTTTCAAAAATTGCACCCATTTTTTATGTTCTGCTTAACTTGTGGTTTGAAAAATTGAAACTCTGTCCAATTCTATTGATGTTAGATTGGTGTCATGCCTAGTTGAGTGGATGATTAGTTGAATTCTTGTTGCTTTCAACCTTTTTCTTCCACCTCTAGCTAACTACACACTATGCACATTAGGTTTCAACAATAGGCTGAAAAACTGCCTACCTCCTAAACATTGTAAAACCTACCCTAGTTTCGTTGACCACTTGTAATATGTTAAGGACCCCCATGAATAGAAGGCCAATGTGTCTTCCAAAAACAAAAGAAAAAGCAAAAAGAAAAATAAAAATAAAAAGAAAGAGGAAAAGAGAATAGAAAAGCCGTGACGCTTTGCCTTGAAACGAGCACGGTCAGGGGTATATAGCGAAAACCTTTAAAGCAGGTGCCCTAAGCCAAGCGGTTGGGTCACCGACTTAGTGCTCGCTACATGGGTGGATGGGTGGAGTTTAGCGGTTGTAGGTCTTTGGGTTTCGACATCATTCGAGTCGAGGTGAAACTGAAGAGTTAGTGGTCGAAAGACCCTTATGACGATGCTAAGCCTTAATTGGTTGGGAGTCATCGGTGGATCCCAGTTACATGGATTTGGTGAGGTCGATTCCTCGACATTGCACCCCTACAACCTGAGAGTTGTGGAATAAGAGTGGGTCCTGATCTATTTAAGTTGGTTAGCATGCTAGGTTGGGGCAGGAGCTTGGTTGGGGGGAGAGTGAAGTTTGGCAGTTTATTGTTAAGGACTGATCAAACAAACACTTAGATTATGGTGGAAGTTCCTGGTTGAGTCTTTGAGAAGGAAGCTCTTTTGATACTCAATTTTGTATGGCATTCATTCTCTCGTGATGGTTATTGGACTAGGTTTTGATAATTCTTACTTAGGGTTAGGCATTACCCATTCACAACCTTTTTGAAATATTTTTTTTTTTTGTGAACATAATTTTGATTTTGTTTAGTATGCTCTCTCTTTCTTTCTTTATTTCATTGCTAAGGGACTAGCAATGTGTAAGGTTCTTGGTGTGATTCAGTGCCAAGTGCTATTGTGTACGAACCTATTTATTATAGGTTTTGAGTGCTTTTTGTGTACTAATCATTCTAATTAACCCGATTTGCACATTAAGGTCCCTACTATTCTACTGATCGCATTTTGTGGCAAATTGAATGCTTTTCCTGCGAGCACTATTCCTACCTCCACTGCCACTGTTCCTTCTTGCTGCCCTGTTCCTTCCTGCTGCCCGTTCCTGCTTTTTGACGCCTCAGATTTTTGTTGCAATTTTTTGTTTCTTCCCATTTTATCCTTGTAATAGCTTTTGGTTTTGGTCTTTTTTGTAACTTCCCTTGCTCTGAGCAGTATATAAGCTAGAGTCAAGGTCTGTAACACTCAATCAACTTCAATCAATAAAGTGACGGGAGAAGCTTCCAGCTCTCCCGCTTCTCCTCTCCTCTGCTTCACTTTCTTTTATTTTCTTTTCCATTTTCTCACTTCCAAACACTCTTTGATGATGAAAAATCAAAGGATGTTCGGCTAAACCTCCCCCATCCTTGAAGGGGAAGGCCACTAGGTGCCAGTTTTGAGGTAAGCTACATGTTCTCATGCTCTTCATGTATGTATGTAAGGGTATTTGTGCCCCTGCTTCTCACCTTAGGTTAAAATCTCTTAAGCATGCTCTCCCTAATGTGTATTTGGCAAGCTTTTTGGGTTCGGTGGATACTGCAGATCACTTGAGGCCCGATTGGTGTCTCCTATTCGTTATCGTAGGGTAGTATTTTTTAGATGTGTTTTCACTGTTAGGGACATTTATGCCTAATCAAATGCCATCTTTGAAAAGGAAAACTCTTAGGGTCTAGGTTTTAAAGGTAAATGAAGATTCGGTTCGGGAAATGACTATATGTCATGCTCCCCAATGCGAGGAAAAGACCCAGGGACATGTTGATTGCCTTCAAGCCTAAACCCGATTGGCTCGAAACTTCAAGGGGTTCTATTTTACATTTTTTTCTTATTTATTTTTAACTAATGAATAGCTGATCCCACTAATTTTTGAACACAGAATCCAAATTTAATTCACCATTTTGAGCTTAACAGTAAATCATTTGTGCAAAGAAAACTCATCCCTGTGTTCGACCCTAGAGCCACTATCTTGCATAATGGCTTTGCTACGGTGAGAGGTAGGTTTATAAATATTGTTGATTCAGACACCTCTTTGTGTATAGATCACATATGCATATCATTCTTTTGAACATGTGATATTTGGGAACAAAGTTAAACTACGAACTATTGTTTTAATATGATTTTGTAAAGGCAAGATCGCCATTTATAGCGAATTGTATAAAATGATAAATGTTTATTGTACACCATTGAAAATCTTGGCGTAGTGAAATTCTAAAAGGAAATGACATAAATAAATGTTTTGATAAGATAAATGAAACGGTCGAGTAAGCCGGGCTCGGTTCGGATCTGTGTCGAGTCTGGCGAGATTGATCGTGACATTTTGAAAAATAAAATTTAATAAAGCGGTAAATAAAAAAAAAGTGTCGAGCATCCCAGGGGGCAGTTCGGATCCCGCGGTGAGAGATTGAACCGCAAAAAGTGCTACATGGCTGAACTTTTTGTTGCAACATTGAATCCCTTATCGCGACAAACTTACCTTGGCTCATCTCACTTCTTTTCCATTTTAAACCGTGACGCAAAACTTCTGTCGCGGCGTATCCGTCCTTTGTCGTGGCGAATTTACGCCTTCGGTTCGATACGTCGAACGGGTTTTGTGTCCTGCTTATTCTTTTGTTATTTTCTCAACTCCTATGGCAACAATATTTGTCTTTGTCGTAAAAAAATTCACCTCAACCTCACGTTGTGTTTGTCGTGACATAAAACTTCTCTGTCACGACAAAGTCTTCTTGTCTCCCATTCCTGGCTCTGAATGTTGCTTCTCGACATAGTTTTCTTATGTCGCGACATAAAATTTGCCTTGGTCTTGACATATGCTAGAATGTCTGTCACAACATAGAAATTCTTTGTCGCGACAACTTTATCTTAACTTGTCTCATTGTTCTTCTATTTTCTATCGTGACAGAGTTGTCTTTTGTCGCGACAAAGTTCATCTGATATCTTCCTTTCTTTCTGTCGCTACAAAGATTTGAAATGTCATGACATAATTCCACTGCCATTTGCTTGATCAATGTCGCGACATAGTTTGGAATATCGCTACATTCTTCTTCATGAACTTCTCCAGCTATGTCGCGACATAAAAATCCATTGTCTCGACATAAATTAGTCAGTCTATCTCAAATTGTGTCATGACAATCTTCATTTCTGGCTTGCGCTCAACTTGATCCTTGTTGCGACATACTTCTACTGGTTATATTGGAATTATGTCGCGACATTCTGATAATATGTCACGACATAGTTTGCTACCCTGGCCAATTTTTCTGTTTTTCTTGCTGGAATTTTCTCTTTTTCATACAAAACTTGCAAAACAAAAAGTTGGTGAATATTCCATAATTCAGATTAAATGAATCATAAACTTCTAAAATGATGCCAGAAAATGGATTAAAAATAGATGAGTTTAGGACTTATCAAATTCCCCAAAACTTAAAGTTTTGCTTGTCTCCAAGCAAAGAAAATAAAATTTGGTTTGTCCTCAAACAATTTAGCTTTAATTTTTAAGGACATTTTTCTAGTAGAATCCACAATTTGGCAGGATCATAGGTTAGTTGTAAAATTATTTCTAAATAAGTTTCCAATCTAGAATCAAGAAGATTTTTAATTAAGTTCACTAAATAGCCAAATAATTTCTATTGTGTAAACAATTTAATTACGCCATACGATTTTGTGAGTGTGTGATGGTCTTCTCTCTTTTTCCTTGGCAAATTAGTTAATCTTTTGGGATATTACTCAGATAGCAAATTTCTCCTTTATTCTTTAAAGTTTCATATGCTTGTTTGTCATATTAATCTCCACTAATGTAAGCTCATACCACCTTCATAATCAATTAGGTCTTTTAGGCTTATAATGTGAGGGTTAGGTAGCTGGGTAGATAACAGGACAATTTAGGCTCAATTTTTACCCAGATTTCACTACAACTTGACATACTCATATGCATTCTTGACTTTTTCCATTTATGTCAACTCTAGAACCTCCCTTTTAATTTTCTGCATACTTTCTGTTGTGGTATTTTTCTTGACCATAATCAGACTATAAACTTTCCTCCTTATCCTTGAAGCTTTTTCACTTTTCATCTTCCATTAAGGTCTTAGGAATAGTGCAATGTTTTGTCTTTTTAAGCTTTCTACCACCCTTAACGAACTTTGGGTCAGTAACTCTCATACCAATTGGCATTAGGGTACGAGGTGTTGAACACCCCCAAGAACTTAATTGTTCAAGGGAGGAAGGCTACAAGACCAAACTTATTCCACCTCAATACCTTTCTTTTCACAACTTCCTTTCTTCATCTTTTCATCTTTCCTCATCACAATGGATTTTCCTGTCTCAACACTTCTTATCATTTTTCACAATTTGAAATAATGTTCCCCCAAACTTGTCCTCTTTGATTATTGTTGTATTTGTCATGTAATCTGGGCAAATCAGGGTTCTTTATTGCAAGATTATATTCAAGAGAGGAACTAGGCTTTCAATTGCTACTTGATGATGAAAATGGCTATTGGCTCAAATAAGGTACTAAGGTGTATGCTTATGGATATTAATAAGGTAGGCTTTGAAATGCTCAATCTTCCAAGAATGGCTTATATCATTTCCTGTTAGTGGTATTGCTTAGGATTTCTCCTTGACTAATAATCTAAAAAGTTATAGGACATTTGGAGATTTAATTGTGATGGATCCTAAAAGATGTCCCTAACCTTAGCACAATCTGTTTCAGAGATACTTTTGACCATGTGCATTGTTTATCAGGATTCTTAGTAACTAAACTATTTACAAAACAAAATTACAAGTCTTATTTGTTCCATTAATTTCTTACAATCTTCCTTATTCTTGAAGTTCAACACATTCATTAATATCCTTACAACCTTCCCTTTCATTTATTCCTACCCCAATTCATCTATCTAATTCTTGTTTGGTTCCTGGATATGTTGCTATGATATTTTTTTTTAAGTTAACAGCTCATTCAAATTAACCATTCAATTGGAGTGTGCGATCTCACTCCTGGTACCACCAATGATAACTAAGGGTTTTGTCCTCTTCTTGAGAAATAACATCGGAGCTCCCCAAGGTGAAGTGCTCGATCTAATAAAACCCCTGTCCAACAACTCCTATAATTGGACTTTGAGTTCCTGGACCTTAGGAGGGGCCATTCTATGCGGAGTCATAGAAATAGGCGATGTACCAAGTGCAACTCAATAGTGAAGTCTATATCTTTATGCAGGCGTAATCTCGATAATTCGTCTTAAAAAACGTCCTCATACTCACAAACCACCTGAGGTAGACCCAACTCCTGTCTCGTCTCGTCCTCTAGGGTAAGGCTTGCTAACCAACCCATCAACTGCTTGTGCCATCTAGAATTGTACACGGCTTGGGGTAAAGCATCGTGCTTATCCCCCTGATACATAACACAAACATCATCTGATGTGTAGATAGTAACCCTCTTACGATCACAATCAATGACAACTTGGTGTGCCATCAACCGGTCCATCCCAAGGATGGCATCAAACTCCAACATGTCCATGACCCTGAGGTCTACACTTAGTAGAATTCATGAGATCTCTAACTCAAAATCCCAACATATTTTATCCCAGCCCTCTTACAGTTCCTAGGGAGAACTCATGCAATGGCTCTTCCAAGGTTTCAACCTCTAAGCCCAAATCTTTCACACATGATACAGCAATGAATGAATGACATGCACCAGTGTTAAGACCAAAACACATATACAAATTTATGACGTTATTACCAAGGACTATTATCTAATCCCCGGCAACGGCACCATAAAACTTGTTAACATTATACTATATAAACCACCAATCTCTTAGAGTAAATCATTTTTCAAAGTTGGTTTGGTGCGATGCGCAAGTGCAGTGCGACAAGTAATAAAATGGATTTAAGTCGGATATCGATCCTGAGAGATCTCAAGAATTTTAAATCAACTACGACTACTCGAAATTCATACTATTTGGACCATCAGTTAATAACGGTGTTGGTAAAAATGGGAAAATAACTAATCTCAAAAGAAATGGAATTTAGAATAAGCCCGAAATAAAATGAATGAAGGTAAAACTAGTTCTATAACAAGAAATGAATACTGAACAATTATCATAAAGAGACACATCAGAAAGCAGTTTGTAGTGAGCGATCCAATTCTGTAGTGAATATTGATTAGATTTCTTGAATTATCTCAAGTTAAAAAAATCTGTCCAAGGCCAATTTTAGTCTTGTTGGATCTCTCACAGCTCCACATTCCATTATCTCATTTTCGATTCTCCAAGTTCTGAGGGATTTAGATAACTACGTACCAGCAAGAACTTCCCTTAATATGGGTTTTTCTTTTGCAATACTTCATACCCATTTTATGGAATTTGTACACCTTAGCTCCCAAGTTATCGGTCAAAGCGAGGATGTACAACTTCAAATTACTCTTCCTCGAAATTAGAATGAATCAACCTTTCCTTGATTAGATCTCGACTATGCGGGTTGGCCTCACTATCCAGAGATTGAGGTGAAATCATGTTTGTTTAAATAGATAAGTCGTTCAGCTCGTTCTTGACTTCAAGTGAGAGAGTTTATCTGGGTGAACTTCACAAAGCGCAGCCGGATCCTACTAATAAGCGAGGTTAGTATACCTTGAAA
This sequence comes from Tetrastigma voinierianum, assembly GCA_016808115.1. Taxonomy (NCBI): domain Eukaryota; kingdom Viridiplantae; phylum Streptophyta; class Magnoliopsida; order Vitales; family Vitaceae; genus Tetrastigma; species Tetrastigma voinierianum. The sequence goes on from JAEQBH010001544.1 coordinate 879,527, forward strand.
GGCTGTACGTTACCCCGGGATCGTCTTCCTGTGTCACTCGGAGACTTCCTTGAAATCGAGGTAATGGCCTTGATTCTTAACGAGTATAGAAGCGATATTGAGATCAAAATCAATAAACCAATAATACGAAATAGAGATTCGTAAAGCTGATGAAACGAATCTTTGGAAAATGCTACGGAAAGATCGAATTCTAACTAAAAGCGTTCTTAATGGAAGGTGAGGTTCCTTGATTCTTGGATGCCTTTTTCTGACATTCAGCGATCAATAGAGCATTTGCCAATTGGAAAGGCTGGAACAATCGAATTTGAGAATTTATGCGAAATTATGCGTTCGGTAGTAACCGAAAGAAATTGATTCCGACATTCGGCTTCAGCTCAAGCGATAACATCGGTCGGAAATACAACGAAAATGCGAGCATGATGCGCTCTAAAAAAAAGCGGAAATGAAAAATTAAGAAAAATAAAGAAAAGAAAAAAATAAAGAAAGGAAATGCGACTTCCGGCCATCCAGGACCTCTAAGTCGCAAGCGCTGATGCCGAATGAGGCACGGATAGGCTGGCATTATTCCTTAGGGTTTCTCAATTGGGCCCTAATCCCAATGTAGCTTCTTTGTGGATTTTAAAGTATCCGGGCTGATCCTTTGTTTCACGTCGCGACTTGATTTCCTTGTCGTGACATCATCGATGTCGCGACATCAATCTCAACGTCGCGACGCTCGAAGCTTACTCTATGTAGCGCGGTTGGTCATTTCTTGATCCAGCGTATCACCATCTTGTCGCGACATCATCTCGCGTCTTGGCGGTCTCAATTTCACCTCTCGATGCCGCGCCGATACATATCTTGTCGTGACCACCATTTCAAGTCATCTGCCGGTCTTTAACTCATCTTCGGATGTCGCCAACATCAATCTCACATCCACGACATGCGTCTTAAGACGTAAGCTTCAAGCTGGTCGCTCTGTTGTCGCGACATCGGATTGATGTCAGCGACATGGCATTTCTGACTCTATGACTTTTGATCTAGTTGTTCACGATGTCCGCGACATCGATATCTTGGCGACCTCACTTTATCGACTTCAACCTTCAAATTTGGCGGAGTCCTATATCGCGACCGATCTTATATCAGCGACCTCCGGCTTTTCCGACTTCACGGTCTTCGCGATGGCTTTTGATGTAAATGACGGCCTCTTGTCGTGACAGCAGTTCATTTCCCTTCGGCTTTCATCTGATGGTTCTTGATGTCGCGACATCAATCTCTTGTCGCGACATCTTGTCACGCCTTTTGCAGATTTCAACTGGTCTTTTGATGTCGCGACATCAATCTCTTGTCGTGACATCAACTATAGGATCTACAGGTTTCCACTGTTTTCTCATGATGTCGCGACCTCGATCCCACGTCGCGACATCACATCATGCCTTCACAAGTCTCAATCGCTCGCTCGGCGTCACGACGAGATCTTGTCGCGACATCTTCCTCATGATTCCGTGAGCTTCAATCACGGCTCTGATGTCACGTACTTCGATCTCATCAGCCGCGACATCACCATTTCTTCGCCTTTCATGTGCGCTCATGTCGCGACTTCTATAGCGCCATATCCCCGTCACACTTCAACCTGGTCAAACCCCAAAACCGCATCAATGACTTAGCCATTTCTTTTCCTTCGCTTCCGCTAATCACGCACTTTTACTCCACCCGCCACGTGTGATTTTTCCACCGTATTTTCTTCTTTCTTTATACTTCCGCACTTAACTAACTGCGAAGCTTCTTCATATCTCTGCATCTTAATTATTCCTTTTTATAATAAAATCAACAGAAAAAATGGACTAAAAATAGATGACTTTTAAGCTAATCAACCAGAATCAAACAATACTCTTACCTATAAGCGAGAGTAGAAATGTACCCTGAATAACCGACTTATATATAAGCTCAGTTTGAGGTGTGATGGCATAGACACCCCCCTGGGTCCATGAAGTCCCGACCTGTGAGCCTTAGCCTCGACCTTAACCCATGTCTTGGACCATGGTGTGGTAAGGAGGAACAAACTGAGTCTACGAACGTCTCACGGATGACTGGATCGGGGTGTCCGCCAACTCGCAGGGATCTCTACCTCTCGAGGAAATTCGCTTATGTGTCCAGCGGTGTGACAATGGAAACATGTCCTCCGCCTCGATAATAGTAGCTGATTCGCTCAAACCTGGGCCGAGTGTTCTTAAATCAAACAATATTTATAACCTAACACCTCGTACTGGTGTAGCATAGCTACTATAGTACAGTGGTTCTAGGATCGTCCACAAAGATGGGTTTTCTTCATGTAAATGACTGACAGTGAAGGTTAAACTAGTGAATTATTTTGGATTTTGGGTTGTTATAAAAAGAGTGGATTTTTATGGTGAAAACTAAAAGTAAAATGAAGTAAAAATGTAAAATAGAAATCCTTGAAGTGTTAGGTCACTGGGCTTAGGTTCCCAGGGCAAATGAGGGTTTCTAGAGGTCTTTTCCTAGCATTGGGGACAGTAACATATAGTTATTTCCCAAATCGGATCTTGGTTTAGCTATAAAACTTAATCCTCAATAACTATCCTTTGAAAATGGTAATCACTGAGCATTAATGGTCTCAGACAGTAAAAACATATCTTCTTGACTCACCTTCCAATAGCTAATAAATGATAATTAACGAACATCACTGGATCTAGCAATAAGCATCCAAATTAGCCCAAGCTACTACACTCACCATTCAAGGTGACTCGAAGGGATCTAAACCTAGAGTTTAAGGAAAACACATAAATGTCAATGAATACTTGCGTTGAAAACATGAGAACCCTTCATTTGCCTCAGGTTTAGCCACTCATCCTCTGAGTTGTAATCCTCAGAGTTTGTTTGGCTAGTGAGAAAAATGAGAGAAAATGAAAGAAAATGCAAAGAAAACGGGAGCTTGTTCGACAAGCTTCCCCAAAGTTCAATGATGAAAAGTTCGATTCTTTACAAAGTGTTGTTTGAGCATTATATATCACCCAAAACAATACAAATTACCAAAATAAACAAAGCTGAATACCATTACAGGGATAAAATGGGAAGAAAAAAAAGTCAGAAAGTCGTTAAAGGATGTGAGATTTCACACTGCGGAAATTTCAGAGGGTGCGAAATTTCTCACCTTGTGAAATTGTTCATTTACCGCCGGTTTGCCTTCCTGGCTCTACAAATTCTTTGAGTTCCAATTGATTTCTTCATGCTCGAGCTACATCCCTATCTTCAATATTTATAGCTGTGAAAACTACAAAACTGCTATAAAATTTATCAAAAGCATTGTTAAGTCCTTAACGTGTCAATTGGGTCAATTTGGCTGATCACTACGCAAAAAGTGCTCAAAACCCGGATTGTTAAGAGTATGAAATAGCACTATTTGGGTAGTAATCACTCCCCCCAACCGACACATTTCTAGTCCCTTAGCAATGAAAGAAGAAGAAAGCAATCAAAAGCCAAATGGACTACATATCCACAAAAAACAAATGGTTTTTCAAAAATGAGGGGATAATGCCTAACTTTAAACAAGAGTCACCAAAATCCTACCCAAAGACTATCTCAAGAAGAGTGTGTGCTATGCAAATTCAAGTATCAAAATAGTGTCAACTCCTAGAGAACCAACCTGAAACCTTCTATAAAAATCTAAGTGTTAACTTGATTAGTTTTCAAAAATAGTCTATCAAACTGTTCTCTCCCCTCAACCTAGCTCTTTTCTATACCTAGCAGTGTCACACCCCCACCCCTACTAGCAACGGGTGTGCCGGCCACCCCACAGAAAACCCCAATCGTTACTTCCAAAGACTAGAGAATCCTGTGAAGCGAAGCCGTATTGCTTGCCGAAACCCGCATAAAATCTTTCTTTCTTAAACTTAGATTTTATACACCCTCTACAGCGATAACAACCAGACATATGATATATCCCAAAACTCCTGATATACAAATTTATTAATTTTTCAAAATATGGCAACCAACAATAATCTTTCAAAGAGCCTCTTCAAAGCTCATCACATTTTCACAAACAAACTATGTACATACATATGCTCAATCGTATTAAATTAAAAGCATTTCCCTACACAGTTATTTAATACATCAATATACTAGAAGTCGAGAATACTAAAAGCTCCAACGTCCTGGGCGCGAAACAGGAAAAATAATGAGCTAAACGAGCCTGAGTGTATGCTTTATAAAATGCTTGCTTTTTCGAAAATATCTCAAAACTGTAAACTATATTTTAAGCAAGACATTTTTTAAACCTTGCTTGCTTTGCTATAAAGTTTCTAAAACTTTTCAAAATCAAGCTGCTTGTTACTTTTAAAAGTTTATAAAACTTTTCTATAAACGCTGGAGCCTCGGGCTTCAACCGCTTGGTTTAAAAGTTTCTAAAACTTTCATAAAATGCTTGCTTGCTTACCAAAGGGTTGATTTTAAAACTCGTGTGTAAAATGCTTATAACCAAGATCAACCACCGGAGGTCTTTCGTCATTGACCCCAAGAAACACGGATTCGGGCTTCAACTGCAGTCGGTGGAAGGACTGGTGGTCCGTGATCAATTAGGTGGAAGGGCCTTGGCCCACATCACCTTTTCCGGTAAATATGGTGGAAAGACCTTGGTCTACGTCACCATAATCTAGCTAGCGCGCTAACCCTATATACTCTAGTACGTGTCACGGTATCCTTTAAATTCCATGATGTATGAACTAAGTTTACCGACTAGGCAAATCTAAAATGCATGAAATGATGTCCTAACACCACCGTGCATGTACGAAATACCTCTGAGAGGTATGCTTGCTTAAAACTATGGATTTTCATTAGGCCCGTTTATAAAATATACTGGTTGTTTGAAAACATGGTTTAACAATTCAAAACCATTGTTTGCTTGAAATATGGTTTGTTAATTCAAAACCATTACTTGCTTACTAAAACTCATTGCTTGCTTGTTTTTCAAATATGGTTTAAAATTAAACCATTGCTTGTTTGCTTGCTTTCTAAATCACATTGTTTGCTTTCTTTTCAAATATGGCTTAAAATCAAACCATTGCTTGTTTGCTTGCTTTCTAAATCACATTGCTTGCTTGTTTTTCAAATATGGTTTAAAATCAAAACCACTACATACCAGTGTAAAACGATTTATAAATAATACACTAGTATTGAAAAATAGAGTTTAGAACACTCACCTTCCAATAATTTGAGCACTAATTATCATCCCTCTCATTCGCTTACCCTACACATTTGATGTATTAGACCACACACGTCAGGACAACCAAGCAATTTGCACACTTGGTGCCAATTAAAATTTTCAAAATATGTGGGTCCTTAAAATGCCATTCATGTGCATATGGCTAGATTCTAGACTCAAGGGACTTTCATAGAGTCTAAAAACACCCGAAAACATTTCTGAAAATTATGTCCGGACTGTCCGAATACAAATCCTAAAATTTCAACCCAAACTGGTCCAAAACAAATTCCAAATTCACTCAGATCGTCCGAAAAGAGTCCCAAACTCCTAAAATTCCAAACTCGCCTAAAATCTCAATCGAAATTTACGGCCTTTAAGAAAATTCTAAGTCATTACATAGCCTTTAGGCTCGAAATAACACAAGTAGGAAAATTTCCTACCTCTTGAAGTTTGAAGAAACGCTAAGATATTGGTACCTACACGTAGCTCTCGTCGTGTAGTCCAACTTTGCCTTCTGCTCCGATAAAAATCTACTGTCCGATTTCCGTAAATATGATAAAGAAATAAAGAGAAAAAATAAAAATCTTATCACTCTCTCTCCTCGCTCCTCTGTCTGTCCGTTTGCCTCCTTCCTTTTGATTTTTATCCTTTTTTTTTAATTACTATTATTATTATTATTATTATTATTTGGATACATAACTTATATTGCCTCATTTGGGTTCGTTTCATTCGAAAATTTTATTTCTTTCGCCCAATTATTTCCAAATGAACTTTAACTCAAGCCATTTTCTCTCGACTTCCGAGATTTTCGTGAAAAATCTCGCTCCGGTCATCACATTTATCACCTAGAAATTCGTAAAATATTCCGACTGTCTCGGAATTCAACGAAACTTTTCTAGGTCACCAGATTTCGCGAGACGAATTTAACGACGCAGTCCGTTTCGTCATCCGAGATCTAGAGAATTTTCTAGGTTTCCCTGAACCATTATGGCAATTTATTATTATTATTATCCTTTTGAAATTTCATAATTTACCACCTCCACTTTCCTTAATTCGTAAAGTGCCACAATGTTTTGAAAAATTTTAATTTCATCCTTAAAAACAACTTTCAAAAATACTACTACGGCACTCAAATAATTAAGGAAGTTTCGTACACATATGCGACTTACTTGCTACACATACCGTACACCCTTTTGGGACGGGCCAAGTTATAAATCTTCCTCCTTTTAGAACATTTCGCCTCAAATGAACAAAACTAAAGTCAAAGGAAAGGAAAGTACTTCATTCGAAAATAATTAGGATACCGACTTCACAGATCTCGAGACTGATCCCAGTAGCCTTCCTCCTCTCATGATTCTTCCACAGAACTTTAACTAAAGGAATTACTTTACTCCTCAACACCTGTTCCTTGCGATCTACAATTTGCACAGGTGTTTCCTCATAAGTCGATTCCTTTAGTCGCACCGAAGCCTTCTCAACACATGAAGGATCTCGATGTACTTCTAACATCGACATGGAATGTGTCATGAATCCTTGATAACTCTAGGGGTAACTTCAACTTGTAAGCTACTGGCCCCACCTTGCTCACAATCTCATAAGGTCCTATAAATCTCAGACTAAGCTTGCCTCGTTTGCCAAATCTCAAAACACCCTTCCACGAGGAAATCTTGAGGAAGACCCGGTCACCTATCTCGAACTGCAAGTCTCTACGACGGTTGTCCACATAACTTTTTTATCTATCTCTTGCTATCTTCAAGTTATCACGAACAACTTTCACTTTCTCTGAAGTGATCTGCACTAACTCCGGGGCCTACCACTTTCTCTCACCAACTCATCCCAAAGACACCGAGCCCCATGATTTCGGCTATACAAAGACCTCAAACGAGTTTCATCTCTATAATCGCCCAATAGTCGTCAAGCAGAGGCTTAACCCACTGCCAAATGAGTATCCTAACTCCCCTAAATTCCATCACACAAGTTCAAAGATATCCTCTAACATCCGAATGGTCCCCTACTGACCGGGCCATCCGTTAGGAGGATGACATGTCAGGTTTAAAATGTAAAGTAGCATCTAAAGTCATTTAAACCGGGCAAAACCCCCCGATGTGAACCTGGGGTCTTGATCTGAAACTATCGAAACTGGAACCTATGAAGTCTCACTATCTCATCCACATACAACTCAATAACTTTTCCGAGAATCCCCTAACATTAACTCGCGTAAACGAGCAGACTTCACAATCGATCAACCATCACCCATATAGCATCATGCCGCTCCGAGTCTCAGGAAGACATGTCACAAAATCCATAGTGATCTTCTCCCATTTCCATACCGGGAATAGGAGAATCGATCTTCCCCACGGGCCTCTCGATACTTACTTTCACCGCTGGATGTGTTAGGCATCCGGGAGACGAAACTTGCGATCTTTTTCTTTATCCCATTCCACCAGTAATGTTCTTTCAAAGTCCTGTACATCTTAGTACTACCTGGATGCATAGCATACGCAAATAAATGTGCTTCTTCCATAATGTCTCTCTTCAGCTCGCCATACTCTGGCACGCACATTCTCTGTCCTTTCACTATCATGTCGTCATCTCTAATTTGAAACTCTACTTTCTTTCCTTTTTCTATCTCTTCCTTAAGCTTAATCATCTGTGGATCTTGCAACCGCCCGCCAACTGATCCACTAGGAGGCTCCAACATGAAATGTGGCTAACAAGGCTCCTGAATCCTCAGCCCAATATCACCCCTAAAGCTTCCTCGATCCACCAACAAAGTGGAAGATAACCTAATCTCATACGAGACAAAGAACTCTCCGGGTCGCCTACTCAAGGCACTGCTACGGTATTAACTTTTCCCCGGATGGTACTCAATAGTACAAATAAGAAACCTTAATCAACTCAAGCCATCTTCTTTGCCTCAGTTTAACCTTTGGGTGAAAATATATTGAATAATTTTATGATCTCAGAAGATCCCGCAAGTGAACACCATATAAGTAGTGTCTCCATATCTTCACATAGCAAACACGACTCACTCGTAGCTTCTAAGCTCAGGTGTAGGGTAATTCTCCTCATGCTTCTTCAAATTGCCTAGAGGCATATGCAATCACCTTATCATCTCCGCAACAAAACACAAACTGGCCCTGCCAGAAGCATCACTGTGAAACCACAAACCCATCTCTCCCATCAAGCAAAGCTAGAACTGAGCCAAGCCGCACCCTTCAACTCCTCGAAACTCTGCTGGTAGGCATCCACCCAATCGTACTTGACATCTTTCCTTGTCGCCTTAGTGGGCCCATCCCGAGAACCCTCAACAAACTTCTTGTAATACCCTGCTAAACCAAGGAAGCTTCCGACCTCCGACACATTCTTTCGGGCGGGTTTCCACTTTACGGCCAGCCTTCTATTTTCTCTCGGGATCCACACTCACCCCGCCCAGATCACATGACCTAGAATGCTACCATATCAAGCCAAAACCTGCACTTGCTCAACTTGGCATACAACCTGCCGCCTCCCTTAGGGTCCGCAGAACACAACCGTGCTCATCATTCTCCGAATCACCCGAATACACTAGGATATCATCGATAAAACTATGATGAACCGATCCAAATACGGCCGAATACCCGCTCATCAAATCCATAAATGTCACGAGCATTAGTAAACCAAACGGCATCACTCGTAAACTCATAATGCTCCATAGCATGTCCCGACGTACCTTGGGTACATCACTCTCCTGCACCCTCAACTGATGATACCCCGACCTCAAGTCTATCTTAGAGTATACTCGAGACCCTTGGAGTTGATTGAATAACTCAGCTGCCTATAATCTATACACAACCGCAAACTCCCATCTTTCTTTTTCACGAAGAGAACTGGAGCTCCCCATGGGAATATGCCTTATCGAATGAACTCTTTACTAACAATTTAACCGAGCCTTAAGCTCCTCAACTCGCAGCAGAGCCATCCATAAGGAGGAATGGAAATGGGTCAATTCCCGATCAAATCAATGGTGAACTCCACTCTTTCGGAGGTAATCCCGCAATATCATTGGGAATACATCTAGAACTCTAACAACTGAATCATCCACTAGAGTCCCGTCCTTCCCCGTCTCCACCATAAGCTAGATAACCCCGACAACCCTACGCAGCATCCTTTTACGCCGCCAGTATGAGATCATACTGAAGATACAACTCTCTGCATATTCCTCTCGAACTTTACTCACTTCCTGTGCCTATGCAACTTTACTTCCATTTTATAACAATCTAATGTGGCTCTATGGCGAGATAGCCAATCCATGCCGAGAACTACATCAAAATCCCTCATATCTAGGGCCACAAGACTCACTCACTGAACTCCCGTCCCCAATCGTAACTCTACACTCGATCATTCGCCCTCGAGAATAACCGATCTCCCGCTATAAGGAAACTCATACGAATCTCTTTAATGGTCAACTTCTATCCGAAGCGATCTAAGAAAGGCCTCGATGCAATGAATGTGTGGCCCAGGTCACTAATGTATATGAATCATGATCAAGGATAGAAATAATACCAATAACCACATCTGGAGCTGCATCCTCATCTTGTCGAGTCACAAAGATAAACCCGGCCCGAGTACCTGTCCCGTCCCGCATCCCCTGGGCACTACCTCCGCTACCACTACCGCCTACCTGTTGGGTCGCACCGGCCCTCTCGCTTGGGAAACCTCTCCATGAAGACCTCTGAGTGCTCATCTCGGGTGCGGGGGTAGCTAGGTTGGCTACTAATGTCTCTACACCAATCAACTAAGGACACTCCTTAATAAAATGGCCTTCCTAGCCATAGTGGAAACACTCGTATTTCATCTCCTACACTCTACGGTGTCGCTCCGACACATATGACAAACTAGGAATGCTCCGGTGTCACTCCGCAACCGGGGCCCCACTGATCCCGACCAGAGTGAAGCTCCCTGACTTGCACCCTACCTCAGAACCCTCGCCCTCGTCTCTTTTCGCAGACCACCTGTGAGCTCATGGGAAGTGCCTGGTACACTCCTATTACTTTCCTACTTACTCTGATACATAGCTGTAGTACTCTTCTCAACCCTCAAAGAGGCCTCAACCAAACTCTAAATCCCATTGCTTCTCGAGGAACCACACACAAATGAACTCGATCCTGGCCAGAATCCCGCCAAAATCGCCAGATTCGTGACTTCCATCACCTCGAATATATGGAACCAATCCGACTAACTCGAGAACCTCTTCTCATACTCCGACACCGACATGTTCTTCTCGTCTAATCCGAAGAACTCCTCAATCTTCGAATCCTTGTGACTCTGAGGAAATAATCTGTTAGTAAACTCATGCTGAAACTGGTCCCATGATATATCATTAGGATACCTCCTATCCACAGCATCCCACCAATCCTTAGCCCTGTCCTCCATCAGAAAACTTGAAAACAGGACCCTCTGATCATCTGTGTAGCCCATAACTCGTGAAATCTGTTGCATTTCCGCCCACCATGACCAGCGCCTCTCGATCGCCATCGCCATCATACGGGCTTAGCCCAACTTGCGCTCTCTCTATAGACCTCCCAAGCTCTTCAAGAACCTCTCTAGATGGCGGCGGAGGTGGCTGAGGCTGCGGCTACTGACGAGTCGCTATAGCCACTATCTTAGTAATCTATGCCACCTGCTCTATAGTAAACAATCCTGGAACTTAAGCTCCCTCTGGTGGCACAAATGGTCCAGCCTGACCTACTGCTGGAGGGTGATTCATGGAGGCGGTAGTAGAACCAACTACGTGCTCATCTCTCTCAGGTACTGCAGGACGCTAGAAAGCCTCTGGAATGGCTCTCCAAGGACGACCTCGACGTCCTCTACCTAACATAGTGCTGTATTTTCAAAACTCAACTATTTAGTGCTTTGAAACACTTAAAATGTATGTACTTTGAATTTGAAAATGTATGGTTACTCGATTCGCCACGTGCAGCAGTGAGTTGAATCAATTAAAATTTGTTTTGATAAACTCCATCATAGTCGCTTTACTCGCAGCATAGTATTCAGGTCAATTGATGGATGTTTCATCCCATGAATGACTGTGACTGTTGAAAATGGTGAGGCTTAGTTTGGATTTTCGGACTTTGTTTCAAAACAAAGGAGATTGTACAGTTACCTAATTAACCGTAAAGCTTTAAAAGTTAATTGTGAAATGGTAACCTTGAAGGTTTAGGTCACTAACTTGATAACATGGGGCCAACAAGTGTCCTCGGGTCATATCCTCGCATTATGGCAAATAACATATAGTCAAAGCCATAACCGGATCTTTGTTTAACTAGAAAACCTAACCCTAGAATCACTCCTATTTGAGTCAACACAGAATATACCACGTTCTCTGGGCCAAAACCAACATCTCAACCTTCGCTCTAGCTTACTACGTTATTTAAAGAATAACAAGGCATCTAACAATAAGTATGCACCAGACTCCTAAAGCATGGTAAGTATTGGCCAAAGTAATGACATTAAATGATATTCAACCCTAATTTGAAAAGTCAAGCCATAAATACAAAAGAGACTAGAAAGATGAAACATGAGGACCACCTGCAACTGCCCCATGACCAAGCTAGCCACCTTCCTCTTTCATAAGATAAGGCTTAGTTAAGCATCCCTTGAGTTGTCATCCTCAAGGGGGTAAGCCGGCACTTAGAAAATGTAAGAAAGATGGCAGAGAAGAGAAAAGCAAACCCTAAAATGAAAGCTGCGGGCTGTATTGAAATGCAAAAATTGCTTAAAGTTACTTAGGGTTACAAAATCATGGGGGCTTATATAGGCCACCCAAAGTGTGAAAATACAAGAAAGCCTAAAATATTGGCTCATACAAGGGACATGAGGTAATACACCAAACGGGTCATTTGGCATTAATTACACAAAATCGATGGGCAGAATTTCGCTATGTGCAAGAGGAATCTCGTCAGGATACAAAATTCCTCGCTTAGCCTACAGAAATCGCTGAAATTAAATAAAACTGCACGTACATAGCTTAAATCACAACTTTCGCTATGCACAAAGGAATTTCGCTATTAGCCGAAATTTCGCTAGCCTAGCGCAATTCCAGAGAGATAGCTTAAAATGGAGAATTTCGCTTAGGCATCGTGATTTTCGCTATGTAGCGAAATTTCGCTAGCCTAGCTTGGGGCTCACCCACTCGCAGATTGCGAAATTTTCGCTATGGTTGCGAATTTCGCAATCTCAATAAATTTTCAATCATAGCGAAATTTCCCGGGTCGCTCGTTTCACGTTTGCCTATCGCACCTTCTATCGCATCACTTTTTCATCATTTTGCCTCTCATTTCTTTATTGCATCTTGGTATTTGTGGATGGCTGAAAATAGTTTCACCTTCATGGTTCCGCATATCTCGATATCAACTCCCAAGGTATGCAAACCTCGCAAATAACCAAAATAACTCGAAATGGCATATGATACTAAGTGGACATGAACACCTCAATTGGCTTAATTGATACGATTAGTTCGCAAAAAGCACTCAAAACCTATCTCGAATAGGGCTCAAAATAGCACTTTTTGGGCACTAATCAGTTGCCAATAGTGTAAAATAGTGTATAAGCAAACTACGATGCTTAATAACATAGGTTTCCTATGATCCTACTCTGATACCAACTTGTGTTGGTATCATATCCCCTCAAGCCTTAGGTTATCGATACCCCTCGCTCTCGATACTGACTCTGTCACACCCCCCACCCCTACTAGCAAAGGTGTGCCGACCACCCCACGTAAAAAACCCAGCCATTACTTCCAACGACTAGAGAATCCCGTGAAGCGGTCGCATTGCTTCACGAAACCCGTATAGTAAATTCCTTTCTTTCTAAACTTGTGATTTTATAAAATTTCGGTAGCATAACAACTGCATACAGGACATATCCCAAAACCTGTATATACAGTTTACACTTTTCAAAATATGGCAACCAACACAATCTTTCAAAGAGCCTCAGGCTCATCACATTTTCACAAAACAAAACTATGTACATACATATGCTCAACTGTACAAATTAAAAGTATTTCCTTACACAAGTTATTTAATACATCACTATACTAGAAGTCAGGAGAATACTACAAAGCTCTAACGTCCGGCTGCGGCTCACTGAAAATAGTTTTTAAACAGAAAATAATGAGCTAAACGAGCCTTTGAGTATATGTTGCAAATGTTTCGCTTCGAAAAATATTCCCAAAATCGTAGTGAAACTATATTTTACAAGACATTTTCCAAAAACCTTGCTTGCTTTGCTATAAAAGTTTCTAAAACTTTTCAAAAACTGATGGCTTGCTTTGCTTTAAAAGTTTATAAAAACTTTTCATAAACGCGGGAGCCTGGGCTTCGATCGCTTGCTTTAAAAGTTTCTAAAAACTTTTCATAAAATGCTTGCTTGCTTACCAGTGGTTGATTTTAAAACTGTGTAAAATGCTTATAAATCAAGATCAACCACTGGAAGCCTTTCTTGCTTGCTATACCCTAGTAAACACGGGAGCCTGGGCTTCAACCGTGCCGGTGGAAGAACCTAGGTCCGCATCACCTAGGTGGAAGGGCCTTAGCCCACATCACCTTTTCCAGTAAATATGGTGGAAAGACCTTGGTCTACGCCACCATAATCTAGCTAGCGCGCTAACCCTATATACTCCAGTACATGCCACGGTCTCCTTTAAATGCCATGATGTATGAAACTAAGCTTCATAACCAGAAAACTAAAATGCATGAAATGATGTCCTTAACACCACCATGCACATACTTAATTACTCATCCGGTATGCTTGCTTAAAACTAAGGATTTTCGTTAGGCTTGTTTTATAAAATATACTTTGCTTACTTGAAACATGGTTTAACAATTCAAAACCATTGTTTGCTTGAAATATGGTTTCAAAACCATTGCTTGCTTACTAAAACTCATTGCTTGCTTGTTTTTCAAATATGGTTTAAAATCAAACCATTGCTTGTTTGCTTGCTTTCTAAATCACATTGTTTGCTTGCTTTTCAAATATGGTTTAAAAACCATTGCTTGTGTGCTTGCTTTCTAAATCACATCGCTTGCTTGCTTTTCAAATATGGTTTAAAATCAAAATCATTACATACTAGTGTAAAACGATTTATAAATAATACACTAGTATTGAAAAATAGAGTTTAGAACACTCACTTTCCTTTTACAATAATTGAGCACGACTCCACAATTTCTTTCGCCTCCACTTTTACCCTACACATTCGATGTATTAGACCACACACGTTAGTGCAACCAAGCAATTTGCACTATTGGTGCTATAATTAAAATTTTCAGAAAATATATGGGCCCCAAATGCCGTTCACAGGCATATGCTAGATTCTAGACTCAAGGGACTTTCATATAGTCTAAAAACACCCGAAAACATTTCTGAAAATTCTGTCCGGACTGTCCAAATACAAATCCTAAAATTTCAACCCGAACTGTTCGAAAACAGTCTCGAAATTCAACCCGGACTGTCCGAAAAGAGTCCCAAAAACTCCTAAAAATTCTTAAACTCAGTCTAAAAATTTTGGGACTGAAATTTACGGCTTCTAAGAAAATTCCAAGCCATTACATAGCCTTAGGCTCGAAATAACACAAGTAGGAAAATTTCCTACCTCTTGAAGTTTAAAGAAACGCTAAGATATTGGTACCTACGCGTAGCTCTCGTCGCGTAGTCCAACTTTGTCTTCTGCTCCGATAAAAATCTACGGTCCGATTTCCGTAAATCTGAGAAAAAAATAAAGAGAAAAAAATAAAAATCTTATCACTCTCTCTCCTCACTCCTCTGTCCGTCCGTCTTCCTCCTTCCTTTTGATTTTTATCCTTTTTTTTTATTTACTATTATTATTATTATTATTGTTATTATTTGGATACATAACTTATATTGCCTCATTCGGGTTCGTTTATCTCCCAAAAAAATTTATTTCTTTTCAGTTCAATTACTTTAAATGAACTTTAATCCCTGGCTTACTTGACTTCCGATATTTCTGTAGTAAATCTCGCCCCGGGTCAATTGTGATTTATTACCCAAATTGCAAAATATTCGACCGTCTCATAATTTGACGAAACTTTTCTCTGGTCACTAGATTTCATGAGACGAATTTAACGGGCAAATTGTTTGGCTATCCGAGATCTAGAGAATTTTCTAGGCTTCCCTGAACCATTCTGGCAATTTATTATTATTATTATCCTTTTGAAATTCCATAATTTATACTTTCACCCCTCCACTTTCCTTAATTGCAAAAGTGACACAATGTTTTGAAAACTTTATAATTTCATCCTTAAAAACAACTTTCAAAAATACTACTATGACACTCAAATAATTGTTAAGCCCTCGCGCACACATATGCGAATTTACTTCAAGTATATTACACTGCATACACCCTCTTGGGACGGGGCGTTACAAAAAGACTAACTAACCTCAATAGATCAAGACCCACTTTTATTTCACAACTCTTTTTGTGTTGTAGGGGTGCAATGCTAAGGAAATCGAATTCATAATTGTCCATGTAACGAGGGTCCACCGATGACTCCTAACCAATTAAGGTTTAGGGCATCAAGTCATAAGGATTTCTCAACCACTGACTCTTCAGGTTTTACCCTAGACTTTTAATAATAAGCTCGAAACTCCAGCACCTACAAATTGCTAAACTCCACCTATCTACCCTTATAACGAGCAACAAAGTCGATGACTCCCAACCAGTTGGTTTAGGGCATCGGGCTTTAAAGACTTTCTCCATATACCCCTCGGACCATGCTCGAGTTTCAAGGCAAGTGTCATAAATTTTTTTCTTTTCTGTTTTTTTTTTTTTTTTTAAAGAATCGTTGGTCTTTTATTCAAGGGTCCCAACCTATTAAAGGCGATCAAAGGTACTAGGCCAGACTTTTGCATGGTTTAAGAGGCAAGATAGTTTTTCAGCTAAAAATTGAAACCTAATGTGCACAGTGTGTGGTTAGTTCAAAGTGGAAGAAATAAGGTTGAAGATAAGAAGAATTTCAACAGTTCATCAACTCAATTAAGCATAACACCATTCTAACATCAACAGCATTGGGACAAGACTTCAATTTCTCCTAAAGTAAGTTGAGCATTTACAAAAAAAAATTTGTAGATGAGAAATTATAAACAAAAACTAAAGCATGTGTTGAAAACTAAAAACATATACTTGTACTGTAAGAACACAAAAAAACTAACTAGCAAGACATTCAATTAAACAAAACAGACTTGCTCAAAACATAAACGACACTTCCTTCATTAACTCTCCCCCCAACCGAATTCGACATTGTCCTCAATGTGGTCTGGAGCGGAAACTTAATGAAGCAAGTGATACCTCTTCAAGTAGTCGTGGAGGGTGGAACCTCATCCTCATCCTGTGACTGAGCAGGAGCAAAAGGATGAGCAGCTAGTGGAGCAGCTAAAACTATAGGTGGAGGCTTAAGAAGGGTGAAGTCCTCCTTGTCTGGTCCAAAGGGGACTGCATACGGCTTGAGGATGTGGCCATTTACTTTGAAAGTCTAGCTCTCATTTGAGCTAAGAAGTTCCACTGCTCCATTAGGATAAACTTGATGAATGGTGAAATGATCAATCCACCTGGACTTTAGTTTTCCTTTAAAGATAAGGAAGCTTGGAATCATGTGAGCAAGACTTTATCTCCTATTTGGAAATGTTTTCGATCCACCATTAGGTCATGCCATTTCTTGGATCTTTCTTTGGCAATTTTGGAGTTCAGGTAAGCATCATTCCTTAGTTCCTCTAATTCATTGAGGTCAAGAAACCTTTTTACACCGGCTCTTTCCAAATCCATGTTAAGCTTTTTAATTTTCCACAATGCATTGTATTCAATTTCCAAAGGAAGATGGCATGCTTTTCCATAGACTAGCCGATATGGGGACATCCCAAGAATGGTCTTGAAAGTTGTTCTGTATGCCCACAGTGAGTCTAGCAACTTGATGGACCAATCTTTTCTGTTTAAATTCACCACCTTCATCAAGATGGTCTTAATCTCCCTGTTAGCTAACTTAACCTCTCCACTGGTTTGAAGATGGTAAGGCGTGGCCACTTTGTGTTTCACCCCATATTTAGCTAGGAGGGTTTCAAAGGGTTTGTTGCAGAAATAGGTACCTCCATCACTGATATAGCCTTAGGGACTCCAAATCTGGTGAAGACATTCTCCTTTAAAAATTTTAGCACCACCCTATGATCATTTGTCTTACAAAGGATTGCCTTAACCCACTTGGACACATAGTCAACCCCCACCAAGATGTATGAATAACCGAAAGACGTAGGGAAAGGTCCCATGAAGTCAATGCCCCAAACATCGAATATGTCTACTACCAAAATTGGGTTCAAGGGCATCATGTTAAGACGAGTAAGCTTCTCAAGTCTTTGGCATTGATCGCAAGTTCGGCACATGGCATGAGCATCTTTGAAAAGTGATGGCCAGTAAAAACCAGATTGCAGGATCTTCATGGTTGTCTTTTGTGAAGCAAAATGACCTCCACAAGCATTTTCATGGCAGTGGTTGAGGATCCCTTATTGTTCCTCTTCAGGCACACACCTTCTGATGATTTGATCGGCACAGTATTTAAACAAAAATGGTTCTCCCAATAATAGGAATGAATTTTAGTGAAGAAGTATTTCTTGTCCTA
Source organism: Tetrastigma voinierianum (assembly GCA_016808115.1). NCBI lineage: Eukaryota > Viridiplantae > Streptophyta > Magnoliopsida > Vitales > Vitaceae > Tetrastigma > Tetrastigma voinierianum. Next base: position 897,386 of record JAEQBH010001544.1, read on the forward strand.
TGCTTTCCAATCAATTGCGATCTCCCCTATTGCTAAATAATTAGCACATGAGCACACTGTAAGTATCTCTACAAGGTCTGAGACTTAGAACCTATCATTAATGGGAGGACTGTGGAGTCATGAGCTATGGTCAATCTGGAGAGGTGATCCGCCACTACATTCTCCACCCCTTCTTGTCTTTGATTTGGAAAGCAAATCTCAGAGCAGGAACCCAATTCGAAGGCTTCCTCGCTTTAGCATCTTGTTTCGTTAATGTGTACTTCAAAGCAAGAGTGGTCTGTAAAAATAACAATGACTGATCCCACCAAGTATGTTGAATTTGTCTAAGGCATAGACCATCGCTAGCAATCTTTCTTATGGTTGTATAATTTCTCTCGCGGCTTCCATTCATAGTCTCGCTTCCTTGCTAATAAACCACATTGGGCCTTCCATCTTCTCTCTGCCCAAGAAATGTCCCAATAGCAAAATCACTTGCATCACACATTACTTTAAAGGGTAGTTGCCAATTAGGTGCTCTCACTATAGGTGCAGTAGTCGGGTGTGATTTGAGCTCCTTTAAGCTCTTTTGGCACCTTCCATCCCAAACAAATTTGGCATCCTTGACCAGTAGCTCGCAGAGGGGTTTTACAATTTTTGAAAAGTCTTTGATAAACCTCCTGTAGAAACCTGCATGGCCAAGGAATTGCCTCATTGCCTTGACATTTATGGGAGGTGGTAGCTTTGAAATAAGCTCAACCTTGGCTTTATCAACCTCGATGCCCTCGTTGGAGATGACATATCCAAGGACGATTCCTTGATTTACCATAAAATGGCACTTCTCCCAATTAAGCACCAAGTTTTTCTTAATGCATCTATTTAGAATAGTCTCAAGGTTGGCCAGGCACTCCTCAAAGGTAATCCCATATATGGTGATGTCATCCATGTACACTTCCATAATGCGTTCCACCATATCACTGAAAATACTGAGCATACACCTTTAGAAAGTGGTAGGTGCATTGCAGAGGCCAAAAGGCATTCGCCTGTAGGCATAAGTCCCGAAGGGGCAAGTGAAGGTGGTCTTTTCCTGGTCCTCCATAGCGATTTCGATTTGAAAACATCCGGAGTAGCCATCTAGAAAACAATAAAATGGGTGCTTGGAAACTCTCTTCAGAAGTTGATCCATGAAGGGCAAGGGAAAATGGTCTTTCCTTGTCACTACATTTAGTCTCCTATAATCTATATATACCCTCCAACCTGTGGTAAGGCGTGTAGGCATATCTTCTCCCTTCCCATTCTGTACACTAGTCACCCCTGACTTTTTAGGCACAACCCCGAGTGTGGCTCACCCAGTGGACCTGTCCCTAATGGGGTATATAATGTCAGCTCAGCAATCTTAGAACTTCAGCCGCGTACCACTTCGTATGAGGATTCAATCATCTCTATGGTTGCCGCACCGGTTTGGATTCTTCCTTCATGTAGATGTGATGAGTGCAAACCAAAGGGATAATTCCCTTTAAATCTGAGATTTGCCATCTAATGGCTTGTTTGCACTTCCTGAGGATTCCAAGCAACTTGCCTTCCCGCGAAAGCAGGATGAAGAAATACATAGGGGTGCATTGGTTGCCCTCCCCAAGTATGAATACTCTAATTCTGTGGGGAGGGCTTGAGCCTGCTTTAGGGGCTCTCCTCTTTCTTGCCTCTTTCAATCAACAAGGAGGATTTCTTCCTTCTTTTTCCAAGGACAAAAGCAAAGACATAAATCCGATAGCCATCCAGCTTTTTCAGAAGCTCGCCACTTCCTCTATCAATTTCCGCTTCTCGCATTTGCAGCTCGCCACACTGCTTCTTCCAAAATGGTGCGTCAATCGTACACATTCCTCTTCTAGGTCTTCCTCGAGTGAATCATGTTTTTGTCAGATGAAAATGTCGAGTTCCAATGTCATATCGCTAAATAAACCACATAACCCCGCTTTCGATCATAATGATTGCATTTGAGGTAGCTAAAAATGGCCTCCCGAGTATAATGGGCACATAATCGGGCTCCCACATTTCATTACTAAACTGCAAGATTACAAACAACAAACCACCTGCAGTAGAATTTGTCCACTTGTACCAAAACATCTTCAATAGTGCCCTCGAATTTTTATCGACTCCGCCCAAAGACAAGGTGATACAGGGGTTTCCACTTCCAAGCCCCAACTGCTTATTTCAGACTGAGTAGGGTAACAAGTTGACACTGGCCCCCAAATCTAGTAATGCCTTCTCCACACAAGTTCCTCCAATGTTCACTGATATGGTAGGACACCCTGGATCTTTGTACTTCACTGGAGTCTTGCATCAGAGGATGGCACTCACCGCTCCGGGTCGCCAAAAGGCCTTCTTTTTCACATTTAGTCCTCTCTTTACAGTGCATAAGTCCTTAAGAAACTTAGCATAGGTTGGAACTTGTCTTAATCACGCCTAAGAGGGGAATGTTGAATTTCAATTCGCCTCAACACTTCAAGAATCTCGCTTGGTTGTTCACCCTTTTGCCTTCTTAAGGCTTCGAGGAAATGGTGGAAAGTGCTCTTCTTCATCATGTCTTCCTTGATCACTATCCTTTCCGGCTCCTCATTTTATCCTTCTTTAGCTTCATCAAGTGGTTTAGGCATTGGTTGCTCAAATTTTTTACCACTTCTCAAAGTGATAACTACTTTTACTTTATCCATCTTCTATAAACTTACCGGGCACTAGCTACCCGGTGTGGATTCCCCTGGGACCTCAATGGGTTTCAGGAAGGAAATTTGCCCTTCCTACACTTGTTGTCGATCAGAGCCTCGAGATGGAATACTACAGGTTGTCAAATTTTTGGGCAATTTCATTCTGGAACCCATCTATTCTCTCTTGTCTCACAAAGTAAGCTTTCCACAACAAGTCAACCTCCGATCTAACCCGCATGATTCACGCTTCTCGTTTCCACAAAGTTACCCACCACTTCTTAAGGTTTAGGATGGCTTGCTCAACCGAGAAGTTGGAAGTCAGGCTGCAATGGCTGAGAGTTAAGTATATCGTGGAGGAGTAGGAAGCAGTATACACTGTGGGAGGTTTTGGTTTATGAGATATTTCGAGTGATTTCTCCAAATAAATAGGCAAGCCACACGATTTAAAGACAGCTGGATGGTTTAACTTCATCATCAATGATTCTGAGTTCACTAATATCTCCTCACGCAGGAAAACATGACAATGTTCTTAGATGTTCAAGGACCCAATAAATGAAGCATGGCTTGTTTGCTAATGTGAAACCTCAAATACTACTTGCACCTCATGTTTCTATTTCCAGCTTCTTTTCCAACCTTCTAGTTAAGGTGGAAACTGTTTTCATGTCCATGTCCTCTGTAAAGAGAGCACATGCCACCCTCAGATTGGATTGGGTCTCATTCTTTCCATCTCCCTGGGTTAGGCTCATCCCAACTTTGAAGCTTCAAATATACATAATCTGGGGAAATCCAAAGCTTCCTCTGGATTTTTGCTCAAGAAATCTCCTCCACACATAGTTTCTAGCAATTACTTCATGGCAGGATAAATTCCATTATAAAAGTAGCTGACCAGCAGCCATGTGTCAAACCCATGGTGAGGATAAGCATTCAGTGCTTCCATATACCTCCCAAAGATGCATGAATTTTTTCATTTTCAATAGTCGAGAAGGTGGACATCCGCTTCTTCGTGATCGTTTGCTCTATGAGAGAAGAATTTCTTTAAAACTTAGTAATGTATCTTGGGTCTAATTTCGTATGCTCTCAAATTTCAAGGAGTTTGAAGCAATTTTGGCCCCATCCCTCAATGTGAAAGAAAAAGTCAAGCCACATTAGATCCACTCGTGACATTCTCCTGGTTGCAAGCCGCAGACTCTCCTCAAATTTCCTTATGCGCGAATAAGGGTTCTCTCTCTCCATGCCATGAAAAGTGGGAAGGAGTGGTACAAGGTAAGGCCTAACAACCATTTGCTCAGTTAGAGGCACAATGCAGGAGGGTGCACTCATCCGAGGAGGGTGTATGTGGTCCCTCATGGATCTATATGCATCGTGATTCTCATTTCCACGCCGCTAACTTGTTCTTTTCAGTGGAGGTTCCATTGTGTTAAAATTAAGGCTCAATTCATAACTGATTCTGCGGGAATTCTTGATTTTTACTAATTCGCTTCAATTCCTAAACCATTGAACATAAACCTCACATGAAAACATGAGACAACACCAAAGAAACCAAAACACTCATCAAAAGGGTTAGTGTTAGCTAAGGAAAAAAAATAAAAATAAAAATAAAAAGGTATAAACAGTATAATGAAATTAAGTAACCTAGTAGTAAACTGCTAGAAATAATGAAAAGAGAAAAGAAATTCACCAGAACTTGTGATGAGGATCATAAGTGTTTAGCATATTGTCTGCACTAAGGCACCATCCCTGGCAACGGCGCCATTTTGATTCGCATTCAAACCCAGCGGGTGTTCTTAAATCAAACAATATTTATAACCTAACACCTCGTATTGGTGTAGCATAGCTACTATAGTATAATGGTTCTAGGATCATCCACAAAGATGTGTCTTTCTGTGTAAATGATCACAAGAAGGTTAAACTGCAAATTCATTTTTGATTTTGCCATATAAAAAGAGTGGATTGTGGGTGAAAACTAAAAGTAAAATTAAGTAAAATGTAAGAAATCCTTGATGTTAGGTCATCAGGTTTAGGTTCCTAGAGCAAATGAGGGTTTCTCAGGGTCTTTTCCTTGCATTGGGGATAGTAACATATCTCCTTAACTCACCTTCCAATAGCTAATAAATGATAACTAACGAACATCACTGGATCTAGCAATAAGCATCCACTGAGCCCTGAAAGCTTACCAAGTATTGACCATTCAAGGTGACTCGATGGGATCTAAACCTAGAGTTTAAGGAAAACACATAAATGTCAGTGAATACCTGTGTTTAAAACATGAGAACCCTTCATTTGCCTCAGGTTCCTTTACCCCGTGCCCTTTACTTCAAGGACGGAGGGGGTTTAGCCTCTCATCCTCTGAGTTGTCATCCTCAGAGGTTGTTTGGCTAGTGAGAAAATGAGAGAAAATGAAAGAAAACGAAAAGAAAACTGGAGTTTGTTCAACAAGCTTCCCCAAAGTTCAATAATGAAAAGTTCGATTCTTTACAAAGTGTTGTTTGAGCATTACATATCACCAAAAATAATACAAATTACCAAAATAAACAAAGTTGAATACTATTACAAGAATAAAATGGGAAGAAAACAAAAAAAAAGTCAAAAAGTCGAAAGCAAAAAAGGGTAGGAGATTTCACATTGCGAAATTTCACAAGCAAAATTGTTCTGTTTTCTGCCTGCCTTCTAGTTTGCCTTCTGGTTCTATAGCTCTGAGTTCCAATGATTTCTTCATGCTCGAGCTGCATCCCTATCTTTAATATATATAGCTGTGAAAACTACAAAAATTGCTATAAAATTTATCAAAAGCATTGTTGTGTCCTTAATCTGACAATTTGGAGTTAATTTTAACTCCATCACTACGCAAAAAGTGTTAAAACCCTGGGATTGTTAAGAGTATGAAAAATAACACTATTTCAGGTAGTAATCCAAGAGTCTTGAAGTGTCTCCCATTCGGGATGATCACCCCGCCTCGCCCATATACGCTACATTACAAATCCTCTTACTTCTTCCTGTTAGAAAGAAGGTTGGCTCTCCCTCCTCTTGTCTTTAACACCCGCATCCCGAATGCTCCGTGTGTCGTCCACCTCTCTCTTAATGTCAATAGTTGTCTTGACCTTCAAGTCCATGTCTTATGTGAGAGTCTTATACCTACTCCTGATAGGCAATTTGCACCATCCTCGAACCCTTTTCACTCGCCATGTCCATGGCCACATAGTTATCAGCGAACAGTTAACCTAATGAACTTAGCCAAGGTCTAAGCACTTCATCGCTCCTTGTTTCGCCTAGAACTCCCGAGCTTTTATATGCCAAGCAGACGCCAGGAAATACTTACCCTTGAAAAGCTCACAGAATTCTTCCCATGTCATTGCCTCTAAGTTCCTTAAGGCTTTAACCTAATCCCGCCATACTTGGGATTCACTTTCTAGTTGGAATGCAGCTAGTCTTATCCTCATGGCATCGGAGGTGATCTCCATAGCCTCTAAGATCTTACCAACTTGTCGAAACCAATGATCGGCTTCCATCAAGTCCCCTCCTCCCTTAAAGGTTGGGGGATGATGTGCCTTAACCTCTGGAGGTTACTCAGCCACTCCTTGGCCCACAGTTGCACTAGCCTGTGCAATGGTGGTAGCCACCGACACTCACCTCGCACAATGGCAATAGTCACAAAGACCACAGCCTCTATGAAGGCTCACTGACAAAGGCCTGCGGGCTGGCTTGTAGCCCGCCCACCGCCTGTCCTCTCTCGACCTCAGTCATCTACATGTCGATAGCAATTTAGTCAGTCATACGTAGTGGTATCCCAAAGAAATAGGGATCAAGTATAAACTTCGAGATTTCTCTCCTGTCTAACTAGTAGTGCAACGCCACTACCACGTATTATTTACATCCCGAACCATCCCGTTCATTATATTCCCAAACACCTAAGGTTATGTTTTCTAACCCTAGTGTTCCTCTTTTCCATATACACTTTACCATGTATATTATTCACACAACACACAACACACAATGTAGCATATTAAGCACCAAACATGAAATGCACAATGAATGTAATGGTCTGTAATCTATGCCCATCGCTCCCAGTAATCGCATACCCAGGCTCGATACCAAGTCGACCCATCAACCCGTTAAAACCCATGGATATCTGCAAATCTTATTACCACACCATTGTGTCCATTCATCGGGATCCATTTATCCATCTTCTTACAAATAAACATGCAAGGACATATGCATATTAAAAAAGTCCATATGTCTTTAAATTACAATTCTTTTATACACAAATACATGTGAGGCTAGTTTGCCCAAAAGATTTTACAAAAAGAATTATCAAAGCCACATGTCGACTTTCTTCATCCTTGCAGTTCTAAATTAGAGCCGCCCATCGGTGCATGTCCCGCACCTGAAATATTTTTCCCATATAGGGTGAGCCACGCTCAGTATAGAAAAATTTTACAATGGCTACTTGTCACCTATGTGCGCATGCAATGTTCACCTTACATTCACATCAACAATCCCAAACAAGAATATGCAATACTATGTCGAATTTGCCATGTCATTGCTAGCGAAATGAAGTATTTAGCACTCCACTCATGCACCATACCAGAGTCTTTACCAACTCCCATCATACCCGAGTCTTTACCGACTTCTACCACACAATGTGATACCAATGTGTGATAAAATCTGTCATTGATGGATTACATCCAATAATCATTTTCAAACAAAATTCGTTTATTTATAAACCAAAAACTTTTTGGATGTTACATCTCAAATAATCATTTCATTTACAAAAATCAAAAGTCTTTTTCGAAATAAATGTAATTTTCAAGGTTCACCGTAGGCTCGCGTGACACCTTCCAACACCTTGAATGGCCAACGCTTGAGGTCCGAATCCGGGGCCGAGCCTTTCACCCGAGTGAGTATCTAGCCCTTCTTATTATTACCCGACACAATTTCTTACCATTTCATGCAACCATGCGACTCTATTGGACTTCATCCAACGGTACCGAGCCCACCAATCAATCGCCTAATGTAGTGTTGATTCTAACCATGCACTCACACCCATTTAATGCGATGTTTCTGTCCATATGCAATGCGATGCGCCATTGCATGTCATTGTCATGTCCTATATGCAATGCATGCCACATGGACAATCTAAACCATACATTACATCATATATCATGGACAATCATATCAACATGCATATAATTTTCATATAAACGCACATCCAAATGTCAATACATTAGTACACATATCAACATTTCATCACATCAACACCAACCAAGCAAGTCATTACAAGATCAAGTAATAACACCTTTGAAAATCAAGGCCAATTGTGACATATAGATGCCCATAAAACAACCCACAATAACCTGTAAAAGACCTATATAACAGGCCCCAAACAAGCCATACATAGGTTTCAAACAGTCCCCAGCAACTTTGCCGCAGGAACTCTCAGGTTTGCCTGGGCAAACCCCACCTTAGCCTAAGCGGACCAGTGTGTTCCACCATCTTGCTCCTGGGTTCGCCTAGGCGAACCTCTCTCTCGCCTAGTTGAGCCCCTTCGCCTAAGCGAAGAGCCAATCTTCCTGAAGAAGATTCCTGTCTTCGCCTAAGTGAATCTCAATTTGCCTAGGAGAAGAACATTGAGTTGAAACTCAAAAATCCCAGTTCTCAACCCCCAAACAGCCCCTCAATCCGCCCAAAGGTAGAAAATATACTCAAGTAGGAAGGATTCCTACCTCTTAGAGTGTGGAAACACCGATAGGAAATCTCGTAAACACTTCTTAACCCAAAGACTACGATTTTCCCCAAATCTCCTTCATTGGATCTTCGGTGAAATCCATCGTTCTAAATACTCACACGTACCCCTCGTCAATGCGATGAACTTTCTTTCTTGACTTGACGAAATCCAACCAACAGAACTCCGAGGATCGAAGAAAGAAGCTTAGACTCTTTCTTCCTCTCCTCTCCCTCTCTCTCGTGTATCGAACATGGGAAGAAAAGAAAAATGGCTCCCTTTTCTTTTATCCCCGCCACCTTTCACTTATTGTCTAAGTGAGTGGCTCACATCGTGCCACGTGTCCGCAACTAGTCCAGGTTCATTTATGCCCCAAAACGATTTATTTCATCCTGATCGAAGTTCAAATTCTTTTAAATACACTTTACTTAAATTATTTCCCAAAATCTCATTGTTGGGTTTTACCGGACACTTGTCTCCTCAAAAATCGTAAAAATCCGACTACCTTGAAATTCGACGAAATTTGTCTGGGTAACTAACTAGGTTTTGCGAGACGAATCCAAATTGTCATTATCCGAGATCTAGAAAATTTCGACTGGCAAAGATGTACCGTAGCGATAATTTACCGTTTTCCCCTTTTTCGAAAAATTTCAAATTTACCTGGGTTTTACATTAGTCATTTTACACATTTAAGTAGCTATCAGCTATCAACTATCAGCTAAATATTACCAAACACATTCATACAAACAGCTAATAGAATCAGCTAACAACAAATAGCTAAGCTATCAGTTATCCGTTAATTACCAAACAAGGCTGGAATTTAATTCCATTTTTATTTTCGTCGATTTTTTTTCCTTCTACTTATACTTCATATTCTCTTTCATTTGATTTTCCCTCAAATTTTTCGAGAACAAATGTATCCCTAAAGAAAATCAAATGTAAATAAAATTACTTTTTCGACATCATATAAATAAAATTACCTTAAAACTTACAAATATAAATAAAATTACTTAAAAACTTACCGATTCTTAAATATTTTTTCTTTATATTAATGGGTTAAAATAAAAAAATTTGTTTGAAGTAGTAAGTAAAAATAATATACATCATGTCTAAGTCAAATAGTAGAGCTGCCCAATCGTTAAAATACGTATAGCAAGATATGAAAGGCGATCCTAAGTTCGTAGTTTAATGAGACAATTTACTACCTTTTAAATTATAAATGTATTAAAAAAGTAATTAAAAATAATATGTGAGATGTAATTCTATTTTTATTTTTCTTCATTTTTCTTTCCTCCCAGTTTTTCTCCATAATTTATTTCTTTTGCATTTTCTTTAGCATTTTTTGAAACCAAACATAAACCTAAATTAACTCTAATGGGGCAAATTGGAAGCACAAATCACTTAAATAGTTTAATAAAAATTATATTTTATTTTGAATTAAAACATATAGGTTCAAATCCTAATAAAAAAAAAAAATTTAAAAATTCCCAAAATTTCGGGGGGCATTTGCCTAGGTCCACCCCTGTTTATGAGACAACCAAAAAAAAAGAATCATGAAAAGTTTTTTTTTCCTTTCCGGAACCAAACACAACCTTAATGATAAGAAATTATAAATGAAAATTTCAATGCACGTCAAGACTAACAATAAGACATTAGGTGGAAGTAAATGTCAAGACTATAAACTTGCTGATAAGTATTGTTTTTAGCTTTTTATTTTATGAACGAACGTGTGAGATATTTTAATGCAGTTCCTTTTTTTTCTTTTTTTCTTCTTTTTTAAATTTCTTTAAACAGATGGACGAATGGAAAGGGGCGCATGCGATGGGGGAAAATAGCACAACATACATGGACACAACACCATGGGTATGGTGTAACTCATCAGTGTAATCACATGGACTATAGTTAGGTCACGTGGTATAAACTTGATCGCCTTAGGTTTAAAGGACTAGCATTGTTACCATACATTAGTGGAAGTCAAGAATGTTCATGACTATAGTAGGAAGAGTCATTGGGTTGCGGACATACTAATAAATGTTGCTTTGTAACGTAATGGGGTTTACGGGTGCTTGAGGATCCTCCTAGGGTCTCCAACGGGTTGGGCTGTTCGGCACGGAGAAATAAGGCATGGACCTAGCTCGGGTTGGGTTTATAGGCCCATTAACCGGTTAATGGGCTGGATCAGACCAAATTTTGCATTAAGGCCCATAGCCCAGGTGCCTAGCCCACGAGCCTTGTACCAGACGGGCCTAACGAGCTTAGGGCGTGTAGACTGACATACCCAAAAATTCAAACCATATTTTAAAAAAAAAAAATTAACCCTTTCTTCTAGTTTAGATTTAATGCACCAACTAAATTGTATCTATATGTGACTTATATTATAAAATTTTAATAAAGTACATATTATAAATAGAGTTACATATTATATTTAAAAGAAAAAAATAACATAGGAATAAGGGATGGGCCTATCAGGACGGACTTATGAGTGGGCCTATGGGAGGGCCTAAAAGCCTATGGACTGGGCCTAAAATTAAGCATGTAGCTCAACCCTCCTAAAAATAGGCTCGAGCAGGGTTTGGCCTGCTCGAGCTTGAGCCAGGGTATAGCACATCGGGTCGAGCTAGGCCTGAAGAGGGCCCCGGGCTTTTTGGAGTTCCCCAGATCATCTTCCTTAATGATAAATGCTAATGATAAAAGCTTAAAACATAATAGAAAGGCGGTCGGGAATTCTCTAATCAAAGGGAGAAGAGAGGGGTGGGAGAAAGAAAAAATGAGCTTTATACGACATGGGACTAACACTTATGAAGGAAAAGAACTTTGAATGGTTCAAATTGCAAATTGAACCGAAACCGTAATATTAGGTTTTGTTGGTTTTAGTACTTTGAACGATTTGGATCGAATTGTAATTTTTTCAAACCGACGCACAGCCTGGACACACATGTCAAACAGACCCACGATGTGGCCTAATAAGCACTATAAAACCCTTGGCCTCTACTTTGAATCCAAAAAGTATTGGGAGTTTAAAACAATGCATGAAATGATTTTCTAAGATTTATCTTACCTGAAAATATTTAAAGAAAATAAAATATGATCAAAATTTTACATATTTTTAAATTTTAGTACCTTAAATAATGAAAAGTAGTGAATAGTTAAATTTTAATAAACCATATATAATTAATTTATTAAGTTTAAACCTTCTTTTTTTTTCCTCAAAATTATTTTTTCTTCCAATTTTCCTCCAAACCAACGGGCCGGGCAACCCAGCACGGAGAAATGAGGTCCACGACCGGGCTTGGACTGGGCCTATAGGCACGTTGACCGATTAACAAGCCAGATCATACCAAACTTTGCATTTTTAAGGCCCACAACCTAGGCGCCCAACCCACGAGCCTTGTACTAGACGGGCCTAGCGAGCCTAGGGCGTGCAGGCTTGACAAGCCCAAGAATTAAAACCATATTTTTTCAAAAAAATTTAACCTCTTCTTCTAGTTTGAAATTTAATGCACTAATTAAATTGTATCTATATTTTACTTATTTGATAAATTTTTAATGAAGTAATATTATAAATAGAGCTGATTTCATTATATCAAAAAATAAATAAATAAAATAAACAATGGATATGATGTTTCATCAAGACGAAGCACTGTGGGCTGTCTATGGGCAAGCTTGAAAGCCCAGACCGGAAATTTCCCAAAACGAAACATATAACTTCAGTCTTAGAAAATGGGCTCGAAAGTGTGGTTAACACGCCGAAGCCGAATTCTACTTATAACACGTCGTGCCAGGCTTTTTTATCCCTAGATCATCCTCTTAGGTTTATGTATATTCTTAAGGAAGATGTAATTGACTTTTCTTGGCTTAGAAATGTTCCTATTGTGAACTCTTAAGTTGTATTTTTCTAGGTTTTCACTTGTCCTTGAATCAAAGAAAAAAAAAAATATATATATATATATATATAGCAATATAGACCATAGGCGAATGAAAAGGACTTATTACTAACGTCAAGTTATAAGCACGTGGGCCAAGAAATGGCTTGGTACATATGCGTTGTCCAGAGATATAAATTACAGAATGAATGATGAATATGGTTTTTTTTTTTTTTTTTTTTTTTGTCCCTAGGCATATAAATGATGTTTCTTACTTGACAGTGAGATGGCACATGGTAGGTATATTGGCACTAGGCCAAGCCCAAGTAAGGAGTTGTTCAAGGGCTAATGCCAGTGGGCTGAGATAGTCTAGCCTAGGGCTAATGCCAGTGAGCTGAGATGAGATAGTCCTACTAAGTTGGGGGTGTAATCGAGTTGAGTCAATACAAAACTAAACTCGAGCTTGACTTGATTAAAAAACTCAATCTCGAACTCGATCAAGTTTTATTAAGATGTTCCAAACTTGCCTTGAAAAATAGTTAAGCTACTCGAGATCGATTCAATTAATAAAATAGTAAAAGTCAGTTAAGCTTACGAGTATCTGGAGTAGCTTGACTCGTTTACACCCTTATACTAGACACAACTCGAGCATAATTCTTGAAGGAAATGGAAATGGACATGTGGCAAGTAGAGGTGCAACTAAGCCCTTAAGACTATGTTTGGTTCCCAAAAAATGCTAAAAAGAGATTGAAAGATAATCAAAAAGACAAAAAAAAAAAGTAAATAAAGGAATATAAAAAATTTCTTTTATTTAGTTATTCATGAAAATTTTAAAGGAAATAATAAATCTATTTTATATTAATTTTTCACGATTTTAATTTTTTTTTCTTATTTCATATATTATAAGGGCATTATAATCTAAAAATATACATGTATAATTGCGAATAAAATATTACAAAGACCAGCTTTTCTTTCAAAAAGTTTTAAGGAAAGTAAATGGGAAAATAATACCGTATTTTCCTTAGCATCTTTTTTAAAAAAAATTCCTTCATATTTTGCATGGCCTCCAATGTGACGCCCTAAATCCCGAGGGTCCGTTTAACCTGTCAACCCGTAGAAGATTCGTGGATGTCAGGTAACCCGACACCACACCATTGAGTCCCCTTTTTCCGGGACCCAAGATCTAACAAAAATCTGGTAGAGTCTCCTTTGTATGGGATGGGGGGTTCTACCCAAAATATAATCTGTGCAATTACATGGCAATATGACTTAAAATTATACAACAACCTCACTGGGTCCATACAAGTAAAAATGGCCACGTAAGGCTCATTTATCCATACCAAACATATAAGCACATGACTATAAAACCATAGTCCATAAGAGTTTAAATTACATCACTCTTATACAAAACATATATCAAAATTAAGCATGCTAATACATGTTTTACAAAATATAAATCAAAGCCACAATCCGGCTTTCTTCTCAATATCGGCCTCTAATGAGCACCGTCTCCCTGCACATTCCCCTGCACTCGAAAGGGGTCCCATGACTTAAAGCGAGCAATGCCCAAGATAACAAACTATAGCTGCTACTCCCCACTTAAGCCAGCACATGCAATTGGCCATGCAACAAATAAACACTCCTCCGTAAGATGTCATCCTAGAATGGAAACTCTACATGTCATGAATGAGATGCGACTCAACATGTCTCATGTACCGAGCCCTTACCGACTTCCTCTTAAACCCCGAGTCCCAACCCGACTCCCTCACACATGCTTATACCTAGAGTGAGAAACTCATCATTAGTATTTCAACCAATGGCCCTTTATCCAAAACAAAAGCTTTTTGTTTTATAAATCAAAAACATTGGACAATCTCCGAAACCGCTTTAAAACAAAAGCATTGAACAATCTCCGAAACCGCTTTAAAACAAAAGCATTAGACAATCTCCAAAACCGCTTGACTCTTTAGGATATTGTCCTTAAACCAAGCCCACACCATCAACTCCATACACAGTGTTGATTTACAATCATGAAGACCGTGGAGCTTTATTGGACATCGTCCAATGTATCGGGTCCACCACCTGTTCACCAAGAATGGTGAAAGACAACAACCATGCACTACCACCCGTTTTAAGCGATGTCCCCATGCATATGAAATGCAATGCAAATGTGGCATTGCCTATTCATATCATGTAATGAGTGTTATATGCATATATGCCTACTCATGCATATTAACTCATGCATCAATTGGACATTTATATCACTGAACACATAAATTCCAATTTAAATCATATAATTCATGCCAACATACCTAACACACATACATTGACATCTAAAAGTCATCACCAATCGGGTAATGACTTACTTTATCCTCTAGGTCTAATTGTGACATTATGTCCGCCAATAGCCTACAACCAAGCCATGTAATGGCCTCAATCATACACAAACTCATGCATTTCCCTAAGCCTCATGAATAATTATAACAACATGCATATAATTACCAAACAACATACACCAATTTCAATATATTAAACCACGCATATCATCACAACAAAGCAATTTGCACACTCGGTGCTACAATCAAATTTTCGAAAAATATGTGGGCACCAAATGCCATTCACAGGCATATGGCTAGATTCTAGACTCAAGGAGATTTCCATAGAGTCCAAGAACACCAAATTTGGAGTCCTAACGAAGGAGTTATGCAAGTTGCAAGCCATGAAGAAAATCAACAACATTGCAGCACTTGTAGCAGTAGAGGCTACAGTATTTTGTCATTCTAGGACATAATATGAGCTCACCCCCATTAAGCTATATATTGATAAACTTTACACTCAAAGATCTTTCCATAGAATCCAAGAACGTGCAAATCGGAGTTCGGACGATAAAGTTATGGCCGTCTAAAGTTAAAGGCTTTACATGAACAATGTCCTATGCAGCAGATTTTTTTTTTTTTTTTTCTTCCTTTTGGTGCTCAAAAGCACCATCCAAACAGCCCCTAGGGCTCAACCAAGACCAAAACGACTCCGAGATGGAAAATAAACCCGAGTAGGAAGGTTCCCTACCTCTTGGAGCGAAGACGAAGCTTTTTGAAGACCCCGGCTCGAATCCACTACCCGAACTTTCCGCCTCAGACTACCTAAAACTCCTGATTTTGGTATCCACACGTTGCCATCGGCGAGTACTCCGACTTTAAGTCTCGTCCGACGTGAAGACTCCACCACCAACTCAGATCTTGTAGAGAAGCGGAGCTCTCTCCTCTCTCCCTCTTCTCTCTCTTTCTCTCTGTCGGTTTCTGCCACAAATGGCCCTCCTTTCTCCTTTTTGTTCTAACTTCATTTAACTTACTAGTGTGGCCCACTTCACACCACGTGTCCACTCTGGTCCCAGGTTCATTTATGTCACAAAACGATTCATTTATTGCTCAATCATTTTAAACAACTTAAATTTCAAGCCATTTCTTCCCACTTCGAAATTTTCGTAAAAATCCCGTCCCTAGAGTCATTGACGACTCACCACCCAGAAAATTGTAAAAAATTCCGACTGTCTCAGAATTCAAGGAAACTTTTCTAGGTCACTAGATTTTGCGAGACGAATCCAACGACGTAGTCTATTTTGTCATTCGATATCTAGAAAAATTTCCAAGTTTCCCTGAACCATTCTAGCAATTTATTATTATTTTGCCATTTTTCCTGAAAATTTATAATTTTCTCGGGTTTTACATTATTCCCCCCTTAAAAGAATTTTGTCCCGAAATTCCCACACACATACACATCAAATCACATGCATATGCAACCGTACATAATCACTTGCATATAAACTAGTCATTTAATCACCAAACGACTCAAACAACGACTTCATCCTTAAACTGTAAATGTTGCTCTTTCCAAACCTCCTGTTTCCAATAACACCATTGAATTTCTCACGGTCTTGCATCGCAAAACCTAATCCCGACTATCCATTATACGCACATGTCCCTCCTCGAATGTCCCATCTATATCAACAATAAGCTCACCCCAATCCACTATATGAGTCAAATTTGGAGTGTATTTCCAGAGCATGGAGACATGGAATACCTCATAGACACCTGATAAACTCGGCGGTAATGTCAACCAATACGCAACTATGCCCACCCTCTCTAGTATCTCGAAGGGCTCGATGTATCTCAGCGGTAGCTTCCCCCGCTTACCGAACCTGACCACTCCTCTCTTAGGCATCACCTTCAAGAAAACATGATCACCTACCTCAAATCCTGCAGGTCGACGCCGGCCTCGTCTCGCTGCAGCCTCTCACGACTCGAGCCATGAGAAAGACACGCTTCCGTATCAAATCCACCTTCTCAAAGGTGTCTCTAATCAAATCTGGACTCGTGATACACCTCTGTCCAACAAATCGGAGATCGACATGGCCTCCCATACAAAGCCTCATAGGGTGTCATTTCGTATACCGCCTCGATAACTGGTCAAGGCGCGAACCCACTCCAAGAAAAATGCTCCTCCCAACTACCCTTAATGTGAAACCCCGAGAAAATCCAATTTTCTCAAAAATGGCAAAATCGTAATTTCGGTAAAAATCCAAAATTTTTCTAGATCTCGGATGACGAAATGGACTTCACCGTTGGAATCGTCTCGCGAAATCTAGTTACCACGTCGAATTTCGTCGAATTCCAAGACAGTCGGAATTTGCACGTTTTTCGAGGAAACGAGCGTCGTGTAGGACACTTAGCGAAATTTGAGTGGCACACAGGGTGCCACGTGTCAAGCTCCAGTTCAGTCAACTTGAGCTCAAGGTGGGGCCCACGATGACACATGGCATGATGTCATTGGGTTGAAAAGTCAAAATCCAAGAGAATTTGATATGCTTTTAATTTGCACTCATAAATCAAAAAGACAAAAGAGCTGCCAATAGCCTGGGTTTGCCTTCTCAAATTTGAAGACAAAAAAGAGGCCAAAACGTAGATAAGGAAAATGAAAGTGTATGCTAGGTTGATATTTTTAGAGAGAGAAGGTGTCACTTTCTCTTAGATTTCAGAGATCTGACCGGCTTGATTCTTCGAAATGAGAAGGAAAGTCGTTTCACGCGGCAAGGATAATTGCACTTTATTTTAAGGAATGACAAAAATCCGGTGCAGGGTTTCATCCTACTGCTTTACTCTCGCTTAAAGCACTTGTTGACGCTTGAGCCGATTGGAGTGCCGTGAGGGGGTCGTTGATCACCCCAAATCTCGACCGAAATGCTAGAATTTTTGAACCCACTTGCGTAGCCTGTGATCGTGCACGGGCTGTTCGTTGTTAATTGTATAAATTATGTATTAAATTGTGTTTTCAGGTGTACGAGGGCCTGAATGGCTATGGAAATTCTGGGCTCCACCAAGAGGAACCGATGGAAGGAAATGGGCTGCCCGGACAGCCCACTCGTTGCTTGGGACCGTGAAAACAATCTGCTTGTGTGAAATGGACCAAAACGTCCATGTGTCGGGTGTCAAATCGATTTAAAACGAATTACGCAGACGTGCTGAAATAGATATAGGTTAAGACATGATTTTAATGTGTTAACATTCATGACACAATTATATGGAATAAAATCAGGTTGTGTCATTGGAGATGATATTGTAAATTGCCCAAGTGAGCCAATTTGGGAGTTGGTTGATCAAAGAAATTAATAGGTTAATGCTTGATGTGTTAACAGGTCACAATTATATGGAATATAATTGTGTGTAGGCCATCGAGATGAGATTATGATTTGCTCAAGTGTTAAATCGGGTGATGATTGATGTGTTGAATTTGCGATGTGTAATTGTAATTGATTGAGAATATGCATACTGACATATCAGAGTAAATGGTTTTGAAACTACATAATGCATTTTCATACACCGCAACCCAGGTTTAGTGCGAGTGCACGACATGATTTTTGTAAAAACGGGCATGGTTGCGAAAGGAATTTCACAGATGATATTCTGGATAATTGTCAGAGATGGGCCAACAGATCAGATCGGATGAAGACCATGACTGCTTCTGGAAGCTCACCAACCAATCGGGTCTCTGGGAGGGTAGTCCCATATTATTTCACCGAATATTTTTAGTATATTTCTCAAGAACAACAAGATTTGTTTTGAAAATGATTATTTTCTCATACATGGCTTATGCAAGTGTGAGTGAGTCGGTGAGGACTCGTGGACATGGGTAAGTGATCATGAGACATTCAAGTAGGATCACATATTTACTTAAGTGCGTGTTTATTTGGAGCATCAGATACGCACTTGTTGCAAAGAACCCATTTGGGGTGATTCCACTATTGAGCATTAGCTCACCCTGTCGAGGGATTATATTTTTCAGGCAATGTGGAGTCGAGGACTACCATCATAGAGGTCGTTATAGAAGAAAGCCTGTCAGGGTTATGATGCTTTTTTGATATAACATGTATTAGAATTTTAGATTTTATTATACGTTTGTATAAGTGCAATAATCAACTATCAATTATCGTAGATAATTCAATATAGTTTGCGGCTATTTGTTTTATGAGTATTGGTTTACGAGCCCAAGAGGCATTTTATTGTGTATGAGTCTCATGACACGAGACATATAGATTCATGTGTCGACGGTAGCCAACCTGACAACCCGGGTTTGGGGCGTCACACTTAAGATCCAGGACACATGCTTCCAACATGTCCTCTAAAACTTGTATAGTCCTCTCCGATCAAGATTATCTGTCTTTGGCGGAAAATAATGCCTTATCATCAACTCGTGGTTCCCATAGTCTCCGGGAAACTCTTCCAAAGCGAGTCAGAACCTAGGGATCCCTGGTCCGATACAATAGAAACTGGCAATCCATGTAACCGGACAATCTCTCGAATGTACAACCTGAAGAATTTTTCCAGTGTGAAGGTCATCCACACGACCAGAAAATGTGTCGACTTAGTGAGTCGGTCCACTATCACCCACACCGCATCATGCTTCCGCTTTGTTCGTGGCAAGTGAGTCACAAAATCCATCATGATATGTTCCCACTTCCACTCTACTACCTCCAATGGCTAGAGAAGCCCTATTGGCCTCTGGTTCTCAGCCTTTACCTGCTGACTCGTGAGACATCGTCGAACAAAATCCCCAACGTGTCTCTTCATCCCCGCTCCAGCACATCGGGCGACGGCGATCACGGTGACATCTTTGTGTCACCAGATACGTGAAATCGAGAGCAATGGAACTCCTTGAGGATCTCCTCTCTCATATCTGTCAACTGGGGAATCACAACCCGTCCCTTATACCAAAGACTACCATCTATGTGAATGGCCCAGCCTTCGTCACCCGCACTTAACTATACCCGGTCCTTGATGGACACTATCTTTATGTCCTGCCCCTAGAACTCAATAACTCTACTCAAGTAGTGGTAGGCGTAATGTTAAACTCCCTATGACACCCCGAAAGACTTCAGATAGTATCCCAACCGCCCTATAACCTCAAGCATCTACCACCCTGTGAGTTACAATATTAATACCCCCGTGACTTCCGGGATCGAGCGCTGCCACCACCACATTTGCCTTGCCAGATTTAATACAGCGGTTTCATAATCCTTCAGATACTCCATCCATCTGTGTTGCCTCATGTTGAGATCCCGCTGTGTAAAGATATACTTCAGCCTTTTATGGTCTGAAAACACCTTGAACTGCTCACCATATAGGTAGTGGCGCCAAATCTTCAAGGCGAAGACTATGGCCGCCAACTCCATGTCATGCGTGGGGAATTCCGCTCATGATTCTTTAACTACCGAGAACCATAAGCTACTACCCTCCTAGACTGCATCAAAACGCATCTTAGACCGTCCTTCGAGGCATCACAATACACTACGTGACCTTGTCCCCTGGGGACTATCAAAATATGAGCTGTGCAGTTCCATTTTTCACTTCGAATGTCTTCTCACACAAGTCATTCCACTCACCACCTCCTTCCGGTTAATCTCGCCATAAATTTAATCGAGAAAAGCTCATCAATGAATCTCCTGCAATACCTCGCTACCCCAAGAAACTATACGTGATCTCAAAGACTAACTTCGCCTCTCCTAACTCATAACCGTCGACCTCTCCAGTCCACCGATACACTAAGTCACACTACGCGGTCCCAAGAATCTCACCTCGCAAGCCAAACTGCGACTTATCGAATCTCGCGCTCAACTAATGTTTTTTGAAGGCCTGGAAAACAATCCTCAAGTGATCCTCATGCTCCTCCTCAAACTGGGAGTAGATCAAAATGTCGTCCACAAAAACTACGACGAACTGATCTAAGTAGGGTTGGAATACCCTATGCATGAGATCCATGAATGCCGCTGGAGCAATCGTCAAGCCAAATGGCATCACTGTGAACTTGAAATGCCCTTACCGCATCCTACACGCTGTCTTCGGAATATCCACCTCCCTAACTCTCAACAGATGATAACCGATACGAAGATCTATCTTGGAATAGACCTGTGCCCCTCTCAGCTAATCAAATAAATCATCAATCTTCAGTAAGGAGTACCGATTCTTGATCGTAACCCTGTTCAATTGTCGATAATCAATGCATAGTCAAAGGGTCTTGTCCTTCTTCTTAGCAAACAGAACCGGAGTGCCCCAAGGTGAAATGCTTAGTCTAATGAAACCCTTGTCCAACAACTCCTGTTTCTGGACCTTGAGTTCATGCAACTCAACCGGAGTCATCCTATGCGGAGTCATAGAAATGGGTGACGTACTAGGGTGTAACTCTATACATAAGTCTACATCCTTCTACGGAGGTAATCTCTGTAGCTCATATGAAAAAACATCCTCATACTCGCAAACTACCAGAGTTAGATCCAAATCCTGTCTCACCTCGTCCTCTAAGGTAAGGCTTGTTAGCCAACTCATTAATTACCCGTGCCATCTAGAGTCGTACACGGTCTCGGGTAAAGCATCGTGCTTGTCCCTTGAAATGTAACACGAATACCATCATGTGGGTAAGTGGTAACCCTCCTACGATCACAATCAATGACGACTCGGTGTGCCATCAACCAGGTCATCCTAAGGATGACATCAAACTCCGACATGTTTATGACCCTTAGGTCCACAGTGAGTAGGATCCTGGAGATCTCTAACTCACAATCCCGACACATCAAATCAACTCTCACCCTCGTCCCTAGGGGAGAACTCAAATACAACGGCTTTTCCAAGGTCTTAACCTCTAAGCCCAATTCTCGCACACATGATACAATAATGAATGAATGCAATGCACTAGAGTCGAACAATATCCTTGCCCATAGACAAGATAGCAAAACATACCTAGTATAACTGACTAGTCCGCCAGCTCAGCCTTTGGTACAACCTCGTAGATACGCCCCGGTCTCCAAAGTCCCGGCTTGTGAGCCATGTCCCCGACCTCGACCCAAACTCTAGCCTCTCCGCATGTTTCCAGGTTTGCGCTAGTGCTTGCGCGCAAAGACTCTATTTACTCATCACTAGTTCCTTCGACCCATACCGTGGAAAGAAGGAACAAACGGTGCCTGTGGGCGTCCCATTAATGATTAGGACTGTGGTGTCCTAACACTTTAGAATCCATGCCTCTAGGAGCAATCCCGTCTCAAGTGTCCAAGCTGGTGACAATGATAGCAAGTCATCTACTCGCTTCGCTAAGATCTTGCCCCGGGCCTCTCGCCTCTCGACATAGTCGCTTGCCCCTAAACCGCCAGGAGCAGAAGTCCTCCCGCTTCTTCCTCGTGCTAGAAGAAGGTCGACCTCCTTCCTTCTTCCCACTAGCACCGCATCCTCGATGCTCTCATACATCAATCCTCTCTCTATGGCCATAATTATCCCAATCCATGTAGTCCATATCCTCGTAAGAAATCCCACAATTCTAGCCAGGATGAACAAATTCAAACCATCCTCTAACCTCTCACCTCGCCATGTCCGTGGCCACATAATCACGCAAACAAGCTAACTCGTGAACTTGCACCACGTATTCCATCACCGCTCGCCCTCGTCTCACCCTGGGGAACTCAACCTGGGCACGCTTAGCGATGCCGTGAGTTAACTGTTTCAGCGAAGAGCCTTCTGAAATCTCCCATGTCATTGCCTCTAAATCCTTGGAGGTCTTTATCCAATCCCACCACACCTGGGATTTACCCTCTAGCTGAAATGTTGCTAGTCGGATCCGTGTAGCATCAAAGTTGATCTCCATAGCCTTCAAAACTTTCTCTACCTATCGGAACCAATGGTCAGCCACCATCGGATCCCCTCCTCCCATGAATGTCGGAGAATGATGCGCCTTAAACCTCCTCGGGAAGCTTACTCGACCTCCTCTCGACCCCAACCCGCACTGGCCCCATTCAAATTTAAGTGGTAAACGCAGCGCCCATAGCCTCTATAAAGGCCTATTGATCAAAACTAGGTGGTGCTTGGCTAGTGCCCCGTGGACGACCTCTACGTCCCCTTCCTCAACTTGTCATCTACACATGTCAAATAGCAAATTAAGATTTCTTTTTCTTATTTCGTTAGTGGTGCATAATGTCGAACACCACAAATACGGGCTTCCCGTGACTATCATGTTCATTTATTTTCCGAACCCCTAAGTTTATGTTCTCTAACCCTAGTGTTCATCCTTTACTATATACATCCTACTATGTATATATTTCACACAATATGTAACACGCATCATGCAATATATAGCACGCATTAATTTCACCAGAATGCACAATGAATGCATGATCTAAACTGGTGCCCAATGAGCCCTAGGTATTTGTATATCTGTGCTTTGATACCAAGCTGTGACGCCCCAAATCTCGGGGTTCCATTGACAACCCTGTCAACCCACGAAAGATTCGTGGATGTCGGGTCACCCGACACCACATCATTGAGTCTCCTTTTCCTCGGACCAAGATTTAACGAAATCAGGAGTCTTTCAGATTGCAGCTCTACCCAAAATATAACCCATATAAATTACACGCCAAGAAATACTACTAAAATTATACAACGACCCTCACCGGTCCATACAAGTAAAAGGCCACGTATGGCCCATTTATCCATACTCAAACATATGTGCTGACGTGACTATAAAAACCATAGTCAATAAGAGTTTAAATTACATCACTCTTATACAAAACATATATCAAAATTAAGCATTCTAATACATGTTTCCCAACACTTTTTCGACTTTCACCGTTGGAGTGTCTGAACCAATCCAGGCCTTTCACCCGAGTGAGTATCTAGCCCTTCTTGCTATTACCCGACACAAGTTTTTACCATTTCATGCAACCGTGCGACTCTATTGGACTTTGTCCAACGATACCGAGCCCACCAATCAATCACCTAATGTGGTGTTGATTCTAACCATGCACTCACACCTATTAAATGCGATGTTTCCATGCATATGCAATGTGATACGCCATTGCATGTCATTGTCATATCCCATATGCAATGCATGCCACATGGACAATCTAAACCATATATTTCATCATGTATCATGGACAATCATATCATCATGCATATAATTTCCATATAAACGCACATCCAAATGTCAATACATTAGTACACATATCAACATTTCATCACATCAACACCAACCAAGCAAGTCATTACAAGATCAAGTAATAACACCTTTGAAACTCAATGCCAATTGTGACATATAGATTCCCACAAAACAACCCACAATAGCCCGTAAACGACCTATATAACAGGCCCCAAACAAGCCATACATAGGTTTCAAACAGTCCCCAACAACTTTGCCGCAGAAACTCTCAGGTTCGCCTAGGCGAACACCACCTTCGCCTAAGCAGACCAGTGTGTTCCACCATCATGCTCCCGGGTTCGCCTGGGCAAACCTCTCCCTCGCATAAGCGAGCCCCTTCACCTAGGCGAAGAGCCAATCTTCTTGAAGAAGATTCATGCCTTCGCCTAGGTGAATCTCAATTTGCCTAAGCGAAGAACATCAAGCTAAAACTCAAAAATCCCAGTTCTCAACCCCCAAACAGCCCCTCAATTCGCCCAAAGGTAGAAAATAAACTCAAGTAGGAAGGATCCCTACCTCTTAGAGTGTGGAAACACCGATATGAAATCTTGAAAACACTTCCTAACCCGAAGACTTCTATTTTCCCCAAATCTCCTTCATTGGATCTTTGATGAAATCCATCGTTCTAGGTACTCACGTGTACCCCTCGTCGATGCGATGAACTTTCTTTCTTGACTCGACGAAATCCGACCAACAGAACTCCGAGGATCGAAGAAAGAAGCTTAGACTCTTTCTTCCTCTCCTCCTCTCTCAGTATCGAAATGGGAAGAAAAGAAAATGGCCCTTTCTTTGTCCCCCACCACCTTTCACTTATTGTCTAAGTGAGTGACTCACATCGTGCCACGTGTCTGCGACTAGTTCAAGTTCATTTATGCCCCGAAACGATTTATTTCGTCCCCGATCCAAGTTCAAATTCTTTTAAATAAACTTTACTTAAATTATTTCCCAAAATCTCATTGTTGGGTTTTACCAGACACCCGTCATATCGAAAACCCTAAAAATCCGACTACCTTGGAATTCGACGAAATTTGTCTGGGTAACTAACTAGGTTTCGCGAGACAAATCCAACAAGGAGGTCCGTTTCGTCATTTGAGATTTAGAAAATTTCAGACCTGCAACATGTACCGTAGCGACAATTTACCATTTTCCCCTTTTTCGAAAAATTTCAAATTTACCTGGATTTTACATTGGTCATTTTACACATTTAAGTAGCTATCAGCTAAATATTACCAAACACATTCATACAAACAGCTAATAGAATCAGCTAACAACAAATAGCTAAGCTATCAGCTATCCGTTAATTACCAAACAAGGCCGGAATTTAATTCCATTTTTATTTTCGTCGATTTTTTTTCCTTCTACTTATACTTCATATTTTCTTTCATTTGATTTTCCCTCAAATTTTTCGAGAACAAATGTATCCCTAAAGAAAATCAAATGTAAATAAAATTACTTTTTTTGACATCATATAAATAAAATTACCTAAAACTTACAAATATAAATAAAATTACTTAAAAACTTACCGATTCTTAAATATTTTTTCTTTATATTAATTAGTTAAAATAAAAAAATTTGTTTGAAGAAGTAAGTAAAAATAATATACATCATGTCTAACTCAAGTAGATGTATAAGGGCATATGAAAGGCGATCCTAAGTTCGAGTTTAGCGGAGACAATTTACTACCTTTAAATTATAATGTATTAAAAAAAAGTAATTAAAAATAATATGTGAGATGTAATTCTATTTTTATTTTTCTTCATTTTTCTTTCCTCCCAGTTTATCTCCATATTTTATTTCTTTTGCGTTTTCTTTAGCATTTTTTGAAACCAAACATAACCTAAATTAATTTAATAAGCAAATCTGAAGCACAAATCACTTAAATAGTTTAATAAAAATTATATTTTATTTTGAATTAAAACATATAGGTTCAAATCCTAATAAAAATAAATTTTAAAAAAAAAATCCCAAAATTTCAGGGGGCATTTGCCTAGGTCCACCCCTGTTTATGAGACAACCAAAAAAAAGAATCATGAACGAAATATTAAGTTTTTTTTCCCTTTCCGGAACCAAACACAACCTTAATGATAAGAAATTATGAATGAAAATTTCATTGCACGTCAAGACTAACAATAAGACATTAGGTGGAAGTAGATGTCAAGACTATAAACTTGCTGATAAGTATTGTTTTTAGCTTTTTATTTTATGAACGAACGTGTGAGATATTTTAATGCAGTTCCTTTTCTTTCTTTTTTTCTTCTTTTTTAAATTTCTTTAAACAGATGGACGAATGGAAAGGGGCGCATGCGATGGGGGAAAATAGCACAACATACATGGACACCACACCATGGGTATGGTGTAACTCATCAGTGTAATGACATGGACTATAGTTAGGTCACGTGGTATAAACTTGATGGCCTTAGGTTTAAAGGACTAGCATTGTTACCATACATTAGTGGAAGTCATGAATGTTCATGACTATTGTAGGAAGAGTCATGGGGTTGCGGACATGCTAATAAATGTTGCTTTGTAATGTAATCGCTTACTTAAGGTTATGATCCTCAGAGGTCTCCAACGACGGTTCGCCCAACAAGGGAGAATCCATACCCACTATCACTTCTGTCAAAATGAGCAGCCCGTTAATCGACACGGATATCACCAAACTAATTTTTAAGGCCCAGAACCCGGAAGCGCCTAACCCACGAGCCTCAGACACGCCTACCGGGCTTAAAGGCTGCTGGACTCCGGCATGGCCCAAAATTAAAACCATATTTTAAAAAAAAAAAGTAACCCCTTCTTCTAATTTAAATTTAATGCACCAACTAAATTGTATTTATATTTGACTTATATAATAAAATTTTAATAAAGTACATATTATAAATAAAGTTACTATATCAGATGAAAAATAATAATAACACAGAATATGGGATGGGTCCTGGCAAGACAAGCATGAGCCGCCTAGCGAGGGCCTAAATAAAGCTCTCAGAATAAATTCTTAAAAATGGCTCGAAAGAAGGTTTACTCGTATCGTGCTTGGAGCCAAGCATAAAGACGAAATGCTCAGCCAAAGCTACCCGCTTTGCATTCCTAAATCATCTTCCTTAATGATAAACACTAATGATAAAAGCTTAAAACATAATAGAAAGGTGGTCGGGAATTCTCTAATCAAAGGGAGAAGAGAGGGGTGGGAGAAAGAAAAAATGAGCTTATACGATTATGGGATCAGAACACTTAAGAAGGGAAAAGAACTTTGAATGGTTCAAACTGCAAATTGAATCGAAATCGTAACATTAGGTTTTGTTGGTTTTAGTACTTTGAACGATTTGGATCGGATTATAATTTTTTCAAACCGATGTCATAGGTTTGGATTGAATATTATGCTCAAACAGACCCATGATGTGGCCTAATAAGCACTATAAAACCCTTAGCCTCTACTTTAAATCTAAAAAGTATTAGGAAAAGGAAAAACAATGTTAAGGAAAATGATTTTCTAATATTTGGTTCCACGGTGAAAAATATGAAAGAAAATAAAATATGATCAAAATTTTACATATTTTTAAATTTCTTAGTACCTTAAATAATAAAGAGTAACAAATAAAATGGGTTTGAATAAACTATATATAATCAATTTATTAAGTTTAAACCTATTATTTATTTTCCTCAAAATTATTTTTTCTTCCAATTTTCCTCCAAACCAACGGGTCGAAAGCAGTAATGTAAAGCATCCCAAAGATGGGAGAAATGAGGTCCACGTACCAAGTTTCTGGACGGCCCATAGCACGCGACCTGCTGAACGGCCCGATCGACTGCATTTTCTTTGCATTTTAAGGCCCACAAATTTAGGTGCCCAAATTCTTACCAGCCTCAGACGTGCAATAATTTTGGCTTAACGAGTTCAGTGGCGTATGTCATAAACAAAGAATTAAAACCATATTTTAAAAAAAAAAAATTAACCCCTTCTTCTAGTTTGAAATTTAATGCACTAATTAAATTATATTTATATTTGACTTATATAATAAATTTTTAATAAAGTAATATTATAAACTGAGTGCTACATTTATTAAAATAATAATAATAAACATAACATTGGATGAAATTTATCGTGACGGCCAATTTCACAATTTATAAAGAAAATTCTCGAAAAGCCTACGACTTCCAAAACAAGCATGAATCGACCTTCTAAAATTCAAATGTGTGTATTTTAATGCTCGAATTCCACGATAGTGACGTCAGTCCCAGTTCTTTTTGAGACCCTTAGATCATCCTCTAGTTTATATATTCTTAAGGGAAGATGTGATTGACTTCTTCATGGCGCTTAGAAATGTTTCATTGTGAACTCTTAAGTTGTATTTAGGTTTTCACTTGTCCTTGAATCAAAGAAAAATATATATATATATATATATATATAGACCATAGGTGAATGAAAAGGACTTAGTACTAAGGTCAAGTTACAAGCACGTGGGCCAAGAAATGGCTTGGAACATATGAGTTGTCTAGAGATATAAATAACAGAATGAATGATGAATATGGTGTTTTTTTTTTTTTTTTTTTTTGTTGTCTCCCTAGGCATATAAATGGTGTTTCTTACTTGACAGTGAGATGGGTACATGCATGTGGCACAAAAATACAATCAGATGAGCAGCAGGTGGAGAGACAATCAAGGAAATGTACTCGAACCGACTTAATAAACTCGACTGAAATGGAATTTCCTCGACTTTGTAATGAACCCGACCAAACGTTAACGAAGAGAGCCGAAAGAACTCGGTGAACTCGACTTCAAGTCATGAGAAACTAAAATATTAGATATAAAATTTTAAAAGCTTTCTTTTAAATTGAGCATCTTTATTTGCTGAATGGGCTATAATAATATATCTCTATTTTTTTATTCTTAAACAATCATACATTTTTATTATTTATTTAGTTATAAATATATTTATTTTAAAATAATTAATTTTCTTTTAAAGAAAAGATGTGTAAAGATATGGTGGATATTATTCTATAAAATTTATATTAATAGTTTAAGATATAAAGCGATATATATATATATATATATATATATATATATATATATTCCATACACCGACCCTCCTAAAATCGGGATATCACCAGTGGGCATAAATTTAAACGAGACAACCTCTCGGCGAGCTCACTGAACTCGACTCATCAAACTGGCCAAAACCGACCGAAGCAGCTCTCGACTCAGCCTGAGTCGACCGAACGCAACACCCGAGTCAAGCCTCGACTCAGAGGTTTCCTGACTCGAGCCCGAGCCTCACCGGTGATTAACCCACCCACTTGAACTGGGCCAACTTAACTCGACTCGTATCACAAGACCCTCTAATGAGACGCTGCTATCGCCGCTTCCAAGTAAGTGAGCTGTTTCAAGGGGTCTAATGCTGAGCTACTGAGATAGTCTGATAGGTTAGGCTAGCGCCGCAAAGTGGGCTGAGATGAGATAGTCTTTACTAGGTTAGGGTGTAATCAGTTGATGTAAACGTGTAATCAAACTCAGACTCAACTCGCTGATTAAAAAAAACTCAAATTAATCAACAAGTTTTATTAAGATATTCCAAACTTGTCTCGCAAAATAGTCAAGCTACTTGAGGTCGATTCAATTAATAAAATAGTAAAAATCAATTAAACTTACGAGTAGCTTCACTCATTTACACCTTTATAGTAAACACAAGTCGAGCATAATTCTTGAACGAAATGGAAATGAACATGTGGCAAGTAGAGGTGAAACTAAGTCCTTAAGTCTATGTTTTGTTCCATGCTAAAAAGAGATTGAAAGAAAATCAAAAGGAAAAAAAAAGTAAATGAAGGAATATAAAAAATTTCTTTTATTTGGTTATTCATGAAAATTTTAAAGGAAATAATAATCTATTTGGTATTAATTTTTCACGATTTTAATATTATTTTTTTCGCTTTTATATTATAAGGGCATTATAATCTAAAATATACATGTATAATTGTGAATAAAATATTACAAAGAAACTTTTCCTTTCAAAAGTTTTAAGGAAAGTAAATGGGAAAATAATACCATATTTTCCTTAGCATCTTTTTTAAAAAAAAATTCCTTCATATTTTGCATGGCCTCCAAACTTAGGAAAATGATTTCCCATGCTATTTTTTTCCCTTTTCCTAATACATACACTTCATGGCAAATTAGCAATTCCAAGACAGGGAAAAGGCAAAATAATTATTTTTACTCTCATAATGTGTGAGAATTCATCCTACAAAGCAACTTCACCCTTCTTAACGGGAAGGATTCTTTTTTTTTTATTTGACATCTAGTGGTATTCTGTTACTCACAAATTTATCCCCCAACCTTCCATCTAAAAAAAACAAGTGATATTCTCTAATCTTAGGAGCGGCAGAACCAGAACCCCCAAATATGTAGAGAGGCCGCCCCTCGTTCCAATTTCCAATGAAGGGAGAGTAGAAGAAGAAAAAGAAATGACAGGAAGTGTTTTTCTCATTATAAATTAACGATGACTCCTATTAACCTGTACAGACAACTCTGAATTAAAATGCAAAATTCAAAAATCAAAGAAAAGCCCCCTTCTGCACTTTCACTCTGAATCACTTTCCATACTTCCCATGGCCTTCAATCCTCTTGGTCTCTGCAACACAAATCCAAACACCAAAAAAAATCACACAAATACCCGCTAACACAAAGATTTGATGAAACCACCGTAGTAAGCACTAGAGAAAAAGAAGAAGAAGAAGAAGAAAAGGGAGAAAGGAGGAGAAAATCACCTTCTTAGCAGTCTTCTTCTCCCGCACTTCATACCTCTCTTGGCACATATCAGACAACCATGCCCCTGGACTCACCAACTGCCATGTAAAAATTAAATCTCATAAGTCATATCAGACCACAACACCCCCCACCCCCCTCAAAAACCCCAAATTCCCAGACTGAAAATTGAAAAAAAATAAAAAGATTGAAAAGGAATGAAAGCTTACAAGTAAGGTTCTCTGAATAATCTTGGCTCTTTTCTTAGGCCTTTGAGGGAGCTTACAACCTTTCATGGCCATAAAGTCCTCCTCTTTCTCTTTGCTGGACAATGAAATATAGAGTTTCGGCCATACCAGTCCTCCTCTCTCATCACCTCCTCCTCCTCCTCCACCCTCAACCGAAACTTTGCCGTTATCATCATCCATACCCACCGACCCTCTGGTCGTGTAACACCGATCTTCCTTCTCCGACGAACCCGATTTCCGGTTCTCGTTTGCCACCGATCTAAGCGTCGCACCATCTGTATTTCTGTAACCACAGGACAGGAAAGCAAACTTGTCAGACCTTGTTCTCCGGTTGATTTGTTCTGTTTTCGCCTTCATTTTTTGGGCATTTTTTCTTAATCCTCTGTTTTGGGTTTCTCACCTTGTGAAGCGACTAGGTTGAAGATGAGCGCTTTCTTTCTCAGAAGCAGTGACGACGGAGCGATCAATACGAGATGTCATTTTCCGGCGAACAGCACCACTGGATCGAACTGAAACATTTGGGTCTTTGATCCTCACACATCTAAGCCTCTTCCGATTTCCCCACTGTAAGAAAAAATCGGTTTCTGGGCCTTTATATGTGCTCTGGCTGTTCTGTTCCTTCTCCATATCTGCAAGAGTGCAAGGAAAAAAAGAAAAGGAACACCATGATTTAACGCAGACCCATTAGAGTTTTCCTCATCAACAAGGAAGGCATAGAAGAAACAGAGAAACCCAAAACTGGCACTTGAAGGTCATTTGGTTGCGGAGAAATTGTGAGAAAGGGAAACAGACCTCGCAATTTCACGATGCTAGTTCGCGTTTCCACTCGTTCTTCTACAATATCTTAGCCGCAACAAAAAGCGTCAAGGTAATCATCTTCAACCTCAAGATCTACAACTCTGACAGAGGAAATCTTCCTCAAAATCTCCTGCAATTCAAATGGGTCGAAAAAATCACCAAAATAACCCAAAAATGGAATGATTCACAGAAAAGAAGCATCAAATGCAAAGAAATGGAAGAGGAAGTTTCGGAGAGCGAGAATTACAGGTGAGAGAGTCGAATGCGTCGAGAAAAAGAAGAGAGGAAGAGGAAGAGGAAATCTTCCTCAAAATCTCCTGCGATTCAAATGGATCGAAAAAATCACCAAAAAAACCCAAAAATGGAAATATTCACAGAAAAGAAGCATCAAATGCAAAGAAATGGAAGAGGACGTTTCGGAGAGCGCGAATTACAGGTGAGAGAGTCGAATGCGTCGAGAAAAAGAAAAGATGAATTTTCCAGGAAAATATGAAGTAATCCTGAGAAACAAAGAAAACCCAGATCGAAAATCGAGGATTATTGCTTGGACATCGTCCTCTCTATCTCTATCTCTGCTCTGAAGCTGCTCTTTCTTGGTTTCTCTGTGTCTGGCAGTCTCTGTGTCTCTTTCCCTATTTATCTCCGTTTCGAAGATTATAAACAATTGAAAACTATTGACCGTGCGATTTAAAATGGACGGTCTGTACTTTCCACCCTTTTTTTTACATAACACTTTTTTTTTTTTTAATTGAGTAACTAATTTCTTTTTTTTCTTCGGATTTAAAAAAGTTCTATATCTAGTTTTTTTTTAATTAACATGAATAATTCATAATTTGATAGATTTTTTTTAATTAGTCTCATTTATAGTTTAAGTAAACTTGAATTTGATTTATTAACTTCATTTTAGTTTCAACTCATCTGAACTACTAAATAGATTTTAAAGTTTCACTCGACCTAGTTTTCATTCAAACTATTTTTTGACCAACCAATATTGGTTGTGGGCTAAAATTGACTAAAATTGGCCAAAACTTAAAAAAAATGCTAAAAAAATAATTTTATGAATTTATCATTCTTCAAATAAAAATAATATACAAATATATAATAATAATTAATATATAAACGACAATTAACAATAAAATAATAGTAAATAAATTTAAATAAATAAATAACGTTATAATATTGTTATAATCAAAGTATAAACTAACTAGCTAAACAGTACCAAAATAATAAAGTAACAACTTAATAACATATATGAGAAAAACTACTTCAAAGTGTCAAATGAAATTTCATATGCCTCTAATTTTTATCTTGATCCTCAATATATCAAATAATAACATATGATTCCACATTAAAGATGTATATTCTCAATGGTCATTGAATTATCATCATCTATTAATTAATTTATAATGTTAACAACATAAATTTCATCTATATTTGAATAAAAAAATTTCCAAAAATGCATCTCAATAAGATAATAACAAATATCATATTTGCTTCAAAATCTATTCTGCTAAAAGATATAATCATATTGGTAGAAATAAATTAAGATATAATTTTGTTAATTATTTTTAAAATAATATTATTTTTGTTATTAACACTAGTTTAAGAATAATATTATTTTAAAACAAATATTCTACATAATTTAGTTATTAAATTTAATTTAATTTATAAACTAAGATAACTTTTTATTATATATATATATATATATATATATATATATATATATATATATATATATATATATATATATATATGATTGAATAAAATTTAGAAGATAAATAAATAAATGAAATTGTAAATTTTTAAAATATGATTAATGAGATAAATAAAAATATATTTAATATTAAAACTGTAATTTATTTAATTCTAAATTTATAAGATTTTGTAAATATTAAATTATCATATAAATTAGAGTAAAAATATACATTTAGAAATTAAAAATAAAATAGTTAAACAACAAAGTTTAATATATTAATCATATATTATAATTATTATTATTTTTAAAACATCTATGATACAAAAGAGATAGTCAAAATATTAAATTTTTGTAGATTTAACTCGAAAATCTTAATTACTTAAATTAGCTTACTTTAAAAAATTAAATAAAACTCCGGCTAATTCCAAGTTAACTCTGGCCAAACCCTGTACTCAAACCTACGGGTCACAAGCAAAAGTATTTGTCAATTAATTGCATTTATTCAGACATTAAATTTACAGCTCAAACTTGTACCAGTAAAATGAATTTACCCATCGTGCTTCAAACAGATATTAATTTCTGCTTTAATCATGATAATCTCTATATTCGCGCCTCATATCCGAAATCTGCCTCAGCCATAAGATGAATGAGTTAAAAAATTAAAAAATCCTACGTGGTGCCACCTCTTCCTTCCAAAACTCATTCAGCCCCAACAACCCCTTTATCTTCCATGGAAAAGAAATATGATGCCCTATTCACCTTTCTTCACCTCTACAAACTGATCTCTCATTTTAGTCATGACAATCTCTTCTCTTGAACTCTCACCTAACCTTCATACATCAAACTTTCAATCCAACATATTAAAACCCAAATTTAAATAACAGATAAAACAAAGTACCCAAATTATATAAAACATGCAAACCCGAATTTAATTTGCCCTAAGTTAATTTCTCAAAATTAAACAAAATACACAATTTATTTTTTCCTTAATTTTGCCATAATTAAATTTGCCCTAATTAATTTTGCCCATAAATTTTCCCTAATCTACCATAAGTAAATTTGCCCTAATTAAATTAGGCCAAATAAACAAAACCTGCAATTTAACTACTAGAATTGAAATTTGCCCTAATTAATTTTGCCCATAAATTTACCCTAATATGCCATAATTAAATTTGCCCTAATAAAATTAGGCCAAATAAACAAACCTGCAATTTAACTACTAGAATTGAAATTTGCCCTAATTGAATGTTACCCTAATTTGCCCTAACTACTATAATTGAATTTCAATTTAACCTGCAATTTCACATCCATTTCACTGTTAGTTCCCAACTTCCCATAAAATTTGAAGAAGCGGTAGACTAAGACGAATTTTCCATTTTGATAACCATTATCGGTTTCCCTTCTTCGCTGGCCACTAGCCTCATAGAGTAAAGCAAATAAGAAGATATACAAGCGGCTAATAAATGGATGAACAACTATCATACTTCTCCCTTCACTTTGCAAACACCTGCTCTGTATATAAGTACAAGACAATAAATTAAGAATGAGACAGAATAAATCAATATGAGGAATTGGAAATTAGGAATCATTAAACTGACATGCCACATAGGATATCCTTAAAATGCATTTCAAGCAAGTCGCAACGGCCGCGAATTACTTAGATACTTGCACTCAAACGTGCGAGATATTCATGCTTAAACCATATAGCGATTGAGAGCTAAGATAAACTTATTTCAGAGGTGCTACAAGACAACGATGAAGCAAGAATTTGGAGACAAGAATGTAAATTGACAAGGAGGAAATGGAAGAAATTAGGAATCATTAAATTGATTATGCCACATAGGATATCCAAAACCGACTAAGCAAGTCGCACGTTGTAATTACTTAGATACGAGACTCCCTAAAACGCAGATTATTCATAAGCAAACCATACGCAGTGACACTAAAAGAAGACCAACAAAACTATGGATTATTCCTGAGAATTACCCTTTTTTGCATGTCACTTTTACTTACATTGAAACTATCCCTGTGATTCGAACTAAATATCTTTCCTCGCCTTACCTATTTAAACATTGAACGTTCTACCACTTAAAAATATTTACTAATAAAATGAAAAGATTTGTTTACTAATAAAAAATATTTTATTGTTTTTAAGAGAAAAAATATTTTATTGTTAAGAATAAATAATATCTTTAATTCTTTCTATTAATTTTTAACATTATTTTAAAAATAATTATACAGATACGTAAAATAACTAAAAAGAAAATGATAAATATAAAAATTATGGAATCATAAAAAATATAATAAATAAAGATACTAAACTTTTAAAATTTAAAATGTGTCATTTTTTTAATACTAGTGTCAGTTTTAACTCAATGCTTTAAGTGGCTGTTTGTTAAATTAAATTTGAATGTAAGTTAATAAAAAAATTAGACATGTTTTATAAAATAATTCAGTGATGTGATTTAAGTGGTTATTTGATAATTTAGAACAAAATTCCAACTAATTTTACCAAACACTTAATAATTATAAGTAAGAATTAGGTAATAAGTTTTTAACCAACAACAGTATAATTTAATTGAAATCCCACTTAATTCATTAAATAACAAGTGTTAATTTTTACTAAATATCTTGAAGTTTAATTAGATTTAAATCACATTATTAAAATATTTTTTACCACCAAATTTAACTCTCTTTCAATTCTTGTGACATGAATAAAAATTTGTAAGTTAATTAGTTCAGAATAAGTGACATTAGAATTGCTAAAAAAAAAGACATTAGAATTCAATATTAGGCAAAATTTTAATATATCAAATTAGTGATTCTTGAGCTTTGAATCTCAATTCTTCATGTAAGTTTGAATTATATACTAAATAAATAATAACAAAGTGGGATAAGCTTAACATTTTTATTATTATTTATTATTGTTACATGTTTAATTCAGGCGGTGAAGAAGACCTTTTCAAATTTTAACGAAGATTTCCCTTTCATTGTAAATTTACTTTTTCTAGCTGATGAATGTTTTATGATTTTGAGTTAAGCTTTCATTTGTACGGCCTGGAGTCCCTTTCTTGATTCAATTTTGTTCCATATATCTATTCACTTATTTCCCTCTCAATTTCATTTTTCTGTTGGTTAGGTTGAGTACATGGTATCACAAAGATTATGAGATTTGGATTTATGTAAGATAATATAATTTGCTTCGACGGATTCAAGGATGTGTTGTGAGATCATTTGTTATGGCATAGTCATTTATAACTTTTTTTGTTGAAGGGGATGAAGTAACATGTTATACGATATGATATATTTAAGATATAAGAGGTATTTTTATTATTTTTCATATTCAGGGTTATTATAAATACCTTTTTATATAACCTCTATTTCGATAATAGTGAAAAATTTGAGTAGTTATTTTTATAGATGTAGGTATACTATCGAACGACATAAAATATGTATATTTTCTTTATTTTTTTTTATTATCATTTCTATCATTTTTGTTGCATGAATCATAAGATCATCTAATTATGATTCTAAGGTTAGGGTTTATTTAATCACCATCCGTTGAAGGAGCCAGCGATCAATTCTAGGGGGACAATATTAATTAATATAAGGTATGCAAAATTTTCAAATGCGGACTTTTGTCCAAAGGATAGTTGCCCCCACTGGGCACTAGCTGAAACCCCATGACCTAGATCTCTATATATTTTTTGTCATCTATTTGGATTTCTAGGGCTTTGGCTTCTTCTTAATGAATGCCCTATGGTTGGGGTCCTAGGGATGAGATCTTTTGTAATGGGCTGAAGCATGTACATTGTTGATTAGAATGAGTAGCTAGGCCCATACTTATGCGTCATAGTAGAGCCCTTCCTAAATCTCCCAAGATTGCCTATTGAGCGGACCAGGACATATGAGTGTGTGGGTGTGCATTTGGGCATTATTGGATTTATTTAGCACAATAAAAAATAAAAACACTATGTTGAGATCCACTCTCTTTTACTTTTCCAATTGAGATGGATGTAAATTTTAACATGTCTCCTCACAAGACAAATATTTTGATGTGAAATTTTATAAGGGACAAAATTTTAATACTTTTTTTTTTTTTTTATAATTGTAAATGTTCGAACTTATATGTATTTGGATTAATTTCACGGGATCTTGGATTAATATTAGGGGCAGCTCAGATTTGTTACATTTTTTAATACTTGAAAAGAAAAAACTTGTTGATGTTAATGTTAAAAACACTTGCTATAATTACTATTAGAGACCTCTTCATAGATTTTCAATTGATTTTTATAAAATGAAAAATATTTGAAAAACTAACTCGTCATATATAAGACAAAATAATTTGATTGTGAATAACTTAGCCTCCAAGCTTGTGTTTTCGTATTCTTTTCATATTTTCAAATTTAACAACTTGTTTTAAAGACCATTCAAATCTTCTGCCCTACTTGATTCAAAATTTTCTTAAAGTTTTGTTTTCTTTTGTAATTCAAAACAAGGTATATTACTACTTCGTGGGGGAGGGGACCCCTAACCCTCCATGGTTGTTGTAATGGACCAATGTTAGAAAGTATATGACCTAGAAACTCAAAAGGACCCACCTCTTTGAAGACTTTCTCAATACCATTTGATCCCATCATTCAATAAATTGAAAATGGGTGTCACATGTTTGAATTGTGTGAGGAAGGTAGTTTAAGAATTTGGTACCGTTAGAAAAGGGAAAAAGGTGGTGGATTTTGGGATCATCAATAGCCATTCAAAAAAAGAAAGGGAAGGTGGGGGCTTTTAGGATAATCACTGTCTTGAATCTTGATCAATGGAAGGTAATTGTAGATAACCATCTAACTCACCTAATTGTTGAAAGTGTTATTTTAAGATATGAAAGTGATATTATTTTGAATTGTGAAGGGACTCATTATGAAAGAAATGGTTGGTCCACCATCAAATCTTATAAAGAAAGGAGTAAAAATGACCAATTCAAATGAACTTTTGGATTGGAAAAAAAAATTTAAAATGTAGCTTCATCGGTTTGGTCATGGATTTGTTTCTTAATGGTCTCAAATTTAATTTCCTTTAAGATTATGGAGAATTTATAAATTATTAAATTTCAAGATCTTATAAAATTATTCTAAGTGCGTAAAATCAAAATTGAACCATATAGATTATTATGTTAAAACTAGAAGGGTTGGGAAGAATTTCAATAAAGCTATGGCAATTGATAATTTCAAGAGCATGAGCACCACCACCTTTCATTTCCATCAAATAATTTGAGGCTTTCTTTAATCCAAAAGGAGAAGATTCCCCATCTCTAATCTCTAATGACTTTTTATGCCCATGCCATAAATGGATGGTCTTCAAACAAAGGGTGGTGGGTTTAAGTTTTTTTGTTTTTTTTTTTTTAAAACCAACAAAAAAGCGAAAGGTATGGAGTATGATGGACCCATTTATACCGTTGGCTACAGCTGTAAGGCACCCAACCAACCTTACAACCTGTCAAAGCAAAGGGGCAGCGGGCAGCGGGCAGCGGGCAGCGGGCAGCCCAACAAAAGCAGTTGTCTTTTCTCAAAGGCTCATAGTTACGGATTCATACAGCCATTACCCAATCAACAACTGTCACAACCGGGCAGCTGCCCTGCCCAGTGAAGTTGCGAATCCCCTTCATTCATTACTCATTAGTCATTTATTTCTTTCCCCTCTTTTATATTATTGTATATATGTATAAACCCCACTCACCTTCACTCTTCAAGAATCATAATCATCTGATTTGTTTCTCTAGAAGAGAATTTCAAGATGGAGGCGATGAAGATGAGAATGGTGTTGATGGGTGTGATGATCATGGCAGCATCCATGATCCCAAATGTGGCTGCTGCAGATGCTCCGGCGCCCGGTCCCAGCTCCGACGCCGCCACATTTGCGCCGGCTGCCGGCTTGGCTTCTGTTATGGCTCTTGTTTTTGGGTTTCTTTTCTAGTTGGGTCTTCCTGTTCTCCCTCTCAATTTCTTCTTTTTATGTCTCCCGTATTGTGGGCCTCTACCGCTTCCTGGGTTCTATAGGGTTCAGATGTACATGTATATTCATTGCTCTGTGATTATGGTTATTCCTTTTTCATATATAAATTCTTTAGTTTTGTTTGCTTTGTAGCTTAGTGATCATTCTTTGGTGATAATTTGTTGTTAAATCCACAAATGCTTTATTGACCGCCAAAGGGCCAAAGTCACTTCTGACTTCTGAGAAAGAGGAATATATGGGTTTGGTTGGATCCATCGTTAGCTTAGCTACCATTGATTTAAACATTTAATTCATAAAAATAAAAAATAAAAAAAAAGTTGGTGTATTCTGAATTTGGAAGTTTGAACCGATTTACTTGAGATCGTTCTTGATCCTATGGGATCGTTAAGGGATTAGGATAAAAATACGAAAATAACCCTTTTTGGATAAGTCACAGGGAAATGGATTAAATTGGGATTAACTGATTGAAAAGGATGAAATTAAATTTATTTTTAACATAAATAACCTTCAAAACTTTCGTCATTTACGCATAATTTTTTTTATCATCTATTCCCCTTTTTAAATATCGGTTAAATCACGAATTTATCGCGATTGCGGGGTTCGAACCTGTACAAAATGTATAGATTGTAAACTCTCTACCACCAAGCAAAACTATTACTTGACAATTAATATTAATATCAAAATTACTTAGTTTTTATTAACATTTTTTGATAGAAATAACTTTACTTTTTAAAATAAATAAATACGAATATATTAATAGTATTTAAGATAATTCTTATATAATTTTCATTTTATCGATATTTTAATAATAATATTCATCTATATTTATCGATATTTTTGATATATCTATAAAATTCAATTACCGATATATTCATATTTATTCATATTTTTATATATTAATATTTATCGATATTTTGATCATTGAATTTACATTATTGTAATATTTAATTTTTATAATTACTCAAAGATATAAGCACCCTTCACCATTTCAGCCAAGTCTAAAGGGCTTTTACCCATAATTTTTAAAATAAAATAATGGTCATGCCAAACTAGTGGATAGCTAATAGTAATTAATTGTTGCATTCCCTGTTTGCTATTAGTTGATTCAAGCTGTTGATTTAGCAAATAGTTGATAGTTATTTAATTATATAAAATGATCAAGAAGGATATTGACACAATTTATTATTGAGTATTTTTTTTGTTCATAATTTAGATTTATAAGATGAGTTTATTGGAAATAAGGTATACTAATATTGAAGAATTAAAACATCATTTATAAAAAAAGATTAGTCATTTTAAAATTTTAAAATATACAAATTTATTGAGTTACTAATTTACAAAAATACTAACTTTATGTAAATAGATAAATATTACTATTAGTTTATCAATAAGAATTGTAAACAATTTTTTTTATGTAAATTATTGATAAATATGTCATATTCTTAATATGTCAATTTATTCATAGTAATTAGATATTAAATTATATGTAAAATAATACATATGTTAGCTCTTGAAATTAGCCGAAGGAATTGATCAAGTAGCTTATTTCACTTATTTCATATTTATTCAAACAAGTAAAACAAATAATCAAGAAACTCAATGGAGTTGTCTAGGCCGTCAAGCTCCCATAAAAATTATAGAAAAAAGGAAACAAATAACATACGTGACTGGTAAAAAGAAAATAGAATAGAGAAAAAAGAAATCAGATTGAGAAAAACAACGAAAAAAAGCACAGAAAAAAAAAAAGCAAAGAAAGATCAATAAAATCATATTCATAAATTGAAAAAAAATTAGAGAAAAAACATAGGAAAAAAAAAAAGCAAAGAAAAAATTTATATCCAAGAAAATTTAGAAAGAAATCAAGTAACATGTTTGATGAAAGTTAGATTTTGCATCGAATTTGTATTTTTGGATCCGCTATGGAGGTAAGAGGAGGTGAAAGTGTCAAGATGGCATACTCAGGCTTAACGAGATTCTTTCACAGGCTTGATGGTAACTTTACAGAAGCGATGCACTATCGACAATTCAAAACTCGTTTAATTCCACGACGCAATTCTCCATTTAAAACGACGTCGAAAGAATATTTTTTAAACTAAATAATTGGTTCCAATCCACTCTTCCATCTTACTCTTTACCAAATAGTGATATTAGAGATTTTGACTGATGGGTTAAATCTTCTAATTTTAACACAAAATGTTCTTTACCAAATCAAGACCGATCTTGATATTTTTGAGGCATGAAACGAAGTAACAAAATAAGGGTCTTTAATGTGTAGGAAGTTCAAGGCCTCCAACTTCATACGCATTAGGAGCCCTAATTTTGTTACATACATTTGGAAAGACTAAAAAATGGGGATTGAATGAAGCTTAATGAAAAATGGGAAATGTGAGTCGTGAGTGTAAATGTCCAGAGCATTTTTCGGATAATCAGTTAGTTGTGTTTTTAGGCATTCTAATTCAATTAATTTTTTCTTCTTATAGGCCCTAGACAAGTGCTGGGCCTGCACCAAACGAGGCCAATGTGTCTTTAACATAAAATGAGAATGATTTTCTTTAGGCGAAAAAAGAAAAGGGTTGGAATTATTTAGAGTGATTTGATTAAAATTAATTTTGAAAAATCACCCTCCACTGATTTTAACTTATTTGATAAGAATGTCTTCCTTATTTTCTAGTGCAAATAATCAATTCTTTTAAGAGATACATCTAAATACATGAGACAAAAATATATTTTTATCCAAAATATATTATTCTTTTAAGAAAAACAAGAAAAATATATATTTTTTATATTTATTCACTTTGCATATAACATTGTAATATTATTTTCTTATAAAGATTCGAGCCGGGAACTTGTCGTTCTTCATCCCGACCCCTTTTACCACTTAGAGCAAAGCTTCAAGGGTTAGAAATATTAGAAATATTAAATTTACAAATTTTGGAGTTGCATATAACGTTGTAGTTTTATTTTTTTAATTAGGATCTTTTTGGGAGTTTGATTATAAATGACTGCTTATTAAGGTAGCTGATTAAAGATAAATTTATTTACATATACATGATATAAATATATAAAAACAGTGCACATGTCATAAATTTGAAAGAATCGCACGAGGAAGAGAAAAAATTTACAATGATTATATCATTATAAGATGAGAAAATCAAACTTATGAGACGTACTTACTTATTTGTTGTTTTTGAAGTGACTTCGAGTAAAAGTGTAGAAATTGATAGAAGAAGAAAAAGATAAGAAGCAGCTAAAATTCTATTCAAAACCATGTAAATACACAAGCAAATAGCAAAGACGGAATCTCGAATTTTGTTTGAGTAAAATAATGTGAGACCGCACCCTAAAAAAATATTTATTTTCCTATTTATAACAACCAGATTTTGTTCACATTTTGTTTGATTTCGATTCCCCATATATTTTCGTTATGCCAAAATATTAATAGAAACTACAGTATAATAAACACTTTAATCCCATCTCAAAAAATTGTTTTTTCAATAATAAAAGAACTATTATTATTATAACATCGCATATTAATAATCAAGATATTAAGTAATGTCAATACATTTATAAATCATGTCAAGAAAAATTCATTTTCAAGTAGAGTTTAATACGAATTATGATTTTATCATATTAAATAAGTAAAAATAAAATTAAAAAAAATCCATATAATTATCATAAATAAATTAAAACACATTTTTATTTAAAATATTTATCTGCATGTAAAGTAGTTAACGATAAAATTTCAATTTTAAAAAGATAATCATTAAATAAAATTATTGAATAAAGATATTATCTTAAAATTATAAAATATTTAGGTAGCATAAATAGTTTATAAAAATAAAAGTTTGTTTGAGAATTTAAAATTTTTTAAATATATTTATATATACATATTTTAAAAATAATTTGTATATCTATTGCTTTAATTATTTTCTATGCACATATAATGATAAAAATGAAAAATATAATATATTTATAGGAGTGTATAGGCTATATAACTTTTACAATCAACTCAACTAAGTAAGGCTTTAAAAAGATTTAAGTTTGAACCTTATCATTCTCCATCCCACCCATTTATTACTTAATCAAGCCTCAAGGACCACAAACATGAGAAATATTAAATTTAGATTATTTAAAATTTTTTAATCAAATATTTTATTTATGATCCTTCAATAAAGTAACCCATTTGATATTGGAACAGGTAAAATTTATATATTAAAATGATTTTTATGTTACGCCTTTCTCAAACACTAATTGCATGTACAGAAATGAGTTTAAGTGGGAGTTTCTTCACCATTTTAAACTAGCCAAAAGGACATAGATAGGGGTCTCATGT
The DNA here is from genome assembly GCA_016808115.1 of Tetrastigma voinierianum. Taxonomy (NCBI): domain Eukaryota; kingdom Viridiplantae; phylum Streptophyta; class Magnoliopsida; order Vitales; family Vitaceae; genus Tetrastigma; species Tetrastigma voinierianum. The sequence goes on from JAEQBH010001544.1 coordinate 940,968, forward strand.
ATAAGTCCTAGTGGGACAGGTTATTATCTTGAAACCATATTAAAAAAAAAAAAAAAAGCATGTACGTAGATTTTTTTATTTTTTTTGAAAGAAGATATTTTTATTTTTAATCTTATAGGTGTAACCCAAAACAAGAAAGGGGTTAGGGTTTAATTTCAATTTCTGTTATGCCCTTCCAAAGCATATAATCAGGAAACAGAAGTAGGGGTATTCCTGTAAATTGAGGAAGGTAGCTTCCCTATAAAGGATTTAAGGAAAAACCCTAAGTGAGAGAGCCTCCCCCATCTCTCAAGTTTCATTGATTCAAAATTCAAACTTCAAACCCTAATGAGCGGCTCATTCCTCTTCTTCTCCTGCATGCAACTCTCTACGGGCTTCTGCAAACCCAAAGAAATTTGCTTCTCATGGTGTGTCTCTTTGTTTCATTTTCGATCATAAGCGTTTTGCCTCTTTGAGTAGCCGTATGGCTTGTGATTTGGGTTCCATATCTGGCTTAGTTAGGAGGCACAAATCAAAAAATATGGATCAAAAGTATCTTAAATTGATGCCTTTGATCTAAAAAACTAAGGCCGTTTTGAGGGGACCCTCTTGTTTCTTTCCCATCAGTTGTCCTCCAAGCACCCTTAGACAATCTTACTTCCTCAAAAACAAAAACCCTTTTCTTCTTTTGGTATATATATATATATATATAGTGTTTGTTTTTAAATTTAGATTTAGAATAGCCTCTCGAATAACCGGAAGGTAGAAGAGCAACACCATTCGGTTCAGACAGAGGCTGATAACAAAAAAAAAAAAAGAGGGACTGTTAAAACCAATGTTTTAAAAACCGGACCGGACCGGCCGGTCCGACCGGTTGAACCGTCGACCGGCCATGTTTCCGGTCCGGTTGAAGCTTCAAACCGGATGGTTGATTGAATCGCCTTGGAACCGGAGTAAAACTGACGGTTGAAACTGTTAGACCGCCAGGAACTGGGCGGTTTTGGTTGAACCGAACGGTTCAAAAATCTGGAAACAACTTGACCCCACCGCATGGTACATTTAAAGCATTTAATGCATCTTCTCCAGCTCACGCGCGTGCCTGTGGCAAGTAGAAAAGTGGGCAAGTCTTATAAAGACTTGTAAAACTTTATTCTTGTCCGATGTGGGACAAGATAGAATGTTTCAAACTTTCAATAGATAAAAAAAGAGCTTTTATTAAGGTAGCCACGGAGGATCGAACCCATGACCCATAAATGGTAACTTGCTGAATCCACTAGGCCAACCCACAACTTGTGTAATTCTATAACAAAAACAAAATGTATTAGTTTAAAAATACTTATTCTATCTTTTCAATTTAATAAATGGGAAAATATTATCAGAATTTTGAATTTGAAGGATTTTGCAAATTAAGTCTGAACTAAGAAAATAACATAAAAAACCATGCACTTCATTTTTTTTTTTTATTGTAAATGGAGGCCAGATTCGGGTTGTTTGAGACTCCATTTGCACAAAATCCTCAAAATTCAAGCCGCTTTTTACGCCGCTTTTTTAATTCAGACTTACTATATAAAATCTTCAAATTTCACGCTTTTATACTATTTTCCCTAAAAATTATTACGATATTATACATATTATGTTATTATGTTTCATAGAAATTAAATTATGAATAAATAATATTATAAGTATTAAATTATGTTTTTCAATTGTAAAATTTAATTTTCATTTTTAAAAATATAAATTATATATTTATGATGTCACCGGTCTGACCGCGGTTCGACCACCGGTTCGACCAGTGAACCGTGAACCGGTAACATTTCCGGTTCAATAACCGGTCCGGTTTTTAAAACATTGGTTAAAACGGTCTCTTCCGAATCAGTTTGAGGGTAAGGAACCGTTCTCTTCAGCCGGTCCTTTCCTAGTTTGCTTCGGACATTTTTTTTCTCTCTTTTATTCACAAAATGATTTGATCTGCGGCATTTTCCTTCCAGTGAGGTTTCAAAAAGCAAACCATGACGTCAAGCCTTCAACAAGGGATTCTAATGGGCAGGCCCATAATAAGAGTGTACATTGAATTAAATTGCCCTAAACCCAAGCCCAACCCAAAATTTATAATATTTATAAATATTTAGTTATAAAACCTCTAATAATCTAAAATTTATAAATCTAATACTTCTCATGTTTTTTTCTTAAAAAATAATCCATTTGGCCATTTCTGTATTTTCATAAGAAAATAATGTCATTTTTTTCAAAATAAGATTCGGTGGATTTAGATTTTCAAAATTGGATTTACAGAAGGTTTTTTCTAATTAAACTACTCTTGTATTTCTAATTCATCAATGAACTTCAATTTATTCTTGGAAAATTTAGTTGAGTGATCCCATTTGTAGAGCCATTTGTAGAAATCTAGTTAATCGATCAAATCCACTTCAACCCGTTTTATTCATTTGTAGAGCCCAATAATACATGTTCAATTTTAATTAAAGCCCAAATAAAAAGCCCATTAAGCTTGAGTGATCCCATTTGCTTAGGTTTGGTTGATTATTGGTGGCCGGATGCGGAAGGCTGACATGAAATGTAGAGAGGCCAAGTGCATTTCCCCAACCCCAGCAGATGCTTCCAATACCTACCCCATCACATCACATCTATCCACTCTATTAAAAACCTCTTCCCCTTCCCCTTCCCCTTCCCCTACTCTTTCACCTTCTTCACAAGTGGCAAGTGCTACCCTCTCCCTCCACACCTTCCATGGTGGGTCACTCCTCAATAAATCTCTGGCTTGTATAGTTATGCCTTTTATGTCCACTATGAAAATATCTCCAATTGGGCTTAATCTCATCACTCTTCAATAAATCTACTTTTTCCATCATGGATCTCAATTATTTGCTTCCCAATTCAATTCATATTACTTTGCCAACCTTCATATGGAAAAGTCCCTGTCATCATCCTCTTCATAATTTTATTTCCAAGTTTCCAACCCAATAATATATATGAAAAATAGGCAATTGGGGCTGACATAAGGACACTGGACAGGCACTTGTGTCAACTCCCACACACAAAACAATCACATAAAGGAGCCCAATTGTATGTAAGGTAAGCAGTTTTTTTATTATATAAACCACAATAAAGGATCCTAGAATACAAACAGAAATAGGAATCTATATGTACAGAATATAACATAGATAAATATCCTGCTGGTGCGCATCCGGATGTCAGATGTCTGATGACAGCAAACCCAAACCCAAACCCAAACCCATCTTCAAGATGATGATACTGCTTAAAGCTTAAAGGCCATTATAGTACCCACCAAAAGTTATATGAGCCCTGGTGAGAGGAACTCCCCTGGCTGCTGAAATTGCTTCATTCAATTTTGTTGCATGGTGAACCACTTGCTTGATCCTCTGAAACCATGTCGTTAATTTGGAAAATGGGAAATTGGAAAATTTGTCAATAAAGAGATTATAAATAATATATTGCGGGAAGAAAGGAATTGAAAATGGGAAAAATTTATCTGAGAGGGAATTGAATTGACCTTGTCATCAGTGATGATCTGAAACCGAAGCTTTTGGTTGTGGTTATGTTTGTTTTTTTGGCCGCTGGCGAAGATGATAATGCAGATGGAGGTGGCAGCAACCCCAAAAGAGCAGAGCGCACCGATTCCGGTTAAGCCCCACTTCCATACGTTGAACCCGCCCCCGCCGCCGCCGCCGCCGCCGCCGCTGCTCTCCGTCCAACTGCCCTCTTTGATATCTGGAGTCGCCGCCGGACCCAGGTGGTTTTTCTTTGATGGGTTGTTGTTGTTGTTATTCTCCATCATCTCATCCTTCTCCTCAAACTGAAACCCACCCGCCTCGATTTGAGGCAGAATCCCCCTGCTTCCCGACTTGGGGGAGTCCATTTTCATGTCGACGAATTCATTTTCCTTCATTTTCTTGAAGAAAACTTGGGAAACCGTGTCTTGGTCGGCTTCCTTCAAGGCTCCCAGGCTTGGAACCTTAGTGATGTGCTTCACAATCTCCTCATCCATGATCGGCGGCGGATCCAATCGAATTTGGAGCGGGAGAAGCTGCTTCGGCAGCCTCGGACTGAGAGGAGGAGGTTCCACCCAATTCCCTGGCTGATCGGGAGACGGACATATGAAGTAATTCATATCAAAAACGCCCCTAGAATTGTTGGGATCATTGTCCCTGATGAAGATCTTCCGTACACCATCTTCACTGAAATCAAGAAACCCATCATCAGGCAGGTACTCCCACTCTTCAAGATCCATTTCATGTGGTGGGGGGGCGGGGCGCTGGAACTTGGAGGAGCAGAAGAGAAGAGAGTGAGAGGGGGGGTTGAAATACGATATGAATTTTCACTGATCAAAGAAGGTAGTCTTGGACTGTAGCGTGAGCGTTCAACTTTCAAGCCACTGCCATGGCGACTCTTGTCACTCTAAGAGTGAAGACGATTGAAGGGAGGGGCCGTGGGAAAAAAAAACAAAAGGATTTGTATTGGGTTCAGGCTTCCAGAGCTTATCCTCACAAAAGATGACAACAGGAGAGTCGTCTACCAGGACCCACCTCTCCCTCCCCCTTCCATTCCCTTCTCTCTCTCTCTCTCTCTCTCGATATTTCTTTTCAATTTCTATTCGTCTTCTTACCTCAAATTTATTTCCTAAAACACAACATAACATAACATAACATACCTTTATATTAATATAAACTCAAAGAACAACAACACTCGAATGCCACTTTGATTCTCAATCAGAGGTTCTTGTTTTTGTTTTTCATAGTTCCCCTTGTAGAGCAAGATACATAGGCTTAATTTATAATTCAATATTTTTTACCTTTTTAGTTTTTAAAAAACATGAGATTCTGTAACTGTAATGAGGAGGGCCCTCTCTTTTTCTTTCTTTTCTCACATGGAGGTGTGTCGGTTGCTTGCAGGGTTTGGCTTAGAATGACTATGACGTGAATGAAGAGAGAAAAGAAAATACGAAAGAAAGTGAAAGCAATTGCTACCCTACACAACTGTCCAACTGCTGGCCAATTTTATCTTATTCTAGGAAATTGCATTGCATGTTTATTTAAAATCACAAATTCAAATTGGGGTTGTGCTACTCACACCTCACACCTCACACCTCACACCTCCCACCTCCCACCTCCCACCTCTACTTATTCGAATTGTCTACTGCTTCAATTTTAGGAAAAAAATTAAATTAAATTAAATATATATAGAGAAAATCACGGTATCTTTTTTGTTGGTATACGATCAACAATGTTCTTCTCGAGTAGGTTCTTAAATGTGTTTTTATAAGAATAAAATAAGGATGGCTCGCCTGGTGGTGAAAATGGGCTACGGAAAATCTCATGTTTGAGTTCTCATATAAATAAAATACCACAACTTTTAACATTTACATTAATTGGACTCGGGTTCACCACTTCGATGTAGAATAAATATGATGTAATTATTTTCATTTTCTTTTGTTGGTATTTTTCCACAAAGTTTTTAATATTGAAGTAAATGCCAATTGGTTGGCGTCTTGTAGCTAAGACTCACGTTTACTTATTTGCTTGTGAAAGGAAGCAAGTGCATTTAGGTCATAATTGCAATGAAAATTATTAATAATTACTTATTTTACAAGTTAAGGAATCTTAGGAATGTGAATAAAATGAACAAAATAAAAGATAGAAATGAAATAAGTGAGAAAAAAAGGAGATTAATTTTTGGGTGTGCACGGCATCTCCACAATTATTTCATGCATGTTGGATAGTTAGAGAGAAAAAATTATTTCAACTTCCATCAAAAACTAAAGTATTTTCATATCAAATCATCACCTAATATACTTTGATATATTAAAAGTTTGGATTAAAATAATGATCATGGTACTAGACTATCCCTTCCCGATAAATCAGTTTCCTTCTTATTTTATTAATCCTAAGACTTTTTTCATGAAGGACAAGTCTTGTAATTCTACATATAATTTATTATACTGTCGTTTTGTAATTGCTACTAATTATTTCTTAATATTGATAAGACTAAGGATTCTATCAACAAGTTATTTACTATAATTATTGTTATTATTATTATTATCATTATTTCTGTATTTTTATGATTAGTGTTATTATTAGTATTGTTTTTTGTTTTGATGTTGTTTGGTTTTTATTTTTTATTTTTTATTTTTATACGCTATTTAATATTTAATTTCCCATGGTATTTCATAAATCAATAAGGCATGAATGATCTCTACAAAATTCATTCTAGCAATTATATTAGTTAATTTTAGAAGGATTTTTTAAAAACATGTTTCTACCATTTGAAAAAAATTTGTATCTCATTAATGTCATAGTGTGTAAACTCCAAATTTGAGCTCTTATTTTATTCATTTACTTTATTTATTTTACTTATTTTATGTGATTGAATTTTATTAGTTTTTTTTATTTTATTATTTTTGGGAAGATGGATGATCCTTTCCCTTGACAGATTTTAGGGCTTAATTTTTTTAAGTGAAGATCAGAGAAATGACAATAGGAAGAAAACGCTATGGGATCAGCGATTGCTTTGTTGATGAATGAAAGTTTTGAATAATAAGATAATTGCTTGCTTTTTAAAATTTTCATGATTTATTGTTAAAATTTTTTTAAAAAGCTCTGAATAGAAAAAAGTGTCAGAAAAAGTCAAATATTTTGTTGTTTGTTTTAAAAAGTCATTTTCCACAAAAACAAGAAAAACTTTATTATTACCCAATAAAGTATGACTAAGAACACTCACTACTGTGAATTACAACTGAGGCTGGATGTAGATAACCCCATCTCGCCCTGCAAATTTCGCTTATTTTTCACCCCAAACTCCTGCCTCATTTAAAAATTAAACTGATGTTAATTTTAAAATTCATAAACCCTACCATTTACATTTAATTTTTGTTTTGTTTTTTATTTTATTTTTATTATATTAAAATTAATATATTTTATAAAAAAATAAAAAATATTGCGAATTTTTATAAATATTTATTAAAAACATTATATTTATTATTATTATTTATATTAGTATAAAATAAAATAATAAAGCCATTTTAAAATATAATCAGCAAAGAGACTAAGAATAATAATTTAATCCCCGTCTCACCTCTGGTAAAATAAACTCAAACCCGCTAAAAACCCAACTACAATTAAACGAAACCCGTCCCATTAAGAGTAAGGCAGGGCGAGAACCCGAAATAAGTCATCTCTATCATTATCTTTATACACTACTTCAAATAAGAAACAAATAACTTAAACTGCTCAAAGATTAAGCTCAAAATAACAAGTATATTCAAAAGATAAGAAAATAAACACCACCTAAGACTTTTGAAGGGATGACGATAAAAAGAACAAGGTATATGCAGGGTTAGAGGAAAGTGGACGTTATCCGAATGCAGCCACATATATAGATCTTTGATTTATTATTTATGTCCAAATGGAGACTTTGAAACAGGGTATAAGATTTCAAGCAGACTGTGTATAGGGGTAAGATACCAGATTTTGGTACATTAAAACATTTGTAGTTGGGATCTACAGAGTTAAAAACTGTGGGATTCTTTCCTTATTTATTTCCTACTAAACTCCTCCATTTATTATTTGTGTCATCACACCATTTGCATGTCAGCCCAATAATTTTTATTACTATTATTATACATATTATTATGTATTATTACCAAATCTTTAGTTCAAGCCCATTAATTATCTTAATCCATCTTCATTTAGCCTACTACCTAGGTTTAAGTTCATTAGTCATCCCAACCCATTTACCTTAGGTCCAGCCTATTAGGTCCGATCTATCTATTTTAAGTGCAAGTCTATTAGTTACCCTAACCCTAACACATCTACCCCTTAGGTCCAACTTAACTCATTAGGCCTAGCCTATCATTAGGACCCAAAGCCCATTAGTTATCCCAACTCATCTACCCCTTAAGTCTAATTTAACTCATTAGGCCTATCCCATCATTAGGACTCAAGCCCATTACTTACCCCAAACCCATCTACCCCTTAGGTTCAACTTAACTCATTAGGCCTAACCTATCGTTAAGACCCATTGTCATGTCACCGTCCCTTTATTTAGGGTCCTTTGCCACATTACTTAGGGCACACATCTTCAAAAATGAAATCTCTAATGCAACATAAGGAATCAAACCCATGTCTTTTATATTATAAGTAAATACCTTAAACCACTAATTTACATTTCTTTTTTGTTTCAAACTTTTGTTAATTTTAAATAATATTTCTAACATCCTTCGTTTTAATCAATTTCAACTTTCTTTAATACTAACAGAATATCCCAATATGCTCCTCGACGCTTTTATAACACGCTTAAGTGTGAGCAAATAAGTAAAATTGGTATTTTTCTGGAATTTAAATGCAAAAAGTGAAAAGGGTAAAAACTGGGAATTAATATAAAAGCAAATGATAAATTGATAATTTGACATTGAGGACCCAAGGGTCATAACATAATAAGATTATATGCTAAAGTCGAAATATGATAAGAATTGTAATTGTGCTTTAAAGTGAAAATGAAGGACTTAAATGCAAGGAAAATTAAAGCAAAATAAAAGACAAGGCTAAACACGCCAAGAAATATCTCATTTTGGGCCTCGTGATGGGGCAAACCCATTGGCAGGTTATACAGGTACAGGCTATAAGATAAGAGGTTAAGAGAGAAAGGAATATTAGTACATAGCAGGCGTAAAGCAAAGGTATGAAATCTATATGTTCGATTACGTATAATACTAGTATGGAAAAGTAAAGTAATGGTATAATCATGTTTCAAGTCATTGCTAATTTCTAAGATAGCATTTAGCTCTTTATACTTATTTTGAGCTCTGGGTTGAGTCAGTTTTGTACTTAAGGAAATTTCCGTGAAACTACCAAATCTAGCCATTTTGCTGAAGACGACACCCTACGCCAAAGATGTGAAACAAGACGCCAAAACATGAGCTTCACCAGCGGGAGATCCTACGCCTGCTTAACCTCGAGCCCAATTTTATGAATTTTCCCGTCCGCCTAGAAGGTGAAGAATCCTCCGTTATTTCTAAATAATCTTCATCAATCAACGAAGATCCTAATAAGTCAACGAAGCTGGCTCAGACAAAGATAAAAATTATAATGAAAATATTCAGACTGCCATTTCTGCGATCCTGGCCGTAGGCATACATTGTTTCACTCCTCATTTTCTAATGTGTTTAAATGTAAATAATATTCCTAAGGCGGATTTAAAAGATAATGCCAGAATGGCATAAAAAACGATAAATGTCTAAATAATACAAGAATAAAGATGTATGCGAATGATAAGAAATATCGTATATAATAATGGATAAAATAATACAATATTCGTGGATAAGAGATATATTGTAATTAAATAAATGAAACAATGAACTGCTTAGAACCTAAGAAGATAACGTATGTTTATTAAGTATAAACATCGCGAAGATTACTCGATCGGGCCGTCATGTTAAAGCCATAACGCCTTCGCCTCTTTATACATTATTATCAATTTTTGCATACCGATAACATCACCTTCAGTCCTTATACTACTGTCTCATGCCAGATTATAGCACCTCGGCCCCATACTCCCGTAGATCCACTTTTAAGGTATTTGCGTGTATGAAACATAATATAAAACATAAGAATATGCAAATACATGACATGATATGGTAAGCATAAAGATTGCTGATAGATACGATACAAATGGGAGCAAGATGTGTTAATAAAAATGTAACAAATACATATGAATGAAACATGATAAGACGAATAAGTATGATATATGTGTAAGTACATTTATAATGATATTTCAAACACATCGTTATGTTATATAAACAATGTTAAAGTTATACGCAGTTTGTTTAAAGTGCGATGACCCTTATTGTGAGATCGTCCACATGTATTATTTCCCACTAAGCTATAAATAGTAATGTGGTGTTTCATCCGCCAGAAAATGAGAAGTGTGAACTAGAAGCTCGGACAATCCATATTAGCAACCAAGGCCAACACACTACTAGGTGCCCACTGAAGACCCTTTTGGTTCATTTTTATATATGTTTTGCTTTTGTAAGCAATGTAAAATTCAGATATGTTCAATACTTATTTGATGGAGTTTTAAATACATTTTTGTAATCCACAAGCACAGAATATATTTCAAGTTACATGTTTAACAATACATGAACGAACAAGTTAATGATATGGTAAAAAGTAAAAGATAGTTACAAGTAAGTGGTATCAGAGCACCCTGTATTGGGGGCGTCACAAGTTAGATGGTAAAAGAGGCGTGACACTAACTTTCAAACAAATATTATTATTATTATTATTATTTTAATTTTCACCCTATTATTTTTGTTATTTTAACATTCTATTATTATTATTTTAACTTTTGTAAAATATGTTATAAAACACAAGCTTTAAATATAAACATCTTCTTCCCTTTATTTATATATCAAAAGAGGGAATGAATACGATAGAGAATGAAAGAGAAATAGAGATAGCTGGAGAGAGACAAAGAGAAAGAAATGAGAGAGATTATATTTGTCTGAGATATGTGCTTTTACAAGGGATCGAGCAATGCCTTTTATGCTGATAGTGGTGGTTCACTTGGCTCATCTTGGTGATGAGTAATGGAATGCTATAAATCAAAGTAAGGTTCATTCCCCTCCGAATGAGATGCATCCTCTCAATGAATGAATGTGGTCATTCATCATTTACTACTTCATTTATAACACACTCACTTGAATAACCATCATAAAGCACATGCCTCACAAACCATAAGAAACCTAACTGATAAAACCTAGCGAAGGAAAATCACAGTATAATATTTTATCACACGCCTGAATCCCTACCGACCGACATCATGATCCGAACCGCTGGACGCGAGACCAAATACCGACTCTTTACCCGATTTTTTAAAGTCAACCCGGCACTGTGCGCAGATGGCCCAGCATCTTATAACAATGTAATCAAAATAATCAAATATATATCCAAATCAAAAGAACTACCACCGAGTGGTGTCCACCAAAATCTATACACACATAATCGAGTCCCATTTAATTATACAAAACCGAATCCTTTACATTTACAAAATCGCAAAGACTCCGAACCTGCTAATGTAGTACTAACCCTTACAAGTGCACCAACCTGTATGAATGCTTGTTTGACACGTTTTCTCTCAGACCTACACCTGATTAAACCCGTGCTGTTTCTTTGTCACGCTTTTAGTGGGAAACATTTATAACTCTATACGTATACACATGCATATACACAATTATAATGAGTGTATAACAACATATCGAAATTTCATGCATTCATATCACGGACTTAAATAAGTAATTTAAGCTCATAACAAGCTTATGTTTATTCAGGACTCCTATTGGAGTTACAGAATTTATGCTTATGCTACTGAGTTGTCCATTCCTGAGGTACCCATAGGTACCACAGAGACGGAACGTATAATCGCATTTCCTCGAGCACATAATTTGTCTTACGAACTTACACCTCATTTCTTACGAATCCATTTGCATACTTGACTTATTCATCTTACTGACCTTATACCTAAGATACAGAACTTCTATTATTTATTTCGATGCGTATACCGTAGGTACACAGAATATTTGTCACAAAGCACTGGTGCATCACGCCGCAACGTATCCCCATACTGGAGGTACCGTAGGTACCACCGGACTTGCACTATCCACGATACTCAGCCGCACTCGCAGTACCATAGAACTCAGACGCATTATCGACAAGAGTACCAGAGGTCATGGCATCCACAAGATAGCTGCACAGAACTTAATCAAATACAGGAGTACCTCAAAGAAGTACTACGTAACTTAACGAGATGCATTAACTTATTCAGATACATGAGTAATCTCGTAGGTACTACAGAATCCTTAATCGAGACAGATGAATCTATAATGACATAAAGAGTACCTGTAGGTACTACGTAACTAGATCGTAGACAGATTTATTCGACATGAGTAACTGTGAGGTACTACAGACTTATCTAAATACGTGCGGGACTTATTCAAATGGGGTACTTGCCGATTTTCGGAACTTATCGGATCAGGGACTTATTTAGATACGCAAGTACGAAGTCGTGCTAAGTCTTATTCAAATCACGAGGACATAACTTGTTCATATCTGAAGTACTAGTAGGTACTACGGACTTTATTCGGATCACGGACATAACTTATTCGATACAAAGTACTTGAAGGTGCTGAGAACTTATTAGGATACGAGGACATAGCATTAGGATATAGGTACCGAGGTATTCTGAACTTATTCGGATGCGGGGTACCCATAGGTACTCTGGGACTTGTCGGTGGGGACTTATCGGATCTGGGAGTACGTAAATTACTACATGACTTATTCAGTCTGAAACTTATCGGATATAGTGCAGTAGGTGCCTCTGGCAGGGACTTAGTCGAGGACGGGAGTTAATCGAGAGGGACTTGAGTGGGGACGAGTTGTCGAGACGAGGAACTTAGTCGGGACGGGGAGTTAATAAGAGACGGGACTTAGTCGGGACGGGGAGTGTCAGAGACGAGGACTTAGTCGAGGGCAGGGGAGTACCCGTCAGGTACCATGAACTTAAGCAGATCACGGGTACCCGGTAGGTACCCACGGAGACAAGCGAATCTGAGGAATTGCAGTAGGTACCATAGAACTGTCGGATATTTGAGAGCACATTAGGTACCGAGCAGTCTGGTACATTGAGATCTTTACACCGTAACTGTCGGTCTTATCATATGTCTATTTGACTACCTAGACCCGATTATGAAATGGTAGGGCCTTGATCCTAGTAAGTACGAGAAGGTGATACGAGAATAGGAGTCGCATTAGCACCGGTAAGTCTTGGAGCACCAAAGCGGGGCGTGCTGCTCACCTTGGCGGGGAGTGCCATGGCACGGCGGGAGTGCGAGCACGATCAAAGCGTGGATAACCACGCGACCCGAGTCTTGAAGTAGCACCAACAGGAGTCTTAGGAAGCGCCAACAAAGTCTTGGAGCACCCAGCGGAGCGTCCACTCATTCGGTCTTGGAGGTCTAGGTAGTCATATTGTCATATGTGTTCGGAACTTATAACCTATCTTAATCACATTATGTGTTCGCGACGGATCGTATTATATCTTGAGTGAATTGTAGTGAGCATGTAATCACCTTATTCAGGTATTCTTATTCTTCTATGAATCCTACTTTACTCAGAATTGGAATCGATCCATTCGGATCTTCGAGCTGAGTTATGGCATTTCCATGCCCAGCTAGTCGATTCTAGATTTTCCGAGAACAGTTTGCAATATTAATTTTCTAGTGCCTTGTCTCCATATTTGACACTGGTTCTTTGTGATCGCTAAAGCTAAGATTGATAAGGGTTCATTTCCAGTGGAATCACCAATTCGAACACTGGAACTCAAGTTACGTCAAAAACAACGGTTTTCTCTATGTTCAAGCGGTGCAGGAAATGGGCTTGCACATAGCCCACTTTGAGTGCATTTGGGGATATCTAGAGTCAAATTTGGAGATACATATTAAATATGGTTTGTTCTCAGCAGAGTCTATTTAAGTGGCCACTTGAATCACTCAAATCGGATAAGAAATGAGCAAGTTATGGCCAAAATACGAAAACTGGTTGACTTGAGGAAAACGAGCAGGTTATGCTGGGTACAAGTCTAACTTTATCTGGTACAAGTTCAACCAAAAATGACCAGAACCGAGGTGGCACCGGTATAGTTCAGCTTGTACCGGGTACAAGTCACTCGAGAATGCCCAGAATGTGTGTTTCTCACATTTTCCATACTTTGATCCCCGATCATACGCTAAACACACATAAAAAGCAGATTCCAAATTCATCTTGGAATCTCTTTTCTATTCAATTCCTCTTTCAATTTCATATCTTTTCTTCAAATCCATCATGGATTTTTCCAATATAATTCAATATGAGTTACCCATATACAAACCAAGTACCAAGATTTGTTGGGTTTGTTTCCAAAGCCACAACTTAATTTCCTTTCATTTAACCATATCGACAAAAAGGAGGATTCTATACCTACCTTGTTCCATATGGGGTTTTTACCAACCCTAATTTCAAGAGATCCAGATTAGATAGTCTAACAAAACCACAGCTTTTGGAGACAAACTATTAACTAAACGAGCCTTAGAATTCCATAAATCCATGCGAGTTCGGTTTCCACCTTTGGCTTGATCTTGGCTTGAATCCTCCTTATTTCCTCTTCTCTTCTTCCTCTTCTTACCCACTTCTTTCTTCTCTACGGGTCCTACAATTTGAGACCAAACATTCTTTAAAACTATAGTTATTAAAGTATGTTTGGCCCTCTGAAATAAACCCATTTTTGGGTTAAAGTTGCTTTATTTGCTTTTCGAGCCCCATAACTCTTGTGTGAATCGCTTTCCTTTATTTCATTTTGGCCTCAAATCTTTGCATTAGGACTTTCAGCCCCTTTTTGGACCAATTACAAATTGTCCTTAAGTTTTATAACTTCAGGTCTGATTTCGGTTTAACATTAACTTGCAAACGGTCAAATTGAAACTACAAAATCACACTGGCAGTGTAGCTTATTTGAGGGTATATTTAAGTCATTACGCTTATGATGTTGTAGATTATGTATTTTTGTTAGGATTGCCCCATTAAAAACCTTGTCAGTAAAACCCAATGGGACAAAACCTGGACGAATGAAAAAAGAATACAATACACTAACATCATGTCATAAGCATACTCCCGCTCATATCAATGTCCTTCAGTTGGCGCATTTCAATCTTGTATATTAGCTTCTTGAATGTGGAGGTTAGCAATGACTTTGTGAATAAGTCTGCTAGATTATCATTTGGGCGTATTTGTTGAACATCAATTTCACCATTCTTTTGGAGTTCATGTGCATAAAAGAACTTTGGAGAAATGTGTTAGTTTAGTCTCCTTTGATATAACCTCATATGATTTGTGCAATGCATGCAACATTATCTTCAAATAATGTTGGCAGACTGTCTTTGATAAAGGGGAATCCGCATGATTCTTGTATATGTTAAATCATCGATCTTAATCATATACATTTACGGCTTGCTTCGTGAATTGCTATAGTCTCATAATGATTCGATGATGTGGCCTCCATTGTCTGCTTAAAGTATCTCCATGAAATAATAGTTCCATTACAATTAAATACATACCTTGTTTGTGATCTAGCTTTATGTGAATCTAAAAGGTATCCTACATTAACATATCCAAGCAATTGTTTCTTTGATTCATTTGAGTAAAATAGGTCCATATCAAGTATTCCTTAGAGGTAGCTTAATATATGCTTGTTACCATTCCAATGTCTTTGGGTTGGAGTGAAATTGTACCTAGCTAATAAATTAATTGAAAAACAATATCTAGGCGAGTACAATTAGCAAGATACATAAATTCATCAATGACACTAAGATATGCTACTTTAGGATCAAGTAATTCTTTACTATTTTCACAAGGACGAAATGGGTCATTATTCACGCCACAAGTGATTGGACAACCATTAGAGAACTTAAAGGGTGTGCTTTATCTATATAAAAGCGATTTAAGATTTTCTTACTATATGCCGATTAGTGAACCAAAACTCCAGAAGGAAAATGCTCGATCTATAGGATGAGACAAAATTTTGTTTTCCCAAGATCTTCAATCTCAAATTCATTTTACAAATATTTAGATCTTCTTGTGAGCTCTTCAGGAGTCCTAATAAGATTTAAATTATCAACATACACAATAATTATTACAAATCCAGCTTTTGATTTCTTGATAAAGATACATGGGCATATAGGTTTGTTCGCATATCCTTCTTTCAGTAAATATTCGACAAGGTGATTATACCATAAAAGTTCGGATTGCTTACAGCAAAACTGAGAAAAATTAGATTTTAAAAAAAAGGGTAAAGCGGTAAGTGCAAAATAGTACAAGTTGAATAAAATTTTTGGGTGTCTTGGATAGCAAATGGACTTCACCGTTGGATTCGTCTCACAAAGTCTAGTTACCTAGATGAATTTCTTCGAATTTCGACACTGTTGAATTTTCAAGTTTTTCGGGGTGACGGGTGTCACAGTGACTCCGTCTGGTGTTCTGAAAATTTTGGAAGTTGAGAAATGGCAGAATTAAGTTCTGTGGGATATAAATTGACTTTGACAGGAGGCAAATAAATCACTTTGGGCGGTAGGCGAGGCGAGTGGACACGTGGTGCGGCGTGGGCGCATCGACTAAACTTAAGTTGGGACAAAAATTAAGAATAGAGCAAAAGGCCCATTTTCTGGTTTTGTTGTGAGAGAGGAGAAGAGAGAAGAGGAGAGCCAAGGCTTCCTCCAGATCTACGGAGTTCCGTTGATTGGTTTTCGTCAGGCCAAGAACGAAAGTTCATCGCATCAAGTAGCGGTATGCGTGGGTACTAGAAAAGACGTATTTCGCCGAAGTTCCAAGAGGGGAGATTTCGAGAAATCGAAGTTGTCGGGTTTAGGAGGCTTCCTACCCGTGTATCAAGCTCCTAGAGGTAAGGGATTCTTCCTACCTTGACTTACTTTCCTTATCTGGGCTGGGAAAATAGGGTTTTTTGATTAAGGGCTTGTTTGGCAAAGAAAAAAATGGGATTTTCGGGTGTAGCTCGATGTTTCTTTGCCTAGGCGAAGGTGTGAATCTCCCCACAGGAGATTGGTGCTATGCCTAGGCATAGGAAAGGCCCGCCTAGGCTAACTCGGGGACAATAAAGGTGGGCTTTCTGGTCCTCTTAGGCGAGGCGTTGCTCGCTGGGTGCTCGTATGCAGGCGGAGGGCAGGCTACGCTGGCGAGGCTTCCTGTGTTCCGTTTGTGTTTGGCTGTTTGGGTGGGTCTCGTGGCCCAGTTTGTGATTGTTGTGGCTTGTTTTTGGGGCCATTGTGTGACTTGTTTGAGCGTGTCATTGCTTGGCTAAGAGTGACATGTTTGAATGTCCGATGTAGTGTGCTTTCAACATGTTGACATGTGATGGTGTTGTGTCTGATGACCATTACCGCGAAGCGCAGCGTGTGTGTATCATTGCTTGATCATAGAATGACATGTTGAATGTGAATGTTGATATATGCTTGCATGATATATTGACATGAATGAAATGATGTATGGAAGTTATATGCAGGTGATGTGATTGTCTATGACATCGGTAAGTGGTGTGGATTGTGTTGTCCATGTAGCATATATTATGCATGTGACATGATATAAATGACATCTTACATTGCATATGCACGGGGACATCGCATTAAATGGGTGTGAGTGCATGGTTGGTAAATCGACACTGTGTTTGGTGTTTGATCGAGTGAGCTCGGTTAAATGGGACAACGTCCAACTAAGTCGCACGGTTGATTGAAATGGTAAAGAAAATATGTGCCATGTATCAGCAAGATGGGATAGATACCTACTTAGGTGAGACATGCTAATTATGGTGAAGAACATAGTCCCCGGTGAAGAAATTTGTAAAAGTGTTTGGGTTTGCGAACTGGCGGTGAAAACACCAAAAATCCGCTACCCACAAAATGGCGCATGATTTTGAATATAAAATGATCATTGTGATGTATCATTCAAAAAGATTTTGGTTTATAAACAAATGAAATTTGTTTTGAAAATGATCATTGGATGTCATCCAGAATAACGATTTTTCACACATGGGCTTAGGCTTTGTGGGTGAGGACTCGGGCACATGGTACATGATGAGTCGCATCTCATTTCATGGCATGACATGTATGATTCCATATATAATTGGCATGTTATTGTTGGAATGTGAATGTGAAATGTTGAAGCGAACGTGCGTATGCGCTTAGGTAGGGAATTAGCCCTTGTGGAGTATTCTCTCTTTGGTTGTGGCTCCTTATTTTTATGGGACAACCCTTTTGTTATGGACACCGGTGGATGGTGCTCGAGGCAGTGTGATTGTGAAGAGGCGACGTGCCAGTACTGATCAAATCTTTAATAAAAGTGCTAGGGACAAACTAGTTCTGTTGCTTTAGTATAAAGGGTATGGTGGTCTTTTAGATTATTGCCAATATAGTCAGGAATGTAATAATGGTAAGTGGGTCGTGATCGAACTCTTACGGACTGCATTTATGTGCATTACTTTCATATTTTTAATTTAAATATGAATGAATGGGTCCCGGTAATGAGCTTAAAAGTCATCTATTTTCAGTCCATTTTTCTGATTTATTTTATTATAAAAAAGACTGATTTATGTGCAGAAATATGGAATACTTCACCAAGCTGTGTGCGACAGTCATGAAATTGGAGTAAAAGGAATGAATGTGGTACGAGCGATAAGTGTAATGGTGAAGGAAATTCACGGCGGAAATGAAAGTTAAAGTTTGTCCGTGAAGCCTTTAAACAATCGAAATACATATTAGGTTACCTTTACAAAGCTCCCGATGTAAATGAAGCGTAATTGAAGACAAAAGCGGTGGCGTGAAAAGAAACTCAAAGTCGAAGCAACGAAGTTGATGAAAGAAAGAAGACATGATGTCGCGACATCGCCAGAAGTCATGACAGTGGCCCGTCTGATGGACAATGAGGTCAGCGACACCAAGAAAGTCAGCGACGAAGATATGATTATTTGAACATTTATGTCGCGACATCTGGATGCAGTCGCGACATCAACACTGAATTAGAAGCAGTCGTGACATCAGCTTGCAAAGAAACTAAGGTCGCGACATCATCAGCTAAAGAGAGGAGTGAACATCATTCAAATAATTAGCGACATCGGTTGCGAAAAGAAGTCGCGGCAGATCCAGGCATCGCGACATCAACTACGAAAGAGTGGCGACATCGTCCGTGGTGGCGACGGTTGTAAGAAAATTAGCGTGACGCACGGTTGCCAGCGACATCTGACTCAAAGACTTGGTGGCGACATCATTAGCGATCAGCGACAGCGAGCGAGCAGTCGTGACATCGCAAAGAGTGTGACATCCGGTACAAGGCAGTGTGACAACATTGGTAGCCGCGACATCGGCAAGAAGGTAGGTCGCGGCGTCGGTTAGGCGTCGTGATATCGATTAAAGAAGAGGTAGCGGCAGATGGTACAGCCGCGACGCCGGTTCCACGAACATGTCGCGACCAAGCAGGCTTATGCGGCGAAAGCGAAACAGCGAAGTGCGGCGACGAAGGGTGATGTCGCTGACATCAATATTGGCGGGCGATTAGCGGAAGTCGGGTGCATCAGTGGGGCCCGACTTGAACCACATAAATGTGGCTAGCTGCGGAAGGCGGCTGGCGACAGTCTGGAGTTCTTTGAAGGCTCACGTATTTTAATTTTCTTTTCTTTCTTAGTTTTTATTTTAGATTAGTTCGTATTTTGTTTAATTTTGGATCGAAGAGCGTTATTGTTAAAGTTTTTAGGCGAATGCGATTTATATTTCTTCAAATTAGCATGCCTTGTTTGAATTCAGGCAAATTTTGGATTTGAACACGATTTTAATTACGATGGTTTCTTGATCGACGAAGCCAATGTATGGTGTAATGTTGGTTTAGAAACCCGGCTCGTGAAATGACTCTGTTATCAGAAATTATCTTTCTTTGCAGAATTTTATTCGTGATCTTTGAACTTTAGTTTGTAAATCTACTTCTTAACTGGTTTTGTTGTTTTATGGAATTGATCGATATCAGGTGTCGCCTACCCATAGTGGATTGTCTCAGCTGATTTCACAAGGCCCTCGGTGACACGGGAAGGCATTCTTGAGTGATGAGCAATTAGTGAATGGTATAAACACACTGTGGTGATTTAATATTATACAATGTGATTAAGTTGATAAATCTTTTCATAGAGACGAGAATGAGTTAGACGATTTATCCAGTTTCGCCTTATGCTGAGAGGGTTACGCCTCGATTCGAATGGTGAATTCAATCTGTGTTAGCAAGGATCTAATCCAAGGAAAGAATGTTGTTTATTTTGAGGAAGAGAAACCGATATAGTGTAAATACATTGCAATATTTATAATTTGGGAGCTCGAGTTTCTGATCCCGGGTTGTGGGTATGAAGTATTGAAAAAATACCGAGCAGGCGGCCAGTTAAGGTAGTTATCCTAACCCCATTGTCTTCGAGAGGCTTGGTGAAGGTGAGATGATGAGCGGTGGGATTTAGGAGAGATCGGTACCTTGCCATATTCCTTGATTTCGTTTTAAAATGCGTGATTTAGGAAAGCAAAAGTGCGACCTGACATAGGAATTGATTCTTCTGATAGCTTTTATTTTCAATGTTCCCCTTTATAGATAGCGATTCGGTCCCCAAATTTGTCATTTCATGATTTCGAGTATTCAATTCATTTGTTATTAATTCAATTCTTTTTAGTTTTTCATTATTTTAAGGCTTTCAAGTGATTCAAATTGTCCATCATAGTCAATTGGTATAGAGCTTGAGTAGTCGGGGTAGTTGATTGAAAATTCTTGAGATCTTATTGGGATCGATATTTGGACTAAATCCACTTTATTACTTGTTAGGCACATTGCACTTGAATCGTGGATCAACATAAAAAAGAAATATCTATTCTTGAGAAACCATTTATATCCAATTATACTTGCCGAAATATAATCAACAAGTTTCATGGGATTATTGTTTAGGATTAGATAATAGTCCTTTGGTAATAGTGTCATAAATTTACTTTATGTCTTTTTGATCCAACGAACACGGTGAAGGATGTATCGGTGGTCTTCGGTAGCTCAGTTATCCTGAAGTAAATGAATGGAATCCCGTGCAAGTCTTAGGTGCACGATGACCTAAGGTAGAGACTTCCGCAGGTTGATGGCTAGTCAACGGGACCCCCGGAAATTAGGGTGTCACAGCTTCAATCCATATACATATCGTTATAATTTGATTGAACACATACTACGAGACTTTGTATTTTTTGCTTCAGGCAATTTAAATCCTTCATAGATTTTCATATATATGTCATTATCTATAGATCCATATAGATAAGTTGTGATGACATCCATGAGACGCATATCTAGTTATGCAGAGACTGTCAAGCTTATTAAAAAGCGAAAAGTGATCAAGTCCATGACATGAGAATTTGTTTCATTGTAGTCAATATCAGGTCTCTATAAAAAACCTTATGCTATTAATTGCGCTTTATATCTTATGATATCATTATTTTCATTGCGCTTTCGTACAAATGCCCATTTATACCCAATAGGTTTTACACCTTTAGATGTTTGAACTACAGGTCCAAAAACTTTTATATCATTAACGAGTGTAATTCTACCTCCATAGCTTCTTTCCATTTTGGCCAATCAATTATATGTTGACATTCTTCCACATTTTATGGTTCAGGATCCTCATCATTTCTTATGATGTTTAAGGCCACTTGGAAAGCAAAAATATTTTTGATAACGATATCATTTTGATCCAATTTATATCTAATAGAGTGAAACGTATTAGCATTTATAGCATGTTTATCAGGTGTTTATGTAACCTAAATGCTAGATTCACACCCTTATGAGAAAATATTACACTAATCCCTCATATGTGTGAGTTTTGCAAATATTGAAAGTAAAGCAAGCAAAGAAAAGGGCAAAAAGAACAAGAAAGCATAACCTACTCCAAGGGCCCCGGTTCGTAGGCGAGAGCCCTTAAATCAGTGAAGAGCCCTTTAATAGAGGCAAATAAACTGTTAAAAGGCAAGAAAGAGCCTCGCCGAGGCAAATCTAAAGAAGATAAGAGTCCAAGCTTCGAGTTCACCAAGGCGAAGGCAATCTTCGGCCAGAGCGGAATGTGTGCCTTTTAAATCTTGGGGGTCAGTTGACTGCGAATCAACTGCGCGGAATACTCGTGAATGTGGGTGACGAGCATTTCACAATCGGGCAGAGTCTCCTTTGTACGGGGAGCTCTACCCAATCTGAACACTGCGTAAACACATTCCAAGCAGTCGATATAACGATTTATGATTTAAAACAACCACTTGGGCCCATAAGCAATACTCGATATACATGCGACTATGAATCCAACTATACCCAATAGTTACAAGAGTTAATATGTTTTACTCTTATCTGATACATACATTAAACTTAAAAGTTCTAATACATGTATACATCAAAGCCCACATTGACTTTCTTCTAATCCTGTGTCTGGACGTAGTCCTTGCACGCTCCACATTTTTGTAAAATATTATCCTCGGCGGTGAGCTGATAACTCCGGTAGTGGAATCGCCCTAGTGGGCTCTCATCACCTAAGTGCGGTCTGTGTTCAGCTAACCACACATTCAAACGAATGGCGTCCTCTTATATCCTACGTAATGCGACTTCGCATCAGGAGTCTCATGAGCTCGAATCACACTCGCCTAAACCTCATTATGAAAATTATTATTTGTTGGTGGACAGCCCTCAGATGTATATATATCAATTGGGCGCTCCGACGATTGATATATTGTTTGTTTGTTTGTGGACAACCATAGATGTGTATATATATCGATTGGGCCAGCTCAGGCGATTGATATATTGTGGGTACCCTCAGATGAATATCGATTGAGCCACTCAAACTGATTGATATTTTAATTTGGACTTCACCCTCCCTAGATAAGTAATATTTTTAGACAACCCTCCCAGGCAGTTTTCTCTAGACTCTCAGCCTCATGCCTCACTCCTATAGTCTACTGAGATTGTTCCGATTGCATATGGAATGCATGTATGCGATTACAATGTGATCTAATTCACGAGTAAATATATACACATGCATATATTTACAAAGTACAATTCACACAATCATGTCATGTAAATTAATTAATTCATACGTAAAAATTAGCTACTTGGGCTAATGATCAAACACGAGCAATTTAATTTAAATCCTCGACCAAGCATATTTTCACAAAAATATATTTTGAGGAACAACATTTAGGGAATAGTGAAACCTGAGTTACTATTCAGAAAATCCTGTCGTTGGTTCTTAGTGAACCAGGGTTTCCATATTATTTAAGGCCTCATTCCAATCAATACACAATTTAATACAATAAATCATCAAACATGGCACCAGGCAATAACCCCTCACGTCTTATTTCTGATTTTGGGTTTCAATAAATTAATCAATTGATTGAGTTTGGGGCCAGTGCTCAACTTAACAGCCTCATTAAACTCAAACATTTGCCACAAGTGCCAACGGGAATAAAAGCATAAGTAGGAGAAACCCTACCTCTCGGAGTTTAGAAACTCCTAAATCCGATACCCCTGCAGAAACCTCACGTAAAGCAGTTCTCCCTTCTTGTCAGGCTGGCGTGATCGAGATCGCCAGTATTTCTAAAGAGAAGTGCTCTCTAAATTCTCTCAAAACGTAGCTGTTTGTCAATCTCTCCCATTTCCGTTTTGGTTCCTTTTAGCATTTGGAAACACTTATTGCTATTTTGTCTCTTTGGCAGAAACGCTTAATTTAATTAATTAATTATCTTCTTTCTCGATTTGATATTGGCACTATCTCGTAGTCAATTTCCATCATTCTCTCTACTCATACCACTTATGGTACATGAGTACTTGTTATATGTGACTTCGTCGCATCGAAAATCGTTTACGACACGAAGCGATGCCTCGGCGTGCCAGCTTTCAGCGTCTTTCGGAATATTACAAAATTTTACGTGCTAACTAGATTTTTCGAGGCGATTCAATGATAATCCGTTTGTGTCTGAGATCTAGAGAATAGGTATGGATTTTTGGCTGAAATTTCAATTTTGTAATCGAAATTACGATTTTGCCATTTTCCAGAAATTGGAATTCTAGTCTATAATCGCACGGCGTAAAACCTCGCCAGAGGCAAGAGGAATCACGTGTAAGCGAGCCTTGGGTTCGTAGGAGCAAGACCTTGTGACGAGAAGACCACCTTGATTCTTGACACATGTCTTCGCCAAGGCGAAGAATGTCGAGATTGAGAAAAAAATGCCCTCATTCTCAACCCCATTTTTGGTCATTTTTCACATGCTTTAAATACCCACTTGTAAGGAGACTAAAAAGGGCATTAGGGGAGAGATTGGAGGTTGGCACATATTCTATCTTCTAGGGTTTCTCTCTAAGCTCTCATTTTCTAGGGTTTGTAAATTTTCTTAGATATTTTAGCTTGTTTTTGGAGCTAAGTTGTAAGATCCAGCTACTAGAGGACTTCTTGTAGTGGTGGAGTTGTGTTTTGGAGAACTTCCATTTCATATTTGTTTTGTATTACTAAACCCTTCACTCTTTCTTAATCTTTCAGCTTTATGTTTGCTATAAACATGATTTTGTTGGGTTTTGAGGCTACTATGAGTGGCTAAATCTTCTTCTAGGGTTGGTTGTGGACATTGGTGTTTGGCTTATGTATTATATTGAATGATTTTATGAATGTGATCTTGTGTTGAGGTTTTATGATGCGGTTTTATGAATTCTCAGGTTTTATTCAATTGTTACATACTAGGTATTGAATTTGAGACCTAGTGCTCAAAGGGTTTCCAAGGTGACTATTGGAAGTGTGCCCTTGGGATTTGATTTTCATCATCTAATATTGTGTAATTCATAAAATCAAATCAACTTAATCAAATAAATCTAGGAAATTAGGAAAGCCTAGTACTAAATGGATTTTATTAGGAGGGACATCATCTAACCTTATAGGATGATCATATGGACCGAAAGGTGATCGATTTGAACATAACCCGGGAAATTCCATTGCATTGGTCGAGAGGTGACCAATGGAAATTCCCAAGGACTGAATTACCTTAGAACAAGTAATACACTGTTTGACCTAAATAGACCGAAAGGAGAATATGGATTAGGCGTGAGAATTTAAGGTGAGACTCGAAAGAGAGAACCTCATACAGAGTTCCTTGGAGTAAACAAAGTGTCTTCATGAGTAGCATAATGAATATAAGCCATAAATGCTTGATGAAACAGCAGAAGCCTAGTGTTATTTCTTAACGTGTTTCCTACAACTTAATTCAACTATTTGCTAATCTTTTAGAGTAGATTTTTAGTTTACCTTAGTTTCATTTTTAGTTAACAATCACTCTCAACTAGTTTAATTTGCTTAAATAGTAAAATTCTCAAGTAGCAGGGGTACTTTATCCCCACTTAAACCATCTCTTCCCTGTGCGTTTAACATACTAGGTTTTTGATTTGAAAGCCATTATATTACTTGTGATCCGTGCACTTGCATATTAGGTTGATTTAACCAAACTTTTATACAAATGAAAAGAACCAAACAAGTTTTTGGCGTTGTTGCCAATGAAGCGACGGTTTAAGTGGACTAGATTGATATTCTAGCAAAAGGGGCATTTGCTACTTTGAGCAAAAATTCATTTTGTGCAGAAATCCAAGTCTATTTCTTTTATTTTTCTGTTTAGTTATATTATTGTTTGTATTTTGTATTCAATTTGTTCACTTCTTTTTCCAGTGTTGTTCTCTGATTTCAGGTACCAACTTTTATGCATAGAAGGCCCGACTACAAAAATTTAATACCATTTTGATCATGAAATGACGTTGTTTTTAGACTTCGAGAAGATCAATAGATGTCTGAGAAATGGAAGATCGAATAAGCCAGTTAAGTGAGGTCAAATCATACCACAATGAGATACGGAATTCGAGGGCAGGTAGCGATGCTTGTTGGAGGCCCATGATGAATGAAGAATATTTAGGGATTCGACATCAACCCATAGATGCTAATAATTTTGAATTGAAACCTGCATTGATCTCTATGGTTCAACAATAGCAATTTGGGGGCAGCCCTTCTGAAGATCCCAATGGGCACTTGTCGAACTTCTTACAATTATGTGGCATTATAAAGATGAATGGAGTGGACCACAATGTGATTAAGGCGAAGTTTGCCTCACTAAGGATCAAAAGTAAGAAATTGGTTCCACAATCTAATGTCGGGATCAATGGATACTTGGGGAGCTCTAGTGGAGGTATTCTTGAGGAATTTTTTTCCACCTCAGTTGAATTCTCACTTCAGAACGGAAATCACACAATTTCGATAAGGAGACTAAGAGGCACTATATGATGCATGGGATAGATTCAAAGAATTGTTGAGGAAATGTCCACAACATGGATATGAGCTGAGTGCTCAAGTGCAAATATTTTATAATGGTCTTAACTATTTGACCAGAGCATTGGTGGATGCAGCGTGTGGGGGTTCAATCACCATGAAAACAATAAGAGAGACCAACTTAATGTTTGAAGAATTGGCAAAGAACAATTACCTACCTCTTTCTAAGATAGGTGATGGAAGAAGACAACGGGGATTACATGAGGTAGACAAAATGTCGTCTTTGGAGGCAAAGTTTGAAGCCTTGGTGGCAAGATTAAATCAACAAGCTCCAAAAGAGCCGACTATTGGGGAAATCGCATATATGAAAGCATAAAGTGCTTTTATGGCTAATCCTCTGCTTCAAATTTAGGATGCAAACTATGTGAATAATAGAAGTTACACATTCCCACCCAACAACAACTTACCATCGCATTATCATCTAAGGTTAAGGAATCATGAGAACTTCTCTTATAACAATCAAGCCATAGTTCATCATGAGCCCCACCAATTAAGCAATACCATGGGACCTCCAGGTTTTTAGAACCAAGGAGCTTCGAGCTCCAGTTATCAAGGCAATACAAGGCAGTCGGGATTCAATGAGCTTTTGCTAGTGATAAATGATATGAAGAAGTCGATCGACACTAGAATCACTAAGCTGGAAAATGGTTAAGATGTGATAGGAAATATAATGAAGAGCATGGAAGGTATTCAAAATACCATGGGAACTTGCATGAAATATCTGGAGCAAAACCGGGCTAATATTCACACATGCATTAAGAATAGGGGGACGAATCAGTTCGGGTTTGGAGCATCTTTGAAAAATCTAGAAACTCATATGGGACAATTGACTCAATCTTTGAGAGAATCATGAAATCCTTTACAGTGACGTAAAAGAAAAACCCCGAAGCAATGCATAGCGTAACCCCAAGTGGGAAAGAGCTGGATAGGCAAGAAGGATGAAAGGCGAAAAGCAAGTGGAGCACAAAAATCTAGAAGTTGAAGAAAAGATAGAAGCTGATGAGAACAAAGTGGGAGTTGAGCTGAACAATAAGGGAAGGGAACAAAAATATGATGAAGTTGTCTCGGGAAGAATGACTTTTCCGGTAGCCTCCCATTATTACCTCCACCTTACCCTTTAAGGTTTGAAGAAAACCAAGGCTGGATGAGCAGTTTGCTTTCAGTTCCTAAACTTATGTTTCAAAGGCTTCGAGATCGATCCCATTCATCGATGCGTTGGCTCAAATGCCTAACTATGTAAAATTCATGCAAGAGATAAGAAGCAACGAAAAGTTAAGACATATGGGATGATAGAATTTAGTTTGAAAAGTGCGGCGCAATCATTCGTGAAGCTCCTAGAAACTCGAGATCAGAGTAGTTTACTATCCCTTGCATCATTGGGGAGCACACATTCAGCAAGGCATTATGTGATCTTGGGGCACGCATAAATTTGATGCCATTTTTAGTGGCTAAAAAGTTGTTAGGAGAGATTACACCTACAACTTTATCACTTCAAATGGCTGATAAATCTTTGACCTTTCTGAAGGGCATTATTGAAGACGTTTAAGTGAAGGTTGATAAATTCATCTTTCTTGTGGATTTTGTGGTTTTAGACATGGAGGAAGATAGGGCGGCACCGATAATCTTGGGAAGACCGTTTCTCTCCATTAGGCAAACACTCATCGATATGAAGAATGGGGAATTAACACTGAGAGTGGGTGAAGACCAAGTGAAATTTAATTTGTATAAATTAACACTGAGAATGCAAGTTGCATGACGATTGACGCCCTGATTCCTTCGCAAGAGGATGTTGTGACACCCCAAATCTGGGGGTCCCGTTGACAACCCGTCAACTTGCGAAATTACTTGTGGATTTCGGGTGATCCGATACCATACTGTTGTGTCCTATTTTAGGATCCATATTTTAAAAAAAATCATGCAAAGTCTCCTTTGTTCGGGGATTTCTACCCAACATATAACATGTATAACAGTATAATCATAACCCATGCAGGGTCTTAACAGAAGTAGTATTTACCTCACAAGGTCCATCTGTCCATACCCCTAATATACATCTCTTTACTGGGACCCATTCATTTACATTTAAATCTAAAATATGAAAATAAAACGCTTCATTACAATCCATAAGAGTCCAATCACGACACTTTTACCATATTTACATGCAGACTATTTATCTGATAGTCGAAAATTTAATTACAATTCTTTTTACATAAAATACTTTTATAAAAGTATTGTCAAGGCCACATGTCGGCCTTCTTCACAATCACGGCCTTGTCGGGCGTCCTTGTACCCTATACGAAGGGGGTCCCATAGCAGGGTGATTATGCCCCCGATGAAAATTCTCCTACAGGGCTACTCCGCCTAAATGCACATGAAATAGCGTGCATAAAACATCAAGCCCTTATTATTATAAATGTCACGTCACTTATATGGAATGTTAAGATTAATCATGCATGAGATGAGACTCCTCATGCCCACAAGCGGGTCTGTGAGCTCCCTCACCGCGACGCAGAAATTAGTGAAAAACCAGTCATTGGTGTTTCATGATGACAAACCGATGGACAACCCTCAAATTTTAATTTATCAAATCCCATGTGTTTATTTGGGTTGCGAATTTCCAGGGTCTCATCGCAGGCTTCGCAACGCCTTTCGACACTTTCGCGAACTTTCATCACTGAATCCATATGTTTGACCAAGAATAAAATTTGGGTCTTTCCCCCCGAGGGGGAGAATAAACACACGAAATTTATTATTATTATTTTATACAACCGTGAGTTTCGATTTTGGACGTTGTCCCATTTTCAAGCTCACCACACATTCATCAAGAATGGTGAATAACAATACTATGCACCCACACCCGACTCGACACGATGTGACCGTGCATATGAAATACAATCATGTCATTTCATCCTATGTCATGCCACATGTATAATAAGAGCTAAATGCAACATTTTTAAATCTCGGATAATTATATTTCTTACATATAATTTCCATTTATCACAATTTCCATGTTAATACGTCAAACAAATATATATTAACATGATTTTTACACACAATATCATATTATTTATTTTTCCAACAATAACACACAAAATGGCGCAAATCACCGGGACCCATATAAGCAGGCACCTCTTGGTCCACTTCACGATTAAATCGTAGTGCGTAATCACCGAAACACACCACAAAACCCGAAGACATCAATCCCGGGATCAAAACCAAACCTCAACTTAGTCCCGGACTGCCCAGAAATAGTTCCGAAAATCATGACCGGACTGTTTGAAAACAATCCCAAAAGTTCAACCAGAGAGCGTGCAGCAATCCATTCAACTCGGTTGTCAGAAAGCGAATCTCTAAAATTCCTAAAATTCATACTCAGCCCCAAAAATTTGGGACTGAAATTCTGATCTCTCACTTGCCTCTAAGAAATCCCCGAGTCATTAAGTAGTCTTTGGGTTTAGAAATAACCTAAGTAGGAAAATTCCACCTCGTAGGTTTGGCGAAACTCAGATTTTAGTACCCATCGTAACTGCGCGTAGATTAACTTTGCTTTTTACTCATATGAAAACCTACGGTCCAATTTCCGTAAATCTTAAAAAGAAGCGAAAGAAAAAAAAAATTTCTCTCTCTCCTCTCGCTCTATCTCCCATGAACCCCTTGCCTGCTGTTTTTTTTTTTTCCTTTTTATTCGACTTTCTTTTGTTTTGTTTTTTCTTTTTTTTTTTCCTTTTTTTTTCTTTCCCATTATTTCCTCCATTTGACACTTGGCTCAATATGAGCCATTCACACAAGTGCACCACATGTCATACCGTTGTTGTCATGGGCACGGAGTATGCAGCGTGATAGATTATCACCGAGAATCAGACAAATTCAACGGGGTAACTGGAGTGCACAGAGGCAGATTCAACGGTGAAGTCTATTTTTTCATCCGAGATCTAGAAAATTTCTGGTTTTCAACCAAAATTACCGTTTTACCTTTTTTCAAAAAAATTGAATTTTAAGTTTTGTTATTTATATGTAATTTCGTCCCCGAAATTCACACATACTAGCACACACAAGTACATGCATATGCAATAGTCATTCTAGTTCCAATATTAGACTTCTAATATTAGACAACACACCTTCATCCTCAATTAGGAAAGGATATGTGACTCGCATCATGTCCTCGCATTCCCAAGTTGCCTCCTCTACTCATCGGTGTTTCCACAACACTTTCACTAGCCTCACGGTCTTGCGACGCAAAACCTGATCCCGGCTATCCAAGATACGCGCTTGTCCCTCCTCGAAGGTCCCATCTGTATCAACAATAATCCCTCCGAAGCATGAAGACATGGAACACCTCATGGACACCTGATAAACTCAGTGGTAGCGCCTACCGATATGCAACTGTGCCCACCCTCTCGAGTTCCTCGAAGGGACCAATATACTTCGGCGTTAGCTTCCTTCGCTTGTTGAATTTGACCACTCCTCTCTTAGGCATCACCTTCAAGAAGACATGATCACCCACCTCAAACTCTAGAGGTCGACGCCGTCTGTCGGCGTAGCTCTTCTGCCGACTTTGAGCCGTAATAAGACGCTTCTATATCAAACCCACCTTCTCCGAGGTGTCTCTAATCAGATCCAGACCAGTGATGGAACTCTCTCCCACCTCTGTCCAACAAATCGGGGATCGACATGACCTCCCATATAAAGCCTCATAGGGTGCCATCTGTATACTCGCCTGATAATTGTTATTGTAGGCAAATTCCACTAAGGATAGGTGCTCCTCCCAGCTACCCTTAAGATCCAGGACACATGCTCACAGCATGTCATTTTTAAAACATGGTCCTCCCGGGGCCCGACTAGTTGTTTCTCCGAGATGAAAACGATGCTCATCGTCAATGTGTCCCCCGTAACCTTTGGAAATTCTTCCAAAAGTGTGTATGCGTATCTGGGCTCCACATCCCGTCTGATAGAGACTAACACTCCATGTAACCGAACAATCTCACAAATATACAATCGGTAGAATTCCTCCAGCGTGAAGGTCATCCGCACCGCTAGAAAGTGTGCCGACTTAGTGGCGGAGTCGATTATAACTATCTGGCGTCGTCTTGCTCCCGCATTTGTGTCAGAGTGGCAGTGGGTTAAAAAATCCATCATGACATGCTCCCACTTCTACTCTGCTACCTCCAAAGGCTGGAGTAGCCATGCGCGGTGCTCGAGGCACTGTTTGGCGACACGTGAGGGCGCGTCGAGCGAAAATCTGACGTGTGTCGACACCTTTCCTCTCGGTACTCACGGTAACAAAGATCATGGTACATCTTCGTGCCACCTGGATGCACAACAAATCGAGAGTAGTGGAACTCATGGAGGATCTCCTCTCTCAGATTGGTCAGCCGGGGAACCACGACCCGTCCCCTATAATGAAGACTACCATATGTGTGGATGGCCCAGCCTTGATCACCGTACTGCACATGCCGGTCACTAATGGACCTTTATCTACAAATCCTTGCGCCCAGGACTTAATCGCTCTGCTTTCGATGGGATGGCGTAGCCACCAAACTCCTGCGCTCCACTGAGCTTGATCAGCATGTCTGATCTTAAAGCATCACGCGATGCCAGCGTCGGCTCTCGGCCTGTAGCTAGTACTCACGAAGTGACCCCAGATTGAGTGCGTCGACCAGCACATTTGCCTTACTAGGATTGTAATGCAAAGTGAAGTCATAGTCCTCCAGATATTCCATCCATCTACGTTGCCTCATGTTGAGGTCCCGTTGTGTGAAAATATACCTTAGACTCTTAAGGTCTGAAAATACCTCAAACTGCTCACCATACAGATAGTGGGGCCAAATCTTTAAGGTAAAGACTATGGTCGCCAACTCCAGATCATGTGTAGGAGTAGTGCGCTCATGATTTTTAGCTATACAGTTCATAGCTTCCCGCCCTCCCGGAGCGCATCATAGTACACCGTGTACCTACGTCCTTGTTCGAGACTACTCCGGAATAGGAGTTGTAGTAAGCCTCGCTTCAATTCACGGAATGCCTTCTCACGAGGTCATTCCCGCTCAAATTTGACCTCTTTCCTAGTAAGCGAAGCTGGAAGCTCAAGGTGAAGTGCTCGGTCTAATAAAACCCTTGTCCAATAATTCTTGCAGTTGGACCTTGAGTTCCTGCAACTCAATCGATGCCATCCTATGAGGAGTCATAGAAATGGGTGATGTACCAGAGTGTAACTCAATGACAAAGTCCACATCCCTGTGCGGAGGTAACCCTGGCAGCTTGTTTGGAAAGACATCCTCATACTTGCAAACCACTCGAGGTAGACTCAAATCCCGTCTCACTGCGTATCGAGGTAGGCTTGCTAGCTAACCCATCAACATCGCTCCATGCGGAGTCATGCATGAGTAGGGTAAGCGTCATGCGCCACATGAAGAATCACATGATACGTGGCAGAGCGTAATCCTTCTACTATCACAATCAATGACGACTTGGTGTGCTGTCAACCAATCCATGCCAAGAAGGACATCAAAATCTTATATCCATTGCGAAGGTCCATCGTTAATTGAGATCGCAGGATCTCACAACTCAATCCAACATATCGTCAACACTCACCTTAGTCCCTAGGGGAGAACTCACGTATAACGGCTCATCCGAGTCTCTACCTCCCCTAAGCAAAACATCCACACTAGATGCAACCACTAAAGAATGCGATGCACCATAATCAAATAATATCTTAGCCCATAAGCGAGATAGCGGAAACATACCCTGTATCACCATTGTCGACTAGCTCGGTCACATTGGTGTGATGGTGTGAACACGCCCACTGAAGTCCCTAATGTCTCGCGTGAATCCTCCTTGACCTCGACCCATACCACGGTCTCGAAGCCCATCTATGGCAAGAGGCCTTTTTTGTGCGGCACCCTAAGGCCCGATAATGGTCCCTCGGCCCTTAGCTGGTGAGAAAGGGATATTGTGTCCTCCTTTGTCCAGCTAATGGCCCCGGGGCCCTTTCACGTCCCATGTCTGGGATCCTTGCCTCTGTGGACAATCCTGTCTCATGTGCCGGGCTGATGTAATGATAGCATGTCATCGAAACAGACTTGCCTTAACCTTTGATAGCGCGCCAGATCCTTGAAATCCTTGTGAAATAGAAGTCTTAAAACCCCAGTCGAGATTAAAGATTGATTCTCCTTATCTTAATCTTGTACCCGTATCCCGGTCTCCGTGTGTCATCCTACTCCTGCTTCCAATGGCCAAGGCTGTCACGACCATCGAGTCCCCTTCTCTGTGTACGTCGGATGATGTGCCTGTAGAGCACTGGAGGGGTTACTCATCCTCCCTAGCCAGTTGCCTTTAGTCCGATCTGATGGTAGCGCCACCAGCTCACAGCATGTGCAATAATAGCGACTACAGCGCCCGTATCCTTTCCGACTAATCAGAAACAACAACCCGCCACCATCGAGTCTCCTTCCCCCTTGGGGGCTGGAGGATAATGTGCCTCGAACCTCTGGAGGTTACTTGACCCTCCTTGGTTCCCAATTACACTAGCTTATGCGATGGTGGCAGCAACCTTTTCTGCATAAGGGTAGTAGTGCGACAACAACATGCTATGAAGTGTTAGTCTAAAGCCGGTGGTGAGTGGGTTATTACTCCGCCCACGCCCGTCCTCTTCCTCACTAGCTAGCTACACGTGTCGATTAATAGAGTTCTCAAATTTCTATCTCAGTCTAACTAGTAGTGCACATGCCAAACACTAATAGACTTTAATATCATGAACTACATCGTTCATCCTTTTTTCCTTAGTAATGCATAATGCCAAACACTAATACACATCAGTTCCTGAACTGTCATGTTCATTTTGCTTTCCGAACCCCTAAGGTTATGTTTTCTAGCCCTAGTGTTCCATATACAATCTACCATGTATATTATTCACCTGATCACACGACATGTTGAAAGCCTGAAACACCTGACACACGACAATGATCTAGACCCATGATCAGCCCTCAGTACTTGTGTACCTAGACTCTTGATACGTGGGGCGAGCCCCAGCATCAGACCATGCTGTGGTCTCCACATTCGAATCACACAGAGATGCGTGCGCCTGAAATACGATACCGAGAGCTATGACACCTTGAAATCTAAGGGTCAGTTGACAACGATCAACTTCGGGTCTTGTGGATTTCGGGTGACCAATCTCCTATTGTGCCCCATTTATCGGGATCCATATTTTAAAATCATGCGGGAATCTCCCTTTGTTGGGGAGTTCTACCCAAACATAACACATGTGATGCAATCTCATAACTCATCAATTACCAATGATGAAGTAATTTACCTCACAAGGTCCATCTGTCCATACCCCCAATATATATCCCTTTACCGGGACCCATTCATTCACATGTAAATCTAAAATATGAAAATAAAATGATTAATTACAATTCGTAAGAGTTCGACCACAACCCTCTTATCATATTTACATGCCCGACTATTTATACAATAGTCCAAAAGAATTTAATTACAATTCTTTTTACATAAAATACTTTTTATAAAAGTATTGTCAAGGTCACATGTCGGCCTTCTTCACAATCACGGCCTCGTTTGAGCGCCGTCTCCCTGTACACCCCTTGTACTGAAGGGGTCCTTGGCTGGGTAAGTAATCTTGTAGAAAATTCAACCACACAAAAATTTTTACTCACACTTTAAAAATACCTGTAAAATGGCATACATAATACATCAAACCATATTCCATATAAATAATGCAATCCTATATGGATTGTTCAGTGTCATGCATGAGATGAGACTCCTCATGCTCATAACCCGAGTCCTGACTGACTCCCCCACACCTGCAACACCAAGTGTGAAAAACCAGTCATTGATGTTTCACCTAATGACTTAAACCATTCAGACAACCTCGATTTTAATTTGCTCGAATCCGTGTGTTTTATTTGGGTTCATAATTTCCGAGGGGTCTCATAGCGGACTTAACAACTCCTTTCATTACTGCGAACTTTCATCGTTGGATCCATATGTCGAGCCCGAAAGAATAAAATTTGGGTCTTTCACCGCAGGGAGGGATACCCATCTTCTGAAACATACAAAATTTATTATTATTATTTTATAGCGTGAATCTCGAGTTTTGGACGTTGTCCATTTAAACTCACCACACATTCTAAGAATGGTGAATAACGTACTATACACCGCGCGCATTCGTAGCGATGTGATCGTGCATATGAAATGCAATCATGTCATTTCATGCTATGTCATACCACATGCATAATAAGAGCTACATGCAACATTTATAAATCTTGGATAATTTTATTTCTTACATATAATTTTCATTTATCACAATTTCCATGTTAATACGTCAAGCGAGTATATATTAACATGATTTTTACACACAATATCATGTTATTTATTTTTCCAACAACAACACACAAAATGGCCCAAATCTCGGACCCATATAAAACAGGGCACCTCTTGATCCCTTCACGGTTCGTCATCGAATTACTGTGATACCAAAACACACCACAAAACCCAAAGACATCAGTCTCGGGATCAAAACCAAACCTCAACTTGATCACGGGTACGCACAGCGATTAATCTTGTCCGAGCTGTCAACAGTCCCGAAAAGAATTCAACCCGGCTGTCGAAAGCAGTCTGAAATTCATCAGGACTATCCGAAAAAAATCCCGAAAATTCCTAAAAATTCATACACTTAGCCCCAAAAATTTGGGACTGAAATTTACAGTCTCTCACCGCCTCTAAGCAAATCTAAAGTCATTAAAAGACCTTTACGCTAGAAATAACCTAACTAGGAAAATTCCCTACCTTGTGAAGTTTGACGAAACTCCAAGATTTTGGTACTCACGCGTAGCTTGCGATGCGTATATCAAATTGGCATTTTGCTCCGATGAAAACCTACGGTCCAATTTCCGTAAATCTTAAAGAGAAGCGAAAGGAAAAAGAAATTTTTTTTTCTCTCTCTCCTCTCGCTCTATCTCCCACGCACCCCCTGCCTGTTGTTTTTTTTTCCTTTTTATTTGACTTTTCTTTTGTTTTTTGTTTTTTTTTTCCCTTTATTCTCTTTTTCTTTTTTTTTTCTTTTTTTTCTTTCTCATTATTTCCTCCACTTGACACTTGGCTCAATATGAGTCATTCACACAAGTGCGCCACATGTCATACCATGTGTCATCTGACACCTGATGCCTCGAAAAAATGGAAATTCCGACCATCTCTGAATCCTACAAAATTCGATGGGGTAACTAGATTTTGTGAGACAAATTCAATAGTGAAGTCCGTTTCATTATCAGAGATCTAGAAAATTTCCGATTTTCAACTGAAATTACCGTTTTACCCTTTTTCAGAAAAATTGAATTTTTCCCGGGTTTTATAGATGTGCTATATGATTTTGAAAAAAGCAGTCCACTTGAGCAATGCTTGACAAAATCACTTACCACAACCGCCATGGGTGATGAAGATCTATCATCCACTTTGAAATTATTCGAAACAATATTTGCTCTTCAAGAAAATGAAGAAGAATCGGTTTTAGAAGAAGAGAAAAAGACTCCGGATGGTTTAGTGTTGAAGGAATTATTGAAGGGCCTTAAATACGCATTTTTGGGATGCAATTATACAAAACCGGTAATTATATCTTCAAGGCACGAATGATGATATGGAGTTAAATTGGGGTGTGCTTGAAAAGATTCTTGAAGAACGCATGGTCCATAGAATACATCAAAGGAATCAGTCCGTCCATATGCATGTACAAAATACTGATGGAAGAAGATCATGCTCCGTCCATTGAGCATCAAAGGCGGTTAAACCCAGCAATGAAGGAAGTCATGAAAAAGGTAGTTCTACAATGGCTTCAGGTTGGGTTCATATATGCTATTTCCGATAGCCTTTGGGTGAGTCCTATTTAGTGTGTGCCAAAAAAGGGAGGAATGACTGTGGTTCAGAATGAGAAAAATGAGCTTTTTTCCACTTATACAGTTACGGGGTGGAGAGTATGCATTTACTATAGAAAGCTCAACAAAGCAACTAGGAAGGATCATTATCCTCTCCCTTTCCTGGATTAGATGCTAGATCGACTTGCGGGACACTCTCACTATTGCTTCCTAGATGGCTATTCAGGATACAACCAGATTATGGTGAGCCCCGAAGACCAAGAGAAGACGACCTTCATATGTCCATATGGGACATTCGCCTTCGAAATAATGTCGTTTGGGCTTTGCAATGCACCAACCACCTTTCAGAGATGCATGATCGCCATTGTTTCAGATTTGATAGAAAACATCATGGAAGTCTTCATGGATGATTTTTCAATGTATGGATGCTCATTTGATAATTGCTTGACCAATCTTGAAGTGGTTCTACAAAGATGCAAAGAGAAAAATCTAGTTTTGAACTGGGAGAAGTGCCATTTCATGGTGCAAGAAGGCATCGTGCTTGGACATGCAATTCATCTCCTCCAAAGGGTTGGAAGTGGATAAAGCAAAGATAACAACAATCCAAACCCTTACCCACCACCCCCATAGTGCGAGGTGTTCTCAGTTTCTTGGGGCATACAAGTTTCTATCGAAGATTCATCAAAGATTTCTCAAAAATTGCAAAACGGCTATGTAAATTGTTGGAAAAAGATGCGATATTCAGCTTTGATGAAGCCTACAAGACAACATTTGAGCAGATAAAGCATAAACTAATCGAAGCACCCATTGTTGTTGCACAAAATTGGGGTGAACCTTTTGAAATAATGTGAGATGCTAGTGATTATGCAGTTAATGTTGTTTTGGGACAAAGACGAGAGAACATCTTCAGGCCCATATATTGTGCAAGTAAAACGCTGAATGAAGCTCAAGAGAATTACACAACTACAAAGAAAGAGATGCTACCAGTGGTGTATTCTTGTGACAAGTTCAGACCATAGATACTTGGCTCCAAGGTGACTCTCTACACAGACCATGCAGCAATCCGATATCTTATGATGAAAAAAAAGGCCAAACCGAGATTAATTCACTGGGTTTTATTGCTTTAAGAGTTTGATATGGAAATTAAAGACAAGAGAGGTAGTGAAAATGTGGTAGCAGACCACCTATGTAACACTCCAAATTATACCCTAATAGTTTTATAACATGTTTAGGGTATAAAATAAGTTAAATCTGCATTTTTTCGAAAAAATAAATAAATTTAATACTAAGTGAGAAAAATGATAAAACCGGAATTAATACAAGAGTCAAGGGTAAAATAGAAAAATGTCACATTAAGGACTTAAGGTTCATAAGGCTAGAATAATACATGTTAAAGTCGAATATGTGATAAATGAATTGCAAATAGTAATGGAATGAAGGACTTTAATGCAAAAATGAAAAACTTAAGCAAAAATGAGATTTGCCAAACAAGGCCTTATACATGAAATGAGATAAGACCAAATTTGGTCTTAGAATTGGGCATTTTACATTTTGGGAGCTAGGGTTCACGTGAAGGAAGAGAATCAATTGAGGGTTTGTTATCTCTCCATTTAGTTCAAGTTTTGATTGATCAGAAGGGAAAGGGAGCTAGAGTTCAAGTATTTCAAGGAAATCAAGGTTAGGAAACCATCCTAACTCCTATTTGTTCATGTTTGAGGTTAGAAAGAACCCTAACTCTTCTCATTCATGTGTTATACTTGTTAGAGTTGGGTTAATGTTTGTTTTGATTTGGATTTGGGTTGTATGGATTCTCCCTTTTAATTGTTAGGAAAGTCCTAACTCATTTACGTTTTTGTGTTTAAGGAGAACCTAACTCTTCCATCTTTTGGTAATTTGTTTTTGAATTGGAGTTGTATTGCTTTGGGTTGGTTTTGTTGACTTGCGGGGTCTTAAAGACCAAGAAGTGTAAAAAAGATATGTATAAATTTTGAATGGAATTGCTGTCAAAGTTTTTTTTTTTCAAAAACCCATGTTTTTGTTTTGGCCATAACTTGGCCTCTTGACCTCCAAATTGGATGATTCCAATTGGAGATGGTGCATAAGACTCATGGATAAAAATGTCTAGAAGAAACAAAGACTTAAGGCAGTCCAGAAATAGCAGCCATGTTGGTGTTTCCAAGATGGACTAAAATAGAGTCTAGAAATAGAAAATTTATAAGTTGTGTCATGTTTTTGTTTTGGCCATAACCTTGTCATTAGTCATCCAAATTGAGTGATTCCAGTTTGTAAAGAACCCTAAGAGGTAGACCTACAAAATTATAGAAGGTACCAAAAAGGAAACCTAACCTTAAGTCCCCTTTTTTTGAAACTGGAGTCAAAATACGGGTAAGCTGCTCGGTTATCCTCTATTTTGGTACGGTTTTGGTGTTTTGGCCATAAGTTAAGTTGTAATGATCAAAATGAGATGATTCCAATTTCTACTAAAAATAGACTCATAGAGCTATCATTTTCTTGAAGGAAGTTTGGGTAAAATATGGCTCAATTGTTCCTAAAATATTTTGCAAGTGAATGTATATTGGGTAGAAATCAACCCTAACCAGAAACCCAAACATGCACGATTGATTTTTCTTTCTTTGTTATCTGATTGTGACGTATTTGTGATGGATTAGGGGCTGGTGATGATAAAACCTTAGCTAAGATCGGGATTCAAGGAATATGAGTCAAGAATCGACAACCCTTTTGGTTTGTTTTTCACATTTCTCTTCTTACTTCGGTTTTGTGTTTGCTATGTCATCAAAACTGAAAGGTTTTATATGAAATCTGCATATGTGCTCTGTTTTGAACCATATATGAATTGGTTGGGTTTAGTTAATTGAATTCAAGTGGATTACCATGAAATCTGCATGTGTGTTATGGTTTGACCCATAAATAAATTGGTTTGAATGTTGATTAATTGATTTCAAGTGGAAAAAGGGGAAAAGAAAATGAAACACAATTCACCCGAAGAAAATTTTGCGACAAAATTCGCGTGCCACAATGGTCTGCTCCCTATAATACGGCCAGGATTCGGGTATTAATTGACTTAGATTTTTTTAATGTAATTTAATTATCAACTTGTGTGTTATTGTGGAAATTATGTTTAATTGTCCTCTTAAATGTGTGGAAAGATCGTGATAAATGATCTATCAAGTGGAAAACATAACGGATGCAAGTATGTACAAACAAATCCGTCGAATATGTGAATCGTATTGTGAAAATGTGAATATAAGGGAATAGAGAATAAAATCTTGTAACTACTATGATAAATTATTAATGTCCTTAAGAGAATGTTAGTCAGATTCGAGTTAGGGATAGATTGATATACCAATAAGGATAAATGTAGCAGTATTGCAAATGATATGATTGATAGTGACATACCGATCCATAACCTAGTGGGACAGTATCGATAGTGTACACAAAAATGCAAATGTAAAAATAACCAGTCCGTAGCCCAACAGGACAATATTGAGTTATTAAAAGTGTTAAACCGACCAGCAATCCAGCGGGATCGTGCCGATGATTCCGTTATCCTATGCATCGAAAATTTCGGTTAGATTCGTTTTAAGGGAAAAATGGTTAACAAATATGTAAATTGTATGAATTGAGTTGTGAGAAAAATACTTATATAAGTAAACATGAAATGTGTGAATCATTGTGTTTTTATATGCAAGATAAAATAAATGTATGTTAAACTATTATAAAATCATATATATATATATATATATATATATATATATATATATATATATATATATATATATATATATATATATATACTCATTCATGGATCACATGAACAAACGTCGAAATGTTGTTTGAAAATAAACATATTGAATGTAATTGAGATGATTAATTGATACATAAGGGCAATGTTATTTATAAGTTTATATGTGCATATATATATTGTATTGATTGTATGAAATGAGAATAGAAACGTAAAGAACCACTAAGCATGAAAATGCTTAGCGCGTTGATTTCTCACCCGCAGGTACCTTGTAGATAGTAGCAAGATTGAAAACCGCCGAGCATAGAGTCACCGTCATACAGTTCTGAGTATACGTAAATGCTCCATTTGATGCATACCACTACATTTTATGATATCATGTAATTATTTTGTATAGAAATCAAATATGTATAAATCTTCATGGAATGTATTTTACTGTTGGGGTGAAAAAGGGGTGAATTCTAATAATATTTTGTAAATGTATATTGCAAATGCATGAAATGCCATTTTGTATCAATATGTTGTACTAAAGAATAGATATGGGTAATCTTGAAATGATATGATGTATTTTTCTCATATTAATGAATGTATTAGTAATGATATCATATATTCATATATAGGTATGTTTATATGAAATGTGTTTTGACTAATGGTTTTGAAACGGTCCGCGTCCCCGGATCTGATTCACCCGTCGAGTCAAGCTCGAGGGCACGACAACCTATCTTGTTTGGAATTCGATAAGGGGATTGAAGACCGCACAGAGATTGAGGAATCGTTCTCGGATGAGAAATTTCTAGCGATGGAAGCTCATTTGCCATGGTATGCAGATTTTGTCAACTATTTGGCATGCAATGTGTTACCCCCTGAGCTTAGTTCTCAACTAAAGAACAAATTCTTATATGACGTCAAGTTATATCAATGGGATGACCCATTGCTCTTTAAAAGATGCCCAGACCAAGT
The DNA here is from genome assembly GCA_016808115.1 of Tetrastigma voinierianum. Classification (NCBI taxonomy): domain Eukaryota; kingdom Viridiplantae; phylum Streptophyta; class Magnoliopsida; order Vitales; family Vitaceae; genus Tetrastigma; species Tetrastigma voinierianum. The sequence continues at coordinate 982,566 of JAEQBH010001544.1, forward strand.
AATGAGAAGATGTGTACCTCAAGAGGAACAACTGGAAATCCTATTCAAGTGTCATTCTTCCCCATATAGAGGACACTTTGGAAGCTAAAAGACATCTTAGAAAGTGCTTCAGTTTGGATTTTTCTGGCCTAGCTTGTTGAAGGACTCTCATCAACACGTTTAGAACTGTGATAGATGTCAGAGAGTGGGTAATATTTCCAGAAGAAATGAAATGCCCCTAAATAACATTCGAGAAGTAGAAATTTTCGCTGTATGGGGCATTGATTTCATTGGACCGTTTCCTCCTTTATTCGAGAAATTGTATATCCTTCTTGCTATTGACTATGTGTCGAAATGGGTGGAGGCAATTGCCACAGAGAAAAATGATGCTAAAATAGTGGTGCAATTCGTTCACAGAAATATCCTCACCTGGTTTGGTGCCCCCCGATGTATTCTCAACGATGAAGGAAGCCATTTTTGCAATAGAGTCTTTGCCTCTTTGTTGGGGAAGTATAATGCGGCATCGTCTCCCATGTCACCCGATCAATGGGTAGCGAAATTTCAAATAGGGAAATCAAAGCAATATTGGAAAAAACGGTGAGTTCATCTAGGAAGGATTGGTCGACGAAGTTGGACGATGCTCTATGGGCATATATGACAACCTTTAAAATTCTAATTAGCATGTCCCCCTTTCTCTTAATCTTTGGAAAACCGTGCCATTTGCCATTGGAGTTAAAACACTATGCAATGTGGGCGATAAGGAACCTCAATTTCAACCTCAAAGAAGCTGGTGAGAAAAGACTCCTTCAACTTAATGAACTTGAGGAAATGCGCGATGATTCATATGAGAATGCAAAGATCTACAAGGAGAAGACTAAAATATGGCATGACAAGCACTTGCTAAGGAAAGAGTTCAAGGTGGGTGACAAAGTCTTGATTTTCAATTCCAAACTAAATCTATTCGAAACAGTTGAGATCAAGATAGTCGGACGTCACGATCACATCGGTAACCCCATGGTGCAATGAAATTTACAAACGAGAAAATGGTTAAGAGTTAAAAGTCAATGGCCAAAGGTTGAAGCATTATTTGGGTGAGCAAATTGCTAAAGAAATCGTGAACTACATTGATGTATAATCTTCATCTGTGGGTAACACCAGCGGTGCGACATGGCTTTGTCGAGCTATCGACACTAAATATAGCGCTTCTTGGGAGGCAACCCAAGTTTTGTAAGAACCCCGTTTTTCCTTTTATTTTCTTATTTTATTTTATTTCATTTTTTTTCTAGGGTAATTTGATTATGTTTTTGGGGATTTTGGTTTTGTTTGATTTATTGTTAAGTGTTTTAGGTTCAGGCAAGAAGGTGAGGCTGGGGTTGATCTGCTTGAAATCCAGTTTTTGGGAGTGAACCAAAAATTTGTGAAAAACATGATATTTTTCAAAAAAAGGGAGCCATGAACTCAATTTGATGTTCAAGAACTTAAATGAAGTGTTTGGGGAAAAAATTCAAGTGTGAAAGACCTCATGGGCAGGGAAATCTTAGAGTTAACCCATTCTCGAGTTCGCTGAGGCGAAGACTGATTCACCAAGGCGAAGACTAATTCGCCAAGGTGAACCCTAGTCAACATTGAGAAGCCCTCGGGTTTGTCAAGGTGAACGCAAACCTTCGCCAAGGCTAAGGAAAACCTTTGCCGAGGCGAACCTAAAGCCCCGTTTGGCATGCCCTCTACGAACCCCTTGCTTCTTTCCACATTCAGGCCCCTTTGCCAAGGTAAAGGTAGCTTCGTAGAGGCAAAGAGGCCCGAAGTTAGGGCATTTTAAAGCCAAACGAACCTTGTTTTTGTTCATTTCACAGTTATTTCCCGGCTTTCCCTCTCCAAGAACTCGATTCTTCACCAGAGTTTTTCCATCTCTCTCTTCCTCTATGGCTCCAAAGAAAACCGTCCTAGAGAAGAGGAAGAGGACAGGCTTGAGTTCCCGCGCACCTCTGTCTCCTCCCGAAAATCTCGAGAATTTTATCACACGGGAGGTGGAGAAGCTATACCATGAGTCCCTCTACAACAGAATGTTCGTTGCAGAGCGTGGTATCTCGAACTCAAACGTCTATTTCAACTTCATGATCTAGGATAAGGGTTGGACTACATTTTGTGCGCATCCCCAACCTGGTAAAGCCTTGGTTGTCAGGGAGTTCCACTCCAACCAACAATTTTAGGTTGGCTCTACAGTATACGTCCGAGGAAAGTGGATAGATTTCAGTGCCACAACGATTAACCGGGTGTACAACCTGGTGGGCGATGATAGCGATGCCTACAGGGCATTATTTTAGGACATAGATTATCAGATGATCATAAGGTTCCTCACGAGGGGCTAGGGCATATGGAAACGCCATCCCTCCACTTTCGAGGTCACTACATTTTAGATGAAAGCCCTAAAGTCGGTCCCGAAGGTTTGGCACAACTTCATCCACTCTACCCTGAAGCCTAGCCTAAGACATCAAATTTGACATCGCCAATGTTATTTAGAGGGGGATAATAGAGTCCATTCAGAGGCGATGCACCGGAGCTCTCATACACCCCTCCCTGATTACCCGATTATGCCGACTCGCTAAGGTCCCAATCCATGAATCAGAGAAGAAGTCCACCCACAGACTTCCAGTGCCACTCCCGAAGACCAAGTAGGGAGATGTAGGTGACATGGAAGACAACAATGTAGTAGAAGAGCAAGCGGAAGAAGAGCTTGGAGATGCCGCCGAGGTTGATGAGGCACCACTAGGTCATCAGTAGATGCAGGTGTAGTTCAAGAGACTTGCAGTTCGTCAAGATGAGCCGGCTCGACGTTAGCAGATGCAGGTCAATCGTGCAGAGTGCTACACGACCTATATTGTCAGCATGATGAAGTCTACCACAAACCACCATCCTCATCTGCAGTACCACTGCAACCGCCGTCTCCGTTACAACATTCTACATGGCCTCCAACCGCACCCGAGCATTTGATGGATCCGTCCGATTACCTGATTTCTGATGATGATAAGCACCCGCATTTTGAGGGGAGTTTCTGTTCCCCCTACATTTTGTTTTTCACTAAGGACAGTGTTGTTTTCAAGTTTGGGGGTGTTTTGTAGTGTTTTTCAGCACATTTATTTATTTCACAGTATTTTTGTTGCCATTTTATTTTAGTGCCACCTATTGCACCTAGAACATTTTTCTCAATTTGCTTTATTTGCATACTATTTTTTTTTTTTTTGGATATTTTGGGTGGTTATTATACTATTTTGGTTTTGTTTAATCCATTGTTAGTCATAGTAGCTCTTATATGCATTTTTTTTGAGTAAATCATTCTAATGCCACAGTACATAGCAATTTTTGAAACATTTTTTGTTTGTAAAGATTCAAAATGGTTCATTTTGTTGTTTGAGGGTTCATTGTTGAAATACCTAAAATGCCTATGATGATATCAAATTGTGTTATTCTGTACATGTGAACAATGTGAGAGACAATTGAGCTAAAAGTCAAGTATAATGACCATATAGTTGTACACTTAGCTATAGGTTTGCACCAAATCAAGCACAAGTCTCATATACCCTTACTGTCTAATTATGCTTGGTTTAGAGATAAATTAGAGGGAAATCATGATGTCAAAGGAATTTGCGAGACTTTGTTTTGCTTCGAAAGTATCAGTGAAACGAAATCTGACCGACATATCTTTTGGGAAATGATATAGGTCATCCTTGGAATTGGTTGAGCCTTTTTAGCCTACTCGATTATGTGTCAACCCATAGTCACCTAGTTTGAGCTTTAACAACCATGTTCTATCTTGAAAACCAAGAACGAACACCCATATCCCGTTATTTTACCTGTAAATCAATAACCCATATTTTACCCTTAACATGTCATTAACAAAGTGCAAATCAAGAGAAGGACATGTATTTTTGTGGGAAGTTGGGATGGATCGGTTTTGATAAGTACAAAATGTCAAGGAATGGGTGTTGAAAAGAGCAAAGAAGAAAAGAACTCAAGGTGGAGCAAATTTAACCTCGTAGCCTTCCGACCTTGAGCTAGTAAGTCCGTAGGGGTTCTTTAACACCTAATACCTCGAGACGGTGGCTCAAGGGGTTATTGACCTAAAACTACTTCTATGGGGTGGGTAGAAATCTTAAAGAAGTTGAATATTACCTTGCTTTATACCTTAATGTTCAAAAAGCAAAAGTCTTGTGTCGTGAAGAAGATAGAAACAAACAGTTTAATTGGTGAAATGGTATAGAAACCCTGCGTCTTGTCGGGTTGAGTGAATGACTCAATTGAAGACATGGTCAAATTTTGGAGGATGAAGCATAAGAATAGAAGAAGGAAGTGTTGGTGTGTTCTGGGTAAAATCTTAACATAAATGACCGATTCAACTACCCTCTCACCCTAGCCACACATTACAAGCTTAAAAAGACCCATTTGATCCCAAGAGCATGTAATGCCTACATTAGTGGAGAATGGGATGTGAGGTAAGCTTATGAAGTCTCGATCGCTCTTTATTTATGGAAACTATTTATGATTCAAAGATCTTTCACTTCATGCATTCCCCTAATTTCATTTAGACTGCACTTCGATCAGTGAGGGTAAGACTGCACACACTCACGTTAGAACCTTGATCTAGGTGCAACTAGATTGTGGCCAACCTATTTGCTTTGAAGAACATTGTCTTGAAACATTATTCGTGTGTTGGAAAACTGTAATTCCTGAGGCAAAACATTGCAAAGTACATATCTCTACAGACTCGGGTTTTCTTTTCAATAGATTTGGAAAATGTGTTTTTGTCTTTGCTTGAGGACAAGCAAGACGTTAAGTTTAGGGGTGTTTGATAGGGGTGAAACGTATTAGCATTTATAGCATGTTTCTCAGGTGTTTATGTAACCTAAATGCTAGATTCACACCCTTATGTGCAAATATTACACTAATCCCTCATTTGTGTGAGTTTTATAGATATTGAAAGTAAAGCAAGCAAAGAAGAGTGCAAAAAGAACAAGAAAGTAGAACTTGCTCTAAGGGCTTCGGGTTGGCCAGGCGATCAACTTCCTTGAGGGCGAAGAAAGCTCGCCGTGAAGAAGAGAAAGTTCAGCTTCGGGACCCCGCCCAGGAGGCAATACCCTCGGCGGCGAAGGAGGAATCACGTACGAGCGAGGCCTTAAAGTTCGTAGGAGAAGCACGCCTTCGCCGAGGCGAAGAAGACCACCTTGATTCTTGACACATGTTTTCGGCAAGGCGAAGGACACTTCGCCAAGGCGAAGAATGTCGAAATTGAGACAAAAATGCCCTCATTCTTAGCCCTATTGGCCATTTTCCACATGCTTTAAATACCCACTTGTAAGGAGACTAAAAAGGGCATTGGGGGAGAGCTTGGAGGTTGGCACATATTCTATCTTCTAGGGTTTCTCTCTAAGCTCTCATTTTCTAGGGTTTGTAAATTTTCTTAGATATTTTAGCTTGTTTTTGGAGCTAAGTTGTAAGATCCAACTGCTAGAGGACTTCTTGTAGTGGTAGGCGGGTTTGGAGAACTTAGGTAAAGTATTTGTTTGTATTACTAAACCCTTCTCTTTCTCTTAATCTTTCACCTTTATGTTTGCCATAAACATGATTTTGTTGGGTTTTGAGACTACTATGAGTGGCTAAACTCTCCTCTAGGGTTGGTTGTGGACATTAGTGTTTGACTTATGTATTATATTGAATGATTTTGTGAATGTGATCTTGTGTTGAGGTTTTATGAATTCTCAGGTTTTATTCAATTGTTACATACTAGGTAGTGAATTTGAGACCTAAAGCTCAAAGGGTTTCCAAGGTGACTATTGGAAGTGTGCCCTTGGGATTCGATTTTCATCCCCTAATATTGTGTAATTCATAAAATCAACTCAACTTAATCAAAGAAATCTAGGAAATTAGGAAATCCTAGTATTAGATGGATTTTATTATGAGGGACATCATCTAACCTTATAGGATGATCATATTGACCAAAAGGTGATCGATTTGAACATAACCCGGGAAATTCCATTGCATGGACCGAGAGGTGACTAATGAAAATTCTCAAGGACTGAATTACCTTAAAATAAGTAACACACTATTTGACCTAGATGGACCGAAAGGAGAATATGGATTAGGTGTGAGAATTTGAGGTGAGACTCGAAAGAGAGAACCTCATACAGAGTTCCTTGGGTAAACACAAGAGCGTCTTCACTTAATTAGCACTTAATGAATATAAGTCATAAATGCACCAATGGAAACAACCAGCCCTAGTGTTATTTCTTAACGTTTTTCCTAGATTTTTAGTTTACCTTAGTTTCATTTTTAGTTAACAATCACTCCTAACTAGTTTAATTTTCTTAAATAGTAAAATTCTCGAGTAGTAGGGGTACTTAATCCCTACTTAAACCATCTCTTCCCTGCGGGTTCGCCATACTAGGTTTTTAATTTGAAAGCCATTATATTACTTGTGATCCATGCACTTGCGGATTATGTTGCTTTAACCAAACTTTTATATAAACGAAAAGAACCGAACAATATCCCTTGTGCACATAACTCATTAAGATCTCATAATTTTCAAGTACATGTGCTTCTTCAGGGGCTATTTCTTTATCTCGAATCTCTTTAGGGATCTCTTGTTCATTGTATGCCTCTACTGGGGCTTCTTGTTCACCACATGCCTTTATTGGGGCCTTTTATTTCATATTTGCCTCAGCTAAGGCCTTTCATTCACCATATGCCTTTGTTTGAGCCTTTTGTTTTATATTTGCCTTTTTAGGGGTACAAAATTTTCTATGTTCTCCTATTTCGGACAATTATGTCTTTTGAGCTAATAGGTCTATCACGCTTCAGGCTTATTTGAGAGTCATTTGTTAATTGTTCTTTAGGGACATCAATCTGTGTTGGAGCATTCGCAACGAGGATATGCGACTTTGTCACTTTCTTTGTATCAATAAATGCATATGGTAATTGATTTGTAAGATTTTGCAAATGAATGATCATTTGAACTTCCAATTCACATTGATTTGTATGATGGTGAAAATGAGACATTGTAAATGCATTTCTAAGTAATTCATCGTCGTTCTTCCGGAACCGACTTTTCTCCCCTTAATGGTTGGAATATACTCTCATTAAAATGACAATATGAAAAGCGAGCTGTAAAAACATCTTCTGTTAAGGGTTCAAGATATTTTATGATGGACAGAGAATCAAAACCTACATAAATCTCAAGTCTTTATTGGGAACCCATTTTAATGCATTGTGTAGGTGCAATTGATACATAGACTACACAACCAAAGATTTTTTAAATGAGAAATATTTGGTTATTTTCCTATTACAAGTTGTGAAGGGGAGTATCAAATATGAACCAAGCTTGTAGCATGCATATTAGCATGTCCCTAAGTAGAAGTCGACATTTTGGTTTTCATTAGTAATGGTTGAGCAATTAATTGAAGACATTTGATAAGGGAATCTGCTAAACCGTTTTGGGTGTAAGTATGAGCAAAATCGGGTTAAGCATATTTTGACTACTTCATTAACATCAAAAAAGGTTATTTTTTTGTTAAACATGTTTTATAATTTAAAAATTCAATGTCCGCGGAATTTGAATGGAACTAAAAATGAGTTTTTTTTATTATAAAACTCAGATTTTACTGTATAAATCAATATTCATCCATTTTCTAATTTTTGATTCCAAACAAAGAGAGTTTACTTACATACGTTTCTCTTTAAAAATATGACTGAAATGGCAATTAGGTTTACAAATTTATTCTTCTATTGAATAAATACAAAGATTAAGATTTTTTTCAATTGAAGATTTGGGTGTAGAAATCATTCTAAAAGAGATTTTCATAATTCAGTTGTTTCTTTGTTAAGACTATTTATAGAAAATAATTGCTTTTAAAAAAAATTATTACCAAACTTAAAATGGTTTCATTTCAGTGGGTTTTAACAAATATTGGATCAGAATAAGACCACTCCTTACTTTATTTCTGAACGTCTAATAAAACTTAAAGCTAAAAAATGAATTTATATTTTGATAAATGGAAGTGTAGATGATTAAAGTTATTATTTCAGTGTTAAAATAGTTTCTTTTTAGAATATAAGATTAAAACTATCTTTGGCGTAAGTTTGGCTTTTATTGGATTGAAAAGATTGGACATGTTTGAAATTTGTATTGATATCCAGTCAGTTAGTTTGGTCAGATAGAGAATTTATCTTGATGAAAAAATAGTCTTAAATTAATTCTACCTTTAAAGATGATCAGATATTAATCAGTTATTTATCTATGAAATGGGTTTGGTTGACTTGAGACTAAAGATTATTTGTTTTGTTTGTTTCAATGACTTTTGATTTGATTGAATCATTTTTTGTTCTCTTGTCAGATAGATCAGAGAGCGAAAAATATTCAGATTTTCAGGTAGAACTCTTATGCGAAAAAGTGATTTATAAGTGGCGAGAAAACGAAGGAGAAAAAGGTGGTGGAAAAATAGGAAAATCAGTTAAGTAATGATTTTAATGACATCGATTAGTTTTACTGAAAAATAACATTATTGGGCGTGGCATGACAAATGAGATTGGAAAAATATATCAGTGATGTCAGTGATATCGATTGATGAGGTGAAATGTTAGTAAAATATGGGTAAATATCAGGTGATATTTCTTTGATAAGTTTTTGTAAATCGTAAAAAGAATCAGTATCAAATATATTTTTGTTTGATTAAGTAAAAATAAATTCAGTTAACTGCCAGGTATTATTTTTTGGTTTACATCTGATACAGATCTTGTATAAATATTATAACAGCCAGGGGATGAATAACAATGAATGATGATAAATATTGTATCAATTATTGTTTTGGTTGATTCTTAATTTATGATATATGTTCTGATAATTATAATGAATATTGTTTTTTGATAAATAATATATTGCTTAATTTATTCAATCTTTAGTTCATTAGTATTGGCGATTTAATCTTTTAGTAATTTTGTTTAAGATATTTTTATTAATAACGATATTACGATAATTTTAGTGTTATTAAAATTAAAATATAGATCTGTCATTACCAGTGTTTTGTTCATGATGGATTAAATATTTATTGTTTTTTAAAAAAATCAACACTAATTTTATCAATTTTCAATAAAAATTTAAAATATAATTATTTAAATGTATGAAACTAATCATTAGTTCATTGGATTGGATGATAAGTATATAGTTTTTATTGGTGTTGTTTTTTCATTAATAAAAGCGTAAAAGGATCAAAAAGTCAATCATTGAAGCTATTTTTCTATCGACCAAAAAGTTCAAAAGTTCAACTATAGTGATCATAAAAGTCAGATAAAAAGCCAAAACAACCTTCAGACTTGATCATGGACATGGCATTACTAAACCCAGTTGGAAGAAGTGGCGGGTGAATGGAAGAAGATGTAATATGGTTATGCTGTTTTAACCTATCTTCTACCAGATAAAACTGCACAAGGAAAAACGTTTTAATATCGTTATTTTAAAATCACTTTTTATGTTTATTAATTAAAAATCAATAATAATTTTTATAATAACATTATATAATAAAAGGTTGTAGAAATCAACCAGTGTTGATTTAAGAATAACCTGAATAGAACCATTCTTCTGTACTGTTGGAAAAAATTGGCGCCAGTTAGCATTCAGGTAAAACTAACCTCATTGCAACCTATTTGTTTCGTGTTCTTTGACTAGTTTGTGGGATAATCTGAAGAAGTGGCTTATTTCTGGTGCGTCACCATGGATATGCCTTCACGTCGGTTCTATTTTGATCCCCGGAACATTTGTGAGAGTTCTGGAGCGGAAGGGAAAGAACTTGTGTTGCCTACAGTACATTCCAGCGGATGAAAATTGTGCTGCAAATATGATTCATATGTTGTGAGATGGGAGAGGATGGATCAGTGATCTTTGTTTCACTTATTCACTGTTCTGTAAAAATGAGATGTTCATTAATGACAAATATTATACTGAAACACATTTGTTATAAAATTTAGCCTTGTTTGCTTCCCCAAAAACCCCAACAAAAGAATCTCAAGGATTATGACTAAGTATAACACTAGTCTTGAAATTTAAGAAATGATGAGAGAAGAGAAGAGAGAGAGAGAGAGAGAGGAAGTATATCTGTCAGGTATATAAAACTCTGTTAAAGCTCTTCTACCACAGATGAAACTCATTTAGAATCTGATCTCACATTACTATGATGATCAGTGGGTTTCACCCCAAAAACAAACAGATGCCCAACTTGACGCTCTGCATTGCGATTACAGTTTTATAGTTTTAACTTATTTAACCTCTTACGTGTCTTGCAAAGGGAAACCTTCAACATTAAACGTGTCTATCAATATTTTCAGGATCAGAGACATACTTTACCCAGGGAACTTTGCTGAGACTTCTTAGCTTGAAATGATGTGCCCATACCTGAGGACAAATGAAGATATTAAAGGTTCCTGTAAGCATCAGCTGAATGGGGCGATACTTGTTTATAAATGATTTATGAATCTCAAACTGATGGTTGAGTCTCAGAAAAATATTGAACTGGTTCATTTCCATATTAGTTTGGTTTGGAGACTGATATATAAGTAACTCTTACACCAATCATGTTATCCTCTAAATAAGATATAAAGTGGGATTGACAAAGAAGTGTGATTCAGGCCCCTGTGTGCCTCTCTTTGACAGACAGTGACAGTTCCTCCATCAAGATGAGCCATAGATAACATTCTGTGGAAACAAGTTTAAGAGTGTTTGGACTTCAGTGCTTCCAGGCCACTAAATTAATTAAACTAAGAAAGCATTGCCTTATGGTTTTTCTACCAATTTTAGTGGGAAGATCTTTTGGACCATATTTTGCATCTTGTTATCCTGGTTACTCATTCAATATGAGATGACTATGGATCATTATCAGAACAACTAAACCATGGCACATGGAAGTGAGAAGACATAGGAAAAACTGATGACTTTGACGAGCAACTTTAGTTATATAACAAATAAATTTATTTTTTGACACATCAGTTCTAATCGTTCTTCTTTAATCAATAGCGAAATAATATTAATAAAGTATGAAGTTGGTGAAACAAGTCAAATATATCAAACGTTCTAGATGTATTAATTGGTTGTTTGAGGTGTATTGGAAAAATTAAAAAAAATAAGGAAAACAGGTAAAATTTAAAGAAAGAAAAATACAAAAGCAAAATGAGACATTAAAGACAATCCAGTTCAGATTTTCATGATCAAATATAATAAATAAAATGGGACATCAACATCTGGGATTATGTGGTTGGCTCTTCCTTTTAGTTCTGCTTTCAACTTCCATATGGAGAGGTCCGGATTACCATCCACAGACCTGAGAAATTTGAATTCAAGTATTAACAATGATCAATACTGGATCAAGAGATTGTAACCTGAAATAAATGCAAAGAAGATTAATAATAAATTGGTTCTCTAACCAATAAAATTATTCTGTCCTTACGTATTTCTGTGGTTCATTGGTTCAACTCATCATGTGATAAAAGCACAAAAATGATGTAGTAACAAAGTTTATCAAACAACCTATCAAAAAAATATCTGACTGGAAACTTTGTTAAGCAGATTGTGTTTGAACTCTGACAATGTGTCTTCTTTCTAACTAGTTTAATAACTTCACTTTTGACAAGTTGTAAGTAATGAATGTGTTAATTTAGAAACATGATTATTGGGACTTTCTGTTGGTAGAATTTTATGAAAATGAACTTTCAGGAAGCATGGAAAAGTACTGAAGTAAAACCATTTCCTTGTTTGGAAGTCAAAGCTCTGTCAGGTTCATCTTCAGAGGTGATAAAAAAAAAAAGCAATATTAAAATCTTTAACAAATGATTGAATATTAACTTTTCAAAGGAAAAATGTCTTCAGGAAGAAGAAAGCAAAATATAAGATATGTGGACTAAAGATCTTAATTGATTGGGATGAAACAGAATGTTTTGCTTATGTTTGTTATCGAATATTGGATTAAAGTTTAAAGAGTACCAATGACCTTTCACAGAAGAGCAACAGTTGTAACTAATTGACAAAGAGTTTGGATTTGGGTTCAATAAAGACTTATAAAGTTCAGAGAATTGATAAGATTATTACCTCTTTACTAATCAGGAGGAAAAATTGATATCAAAGATATAAGTCTTTAGAACTAAGAAGATGTAAATTGATATAAATAAATAATGCCAATCATTAAACCAAAAATGGTTGAAAGATGAAAAGGGTTTGGATGAGTCTATCAGACTACATATTTTTCAGATAATGAAACATTATTAAAAAGAATTCTGTAAAGCAAGGTTTCTGTTTTGAAAACCTGATTAGACAGCTTATTAATGCCTTTAGAAAAAAATGAGGAAAGATCAAGATCGATTGATCATATAGCTGGAAGCATGACAGATCGTTCAAGACGATGTTGATTTATATGGAAGGATCAGTAAATTATTACATGATGCAAAATGATATAAGGTCATGGTTGACAAACATTAACAAAGTCAAATGTTAATTTCAAGAGATTAGGACCTCATTACATGAACAATTCTGAATGAGAGCTGATTATGTAATTTAAATCATCTATATTGACTCGCGTTTCAGTTGTTCTGGCATTGACAGAATTAAATGTTAATTCAAGGCGTCAGTGGACCTCTTCTTACCCATGAGTTATGAAAGATGAACTGATCAGTGCGTTTCTGTTTATATCCAGTCAGCTAAAGGTATGACTGGCTTTTTATAATTGTTATACATCTCATTCTACCTTCTGCATGATATGGCACTTCATACAGCTGTCAGTTCTGATCTAACCAAACAGTATTGAATATGATACATCAACATCTGCTCATCATTTGATGATCACAGTCAGTTGAAGGTTTTGTGTTTGAAACATATTAGTATAATCATGAAATAGAAGCATGGCATTTCTGGAAGAACTTGACTCTAAACAGAGGGCTCTATAACTGAATGCTTTTTCTTATTCAAGCAGTGATTATTTGTTTGGCTATAGTAAAATAACGACATTAATTTACCTGTTTAGTTACCAAAAATTATTGTCAATATAACCATCAAATACTTTTATGAATAAGTATTATCTTTTTTATACAATAGTCATAAATTGCCCATTGAATCATTCAAGTAATCAAGGTTTAGATTAGTTCTTAGTGGAAGTTATATCATCTCAAACCATGATTCTAAATATTGTTAACATATATATTGTCTGGGTTTAACCATGTTTTTGGCTCATTCCATCAAACAACTGCGAATAAGTACTGCATGTGGATTAGTCTGGATTCTGAGCTGAATAAATGTCCTTCAGCAAAGTGTGTCTAGAAGCCTTTTTCTGATGATGCTATGGAGGTTGTTATGTTGTCTGAGGACCTGAGTATGATCATTCCCAAAGGCATGTCGCAGCGCATAGCTGGGAGTGAATACTTCTACTACAGATGTCATTGGAATTAAATCAACAACAATCTGCTTCCAGATTGCGTCGTTTCTTCTAATAACACACAACCTCAGTTCCAGACCTCCTGAATAATAATTGAAGTCAGTTATTTTGATAATTCTTGAAGAACAATTAAAATCATTTTCAGTGATGAAGATCATTGACGACAGTATTATATTTCTGAGTTTGGATATGGACACCTCAGTTTCAGTAACAGACCTAATCATCAGTTGGTTTGTGAAACAGAGGAAGAAATTAAAGAAAGAGATCATCTAACAGTTTATTGTCTTATATGATTATTAAAGCTCATGTTTAACTCAGATAATACATTGCAAAAAGAATGACATCTGATCTAATATATCTTGTTTTATTTATAACACAATCTATCCTTACAGGCAACAAACGACCTGCTGAAACTATGTCTGGAAATGCAAACTATTGAAAGATTCATGACAGTCTGAACATGAAAAACAGCTGCTGCATCCTCAGGTCACGGTCGACGCGTTACAAATCATATCGAAGTCAAAAACGAAGCTGGTGATTACTTCAACGAAAAAGATGAACGGATCGTTATGACGCTTTGTGAGACGCAGAAAATTGAGTGGACGTTGAGTTAGAGATGTCGCCGAAATCAGAGTTGATAGGCGGACGAAGGACCAAGGCGACGAACGAGAAAACGTGAGTGTGGGAAGCAAAGCCACGGAAGGCGCCATTTGGAGGAGGTTTTTGAAGAAAATGAAGGCACAGAGGTTCAACGTGCGAGAATAACCAAAACCTCTCGTCTTTTCATTCTTTTTGTTTTGTATTTTAAACAATTGTTCTTGTTTCACAATCAAACCAATGATACTATTAAATGATGAAATTATGTTGGTTCTCATCATCACTCTTTGGGCGGTTGTTCTGCAAGAGATCCAGGCATTGATCCTTCTTCTTTGTATTGCACTTATCTATTACCAAAATATTGTATAATTTTAATGGAAGATAAATTCATTTCAGTCCTGACCTCTTTCACTTTCTTAGCTGTATTCCTCACTGCTCTAATTTAGAAGACAATGGGGATTTGTTCATAATTAGGAATTTTTACAACAAGATTTCATGGGAACTAGTAATTATAGTTAATTGATATTAAAGGGTTTTTTAGAAAAAAAACTGAAATTGTAGAAATTTGTTTTCATTAGGGTAATTGGTTTTAAAGGGAATATCAACAAAATTTATTATTATTATTTTTTTATAAGTTTGGATGTTCCAATCGGCTTATATGTGGGAACCTTCATTAATTTCACATAAGTTAATAGGATAAATAAAACCTGTTACTACTAATGACTTAAAAAGGACTCAAACCGATAAACATTGAATAACCCACCCTAATGTCTTACACCAACTGAGCTATTATTAAAAAAAAAATAATCTTAAATCATTTTGAAAGGTTATATATGATTATAAATTTTACAACTTCAAATTTATTAACAAAATATTTTTTGTATTTTAGTTTGTTATAAAAATGATAATAAAATGAATAAAAACTAAAATTTTATTTATTTTAAAAATAATTGATCTATATATAATAAAAAACTAAAAATTTATTTATTTTAAAAATAATTTATCTATATATAATAAAAACAAGTAAATGAAGTTGTATAAATATATAAAAATAATTTTTTAAGTTTAAATTTATTTTTTGTCAAAAAAAGTTTAAATTTATTTGAGGTTTGAGGTTTGTCTCAGATGATAAAATGGTGGGATAAAGAAAGAAGGGTTCTACTCGAATATTTGTTAAGAACAAAATACTATAATATTTTTTTTTTTATGAAAGAAGACTACACAATAGGAATAGTACAAACACAGTAAGAGAGAATCATGATCATCTTTAAAATTAACATTAATTACATTTAAATTTTCAGAAAAATTTGGCCACTAAATACTCAGAATCTAAAATACTTGAATCTAGACTACTACAACATTATATGCAAAGTAAATAAATCTAAAAAAAAGTTTAAATTTATTTATTTTTGTTTTTTATATTCAACATTATATACAAAGTAAATAATGTAAAAAAATGGTTTAAATTTATTTATTTTTATTTTTTATATTCACTTATGAGTCACGACAACCAAACACGGTTGAAATAACGTTCTTTTTTTTTTTTTTTAATTTTTTTGGTTAAAGGGCATTTTTGCCCCCCTTCAACTATTACCGATGCGCCAACTTAACTATTAAACTAATTTTTTTTGTTATTTATGTCTTTCAGGTATAAGCCTTGTCAACTTAGCCACTTAATTATTTTTTTTATCAAATTTACTTTTGTAGCATTTAAAATTAATAATATTTACCCTTATTTTCACATAAAAAAAGAAAAAAATCGAATTGTTTAATAAAATTGGTATATTTATATGATTACCATACTATAATTCAACATTATTCATATTCATATGTTTTAAATTTATTTTATGTTTTTATGCATCAACTTTATATAAAAAGAAAGAAAAATATTATTAATTTTAAATACTATAAAACTAAAAATAAAAAAATAATAATTGAAGGGCTAAGTTGACACTTGTATCATAATTAATAGACAAAAATACCCTTTAACCCAATTTGTTTTTTGACAATTATAAAAATAGGGTGGCCTAGGCCCAAGCATCATCAATAAATAGCCATGGACTATGACCAATTGAAAATGACAATGGATTGGACACATCGTAACCTGGAAAGGTGTAGGAAGCCAAGTCCCCAAACACAAGATTGGGTCAACAGAAGTGAGCCACGGGCTTAAGAGGAGTTTGGGTTCAAAATAACCGTTTTATAAAAAATATATAGTAATTTTTGAAACTTTTACTCAAAATGATCGTCACCAAGAGAGATACTTATATTTTTTGCTTTTTAAATTTAATTTTGAAATAATAGTTTCTAATTATAACTTTAGTTAAAAAATAAATTCATAGTTTTTAATTACGATTTTATTTCAAAAATAAAGTCGTAGTTTATAACTATCACTTTTAACTTGTATTAAATTTTTTTTAAAAAAAATTAACATTTTTCCTATATGACATAAGATGGTTATATTGAACTATAATTTTAAAAATTACCTAAAATCATTTTTTTTTTAATCAAAAGATCATTTTGACCCCCAAACTTGTTTAAGAGTAGTAACTAGAGGTAAAAAACATAACTTCTTTTTCCTTTCTCAGTCTTCTCTTCTTAGAGGGGTTAGAGAAAAGCTAGGGTTACTGTTAGGCATAAAGATTCCAAAGAAAAAGGAAGCGGAGATTGAGCAAAGGCTTCAACGCCCAATCCGTGATGGAAGTGACCTCATTCAATAGTGAAAAAGAAGCTAAAGATTGTGGCCTTTTCTTTTTTAGATTTATACTCGTTCACTATTCTTACACTTAAATATTCTTACTATTTTTAATGGAAGAATAATTAATTTGGTCCCCTATTTCATTTTAAAAAACAACAATCCTCACTATTTTTTTGGAACCTTATGGATCCTTCTCTCTTCTCTCCATATTAGTTCGGTATTGTCTATTTTTTGCCTAATGTTTTTGTGCTTATTTCTGGACTTTGGACGTACAAAATGCTTTAATTTAGAATATTATTGAGATTTGTTTACAAATTAGGAATTTATAAAACAAGAAAATTGAATTTCATCGGAACTAGTAATTATAGTTTTTTTTTTATATATGAGTCATTATAGTTGATTGATATTAAAAGGTGTTATAGAAAAATTTTAGAAAATTGTTTTCAATATGTTATAAGGTTTTAAGGGAATGTAGGAAATATTAATTTATGTTAGATTGTAGAAAAAAAAAAAAGGTAAATGTAAGGGAAAGAAAATAACAAGGAAAAGAAAATAAAAAATTGAAGAAAAATTAAAATTAAATTCTAAATTTGATACTTCAAAGAAAATTTATTTATTTTAACTTATCAATGTAAAGATTAATAATTTAAAAATATATAAGTTTTAAATGAATTCTAATTATATTTGATTTTTTCTAAAAAAATTTATTGGTAATTTTGTTGGCATTTTTTTCTTTTCTTAGTATATTTCCACTATGATTTGTTGTTTTTGTTACTACAAGTCTCTCTCTCTCTTTATAGAGAAAAAACAAGATAACAGAGGAAAAGAGGAAAAGAATGCGTTTTTCTCTTGATTGTGAGACTTATTTTTGTATTTTAAAAAGCATTTTGAATCCGGTTTGGAGTTCCTCACTTATTTTTGTCTTATTTAAAAAGAAAAACAAAATTAAAAAAAAAAACCTAAATATAACTCATGAAATAAAAAAATAGTTATGGAGAAACCGAGGCTAAGCCTGTGATCAGGTTACATATCGAAGGTACGATGAAAAGTATAACACCCTTTTAATCAAGTTAAGACGAATGTGGAGATTGACTAATCCAACAATCAATATTAAGAAAGATCAACAATAAAAGTATAAAAGCATATAAAGCCAAAAAAAAAAAAAAAACTTAGCCGCTAATCATGAGCTTTATTGGTATAAAACAATATTAGTACAATAAAAAAAACATAAGAAATTTACAATAATTAGAAATTGGGTTATAATCAAGGATGCATTATTTACTAAAATGATACATTGGATGTTGGACACTCTAAAAAAACTAATTATGTCATTTTAGAAAACTGAGTTGAATGGAAAATTTTGAAAAATAAAAGAATTTGGAAATTTGAAATCTTGTTTAGAAGATTTGGAAAAGTATTATTTTGGTTTAAGGAAGTTTAAAAAAAAAAAAAAAACAGAGAATCTTTATTTAGGAAATTTAGCAAATAAAACTTTGATATAAATAAATTTGAAAAAAGAAATTTAATATAAGAAGATTTAGAGAAGAAGAAAACAAATGATTTAAGGAAAATTTAAAAATAAAGAAGAAAATAAAAAAAAAATCTTGATTTTAGAAATTTAGCAAGTTGAATTTGAATTAGGAGATAATTTTTTTTTTAATTTTTGCAAAATTTGAGGAATTTTGATTTTGAAAGTTTGGGGCATTTCTGAATTCTAATTGCTGAATCCTAGAAAATTAAAAAAATAAACTTTAAACTAAATGTAATAACGATAATAATAATTAAAGTAAAAAATAACAATAATTAATAAAAGTGATAAAAGATAATAAAAGATATATAAATTGAAATAAAACGATAATAAAATAATAAGGTTAATGAATGATGTTGTAATCATTTGACTTATATATATTTTCTTTTAAATTTATTAAAAAATATAATCGACTTGATTTTAGTATCAAGATGATAATATTCATACTATGTTTAGATGTTTGTCAACTTCTTCAATACCTTATAAGAAGTATTCTAGAAACCAATCTATTAATATGGAAAGAATATTTATAATTAATATATTACCTAATTGATAATCATAAATTAATTAATTATTCTTCAATTTTCATTGTTTTTTTTATTTCCACTTTAGTTTCACTTAAAATTTTTGAAAACATACGCAGCCAATGTATAATATATATATATATATATATATATATATATATATATATATATATATATATATATATATATATATATATATATATATATATATATGATGGGGCAAATTGACCAAGTATCCCACTACAAATTCGATAGCTAAATGGGGGGCTGGTTTCACCCGTGTCCTCCAGAGCAATTTCAAACGGAGGTCCCGCCACAGCCCAAACATGGATTTGGAAATATGAGGCCTGCTATTCAAACCCGCCCCCCCCCCCCCCCCCTCCCGTGTGTGGGTAACCCAAATCCTTCCAATAATGTAAGATAGAATATTCCTGAAAGATAACCCCATTCATTCCAATCAAGTCCCATTATAAAAGGAAGAAAAGTATTAGAAGACCGTTAGATGGAATCCTCTAATAAAGAAGGAGGATCATCCTGCAACAAACTCCTCGATTTTAATCCGCTGTTAAATCTAAGGCTAACAACATGAGTAAACATATCCTCCAAACGAAGGACTCTAGTCATCTGACGATCATCCACTATAAATACAAAGCCCACCCGCACGCGAAAGCGTACGCCATTCAGACGCCAATACTAATTCTCTAAGATTCTCTCTTTCTTTCGCCGAAGACCTGACTTGATCGGAGCTAGCTACGCAAAGCCCTCGCCTCGACCCCCTCTTTTCCTGGCTTTTGCAGAGAAGATTTACCCAGGGCCCCGTAAATCAATGAAGCAATGATCCTACTCCAGCCCAGATAACTTTAAGAGTCGTGATCCCAAATTTCGCAAACAATCCGGTCCAAATCCCAACGACCCCACACGCCCGTACTCCCCAGCCCGGCTTTTGAAAGACATCATCAATGTTTACCGTGGGAACGCATCGTTTACAATAAACATAATCATTTCAGCCATCGATAGATTAACCAGAATACGAAAGCAGGAGCAACACTAATCCTACAAGGGTGCCAGACCCACCAGGAGATGCAGACAGCAGGCCACCAAGGCCAGCAGAAACGATTCAGCCAACATTAAACGGGGCTGGAAGCACTCGCTCAACCAAACATTGATAGAGGAGATAGAACAACTCACCTCTCGTGATACAAATACAACACCCCGAGAAGAGCGATGTGACTCAGAAGCGTCACCATGTTCCTCCACACCAGGGCAACACTGGCCATGGTATCTCCGAAACACGGCGCAGGCGAACTAGTCAGTTTCAAAGGTACGCCACAACCAGCCCTCCCCAGAGGTGGAAGAGAACCATGATGAGCACAGAGACGTTATTATATAATCCAGAACCGCCAAACAGATCCTCACTGAGTTACGCAGAAATAGATACAGAGCTAATCAGCATCTCCAAATAAGAGCTCTCACCATGCAAAGAAGGTGAGTTAAGATGATCTATTATCATGATATTTCTAAAAACAAATGTGAATCACCTTTCACCCCCGAGGTGCTAAACTACCTCGGGCTTCCCGCCAAACCAGATGCCTCAAGTAGAAGCTGCCGATGGCATCATGATCCAAAAGAGATCATCTCAATACCTATAAGAATCGACGTGAGCCGCATGATCCGTGACTCTGGGCCCGGCAAAAGGCTCACCACCTTGAAAGGCCCTGCGCCATGGCCTCGGTTCACTATAATCCCTCTTCAACGATTTCTTCATTCAGAGAGTTATCAACGCCTCTGCCTCCACTTCACATCTGGCTAGGACATACAGGAAGCCGAGCTACCATCTGTTAACCATCAAACAGGGAACACAGGAGAATTTGAAGTCATACGTGCAACGGTTTAATGCCGAGTCCTTGAAGATAGATATACTCGACGAAAAGTTCGCTGTCACGGCCTTCATTATGGGTCAGTGCAGCCAAAGACCCGATGTTCTATCTCAAAGAACCCTCAAGCTAACATGGCCGAGGTCCTCGCCAAAGCCGAAAAATATATAAACGGAGAGGAGGCCCTCCTGTCAAAGAAGGAGAGCCTTCCGCTGAAGCAAGACAAAAGATTTGACAGAGAAGCGACTGTGGACTGAGCCCTAAGAGGCACGACCAGAGGAAATCTCCAAGCAGCAGATAATCCTCTTAAAAGACGAGCGACCTTAAGGGATCGTCTCGTCCACATGTACCGAAGACGACGACGCTATTCGCTCAAAGACTTCACTCTTACTGCCTCGTCAAGTTCTCCTGGCGAAGTACGGAATCGAGCAGCCTTAAGATGGCGCCGCAGATGAGGTCAAATCCCGCTACCGTGAGATAACATTGGCATCGCGAGTTCCATGTGACTATGGACATCGTGACGGATAATCAGATACGCTTGAGGAAGAGAGATGCAGTATCCGGAGCACAGTCATGATATCTACGCGCTTTATATCTCCGGAGTCGCGCCTCAAGGCCGCACTGCAACTGCAACTGTGCCCCGGCCAACTTACTCACCACCTCGCGACGACGACCCAAAGATCAAAGAAATCCCTAGGGAAATCCACGTGATCTCGTGAGGATCTACTGGAGAGGAGGATCTAGTTCGGCTCTAAGGCCCACTTAAGCAAAGATAAGATCAAGTGCATATGGGGAGGCGCCAAGATTCAAAATGCCGCGAGTCATACTACTATCACATTCTCCGACTCGTACTTGGAAGGGTAATAAGTATTCCCATGATCTACTCCACCGTAATCCGCGCAATTGTGCTAATACAACGGCCCATCGGGTCATAGTAGATAATTCCGGAGCTCGGCCGACATCATTTTGCCTCGCTTCACAAAACGGAATCGAAGAGAAAAGCTAGAACCTGGTCAACACCTAATTCCAGGTTTTCGCAGAGAAAAGGTGCTACCACTGGGATCGATCCAACCTGTGCTAACTCGGGAAGCCCCGCCACAACGACGACAAAGAAGGTTTCTCATAGTGGACGCCCACACCTCTATAATATGTTGTCAAGGTGCTCGCTTCAACGCGACATAAAAGCCATCCTCAAAGATACCACCCGGTAATCAAATTCCGGCGCAAGAACGGTGCTTGACCTGGGCTCGAGGAGATCAGGCCGAGTGGCACAGAAATGCTACGCCCCATGAATGCGGTAAAACTATCGATAATGTGGAGCATGGTGAGCTTGATATGCGTGATGAATGGTCACTCTACCCGAGCCCCCTCATGAGCCGGGAACCAATAACACTGGATGACGACCCAGAGCATCTTGCCTATATAGGTCTAAATTAGCGTATGGCCTCAAAGGCTCCTTCCTCGCACGCTCTTAAGATGTATCAGTGGACATCTTCGTGATGGAATAGTCGATACGAAAGGGCATCGACCCCGGGCAGCTCATCACTCATAAACTAAACACCAACCCATCTCCTGCCTACAAAACGCAGGTTTCAAGAAAGTGACCAGACAAAAGGCCATCAACGAAGAGGTCGCAAGCTCCTCCCGCCAAAGTAATCGTGGAGGTGGAATACCCAGAGTGGTTGGCCAATGTTGTGCTCATCAAGAAAGCAAATGGCAAATGGCTAGCCTCGTGATTGATTTCACCGATATAAACTACATGCCCAAAGGACACTCTCACCAGATCGACCTTATCGTGATGTGCCACAAAGAAAGCCACGAGCTCCTTAGCTTCATGGATGCGTTTCTCCGCTATAACTGTGATGCATGGACCCCAAAGGACTGTAGAGAAGACGTCATTCGACACCGCACAGGGGACTTACTGTTATCGGGTAATGCCATTTGAGCTCAAGAATGCAGGAGCAACCTACCAAAGGTTAGTGAACCGGATGTTTCAGGAACAAATAGGCACAACGATGGAGGTATACATAGATCTACATGCCGGTAAAGTCCGCTACACCGTATCCACACTCGCCACTCCTCTCCGAGATGTTCCAGATCTGAGGATTATAACATGAAGTCAATCCAATAAACAGGCCTTCGGCGTGTCAATGAAAATTTCTCTGGCTTCATAGTCAACTACAGGAATTGAAGTAAATCCTATAAAATAAAAGCATTGCTTGACATGCCATCACCATCTGTGGATAGCGAAGTACAACGACAACAGGAGGATCGCAGCCTTCTAAGTCGATTCGTGTCCAGTGGCAAGTGACAAATGCCAACCTTCTTCCAAGTTTCAAGAAAGCTTTCAATGGATGAGAAATGTGAAGTTAAGCGTTTGTAACCTTGGAAAACATACTTGAGCTCGCCACCCATTCTAGTAAGCCCGATAGAAGGAGAACTCCCCTACATTGTATCTGGGCAAAGATCGCATTTTTCTTAACTAGCGCTGTGCCCGTAGAGACAAAGAGCGGTGCGCAAAGACCCGGCCTACTACCGCAATGAGCCCGAGGGGAGCCGAGAGAGGTATCCGAAAAATGGAAAAATTAATACTTAGCTCGTGATCAGAAAGACGGAGACTTCGGTCTATTTCCAAGCTCACACCATAGAAGTCTCACTCGAATACCCCATGAAGCAG
Organism: Tetrastigma voinierianum; assembly: GCA_016808115.1. Lineage (NCBI taxonomy): Eukaryota > Viridiplantae > Streptophyta > Magnoliopsida > Vitales > Vitaceae > Tetrastigma > Tetrastigma voinierianum. The sequence goes on from JAEQBH010001544.1 coordinate 1,005,900, forward strand.
TGAAATACATAAAACCGCAGGTCTCGGGAGGTCGATGAATGGGCCATAGAATCGAGCGACCACACATCTCGCATAGCTTCAAAACAAATCCATAAAAAGGACAGATCCCAGCCGGGATGAATATGGAATTCGCCCCAGTAGAGCTTGCCGAGCCCATCCAATCAAGGGACGACCTCCCCATATGGAAGCTCTCCGTGGATGGAGCCTCCCAAATGCCTGGGCTGCTTGAGCAGTTTAACCCTGACCTCACCAGAGGGTATAGACACTGAGTGATGCACTCAGTTCGTCCACGCCTCCAACAACGAGGTGTTTAATAGCAGCCCTCAATCTCGCCATTCATTAGAGGCCTACCAGCTTAGAAGTCCATACGACTCCCCAACCCGGTGGTCGAGAGCTGCATTGAAGACACACACGAGGCCAAAGTAGAGTTACGATTCTATATCTTCGCAAAGTCCGTGATTTATTAAAAAGTTTGTATCGTCAGACAAGTACGGTCCCTGTAACTGAGAATTCCCTGCGGCCGACGCTTTGGCAAAATCAAGCACGACTCAAGCAGAAGACATTGGGGAATCAACGCCCGTCGACCTCGCAGAGCCTCCATCACCTTCTTATGGCATAGTAATGCCTCAAAGAGGTCCGCACCAAACCTGGACGGACCCTATTTGGGATTATATTAATAACTTAACTCACTGCATTTCACCCAGCCGGTTTTTCGCTTAAGATAAGAGTGAGATCCTCCAGGTTTACCAATCACAAGGGAAGCCTCTACAAACGAGGATTCTTCACGCCTTTCCTAAAATGCATCGCAGAGAAGACACTAACACGCATAAGAGAAGTGCACGAAGGTGCTATGGAACCATATCTGAGTACCCGACACACGTGGTGTTTTGAGGCAGGATACTATCGGGCCCACAATGCTCAAAGATGCAACCAACCTAGTCAAAAGATGCAGAATCTGCCAGAACACGCTAAAATATCACGCCTCCCAGCAGAGCCTCTGACATCAATCACCAGCCCCTGGCCCTTCCAGCAGTGGGGGTTGGACATATTGGGGCCCTTGCCCATTGGCAAAGGCCAATGTAAATTTATAATCGTATAAAATAGATTATTTCACCAAGGGCGGAGGCCGAGCCCTTAGCCACAATCACAAGAGCGTATGATACACAACTTCAGATGCAGCGATCTTATGCAGATTCGTGTGTCCAGAGCCTTGGTCTCGTATAACGGAAAATGCTTTGATAACGAAATTCAGTGGACTTTGTGCCAGCTCCTGGACTAAAATTACTATCTGCCGCTTAGCCTCACCCACAATCAAACGGTCGGTCACACCGTAACCCCTCAAGGCCGCCCGAAACCAAGCTGGAAGAAATTGGCGGAGTCAATCGAACACTCCCCGAAGTACTATGGGCTATGGGACGACACTGAGAAGTCTGGCCAGGGAAACTCCCATTTTACTTTAGCTTTTTGGCACGAGAAGCAGGTAGCCAATAGAGTTAGGTAAAGTCTCCCAGTGGGGCTAGCCTCGGAGGAACAAGCGAGGGAGGCCACTGGTTTTGGGGGCCGATTTGGGCGAGAAGCGTGAGCAGGATTCAACGGTGCGGGAGGGAATACAGGAAGACCGCTGGCACCTGGCTGAGAGAGTCGGGCTCGAGTTACGTCTTAGGGGGATTTGGTCTTGAAAAACCTTCTTGCCGTGAAAAAACCGGCGCATGGGAAGCTAGGCCCTAATTGGGAGGCCCTTATATTACTATCTTGGGTGAATGGGGCAGAGCCAGTTATGAGCTCAACGAGAGGAAGGAAAAATCTTACAGCATACATGGAGCAGACATCTTGAAAAAGCTTTTATCGGTGAGCATCGGTTAGTAATAAGGCCTTATGATTTCTAGGTGACAAGTAGGCGGTGGCGATTGTTTGTCGGATGTCTCGAAATAGTTCGGGCATATAAAAAATCTTACATAAATAAATACATATCTGATGGAAAATTCATAAAAATAAGTAAATCTTTATTTCAAGTCATGGTTTGGTGTCATGATTACACATCATAAAAAGCATACGATCTGAACAATTCCCTACGATCTGCGCCCATCCTGAGGCAGTTCCACCTCGGTGCTTCGGTCTGGCTTGATACCCTCGAAAAAAAGGGAAGGGGAAGCAAAGGAGAAAGACATAATGAAAGAAAACGAGAAGGAGGAGGAGAAAGGAGAAAAGATGGGGACGGAGGAGAGAGAAAGAAAGAAAGAACGGATGAGAGCGAGTAGAGATAGAAAGAAGAAGAGAAAGAAAGATGGGAGGTATATGCGGGGAGAGAGAGGAAGGGAAGGGGAAAAGAGCGGTGAGGGGGAGGATGCCATCCCTGCCCTTAGGGCGCGTTCTGGCCCGAGAGCTGGGGAATAACGCCAGCTCATAGGGAGCTAGGGAAAAAACCTGACTCCCACCGCGAGGAGAATTGGCCCAGATCCGGAGGCGTCGGGCGGAACAACCGGGAAGAGGCCATTGCAGAACTTGCGAAACGTTCCATCTTCCTGAGCTTCATCCGCCCGGTATGACGGGAAGCGTGGGCACGAGGCAGGGCTGTATTTCTCGCGGAGAAAGCACCGAGAGGCATACTGGCCGTTCGATTCCCCATCAATCGGCATTAAAGCGGTTCGCACCTTTCGAATAGCGAAGGATACAGCGGCTCCTCTCATAAAGCGCCTCTTCATACGAAAGATCTCCTGAATGGATTCTCACACAAAGCGATCGTTCACACGGTGCGCCCGACCACAGCGCCCGCCAGCGATTGCCCACTGGCGAGCTCTCCCTTGGCAGGCAGCGAGCTCCCACTATTTATGGAGCGAAACTCTCCGCCAGCCTGGCGAAACGAACTCTCTTATCTTTTCGGGGCGAGCCCTTCTATTACTCACCGCGAGCGAGTACACTCACTACAAGTCTCATTAGCGAGCTCTCCCGCAGCAGAGGCGGTGAGCTCACTAGCATTTGCTCGGGGCAGAGAGCTCTCCGCAGCCTGCAGACGAGCGAGCTCTACTATCTTTCCCGGGGCGGAGGCCCCTGGCTGGCCGCTTCAAGATGGGCTCCTCCTACAAAGTATCTCATCGGCGAGCTCTCCGCAACCGCAGGCGACGAGCTCCCCACTATTTATGGGGGCCGAGAGCCGCCTACGTACCTCAGCCGAGACGGGCTCCTCACTGCCAGGCTCTCATTGGCGGCTCTCCCCTTCCACGCCTTTGACCCGAAGCGAGCTCACACTATTTACTCCGGGGCAGGCTCTCCGCGGCACGAGCGACCGAGCTCCTACTATCTTTCGGGACGAGCCCTTCTACGTACCTCGAAGCAGACCAGGCTCCTCCTACTTGAAATCTCTCGATGACGAGCTCTCCCGCCCGGCTTTGGCGGGGGCGAGCTCGCTATCATCGGGGGCGAGCCTTCTGCCTTTTCTGACGAGCCCGGGCTCCTCCTGCACAATCTCATTGCGAGGCTCTCCCTTTGACACGGGCCCGAAGCCGAGCTCCCTACTGGCTTATCGGGCGAGCCCTTCTACGTGCACCAAGCAGAGACGGGCTCCTGCTGCCCGAATCTCATTGACGAGCTCTCCCTTGCAGGCCAGAGACGAGCTCCTACTTTGATCGAGGGCGACTTTCGCGGCACGAGCGGGCGAGCTCCTGCTATCTTTCGGGGCGAGCGCACCGTACCTCAAGCGACGGGCTCCTCCACGCCAGTCATTGGCGAGCTCTCCGCCGAGCACGGGCGAGGCGAGCTCTACTTTATGCTCGGGGCGAGCCCTTCTACGTACTTTCCAAACGAGGCGGGCTCCTCCTGCCGAATCTCATTGACGAGCTCTCCCTTCCCAGCGCGACGGGAGCAAGGCTCCTACTATCTTTGGGGCGAGCCGCTACCGTACTCGAACTGGGGAGCGGGCTCCTCCACGCAAATCTCATTGGCGAGCTCTCCCGCGGCCACGGGCGAGCGAGCTCCCACTATGTCGGGGCGAGCCGCTGCATGCTGCAATGACGGGCTCCTCCTGAAATCATTGGCCGGCGCTCCCCTTGGCCTGGTAAGCGAGCTCCTAATATTTGCTCAGGATGACTCTCCCGCCCCACGGCACGACGAGACGAGAGCTCCTACTATTTATGGGCTGACTCTCCGCGGCTTATAAGGCGGAGGGCGAGCTCCTGCGTCTTTACGGGCGGCGGGGCGCACGGCGCACCAGCAGGCGGGCTCCTCACGCAAGCTCGTGGCAGGCGCTCTCCCTTCCGCGAGAGCGAGCGAGCTCCCACTGGCCATCGGGGCGAGCCCTTCTACGTACCTCAAAACGAGGCGGGCTCCTCCTGGCTCGTGCAGCAGGCTCTCCGCCGGCCTGGTGACGAGCTCTCTTATTGCTCGGGATGGCTCTCATGACCTGAGGCGAACGAGCTCTTATTTATCGGGGGCGACCACTTCTCTGTACTACAAGCGACGGGCTCCTCCCTACCGTCTCATTGCAGCGAGCTCTCCCGCCAACCTGAGCCCGGCGGCTCTGCTTATTTGCCAGGGCGGCGACCGCCTGCGTACGCGCCAGCGGCGGGCTCCTCGCCGCGAATCTCATTGGCGAGCTCTCCCACTTCCAGCACGAGGCGGGCGAGCTCCCTACTATCTTCAAGGGGAGACTTGAGAGCCCCTTCTACTGTACTGGCAGGCGGGCTCCTCCACATAAATCTCGTGGCTTGACCTCCGCTCAGCGAGGCGAGACGAGCTCGCCCATCTTTGGAGCGAGGCGCTATACGTACCTCGAACGGACGGGCTCCTCCACTGCTGAATCTCGTGACGAGCTCTCCCGCTAACAGAGCGGGACGAGCTCCTACTATCTTCGGGACGAGCCACTTCTACGTACCTCGAAGCAGACCGGGCTCCTCCCACTGCCAATCTTATTGGCAGGCTCTGCCCGACACGGGCGGGGCGAGCTCTACTTATACATCGGGGCGAGCCCCGCCTGCATGCTACGGCGGGAGCCCGGGCTCGCTCCGCCTGTAATCTGGTGGCCCGAGCTCTCCCGCCCGGCCCTGGGGCCGACGAGCTCCCCACTATTTGTAGGGACGAGCTCCCCCTTAGCCTGACGACGAGCTCCCACTATCTTGGGGGCGGCTGCGCCTTGCTGAAGCAGAGATGGGCTCCTCCCTGCAAGATCCGCCGGCAAAACTCTCCCGCGGCGCGGGGAGGCGGCTCACCTGCTCGCCGAGGCGAGCCGCTACGGCGCACACCAGCGAGCGAACCTCCACTACTCAAAACATCTCACATTGGCGAGCTCTCCCGCCCAGCACGGCGAGCGAGCTCCCTACTATTCTCGAGATAGCTCTCCCTTAACCACGGCCGGAGCGAGCTCCTACTATTTATCGGGAATGAAACTGCTCCGCCCAACCACGAGCGAAGCGAGCTCCACTATTTGCTCCGGGGGCGAGCGCTACCGCGGCGCATAAACTGACCGGGCTCCTCCTATGAGTCTCAGTGACTAGCTCTCCCACTTCAACACGGGCGAGACGAGCTCCTTTATTTGTCGAAACGAGCTCTTCCTTGGCGCACGGCGAGCGAGCTCTCTTATCTTCCAGGGCGAGCCTCGGCGTACTTGAGCATATGGGCTTTCACCTCACTGCGAATCTCATTGACGAGCTCTCCCTTCAACACGAGGGCGGGACGAGCTCCTACTATTGTGGGTGAGCTCTCCACTTGGCCTGAGGCGGGCGGACTCCTACAGCCTCCGGGATGAGGCTGCCAGCTGAGCTGCGGCGAGAAGCGAGCTCCTACTGGCCCGCCGGGAAGAGCCCTTCCTGCATGCCTGGCGAGCGGGCCTCCTACGAAATCATTGGCGAGCTCTCCCGCCGGCACGAGCCGGCGGCTCCTACTATTTGCTCGGGGCGAGTACTTCAAGCGCACCAAGCGAGGCGGAGCTCCTCCGCACAAATCTCATTGACGAAACTCTCACTTCCAACACGACGAGACGAGGCTCCTAGCATCTTCCGGGACAGACTCGGCGTACTTGAACATATCAGGCTCCTCCTGAATCATTGACGAGCTCTCCTACGCTAACCACTGTGAGGCAGGCTCCTACTATTTATTAGGATGAGCTCTCCGCACGGCACGGCGGACGAGCTCCTCTTTATTTGTAGAGGATGAGCTCTCCCTTGGCCTGACTGACGAGCTCCTGCATTTGTCGGGGCCAGGCCCTTCTGTTACCTCGAAGCAGAGACCCGGGCTCCTCACTGCAATCTCATTGACGAGCTCTCCCTTCAACACGGGCGGGGCGGCTCCTGCCGGCTATCGGGATGAGCTCTCCCTTCCCTGGCACCTGACGAGCGAGCTCCTCACCGCTGCTCGGGATGAGGCTCTCCGCCCGACATAGACGGAGACGAGCTCTACTTGTTGCTGGGGATGAATTCTCGCCCGACACGGCGGACGAGCTCTGCGTTGCTCGGGACGAGCTCTCCACTTGGCTCTGAGACGAGACAGAGCTCCTACTATCTTTCGGGGGCGAGCCCCTGTACTTCAAGCGGATGGGCTCCTCACGAGAGTCTCATTGGCGAGCTCTCCCGCCCCAGCGCGGGGCGGACGAGCTCCTGCTTATTTGCTCGGGGCGAGCTCTTCCGCCCGGCATATGGCGGGCAGGAAGTGCATCTTTCGGGGAAGGCCCTCGGCTTGTACTTGACAGATGGAGCCCTCCTACAAATCTCATTGACCGAGCTCTCCCTTTGCACGAGGCGGGACGAGCTCCCCAATGACTATCGAGGATGAGCTCTCCCTTGACACGGGCGGGCCCAGGCTCCTAACATTCTTATGGACGTTTCTCCGCGACATAAAAATGGGACGAGCTCCTGCCCATCTTTCGGGACGAGGCCTGCGGCTACCTCAAGCGGGACGGGCTCCTCCTGAACATCTCATTGACGAGCTCTCCCTTAAGCGGAAGCGGTGCGGGCTCCTTGTCTGTGGGGCGAAGCATACCGCATTGCTTGACAGAATGGGCTCATGCTACTGGATCTTCGTTGGCGACTTCTTTTGCCGACTTGCGGGGGCGGAGTGAAACTCAATATCATCTCTGTCAGGACGAAGCCTTCGCTGCTTTGATGGGCGGAGGATATCATGTTCTCCGTATCTTGTGAATCAACGAGACACTCTCACTTCAGGTATTAACCAATCCGAGCTCAATCATTCACATGCGCGAACCCTGACCAGTAGCGGAAGGTTCAGGAATCAGAGCGCCTTGTGAATGATGGTCCAGCCATGGTCAGAGCGTGGCGAGACGCCTGACCATAGCTCTGTACTCTAAGTTCAACGTCACCATGATGTGACTTGAGAAATGTGCTGTTGCGGTACGAGACGAAACGGGCCTCTGAGTTTTAAGAGGCATTCAGGACTAATTTCAGATACCTGAGCTGAATAAGCGATTGAAGAAAGGCAATAACATGAAAATTTACGGGGGAGCATTATAATTTAAAAGAAGGATTTAAATGGAATGAGGCCCGATTACATACAAAAAAATGATCTTGGGATCTTAAAAATTATCAAATGAGACACAGATTCATAACAAAAATTGGTTATGTTTAGACAAACACCAGATCATCGTCATCAGGCTTGAAGAAAGATAGAGAAGACTCAGCGACGCAGTGCCCAGCTGGGTTAGTTTTGTACCCGAGATTGCGCCTCTCCAGCGACTTGGAGGGTGAAAGTAAATCGAGATTGAGATTGTTGTGGAGGTGTTCTTGGGTGAAAAGCAGACCATCGGGACCTTTGAGCTTGTTTGATCATGTTGCTAATGACCTCGATACATTTTCCTGGGACTGACCATGCATCTTGGACAGGAGGTTGGTGTGTCGGGCTGCTCTGACCCGTTTGATCTTTGGTAATCCGAGCGGATAGTGTGGAACGGATCTCTTGATACCTTGCCCTCACGAAATCCTGACGAGCCATTTCAAGTGTTTCTCCATTTCGTCGAAACCACCCAGGTGGCCAGCGGCGCAGCTATGTGCGAGATCCGTTGTTCGCCACGGGAAATGATGAGTTCCTCACAACGATTGGGCTTCGCTCTGGGCCAGTTGAAGCCCCTCACGAGGCCTTCCGGGGCGGGATCATCTTGCGGAGACACGAGTTCGTCTCGAACCTCGGCTCTCCCTCGGCCGGTCGTCGAGCTACTGGGACCTCGCCCCTTCCACACTTTAGAAACAATCACGAGCGGCGAAGTATGTGGCGAATCGGCGTAAAGTCTTTATTTCTTCGGACAAATGCGCACTCGTCCGCGCGATAGTCCCGCTCAGAAGTCAAAGAATTCACTTTCGCCATATAAATTCGGGCGATCCTTACATGTTTCTCATTCAGTTTGGCTTTTTCGGCCAAGCCCTTCAAATGAGTGGCGACTGCAAGACAAACCGCGAGTGGGAACTTCGACACGAGAGCCAGCGGGAGAGTTAGCATAATAAACTAGCGAAGCAAATCCACGAAAAGACAAGGCCAAAGCCTCATCAGCCGAGTAACTCCTTTGATCTCTGTCGCCGGAAATCATTGAGGATGGATGAAAGCGACACCGTAGAAAGATCGGCATTAGATAGCGAAACATCTATTTGACTTCATCAACCTTCGATTTGTTTTCTTTCTCCTCATTCGGCCACTTCCCGGGGATGGCTTGACCGAGGGTGCAGAGGGGCGTGCCACACATAGTTATGGGCGGCGCCCGGCCGGCTGGTGCGCCTAAGCTTGAGGATTTACCTGCAGCGATGGGCTCGGAAGAAAGAGCCGACGAGAACCGGGAGATCTCGGCGACGGGGCGGGGGCCTTTCGAGCCTTGATGGGGACTTTGAAGGTGCTTTAATCTCGCTGAACATTGCTTGGGAGCCCGGCTGATCCCTCTTGGGAGAATTTTCCTCCTCTTTGCACTCAGGTTTTTGCAGGAGATATCCCTTCAGGATGAGCTAAGATCTCCTCGGGTAGGAAGGCCGACCACCGGCGGGACTGAAAGAGAAACTCCCGGAGTAGAGGGGCCCGAAGGTACTAAAACGGAAAATTTTGAGGCTTCAGAGGGCCAGGATGGGCGGGGACATCAGACCGCCCAATAGCTCTGGCGTGTGGGGCAGGGCGGGGAGCATTCGATCAAAGCAAGGCGACCCGCGGTATCTTCGTCGCGGCTCGAGGCGAGCATCGAAAAATCTGAGGGAAACTGGGTGGGAGTATTCAGCGGAGCCTTAGATGAATTAAACAGGTAAGGAGGATACTCACGAAGGTTATCGGGCGCTCCGGTCACGGAGTGCGCTGGGTGTCTTCCCTTTGTCTAAAGAGTTGTACTTTTCCAGGGTTAGACCAGCGACGAAGAAATATCAGAACTTTCCGTCATGAGAGAAGGAAGGTCGAAATCACTTAGAAGAAACTCGGGGCGATCTAGGGAAATAAATAAACCCCTCGGCGGTAGCCATCGAGGATTAAAATGCGAGAAGCGAAAGCCACATTAGGGACCTTGAAGTCCCTGTCTCCTAAAGACCAGCAAACCTACCGTGCTTTGACCATTAGGGGGCCATTTGGGAGAAGAGCAGAATATATGAAAATCTTGAAAACTTGTTTGATGAAAGTGGAGTGGAAAGACGGAGGTAGTTATCGTGCGGAGCCTCGAAAAACATACCGTTAGGAACGCGGTACGTAAGAAGTCAAAAAAATCACGGAGATAATACGAGACACCCGAGGAGAAAAGGGGCACGGTATCAGTTCCAACAAAAAATAGGCTAGGTATGAAGGGCCCGAGCACCTGCTCGGTCCACTTTAGCGTGGCATGATGACAGCGACTTTGAGAAATCCAGGCCCGCAGGATGTTGGCTGATTAGGTTATTTTCCTTTTGCCTTTTAGCGGAGGGAAGCGGGGCATACGGGGGACCAGCAGCGATCAAGCGACTAGGGACTTCCTAGCTAGATGGGAAAATCGACATCAACGGGAGGACTAGCATGGATGCAAAGATGAAGAGCGTTACGAGGCCCATCGCAATGAGACGGTATAAGCGAGAAACACCGGCTAAGCCAGGACCCGACGGAAATCGAGGAAGGCCGGCGAAGCCTGGCTTGACAAATAAATAGAGAAGGTTAAGGGCCGGAGGAGGCGAGGCGAGAAGAGGTCGTCAAAGCAGGAAGAGACCCAGTAGTGAGGCTTAAGAGGTCGTTCTTATTAATATCAGACTAATGGCGGCTGACAGGCTAATCAGAATGGACAGCGACGATCGCGGGAGCAATTACAGCCATGCCACCGCGGTCGTTTTTGGGGTGGGGCAGCGATGGGGATGTAAATTGGACGAGTATCTGCTCGCCGGCCGGGTCGCGATGGGGCGGAGTGCCTCGCGGGTGTCCCCTCGAGGGCGACCAAACGGTCAAAGTCATTAGGCCCCGAACATGGATTTGGAAAAATAGGGAAGGCCCAGTATTCGGCCGGTCAACTAGTCGGCTTCGATATGAGAAAGATAGAATATTCCACTAAGAAGATAACCTATTCGTCGATCGAGTCTATTATAAAAAAGAAAGGAAGAAAAAGTAATGAAGGAAGCGTTAAGATGGGAATCCTCGATAAAGAAGGAGGATCGTAGATAAACTCCCTTGACTAATCAGATTTGCTAAATCTAGGCTAACAATATGAGGGAAACATATCCTCGATGGGGAGGACTCCTAGTCATCGGACGATCATCACTTACATGCGCCCGCAAAAGCCACCCCATCGGTGAAAGTGCGCTCATTCCGGAGTACTTAATACTAATTCTCCCCAGCATTCTCTTTTCTTTCAAGGAAGAATCGACTTTGGCGTCGGAGCGGCTGCAACACCATGGAAACCACTTTCTGGAACTGCGAGAGAAGTACTTCATCGGGGCTTGCAGATCAACGGTGCAACGATCCTACCTCGGCCCAGACAATCCAAGAGCCTGCATCCCAGCCATGAACAATCCGGGTCGACCCAGCGACCCCACTGCAGCTCGGCCAGTTTAGGTTGAAAAGAGCATGCGCCAATATATATATATATATATATATATATATATATGCTGCTGCTATATATATTCTTCAATTTTTCATTGTTTTTTATTTCTACTTTAGTTTTCCCCCGCACTAGTTTCACACTTAAAAATTATGAAAACATCTTTGCTTGACCAAAAATGTACAATATATATATATATATATATATATATATATATATATATATACTCCTTATATATATATATATATATATATATATATATACTTATAACAGAATCCATAAAGTTGTGTATCGTTCTACCTATGATTCAAAAAGAAAAAGTATGATTTTTTCAACTATTCTACATTCTTGAAGATACCCAGGTAATTAATATCAGTAGTAAGAAAGTAGCCAACCCTCAAATCAAAATTTAACCCAACATTGAAAAGAATGATCTCGACTCACGGTAGGAGAAGGTCGAGACATTAAAATATTATGATATTTTAAGTCATAAATATAAAAATGTCCCATTTCAGAAAAATAGATAGAATTACTCTTGATCAAACTTTCACTGTCATTCTCGATAATGAAGTAACACTTGTAATATACATCATATGAAGATAAAAATATTATTCGATTGCTTATGTCGGTTACTTCTTACCATGACCTTTTTGTAAAATCGGCACGAAATATTTCAGAATCTAAAACTCTACCACATCCATTAGACAAAAATGAATAAGTTTGGATAAGTACCATAAGTCCATCCCCATATGTGACCATATAAGTTTTCCAAGGTATTTGGAAATGTTGTTTAGATAGTAGCTTCTCTTCAATGATTGAATTTTTAAATCTCATAATGATTGGGTAATTCTTCTTCATTACAAGCTTCCCATGTAGTGTGAAGCCATACATACATCCTCCATAAATAATTGCTTCAATTAAGTCATCATTCTCATTTTCTAATTCAATATTGATGGTGTTTTTCATTCGAGTCTTGGTAGGAGCTTATTTGTTGGAGTTCTTGGGTGATATATTAGTAGGATCGATATACAGCTTTGCACAAAAGGGTGGTCGGCGTGGGAGTGCTGACCGCCCCGATGCTAAGTCGGTTCTTTCTCACGAAGGGAAGAATATCAGCGCGATGGTTTGTGATTGCGTACCTTTCTTTGATGGAATTGCTCGGTATTTATCCTTGTTAAATGGTGATACGACATCTTCCCAATTGGGTAGGGAATCTCCTCTTCCTTATTGCTAACTGAATATTAAAGGATAATTAGGGAGCTGTGATCGTGAGAGTGGAGAGCAGATCATGGAGAGTGGATACTTCCTTTTTATACGTCTCGTTTGTTGGATGAGTGGACATCGTGTTACCTATTTATCACGAGTGAGGCAGTTCCCAGCCGGCTGCGCCTTAAGTGATATCTTTGTACGGGGATATTGTGTAGGCCCAGCTCTCCTTATTTGGGCTCAGCCCAACACTTTAGCGGCTGGCTTGTTGGTGGTTTGTCTGTGGATGCAACGTTACGGGCCCATATGTTTTCCCAGGCAACATCGATTACAGCTTTTGGCCGAAGCAAGCTTTGGCAAGGGCTAAATCGTTTCTTAGACGGTGGCCAGAATCACGCGTGGCCTGAATCAAGGATGATCGAGAGCTTTGTTGTCGTCAAGCGTTATGCCGATGATGATGGCTTTTCTTGATTTTCGCGCGGCGAAAATTCGATTTGGCGTTTCTAGTGTTTTTGAAGCATCCCACCCTGTGGCCCCGAACCATATTCCTGTTCTTGAGCATAACATCCGTGGTCTTGGATTTTTCTTTCTCAAAACTTCTCTGATCATCTCAAGACTACTCTTGGTAGTTTTTGTCTATCTCGCTTTTTGTTCTCTCCTAGTTTAAATGCGTCTTTTTCTTCATAACACCCACAATTTACCGCTTTTCTTGTTCTGGATTCTATGGGTCCTTGGTGGTCATTGTTTGTCTCCTCTTCCTCACTTTTTTGGCTGGAATTCTGTCGAGCGCATTTTAGCCGTGGGGAGTTATTGTTCTGACTTAAGGGTTATTAGGGCGTGTTTGGCTGAGATTCTGCCTCTTTATCATTCGTTCGACCTCCTTATACTTGCCCCGATCATTAGCACTTCCTCTAGGCGATCGTTCTTCGGTATGTTTGGGGGAAGCCCGTGAGGTTGAGTCGAGACGGACTGGCGGTGGATCCGTGATGTGTTATTCAGAGAGCCCCTCAAGCGGATCATCCATCCTCGTTTGGAAAAGACGAGAAGTTAGTGAGATTAGGTACCACCTAGTGGGTTCAGAATGTTGAAGGCTTCGTGAAGTATCCTGCGGACAGTGGGTCTTTGATCGGGTCGAGCACTTTATGAAAAAACCTTCATTACACCGCTGTAGACCTCTTGGCGTTGAGTGCGGTGCTGATCTTCTCACCTCCTACATCGTCCGGGGTTCTAAGATGAAAGTGCCGCTTCTTTAGGCGGCCTTGGCTTTTGATCTCAAACTTCTCACTTTATCAAGAACGACACAACAACTGTGTTTTTATCCATCCAGAGCTTTTCTCCCGATTTCTAAGGTGTTTTGTTCCGGCCTTACGGTCGTTTTTTAGAGCGGGCCTCGGGGTTCCCAGCATAGCTACGCTGTTGGACTTCTTTTTAGTGTGAGAGGCGGTAGGGGTTTTTTGGAGTATGGCCTACGAAATGCACGATACCAAGCTGATCATCTCGGATTTTCTAAAGATCCTCCCATGGCTCTTGGAAGGAGCGTTATTTTTCATCGATGGTCGTAAATTGGAGACCTCATTCCCTGCGATCGAGAGAGAATAGCTTATTCAGGCGTTTGGGCGCACACGAGAACCTACGTGAGTGCGTTAATTGGGTTTGTATACGAAAGTCATGAGGAGTGTTTCTTTGCTTTGGTTGTGCACCTTAGGAGCTGTCGTCGAACTTCGAGTTCGAGGGGATGAAAGGAGGTGGGCGGCGATTGGCTGAGGAAGTGTCTCACCGTGGGCGTACTACGAGTGATTAAGATAAGATATTCTGGGCGCTTTTGAGTGCGAATTTTCTCGACCACTGTAAAGGCCCTCTTTGCCCTAGATTGCTGAAGCCTTCGTGAGGGCCTTTTTCACTGAACCATCGGAAGAGCAGACGAGGAGTTAGGGGTCGTTGTGAGAAGAGGCGTTGGAGCAAAGCTCGGGCATCCGAGAGGAAGCGACTGGGCGTGCAGGACAGATATCTCGAGGTTGGGGTGTCTTCCCTGCGCAGCCCGGCTGTGAATGAGGCGGGGTTCGTCGACGAGTCGGTGAAGGTCGAGCGCTCACTCGTGGCTGGGGGTATCACAGGGTGGCGGGTCGAAAAATCCTTCGGGGAGGGGCCAGTAGAGCCTCTTACGGAAGTCCACACTTGTTCTGTTTGAGTCCCTCAGCGCAAGCGTAAGAGCTTCCTCCTACGACCTTTGGAGGTCGGGAAAGGGTTGCTGGGCTGAGGGGACGAGGGACTCGTTCGCACTAACTCGGAGCTCGCGTACATTTGTATTGTCAAAATCATAGGACTGGCGGACCTGAAGCGGATGCTATGTTCGTTGAGGAGGCTGCGGCCTTATCGGCGGGGGCGACCCGCGGCATGTCGAGACACCCTTATTTGTTCGTTCCACGGATTGTTTGAGCTATCCTTGTTTTATCTTTGTTTTTAGAGATGGCTACCTATGAAAAGCCCGGTGAGGAGCGACTCTGTAGGGCTACGCTAGAAGCGGCGAAAGCGTAATAAAGCGAGTTGCCTCCACTGACCTCGAGAAAGGTGAAACCGCCGACCGGATCTGACGCCTTGCCGGGGATGTCGTGAAATGTAGGTCGACTGAAGCACACCATATTGCATGAATCTGAGCTAAAGATAAAGAAAGGCTCGGGCGAGGCGGGGTTGAGGAATGAAATTTCCGCGAGGGCCGTTAGGGACCAGGCTGCTTGCGGTGGCCGGGGGCTGAGCTACATGTGGTTTAGGACGAGTTGCATCAAGCCAGACCGATCGCCAGAGTCGGCCGGGAGGCTTCCGGTATGAGCCCCAGGCCGGAGCGCCTGAATTGAGGGCTGCCATGGGCCGGCGGAGGATCTTCGGGGAGGGTGGGGAGGCGCTGGTCGGTCGGAGGAAGGGAGTGATTACTTTAGTGAGAGACGAGGCTGTGCCTTGTGGGCCTCGGGATTTGGCTTCTTTTTGGCCTTGGTATTAAGGTTTCTGGGTTTTGGATTCCGGCGCAAGAGTTCTGGCGGGGAGGCGGGGAAGAATATGACTTTGGCGATGAAGCGGACCCGAGTGGTGTTTCAGAGATGCCCAGGCTGTAGTTCCTCTCTAAAGTGAACTTGAGATTGGGGCTACGTGAGGCCCGACTCTCCTACCTCGGTGGGTTCCGGGACTGCATCGACTTACACATGGTTTGGAGGTTTGAGTAGCGGGAACGCTGGGAGTGCAGCTGAGACATTTAGGCTTTTCAGATTACTGTAGTTTCTGCTTGATACCTTGCCGGACTGCAGGTAGTGGAATACGTAATCTTGACATTGCGACTTTTAATGATCTGCGGTTTGCCTTTACACCCTTTGGACCTTCCGTCTTCTTTACCATCTTGTTTTATAACTTTGGGGTTGAGCTTGGCGGGAGCTGTCGCATTCCCTTTAATAGCGAGTTGTTTGTGCGTTTAGCGTGAGAACTCACATTGTCTTAAAAAGCGAAAAGCTCAGGCTCTTATTGAAGCCCCGAGCAACGTGGCTCTTATGGCGGCCGTGACCATTGACGGCGACTTCATTTAGCTCTTAACTGGGAGGGCGTCTTGTGGAAACCATTCCAGGCGAGCTCGCCAAATCTTATCAAAGCGAGCTACTAGGTTCTTGTGGGGTCAAGGCTACACGGCCTTACGAGTTCTTGAGCTCTTATTAAACGAGAGCTACGTGGCTCTGTTTTCGAGTCCAGAGGCTATACAGGCTCGAAGCGGCTGAGGCCTGCAGCTCTCGCGAGCCACGAGAAATCTTTGGGCTCTTATTGAACCCGAATCATGGCTCTTTGAACTCACAGGCTACCACCATGGCTCTTTTTAATATCTCAAAACTCCTGGTTCTTGAAATGAGGCCCAGGCCTATGTGGCTCTTGGCAGAACTAAGCTATTGGGCTCTTGTTGAGAACCCCGAGCTATTACCGTGAAACAACAAAATGCAAACTCAGGGTTCTTGTTAAGGCTGACTATGTGGCTCTTTAATCAAAAGCTCTTGGGCTTTTTAGTCTTCTTCCACTTGGAGTATCAGTTTTTTAAATGTAGATCCCGCGAAGGTAGCTTGAGCTGGCAAGCTTCGAAATTGTCCGAGCTTTCTTGCGCGGAATCGCGCGCTACGCCGAAAGTGTATGCGTCAGCCACTTTCATTCCGATTTTCGCTGTCGCAGCGGCCCTGGAGTTAGGACGCTGATGAAGCTTCGGTTGCGATGCCCTTCGCGCGTCTGTTTCCCCAGTAGTCGCAGTGGCGGTTTGCGGTTCGAATTGTTTACTTCTGTTTGGAAGTGTGTTTGCTCATGAAAGTCTAGCCATTTGATTCAGTGAAAGAACGCCGTTAGGAGAGAGCGGCGTGTTTGGAGGAAGCCAGAGTCAAAACTGTGCTCATGCACTCCTCCCACCCCATTTTCATCTTTCCGACTACTTTCTCTTTTGTGTGGTTTCATGGGTGACTCATTTGCGATTGCATGGGGCACCAGAATGGCGTAATTTATAAGAAATGATCTTTTTAGGAAACTCACCGTAAACTGTCTGATGTTTCATGTAACCTTCAGGGCCAGCTGCAGAGAGCCTTGGTTGTGATGGCCGTCCTCCTTTGAGTTTGTTTCTTAATGATTTAAGTAAGCATAAACACCAAGTGATGGCCTGCGAGTAATTGTTGCAACCTGTTGGCCGATAATATGGTTCCTTCGTTAAAAGCAAAACTGAGGTGCTCAAACAATTAGAGCCAGGTACGAGTCTTTCCTGTGGTTGAGCTGTAATAATTGCCCGAAGGTTGGATTCGTAGCGATCGATATGAGTTCATACCCGATTTGGGTCCCAGTTTCCGTAGTGGGGTCGCTCCTTAATTGGTGGGAGTTCTTTGAAAGCATTGGGTTAATGGACTTAAAAATTAATGGTCGGGCCTTTGCAAATCATAGTACTCTTCAGCTGTTTTGGTTTGGTAATCCACCTCGGCGTGGTTTGACACAACTCTCGCTTCTCTCTCCAGGGTGGGGTTTAAAGCGGGAGGGAGCTCCTCAGTTGATAACTCTGGTTTGGAACTCAGGCCTAGGTGAGCCAGTGGGCCTCGATGGGAGCTACGCCACTGGAGTCACCAAATGTTTAAAATGACAGGGTTTGTGAGTTGGAACTGCGTGTAGTTTGTACTCCACAGGCCTTGGGGATAATTCTGCCCCGATGCCATGGGTTTTCAGAACCCAGTCCTTCGTAACGCGAGGAGTCGCCGCATGGTGACTTTAGCATCAGTTCGGGTATTGGATCTTTGAGAGACGAGCCGTAATTCTTGATTAGACTCGGCAAATTTTTAATTCGGGTGTCTGCTTTAACCATTATGAGATACCAATGTTTTACGGGTTCAGAATTATATTAGTAGGCGCAATGACTAAGTTCATTTTTTAACTGGTGGAGTTGTTTGCTAATGGCTGGCCTCTGCCCATGGTGAGAAGCCAGTCACCTCTTCTGATAGCGGTGCGAGCCTCTTCCGATGGGGGCGAAGTATGTCCTGTCCCGCGCTCTTGAAAAGGCGGGGGACTTATGGTTAAAAGTGTCTTTCAGGATGGGAGGTGGGAGATCTTGGCATCGCTCTCTTGTGATTGCATTTTTGGCCAGTTCCGTGGCATCTTTGTGAGCATTGTGGACCATTAAGCGCACTTGCCTCGGGTTTCCTCCTGCAGACTCGAGCTTCAGGCTAGTTGCGCCTTGATGCCTTCGTGCACCTCTCTAAGTGCGTAGTTGGCATCTTCGTTTCTTTATGCATTTAGGGAGGGTGCGAAAAACCTCGTTTATCTAAAAGGGTCCCCCATGGGAGAGCAAATCTGAGTTGACCTTGCTTGCTCTTGGTTTAGATGCCTTGTGGATCGGCGGCGTATGCAGTTTATCAAGTGAGTCACGGATGGGATAAAACCATTTCTGACGTAATCATCAGCGGGAAAATTTCTTATTTGTTGATGTTTATTGAGTGCTCGGGAGGTGCTGGCCCGAGTAATAAACTTATCCAGGTCTTCCGTGGCGACATACGTTGCTGGCTTTTTCAGGGCACTCGCTTGTGAATTTTACGCCCTGCGGGGCTGATGTCGACAACCCTAAACTTCGTCACGGGTACACGACGGTTCATTACCTTTTTAGGTAAGATCATTTTTCTTTATCGCCGTGAAGATCTTCTATACTGCTTCACCACGGCGGGAATGGCTATACCTCTAGTTGATCGACCTCATGGGTGGCAGAGGTTAAACTTGAAGCAACGGATACATATTGATTTCGTTATTGGAGGCCTAAAACCCGAATTTGAGTACATATTCCATGTTGATCCCATTAAGGCACAAGGAATCCAACCTGCTGCAGCTTCCTTGAGCGTTGGCATTTATCTCACAGGGAAAACCTCCATATGGGGAGGTTCGGAGCGCGGCTGATGGTTTTGATGACTCATCGGGTGAATTCCATAGCGAGCAAATCTATAAAACTTTGTCCTTTGATGTTGATTTTCTTGGCTTTGTACCCTAATGTCGAACTCTGACTCTATGGCCCGTTTACAGTCTTCTTGGGGTTTCTAGTTTATCGCAGTATTTCTTTTATAGGGTGTTATGGCAGGAATCTCGATGGTGTGAGCTTGATAATAATTAGGGATCTTAACGGTGGTCATCAATGCTAGAACTAGCTTCTCCATTTTCGGATACCTTTCCTACTCTCTGAGGCACAGGCGCAGTAATAAGGTATTTCTTGCGCCACATCATGCCTACTGGAGCGGGGCGCGCTGGTCTGGTGGAGCTTTGACTAAGTACAGAGTGTAAGGAGTTCCCCTCGGAGGGGCTTACGAGAATAGGGAGGAGGTTAAAGTGGGTTTTTAATGGCGGGAAACGCCTCTTCACGAGTGGGCATCCCGGTGAGCCTTTTGAGGAACGAAAGGAAGGTGAGCACTTGTCATTGGACTCTTGGACCGCAGAGTGACTTAAGCGCGACTGTTATTCTCCTAGTTAAACATTAGAATTTCTTCCTTAGTGTTTAAGGTGGTTGCATGTCGAACGCATTTTATCTTATTTGGTTGCTTCTATTCAGCGACTAATGAAGCTGAAACCGAGAACTTTCCCACTATATACGTGAGCTCAGAAAGCGCGGGTGGGTTCCCAACGTCTTGTGAGTCATCGGGACTGGAATGAGGTCGACTAGGTGGTTTGCTGCATTGGGCTCGGCCTTGACTAACTTTACCAGTATGTCATCTATGTATACTTCCATGGATGCTCCAATATGTTTTTGGAACATTCTGTTTACCAACCTTTGATAGGTGGCCCCAGCGTTCTTCAACCCAAAAGCTATCACCTAATAGCGATGCGTTGTCGATCCTGAATGAGTGCTTCTCTTGGTCGTTGGGGTCCATTGCGATATGATTACAACGAGAAAGCGTCGTAGGCGAGGATGTGACGCCAACTTTTGATGTCGTTAATAGTATCGACCACGGAATATTCGTGGATGTCGGGTAACCCGACACCACTCATGAAAATCGGGCAAAGTCTCCTTTGTATGGGGAGCTCTACCCCAAATACAACATGTCCCAAACGGTTTACAATGACCACACCGGGTCCACATGCGAATAAAATGGCCACTTGGGCCCATGCCTCAATACTCACAATATACATATAAACTATGTAACATAGTTAAGAGTTAAGTCATAACAATTCAAACATATATTAAAGATTCTGATTTTTACCTTCATGTTAGCCAAAATAAAAGAAAGAAAATACCAAACCCTTGTTGGAAGCTCAGCTACAATGCGACACACTCTAATGGCGATCCTCATCTGCTCTTATACAAATAGTGATCTCGGCCGGGGGTGAGCAAAGCCATTATTGATAATTTTCCCATGGGTTGCTCCCACCTAAGTGCACATGTCATGACAAAACAATCACATCCGGCAATTACATGAACCTATTTCAGTCTACACACCTTTGACCCGTCCTATGTCCGAGTCCCTCACCGACTCACTCTACATATGCCTAAAAACTAGAATACGAGTAAAATATCCACTTTTTCTTTCTTCCATGCAGTCACTCACCACCCTAATTTTTCGCTTAGGTTCCCCGGTGCATGTATGAAATACATTAGCCATTCTCAGAACCCTGCGCGTACCAATATATCATTTTATATATTAACAAAAAATTTACATACATGCCACATATTATTTAATTTCACACATCAATAACATCAAAATTAGCTCATTTGAACTAATTACAATTCATTTCTAATGGCTTACAAATTATATTTTTATACTCTAATTCACATCATGTTATTTACATTTATTACATGTATTAACATATTGAACCTCCCTACACAATTCCACGACTTCATTCCATTCTAATATATTTACGTATGTATTAACACAATTAATTCCCATAATTCATAATATTCGATTCTCAATCAATAACACTTGAGTGGCTCACGCACCAGGCTACCAATTAACAAACCTGGCACAATTCATTTTGAATCATTTAACATCATAAGAATTCACACCAAAAATCTGTGTCATGCATTCACGTGAGCGATTGAAACCCTCGATTAACCTTGTTCACGGCCACAGCAATGGGTTTTCTCACTCGGTTCAAGCTCTTAAGATCGAAAACAAACTGTCCAAGCCTCGAGTCTAACCATTTATAATGTAGCCAAAAGAATAACTGATGAGGAAGATCACACTTCTTGGGTTAATCGAACTCCACCCCAAATCGGTGTCCGCAGCGTAGCCTAGCGTGGGTGACTTTGCTTCTTTGCTCGTCGAAGGCAGCGGCGGTTGGCAAACGAGAAATCTGAAGAAGGAGACTCATCTCACAGAGCAGGAGAAAAATCAACCTCTTGCACCCGATTTCCAGCCACTTTGCCCAGTTTTGGTGTTTTTTAATGGAGAAGGCTGATTATTTGCTGTTTTGTCTTGTTCTCATTGGCATTCAATAATTCCCGATGTGTCCATTTTTGCGAGTTTTTTGACAAGCGTCTGGTAATTCAATACCGTCATACCAGCTAATCGTGCGACATGTGGCGTGGTCGTGATGGTGACTCTTGTTACGACACGTAATGTTTTAGCGAGCGGTTTTACGACACGGAACACCGGTGCCTTGACGTGGTCCGGTATCTCGGGTCGGCGTGGTAGTTAGATTTCGCGAGGTGATTCCAGCCACGGTGAGGCATCACGGTTTGCGATCATCAGAATCTGAAAAAATTTGGTTTTAAAGCGACCATTTTATATTTTCGAGAAAAATTGGATTTTCTCGGGACTCACATTCCACCCCCTAGATCACAAATTCCGCACATACGCATCGATGCGTGCATCGTAACCACACACAATCCTTAGCAGTGTTGCAGCGACGACCTCCCGGTCGCGATCGCGACAATTGATGAATGTCAGCTTCTAATCCATGTCATGAATAGCATCCATATACCGAGCCCTTACTGTGTAGCCAACACCAATACAATTTGCAATGGGTATCAAATCTCGAGGGCACTCCCGACTCCTATCACTGTTGTAAGTTTGCATTGCAAATACTCACGGCGCGATGTGTTTTCGTCTCGAGGTCACTCCGTGTGGCGCTAGCCGAGTGTCAGTTGACCTTCACGAATCAACCAAACGGAGAAAATCTACCGTCCTCGTGTTACAGGAGACAGCCCTGCTCCCGATAAAATGGCACATGGGGCCCATACATCCATATAAATCGAGGAAGGCCATCAACTATATTCTTATAGTTTCCATGTATTTTATAAGATTTACTTATATTCTAATATTTACTCAGCCACATTTCGACTTTCTTTCTCAAAACTACACTCTCTGCGAGTGCCGTCTCCCTTTGGATAGTCCTATTTTTGAAAGGGTCCGCGACGAGGGTGAAGCCAGCTTTAGTAGAGGTTTGTGGCCTTGAAACACAGGGTCAGGGTTGACTACCCGTCAACCCTGGGGAAATCTATGTCTCGTGTTACGGGGGCATACATCGAGTAAAATGGCCACATGGGGCCCGTACATCCATACTCATCAGGAGAATAATCAACGCTATATTTTTATGGTTTCCACTTTGTTCAAAATTTATACATATTTACAAAAATATTTACTGAGAAGCCACATTTCGGCTTTTCTTCTCAAGAAAGAACTACCTCTCTGAGATGCCAGTCTGCTGGGTTGATCACATGCTTGAAAGGGGGTCCCGCGGCGAGGGTGAGCAAAGCCCGAGTGAAAGTTTTCCCTCTGAGGGTTGCTTTCCCCACCTAAAATGCATATGCAATGGCATATGGCAATTAATCACATTCCACTTCTGATTATTTACTATTATATGAAATAATACACATCATGCATGAGATACGACCCCTCATGCTCACCACACGAGTCACCAGACTCCTCACATGGTACTTGGTATGACTAAAACAAGTCATGCATGTCTTATACCATGACTAACCATTGAATGACCCTCCCGATTTATTTATCAAAGTCTTTTCGGCACATTTTTTTTTTTTTGTGGGCCGCGGATTTCGGGTTGCCCAGTGGGACGCGCCGCGCCTTTTTATGTATTTCAGAGACTTATCGTCGGGATTCATGTCTAGCAGTAATGAATAACATTTGGGACTTTCACCACGGGGGATCTACCCCAACACCTTAAATGAAAACATGTAATTTATCATTTTGATCATTTTACACACTTTTCAGTGAATCTCTACCTTGGACTTTGTCATTTTCCTGAGTTCACGACCCGTTACACCTACGCCGGGTGAACAAACCTTACCACGCACACCCGGGCGTGGCGATGTGACCGTGCATATGTAATTTATGATGCCAATACATTTTCCTCATGTTACGCCATGAATGAGCACTATGACAACTTCTGAGCCATGGAAAATTATAATTTATGTATATATAATCTTCTCAGTACGATATTATTCAATACGTTAAATAGCATGCGTCGTCGGCGTTCGGCGCGCTGCGTGTGTGAGAAGCAAAGTAGCAACACGCAGCCTGAGGTCTGAAATTACGACCATTCCAGCAGGGGGTACCTCCACCTGGCCTTAAAAAGCATGAATCATTTGGTTCCAGTCCTTGTCATCATGACAACCATGACACACAGAAATTTTGGTTTCTAGTTGAATACAACTCCACGGTCAGGTAAAGCTGGGTCATGAAATCCTGTACCCTTTAATTCAACTTGGAAGCCCAATTTTTTGGCCAACTCTCATGGCCTCCTGACTTAACCCTTACCATTATAAAGCCTTTAGGCTAAAGTAAACAGTAGGAAAATATGCACCTCTTGGGTTGATGAAACTCTCACAAAATCGAGATCTTTGCAGCGTTCAATCCTAAGGTGGCAGAACTGACTTTAAGCTACGTCTCGAGAGGAATCGACGGTCGGATCGCCTACAAATCTAGAGAGTGGGGGCGTTTCTCTCTCTAGGATTTCTCCATGTGTTTGGCCACTGCATGCTCCTCTCTGCGATTCCCTCTCTTTCGCCGCATTCTACTTTTCTCGCTTTTGCTTTTCTTTCCTTTTCCTGCTTTCTCCTTTCTCATTTTTCTTTCATTTTCTCCTGCATTTCTCTTCTCCTTTGCGTTTTCTCTCCCTTTTGAATCATTACTAAGTATGAGTCAAAGGAGACATTCACTATAATTAACTCTACCATTTGTGTGCAGTATCTCTTTTAAAGTAATTTTGCTTTCTTATTTCTTAATTCCTTATTATGACTTAGTAAGCCAGTGGTACCGTTGTGATATTGGGATTTTCATACGTATTTAATTGTGGCGTGCTTTCAAGTGGACACATGGCCTTGCCAAGTGTCGCTCTGCCAGGATGTTGTGTGGCGTCCCACGTGCCATGGCGTCATCTCAGGCACCTGCGCCTCAAGCGTGAAATCCAGAGCCACCTCGGTCGACGAAATTTGACACGTGGTAGCTAAGATTAGTGAGGAGCGAGAGTTCAAAGGAGATGTCGGATTTGTAAATCAGAGATACAGAAAATTTGGGATTTTACGGAATTACAATTTTGCCCTTTAAGAAAATTGGAATTTTTCTCGGGTCTTCAGATTTCCTTCTGAGTGTTACTCCCACCTAAAGAAGATGCATATCTGCGATGGCATATATAAACAAACAATCACACATTCCATACAATTATTCACTGTATATGAAATGTCACCTTATCATGCATGAGATCGACCCACTCATTGCTCACCACACGAGTCCACCCAGAGCTCCCTCACTTGGAGCGCAGTGTGAGCTAAAACTAAATCATTTGGTAATGCTTATCTGTGACTAGCCATTGAATGACCCTCGATTTATTTATCAAGTGCTTTTTCCTTTATTTTGTGGAGCCATGGGTTTCGGGTTTACAAGTGATGGGGGCACTTTGCTGCCTTTTTGTTTGAGGGAACCAAAACACGCTATTACACCAAATTTGTGACACTTCCTTACAAGAGACTACGGCCCCATCTAATCACGGCAGCGGCGTGAAGCTTGTGGGAGACGAATGATGTATGTGAAAATATGGTCAAAAGTGAATGTGGTAAATACTGGCCAGATGAAACAAAGAAAAGAAACAGTATAACGAAATTAGAAATGAAAAGTATAACGCACCATTTTCATGAGTCTTGCGGTCATCGAGTAATAAAGGTGAGGACTCTAGAGAGATGGGATATCATTTCCATGGATTTGGAGTTTGGTGGAATTTGATGCCCCAGGTCACGAGCTCTTCACTATTTAGGCGACAAGTAGGATGTGGAATAAAATCAATTTAATTAATTTTAAAAACTGATTTAAAACTAATCACAAAAAATCTCACCAAAATAGCAACTACTTAATTAAGGTATGAAGAAGTCACCCCAGGGATGGGGATAATTGTTTACAAAACGGTTTTGCATTTTCGCGAAAGTCTGACATTTTATTGAGTTGAAGATCTTTGGATTTGTCCGAGCAATGTGGTATGGCTTGGATTTCTCCATACCCCATATTTGCATTTCACTAGTTAGAGATCCATATTCCTTTTGAGAACAAAATGGGTGAATAGCTACTTGTAAAAATTTGGCACTCTTTTAAGATTTGATTGTTTTTCTTTTACGTGCTTCCTGACATTTCTTTGGGAGCGAAGAGTGCGCTCCCATAGACGGGATAATGCAAGCCTTCTCCAATGTGGTGGTATCTCGTCCTTCAAATCTAATAAAATTTTCTATCTCCTTGATTAGATCTTTGCTAACACTGGGGATCAAGATCCTTTCATCGAACCCAAGAAACCTCGATCAAGCTAAATTGATACATCATCTAATTAATCCTCACACCATGGTAAATTAGTGATCCTATCAAATAATTTTTAGGAGTTCATTAGTTCGAATATTAGTCTAGCATACCCGCAGAGATTCTGCAGCTCTTTACTCTAGAATCTCCATCTACGTGTGTCATCGGAGGGCCTCGCGGAAATCGGAAGCGGGCTCATTGCATGGTGCCAGCTACTAATATTCGAACAATTCATTATATGAACTATACCAATTATATAAATTCGAGTTTTTTCAAACCCACGAAAATAAGCTGAAAATTGCAAATGCGAATGTTCGACAATTAATCTGACCACAGAGGGTGTTTAATGTTCCATTACTTGGATTTGATCATCAGCAATCAAGCAGTAAGAAAATGAAGAAAGAAATCGAGAAAGAAGAAAAACCAGATTTGAGCTTAAATATTCACCTCAACGATAAAATAAATTGAATATCTGAATGTACAAACGCAAATCTCTTCAATAGAAATAAAAATCTGCACAAAAAACTATTCTAAGATCTATTAAAAATAAAGAAATTTGCGGCAAAAACTAAGAAAAATGGCAGTTTAGAGAGAGAGAAAACCCATGAGAGAGAAAATAAGATTTAGCTTCAATCTTTATTAGAACCTTAGTGAAATCTGAATCTCTATTATACGACACGAAATATGTGTGATAGAAACAAATACGCTCTATTTGCTCCTCCCAAGAATCCTAAAAAAAAAAATCAAAATCTACGAGAAAAAAATGGAAAAATGGGGCAGTCTAGAGAGAGAAACCCCCATGAGAGAGGCTCTCCAGTCTTTCCGCCTGCCTCTTTACCTAAAAAGCAGTATATATATAACTGGTCTACAGGGTGGAAATGGGCAAAGAATTAGGTCAAAAGCCAATTTCGGCCTTTTCAAGTTCTTTGCCGGCGGAGGCTGGTCGCGACACGGGTCTTACGTCGCGACACCATTTTTGTCGCGACGCAAACTTTCTCGGGCACACCAGCCTGTCAGCGACACCAACTTTTCTGTCGCGACACCATCATCTGTCGCGACACCCGGCGTGCGACGGCATTTCATGTCGCGCGACTAATTTTACGGGCCGGCATTTGGTTTTCTTCTCTAACGTCGGGGCCATAACTACTTCCATTTTAACTTCCAGTTTAGGCGTGTGAGTACTGCGTTGGAAACTCTTTGAATGTAAAGGTATGCAGCCATGAGAGTTGAACCATTTGATGTTCGGATGGTACCAGAAAAGATTAATCTTCCCGGTAAGCATGGCGCAGCTGAGACTCTCGATTGACTCTTCTTTTGGAAATATATTGCTCATTCACCGATACACTTGCTTTCATCAATAATCCTACAAAACCAAGTTTAGAGAGCACATGAGTTTTAACTGAATATGGATATTAAATGCACAAATAGCATGGCAAATGAACTCAAAACATAGATGGAGTTTGCACTCATCCAAACACCCCAAACTTGAAGTTTTGCTTGTCTCGAACAAAAAAAAAAAAGATTCCTTGTCCCCCCCAGCAATGGAAGAAAGAAGAGTTCATTTCACCCTTTTTATTTAACCAAAACCGAGTAATCAAGCTTTGCAAGGGGTATGTGATATGTGTCTCTAGAATCACCCTTACAAGGAATATAGAAAATATGATCAATATAATTTCTTCATTTTAATAGTGAATTAATCGTAGACAAGAAATTTAGATCATCGGTTCTCACTAGTGTGTGTGTGGTCTTCCTATCAAACAATTACCAAACTGAACAGGTTTATGAGAGATGGGACAATAGACAACATTCAGGATCTCTCCTAAAGATAATTTATTTAGGTTCCATAGGCTTGTTGTTCTTATCATACCATATGGCATTGTTATTATTTTATTATTATTATTATGACGTATGTGTCCCTAC
The DNA here is from genome assembly GCA_016808115.1 of Tetrastigma voinierianum. Taxonomy (NCBI): domain Eukaryota; kingdom Viridiplantae; phylum Streptophyta; class Magnoliopsida; order Vitales; family Vitaceae; genus Tetrastigma; species Tetrastigma voinierianum. Next base: position 1,033,239 of record JAEQBH010001544.1, read on the forward strand.
TCTCGCTAATGTGACGCGCTTTGCTCACCAGGAATCAAGTAGGTCTTTATAAGCTTGTAATGTGGGCTTGGGTGAGGGGGTAAGTTGAGTGATCATTTTAGGCTAAAACTTACCCAGCGCCATATTTTTTTACTTTGTGCGGCTCTGCTCCATCTGATTCTTACCATCGGCTAGTGACACTCTCAAACACCCCAAAACTGCTTAGGTGCATCATTCCATACCTCATATCACTTTTCTGCAATAAATTCTGCATTCTTTCAACAAACACCAAGAAGCCTTTTTCTTAAGCACAAGGTTATTAGAGTAGTGCAATGTCAAAACCCCTTAAGCTTTCTACTGTAACCCTTAGCGAGCTTTAAATCAATAGCTCCCAAACCAATCGTCTTAGGTATTAGGTGTTGAGACACCCCTTAGGATTTACTTGCTCTAGGGAAGGAAGGCTACGAGGCTAGACTCACTCTTCCTTGACTTTTCATTGTATTTTTGCTTCTTTTACACTTGATATTTTTCTGTTTTTTTTTTTTTTGACAACTTCTTTTGATTTTCAACTTAACTCATTTCATCCAATTTGGGAGTTATTGTTCCTATGGAAAAATAACTCCTAAATCTTGCTCTTCACCACATTTCTTACTATGTTCAAATCCTCATGTTATGGGTGAGTTTGGTTCTTATTGAGGGATAGTGGTGTATAGGAAGGTTATTGGCTTCAAACTCGCGAGTAAACGTAATTTTGGCTCTCTTTTGCGCTTAACATCTTGATACTAATGGATCATATGGATTTTGAATGGAATTCTAGAAAAGTTTATGAGCTCCAAACCTAGGGTTTTGTTAGGATTTCTTCCTAACCCTAATTCTTAAAAGTAAGCTTGGTAAAACCTTAAATAGTACAAGAAGCATATGAAATCCTCTCTTTGAGGATGGATTCATACCAATGGCAGCACTGAGTTAGGGTTTAGGATAAACCCTAACCAATCATCATAAGTTTGGTTTATGTGGCGGTTATTACCCATATTAGAGTTGTTTTGAGAGTAAATCATGAAGGGTTTTTGAAGAAAGATATCCATTGAAAGATGATTTGAGTATTATTGAGGTTACAAGATGAATATGAAATGGTTTTGATTTGTGTATGAAGTATAGAGTTGGTTTGGGATGGAAAAATATGGAAAAATGGGAGAAAACACACATTCTAGGCATTTTCGGGTGACATGTACCGGTACACCCTTCCAGAACTGAACATGTACCGATACATGTTAGACATGTACCGGTACACCCAGCTCTATTTCTATCAGTTTTCGTATTTTAGCCTTAACTTTCTCATTTCTTATCCGATTTGAGTTATTCAAGTGGATAATTAAAATAGACTTCAAGGAGAACCAAACATATAGAAATAGCTACCTTCTAATTCTGACTCTAAGTGGCCCAAAATTCACTCAAAGTGGGGCCATGTGCAAGCCAATTCCTGCATCGGGCCAGATTACAGAGCAGTCCGAGTTGTTTCGACGTATCTTCGAAGTTCCTAAGGTTCGATTTGGGTGATTCCAGTTGAGGAGGACCCTAGCACCTAGCTTAAAGGAGTACAAAGAACTAGTAAGCCAAATATGGAGACAAGGCATTGGAAATGAATATTACAACTGTTCTCAAAATCAGAACCACTAGTTGGCATGAAAATGCCATAACTTTAGTTTGGATAATCCGATTGGAATGATTCCAATTCCTAAGTAAAGTAGAGTCATAGAATAATAAGAATACATGAATAAGGTGTGATTACATACGCATCATACTTTACAAGTATATGAAATGCTATAGGTAATAGCCATGAAACATGAATATGATATGAATATAAGATTATATGATAGATATACCTAAATGAATAGATAGAACATGCTAAGAACAAATGATAGAAATGCGTAAATGCTAAGAACGATAGAGCGAAGTAAAAGATGCAAAGCACAGTAATGAGTACAAGTACACGAACGATAAGTACATATATGGATATATGAATGAGTAAAATCATACATGATAGGAATATAGAAAGTACAAGAATAGCTAAATCATGATAGAAATGCATAAAGGATAAGATGCAAACATGAGATAAAAGGATATGACTATATAAAGATATATATATATATATATATGAATATATGAATACAAGAGTGCATAGATGCATTCATGATATATGAGACGAAGACAACAACTAAATAATAGAAAAAGATATGAATCTGTGCCTTATAGAGAAAAGTATATGACAAGTATACAAGTATATGACAAGTATACAAGTATAAGAAATAAAGTATCAATGACACGAAATGTATATGATAGATAAAGTATATGAAAAGCATAGTATACGAAAAGCATATGGAAAGTACAAGATATGAAAAGCATAGTATATGAAAAGTACAAGATGAAATGTAGGGAAGCAAAAACATGACAAGATAAACAAATGAAAGTATACGATAAAATATACAAGTACCGGGAATCACATTGCTATTGAATGACAAACATGACGAGACTTTTATCGAATCTGGCCGTGGAATGTCAATTCTATAGTCAAAGTGACTCATATACTATTAAAATGTGTAATCACATTGCTACTCGAATGACAAACATGACGTAGATTCCCTATCTAACTGCCGCGAATGTCAATTCTATAGTCAAAGTGACTCATACTATTAAATGTAATCACATTGCTACCGAATGACAAACATGACGATTCCTCATCAATTTGTCGGGATGCCAATTCTATAGTCGCAGTGAAAACGCAAATGCAAAGTATATGATATGACCTGATATTATGAGAAGACAGCAATCGCTTATGCGATGAAAGTATAGACAAGCATAAGAACAAGAAGTAAAGTACAAGATGATAGTATATGAATGAACAATACATGAATATAGGAATATGAAAATAGTACATGAATGTAAGCACATGAATACAAAGATATGTAAAGTACAAATTATAGTACACTAAAAGGATATGAACAAGTAGCAATGCAGTTAGAGAAAAAGAAAGGTATATGAAAAATATAGTATATGAAAACACATGAAAGCCTATGTGAAAACATATGATATGATCCTGATCCGTTCCGACTCATCATACCTACGGGTACCTTCGCACAAGAATAAGATCCGTAAGACAAGTATATACCTGTACATATGTATAAGATCCAAATACATGTATGTCTCCTGTAATACATGTATAAAATCCGAAATACATGTATATGCTCCGTAATATCAAGATAAGATCCAAAATACAAGAATAAGTTATGTAATACCAGTATAAGATCCGTAAGACAAGGATATTCTCTGTAGTACAAGTACAAGATACAAAGTATCTCCTCAGATAAATATAAGCCTGGCACCCACTGCACTCAGATTCGACACTCGTAAGACCTACGGTACCCTGCATAGAGCATAAGATGTTCGATATACACACAAGTGTGCATCTCGGGGACATCTAACGCAGTACTTACTGGTACTCCCGTGATAAGAATGTCTCGCAATACCGCATACATTCCGTATCTCGTGGTACCTACGCACCTCCGAACAAGTGTAAACTCCGTAGGATAAGTATAAGTTCTGTAGACTCCTACGGGAGATTTGGGATAGATATAAGTACCAATACGTGCATAAGTATCTCTGTATAAGCATAAGGTGTAACTCTACGGAGATCCAACCAAGATAAGATAGATAAAAGTATGAGGATGATAAGTACCTCCTGCTTATATATGTATGTTCACTGCTTATATGAATCAAGTAAGTATAAGTATATGTCCTTCGGGGAGATCCGAGCAATTATAAGTCCGAGACAAGTATTAAAGGTCCCGACATATATGTCATTTGGGAGACCTGAAAACCTGAGAAAGTTATGATACATGTAAAAGAGACGAATTAGATGCCTTGCCATTGTATATGTCTAAGTTGCTCTGAATATGATTTCACCTGTTATACATTTGGATTATATGAATTCATGAAGATTTTGATATCTATTTCTGTTATATGTTTATCATGATTCAGTCTAAATGCATGTGTATCAGTTTAAGTTATAAGATATGTTTCCCACTAAGCGTAAAGCTTAGCACGGGTTTTTAATCCAGCAGAGGTGACAGGAGTAAGACGCGCAATCATCCGCATACAGCTGGGCCAACACACTAGTAAGGGTTCACTACATGTAGGTTTCGTGCTCTGATTTGTAAACGTAAAAGTACAGTTTTTGTATATGTAAATGGGACTCAATATATGTGTATAGAAATTGATGGACACCACTCCAGTGGTAGTTCTTTTGATATGTATAAGATAGTTTGATTCTGTTATAAGATGTGGGCCATACCCACAGGTACCAGTTCGACTTAAGAAAAAAAAAATCAGGTAAAGAGTCCCAAGATGGTTCGCGCCTAACCCTGCTCGATCCGCCTAATTGGGTCGGACTGAATCGGGCGTGGACAGATCGTGCCGCCCCAAAATTTTGGGATCCTCTCGTCCCTAGGGCAATCCCGTCTCACATGCCCAAGCCGGTCAAACAACACATCATCCGGCCCCGCCTCGACTAAATGCCCCATCCTTGCCCTAGTCCTGAAACTCGTGTGAAGTAGAAGTCTTTTACCTCTTCCCCAAACTAGAAGAAGGCTGATCCTCCCTCTTCTCACCAGCATCCGCAACTCGGATACCCCGTGCATCCTCTATCTCTCTCTCTATGGTCAGGGTTGTCCCAACCATGGAGTCCATGTCCTGTAGGCGAAGTCCTACAATCCTACCCCGAATGGGTAACCTTAGCCCATTCTTGAATCTCCTGACCTTGGCCACGTCTGTGGCCACATACTCATCACTAAAACGTGCCAACTCGGTGAATCTGGCCACATACTCCATCACTGTCATCGTTCCCTGCCTCACCTTTAGGGACTTCGGGCCTGCGATGTCTAGTAGTGGTCGGAAAATACTTACCCATGAAAGATAATGGAATTCTAAAGTCATCACTAGATTCTAGAGGTCTTTGCCCAAATTTCCACCATACTGGCCTCACCTCTAGCTGGAATGTAGCTAGTTTGATCCTGGTCGTATCAGAGGCAATCTCCATAGCCTCCAATACCTTCTCAATCCAAGATAAACCAATGGTCTTCCACTACCTGATCTCCTCCCTCGTGGAATGCCTGAGATGATGTGCCCCGAACCTCCGGAGGTTACCTGACCTCCTCAAGCACTGGGCCGCACTAGCCTTTGTGCACAAGAAAGAACCTAATACCTGGCGCCTCAAAGAAAAGCCACAACATCAAAATGGTATCGGTCAAACGCCTGGTGCCTCGACTTCGCACTCGTGGACGACCTCTATGTCCTTGCCCTCGACTAGCCATCTACACATGTCAAATGACAAGTTAAATTCTAATGCAGTATCTCTAAGGCTTAATCACAGCCTCGAGACACTATTCATACACAGAAAAATATTTCATACATTAGGTCCATGCATTCCTAGGTAATGCAAGACAATAATTCCACATTAAATCATTTTTTACAACAAAAATTTTATTTTAGAAAATTTTATTTTATTTTATTTTCTTTGATTTGATTTTTTTTTTTTGAAAATCTCGTGAACAAGCAGGCCCCAAAGTAATATGGACTGGGTTAGTGACTGAGATCAAATCTGAATCGAGCAGACTGTGACGAGGCCCACTCACTCTGACACAGCCGGCCATGCGTCGTGGCCCCAGGCCCGACCGTATCGCGGCTTGTGGCCGGTCAGAAGGTGCCCGTCGACCATGTCACAGCCTGTATCGCGACACACCTAGCACCAAGGTCAAGGCGATGCCGTGCCGTGGTCGCAGTCACCCTATCGCCAGGTATATCGTGAGGGCGCTGCGCCGTGACGAGCCCCCGCTGCAATCAGATCGCGACACAAGGTCGCTTCCATCTCAAATGCACGACAATTCGTTGTATTTGCGGACTCAGCCCCGGGGCCACAAGGCGATCAAGCACTGCGGTCCCCATGTGCGCCCGGCCAGATTGGTGGTCTCTACCACACCATGTTGTGGACATGGCCTGGCCGTATCGTGGATTCACCCCACGCACGTCCCAAAGGCGCCCTTGCGTGCCCTCGTTGCTCTCCCGCCTCTTGCCCGTGACAATATAGCTTGGTCAGACAGACTCAAACTTAGAAAAAATTGGGCAGTAGCCTAGCCTGCTACCTACAACTTTGTTTTTTTTTTTTTCTCTCATTCTAGCTACTGGAAAACCAATATATATATATATATATATATATATATGTATTTTTTTTCATTTTCCAGTAGAACCAAATAAATTTATTAAAATTTATTTTATTTTATTTTTCCTGTTTTAAGCATTGTAAAACCTCAAAAAATTTTTTCCTCAACACACCTCTAGTAGCCTCCCAGCTACTCCATAGATGCAGTAGCCTAGACCACTGCACTTCATACAACTCAAAATTTTTTATGAGTTAAATTTTAACCCTTTTCTTGTGCAAAAACTGGAAAATTTTTCCAGAGTTTCACAACACAATCTGTTTATGTTCAAAATTAGGAATCATCAGTCTGTAAATATATATATATATATATATATATATATATATATATATATATATATATATATATATATATATATATATATATTTTTTTTTTTTTTTTCGCTCGCCCGGACTATTTTGCCAAAATCCTTTCGAACAAATTAAGGTTATATTTTCCTCGAATTTAGTGTTCAACGTTTCTCCTATGCTACTCACCAAGCATACAAATCACACACCATACAACACATGATCACACATCACTCATGTTATACACACCAATCACATATACAACACACAATTCAATCACACATCACATTTCATTCACCAAAATGCACAAGGATGCATGATCTAACCCGTTTCCCATCAAGTCCTAGGTAAATCGTATACCTAACTTACCGATGCTAAGCTATAACTCTAGTATCTAACATCAAGCTATACTAAGCTGTGATGTTCTTACACTTTAATGACTATGGACTAAGCCCAATTCCCCCAAGCCCTGTGTATTCAGATACCTAAGCTCTACACCCACCGGTTCCCAAGGTAATCGCTATCTTAGCTCGATACCAAGCCGTGAGGCCCCAAACCTGGTATCTCGACAACCCGCTTGATCCCTGAATATTTCGTGGATGTCAGGTAACCGACACCACTCATGAAAATCGGGCAGAGTCTCCTTTGTACTAGGAGCTCTACCCCAAATACAACCTGTCCCAAACAATTTACAATGACCACACAGGGTCCACATGCGAGTAAAATGGCCACTTGGGCCCATGCCTCAATACTCACAATATACATATAAACTATATAACATAGTTCAAGAGCGTTAAATCACTTTAATTCAAAACATATTAAGATTTACAATTTTAATACACGTTATAATAAAATGAAAATACCAAAGCCTAATAACCTGGCTTTCTTCTTAAACGCTACCCAAATAGCCGTCCTCCCGTACACCCCGCACTTGAAATAGCCGATTCCGGGACAGCACGAAAGAAATCCCAAAGAAGAAATGATAATTCCTACTACTGGGTTACTCCCACCCAAGCCGCACACTGCCACGACACAAACAATCACATCCAAAGAATTACACGAACCTTACTCCGAATGTCTATACGACTAATCCCACAGTCCCGAAATTCACCGACTTCACATGTGCCTGTCGAACGCGAGTAACATCCTTTTATTTCTCCCACGCTAAGACTCACACCTAATTTTCTTGTGTTCTCCACGCATACAAACGATTACGCCATTCTCAAACCTCACATGCCAATATATCATTTACACATATATTAACAAAATTTACATACATGTCACATGTTATTTAATTCATATCAATAACATCAAAATTAGCTCACTGAACTAATTATAATTCATTTCCAATGGCTTTTATATAATTCCACATCATGTTAACACATTTAATTACATGTATTAACATATTAATTCTCACATAATTCCAAGCCATTCATTCTAATATATTTACATGCATGTATTAACACAATTAATTCCCATAATTCATATTATTCGATTCTCAATCAATAACACCAAAATTAAATTTCACACGCTTAATTAACAAACACAAACAATTCATTTCTTAATCACCAACATCATAAAAATTCACACCCTAAAATCATATCACTATTCGCTTAACAAATAAACCCTCACAAGACTATTCACGCCCACAACACCCGATTTTCTCCACTCTATTTCGTTCTAAGACCGAAAACACCGACTAATCTGAAGTTCCCCTAACATCCCCAACCATTTACACTTACTTTTGGGCCAAAGACAACAAGGCAGTGAAAAGATCCCTACCTTCTCTGGAGTTGTTTCAACCCACCAAATCGGTGTCCACGCTGCCAGAACCCTCGCTGTCAAGGTAGATCGACTTCGCTTCGCTCCGTCTTCGAACCGATAACCGAATGACCGTGAATTTAGAGAAGGGCCTTCTCTCTAAAACCAAAATCAACCTACTGCACTCCAATTTCAAAACTCTCTACCCGTTTTTTATTGTTTGGCTGGAGAATACAACTATTTGTTATTTGCCTTATTATCATTAATATTTCCAATAATTCCCACGCGTCCATTTTCTCGATTTTGATATCAAGACAATCTAAGCCATTCATCTCATCCTCTCACTAATCACGCAACACGCCAATACATGAGTACATGTAGTAGGTGACTCTTGTCACGTCACATGTCTTTCACGAGCCGTTTTACGACACTCGACACCCTAAGGCCTCGAAACGTGGAAATTATACCGCCTCGACTCACGAAATTCGACGTGGTAGCTAGATTTCCCAAGAGACGATTCCAACTGCGGAAACTCGCTTCATCATCCGGCATCTGTGAAAATTTCTGATTTTTACCTAAATGACAATTTTGCCATTTTTCGTAAAAATCGATTTTCTAGCTTCACAGTATGGTACCTCACATCATGGCAATCCACTACGAGGTCGATTCAGTGGAAAACTATCTTTCTGCAAGCCCTGCTAACATTGGTGTTGATTAGTGCTTAAAAGTGCTCTTTCGAGGCATATTCATCGTAGTTTTATAAGACTTTTTGCGACTAATCATTCCAAATAACCCAACTCAGATATCAGATGCCCCTATTGTGTTACTTCTAAATATCTTGTAGATGTTTTGGTAGTTTTGCGCCAAACAATTCTCCATCTTCTGACCGGATCGAGGACGTGAAATGAACACGAATGAATCCAAGCCGAGTTCAAAGCCATATGCTAAGTTCATATGACTTACGATCAGATCGGTCGAAATAAGAAATGTCATGGAACTAGTAATGGAGGCTGGACCTCGACGCAGAGGCAACGCAGGAGTACAGGATTTTCAAGCATGGCATAGCCGAAATTTCGCAAGGATTGTGAAATTTCAGAACTACATTTAAAATTAAGTATCCCCGCAAATTTCGCTATACGCTTTTACATGATAGCGAAATTTCGCTATTTAGAGTGTAATCTGGCTATCATAGCTTAAAATTGCCATCATACGAAAAATTCGCTATCATAGCGAATATCGCTCATAGCGTAAAATTTGAATTTTCGTTTATAGTTTTAGAATTTCAAGTATGATAACAAATTCACTATGACAACGAAAATTGGTCGTTCTCCTCATTTCGATCCAAACGACCCTGCTTTGTATAATTCCCATTTCATTCCTCAATGTAATCTTTTATTATATTGGTTATTTTGGTATTTCTACACATTTTGTAAGGCCATATAAGCCTCCTCGTATCAGACAAATCGGGGATTCTCAATCAATATTTCGGGCCATGTTGTTTTTTGCTTTTCCAAGCCCCGCTTCTCTTTCTTTCTCTCTTCATTTTCTTTCATTATCTTTCATTTTCTAAGAACCAAACATACCTTGGTAATGACAAACCAAGGTATGTTTACAAAAGCCCCCTTTCCCTTTGGAAGAGGGAGGGTCACTGGGTGGAGGCTCGGAGGCAAGCTTTCATGCCCTCTCATTTATAACACTGCATTTATGAGCATTTCTAAGCTTCGCATCTCAATTCTAAAGAACCTCCCAGATCCAAATTTCGCTAATGTGTATTTGGCAAGCTTTGTGGTTACAGTGGTTGCTTAATCTTAGATCCACTGTCATCCACTTAGTTGTCTCCTATTAGTTGTCGTAGGTTGCCTCTTTGAGGCCATATGCACACTGTTAGGGACTTGAATGCTCACTGAATGCCATATCTCATGAAAGGAGTAATTTGCGCTTAGGGTTTTAAAGGCTAAATCAAGCGGCTCCCATGGGAAATGACTATAGGTCATTATCCCTAATCATGAGGAAACAAACCCGAAGTGCACGAATACACCTTAAAAATCCAATCCTGTGCTGACTCCAAGACTTCAAGGAGGCTTCTTTCTAAATTTTCCCTAATTTATATGCAATACAACCATCCAACCTTACCTATTTTTGAATTAAAGTCCCAAAACCAAAGAGAAATACCCATTTTCTGAACTAACTCCGCACTCTCATTTCACCTATTAAAACCCATCCCCGTGTTCGACCCTAGACCGCTATATCGTTGGGGAAGAGTCTTCGCTACTTCGCAGTGACACCCAGATATAAATTTTGTTGACTTACAATTTCTACTCGCACGAATCAAATTCACACACAATGACAATTTCTAAATAGATAAGAAGCCGTTGAACTTGTGATTCATATCACAAGTTTTGGTAAAATCTCATTCCCTTTTGATTTTATCATTTTTTTCCCACTTGCAATTCACTGTAGGGGATTTTAAATTTTTCCAGTACATTCAGTTTTTCCTTGCTTTAATTTTAGCTAACCTTAACCCTTTTGTTAGTTTTGTTTTGTTGTTTCTTCTCGTTGATTAGAAGTGCAGGAGTAGTTTATGCATGGGATAGGAACACCGGCAGTAGGCTTTGAGAGGGTGACTCCGCACAGAACAGGCTTCTCAAATTGATCCCTCATGTTGCTTCAAATGGATCCTCCACAGAGGAATAAAGAAAGCCAAAGATGCCTGTGGGATCTAATGCATATCGGGACGATGAGGGATTGACCTACATACACCCACCCAGTGGTTAGTGCACCCCTCATGCATAATTCCCGCCGAGGAGGTGGCAAGAAGCCTACTGCGCCTCTACTCCCAACATTCCATGGTATGGAGAACGAACCATACACACACATTCGGGATTTTGAGGAAGTATGCACCACTTTCAAAGAAGGTACAATGGACATGGAGCTCCTTAAGTTGAAAGCCTTTCCATTGACCCTAAAGGACAAGGCAAAAATTTGGCTAAATGCATTAAGGCCAAGAACCATAAGGAATTGGGGAGAGCTGCAGGCAGAGTTTCTAAAAAAATTCTTCAGTGCTCACAAGACAAACAACTTGAAGAGGTAAATTTACACATTTGTAAAGCATGATGCATGGTATATTTCTACCAGCCATTTTTGAGAGATGATGAGACTATCAAATAAGACGCCACAATCTACTTGCTCGATACATGGATGCCGGTGGAACCATTTTATGATGGAATGTCCCCTTCCATGAAACAATTATTGAAACTATGTGTGGAGGAGATTTCTTGAGTAAAACTCCCCGACATGAGGCAAACGACTTCCTCAATTATGGCTTCAGAATTTCCAAGTGGCTTCTGGATGAGCCAAACCCAAGAGAAGGCATATATCTGGAAGCCACCAAAGTGAACCAAAGAGGTATGTATGCCCTCTCCGAAGATATGGAGCCGAAAGCTAAGGGGTATCTACCTTGGCTAGAAGATTGAGGAATTGAAAGAAAAAAGGGTCCACGAGGTGCGTGCGTTGGATCGAAAGCCATGCAATGTGTCAAAACTCCGTTCAACCGCCACCCACCGACCACCCAGAGAACTGATGTCCAAACCCCATTCGAGGATGCAAGTGTGGGCGGCCAAAACAGCCGCAAACAAATGCTCCATATGGCAACACTTACAACCCCAACTCGATGTGTTTTCACCCTATCCTTCTGAAACTCAACCTCCTATATAAAATTTCCTGTGAGCACAAAGAAGCAAAGATTCTACCACTAATTTCACAAGACAAGAAGCACCCACCTCCTCTCCCGCTGAAAGCAAGCCATTTTGAATACTACGAGCAAAGTGCTGGAAATTTTGCTGAGTGGACAAAAAGGCATCAATGCTCGCTTGAACAAAAATTGAAAATGCAGTAAAGCTCCTTTGAAATTCAGAATGTAATGGTCCTGAAGTAACCTTAACCCTAAGAATCGACAAATTTTCAGGTGCATCCATAACAAGAATGTGACAACCGCCAAATAGTGATAGCGTGGAGGTTCTCTCACCACCCAAATCCATGGGGAGTCCAGAACTGAGCTATTCCAGTTGAACCTCCCCAAAAACATGAAGTCAAAGCCGCATTACCTTAAGAAGTGGAAAGAGGTGGCCAGAGATCTTGCCAATGCCCAATCCCGTTGAGGAAACCGTAAAAGGGAAGAATCGGAGCCGAACACATTTTCTCAAGGAGGACTCAATGAAGCACCGTGATGCCACCCATTTCCCAAGCACTAAGAAGTGCAAGAAGGCATCCCAAGCAAAGTGTGCATCCTAGAAGTCCTAAGGCAGTGAAGGTCAACATACCCCCGACATCATCAAACAAGTCCCCGCTTACGCAGTTTTCAGCATCTCTCAGACAATCAAAAGTAATCACATTGACAAAAGGCATTCTAATCGAATGTTAAACATCATCCAATGTAAGACAATGGCGAAATACAAGCGATCCAGTGGACCCCAACTATCTCGCTAACATCGGAGAACCTCGTGACTGACAAAAGACTGCTGGGGATTTGTAATAAGTAATATTAACCCACTCGCCACACACTTAAGTGTATAGGTACCAGTTTCAGAGAGTTTAAAACCAACCAACATCACCCTATCCTTAGCCGATCATTCAGTGAAAATACCAAAAGGGATAGTGGAGGATGTGTTGGTAAAAGTAGATAAGTTCTACCATCCGGTGGATTTCGTGGTTCTCATTACGTAACTATATGTGGGGCACAAATCAAGTGCCCATTATATTGGGAAGGCCATTTGCCACATCAAATGCCATTATCAATTGCTCTGAATGGGGTCATGCGTACTACATTTGGCAACATGACACCGGAGCTCAACATTTTCCACTCGAAAGCAACAAGCAAACCAAATTCGAGGATGAGGGAGCAACTGATGAGTTCGTCTCGATGGCACACTCTGGGCAGCGCACGATACTAACAAACAGCCATGCGAAGAATCACTTATAACAATGAAGCAGTTAATGAAGAATCCACCATTCCTCTTGCAACAGTCAGCCCACTGCCACCAGAGACCAGATTGCCCAAAACAAAGGAGCTGAGCATGAAGGCACCTGCAACACACACCACCGTATGCTGAGGAGCTTCTCCTCCCGACCCTCCTCCTCAGACCCAATGGCTACACAACCGGGAGTGGTTCTCAGGAACCTGAGACCACTCCAAATTTTATTGAAATTTTTACTGAGTATTATTTTAAAAGTCTTAATTAGTTTTTAGTGGTGCCACTCTTTTACCTATTTTCTTTCAAATATTTTCGCATTTACAAGCTTATCTTATCACAATTTTTGGTTTTGAAAATGTTGCGTGAGTTATGAAGGCGGAGGAGAATCTCATTTTCCTCCCGCATTTGCAAAGGCGCGCAAGTGTGCACCGGCTCAACTATGCCATTCCCTCCTCGTTCAAACCGTCTGCTTCATCTTCTATCGAGGTACCACACGCTTTCTTTTGAAAAAGCCGATAATTTTCAGGAAATATACCTATTATAGAAATATATACCATACAGCCTACATTTTTATGCACTCAGAACTACTGTCGCCTCTACATTTTTATGGTTTCTGTTTCTTCCAAAGTTGAAAAATTGGAGCATTGCATGTTATCGTGTTTTGTTAGCCTAGTTCCATACTTATCTAATTGTTTGGTCGCTTGAACTCCGGTCTTTGCCATTCTCTTCCACCGAGAGCTAGCCACACACAAAGGCACACTGTGGGCTTTCATTAATAGGCTAAAGAGTCACACCCCCTTTACTTAACAAAACTAGCCTTAGTTTAGGTGACCAATTGTAATAGGTCATAGCTCCCATAAAAGTGAAGACCACAGTGTCTCAAAGAAAAAGAAAAAGAAAAAAGAAAAAAGAAAGATTGAGTTAGAAGCCGCGATCGCGACGCCCATTTCCAGTGGTCCATTGACTACCCAATAACCCATGACAGCCAGTTTCTGGATGCGGCCGGCCACCCGACGCCACTGTGAAAACCCACAGAGTCTCCTCAGACGGTTCCACCAAAAACAAGCATTCGCATATACCGTCCCAAACAATCCAATATATGCAATTATATCCAATACGACAACTCGTACCATAAACAAGACAAGAATACACACATACTAATCCATGATCCAATCCATGTAACCCATGGGCTTCTAAGAGTTAGTAAATTACTTATACAAATATATATCAAAATGTAGAATTTAATACATTAAAACCATCAAAGCCACAACTGGACGCCAACTCGCCTGGGACGAACAGCCCCCACGCTCCCAGACTTAAAAATGTTTGGTCCCACGTACCTAGCCGGAAATAAAAACTGGGGTGAGGGAGACCGCCTAAGCATTACTCACCACCTAAGCGCAGCCAGAATCTAATTTAAACAAGCACCAAGCAGACAGATGATCCTACTGAACGCCTATATGACTAACTCATCCCGAGTCCTCGATCGACTCTCTCACACTCGCCTAAGCCTCAGATTTGCACTATTATTTTATTGGCTGACAACCCCTCCGATGTATATATATCAATCGGCCGCTCCGATGATCGATATAAATTGCTCAGGACTACCCTCCGCCGAATATCAATCGCCGCTCCGACGATTGATATTTTAGCCGACCTACCCTTCGACACTTAACGTTTTTACTCACCGAACCATCTCTCTCTAGACTTCATACCACGCGACCAACCCTACACCCTGTGGGACGTCATAGCCGCATACGGAAATGCCGTATACCTAATACGCTTCCAATCATACGAACATATAACACAATATATTCACATAAAAATTAAATCACACAACATGTTATGTATTACATCCATTCAACATCAAAATTAAATTTCACTCGCCTTAACATACAAACACAAGAATTCCATCTGAATTCATTTAATCAAGACATATTTTCCCAAAAATATATTTTCTAAGTCACTATGTTCCTAGGAACAAGAAACCCTGTGGCTTACCGTTCCAACACTAAATAAAACATCTACTCATATTAAGAACTCCGCACTTCACTACCACTCCGCCAAACTTATATCCAACACACGATTAACACCCGCAACACACAAGCTCATACACCACATCCGCTGTGCGGCCCATGGCCGCCTCCATCTGGGCTCAACTTTTTATATTATCTCGA
This sequence comes from Tetrastigma voinierianum, assembly GCA_016808115.1. Taxonomy (NCBI): domain Eukaryota; kingdom Viridiplantae; phylum Streptophyta; class Magnoliopsida; order Vitales; family Vitaceae; genus Tetrastigma; species Tetrastigma voinierianum. The sequence continues at coordinate 1,048,682 of JAEQBH010001544.1, forward strand.
TCCCAATGTTTGTGACCGATCAAACAAATTCCCTAAACGGCCTCCATCAACTCAAACATTTGAAAGACTAAAATCTGGTTTTGAACCCAAGAGTGAGAAAATCCTACCTCGTGAGCTCAAGAAACTCCCTGATCTCGAGTCCATACGCTGCAGCCGCCCCGCTGCAGGAACCTTTTTCCTTCTCGCCCCGAAGACCGCCGACGGTTGGATCGTGTGCAAATCTAGAGAGAAGTGCTCTCTCTCTCTAAAATCCTCTCAACGAAGCGCCTAACGTGATCTCAAAATCCCCTTCCACGCTGGGTCTTTGGGTTTAAGTGGAGAAGATGCACTATTTCCTATTTTGTCACTTGTTCTTAAAAATCTCAAATCCTTAAACGACCACTATGTCCCTTCATTACTCCGGGGATTTGATATTCCCAGATTATCTCTGGTCCATTTTCACATTTCCTCTTACTCATACCACTTATTGCATATGAAAGACGCGCTTACATGCGACTTTCTGTCACTGAATTCATTTTACTAAGACTCAAACGCGTCGCCTCGGCAAAACTGCACATCTCGACCGTCTTTAAATTACGAAATTTTTTACGCGCTAACTAGATTTCACTGCAGACATTCACCCAGATGATCCTGTTGCTTTCTCACATCCGAGATCTGCAGAATTAATTACTGATTTTAACCGAAATTACCATTTCAGAATCAAAATTACGATTACATTTTTCCGTAAATCAAATTTCTGTGTTACATTCTCCCTTCCTTAAAAATAATTTCGTCCAAATTCAAGACAATTATAAACACTCACACGCATATGCAACGCTGTATCACTATACTTAAACTGGGGCTTATTTAATCATAAACAACTAAACCACGTGACTTCATCCCTAAACAAGCATGATAGTCACCTCGCATCGTGTCCTCCGCTCCCACGCGAACCTCCACTCCATTTGTCCATAAGACTTCACTAGCTTCCTCACGCCTGCGCCGTAAGACCCGGGACACGGCTATCAACACACAGACGGCCTCTTCCTCGGGGGCGGTCCCATCTGCCAACCCCAATCTCGTCCCCCAATCCACCACACAGCCGATCCGGCAGATTTCCAGCACAGACGCCAAACACCCGCGCGACACTGAAGAATGCCGGTGAGAACGCTAGCCGGTACGCAACCGTGCCTACCCTCTCGAGTATCTCGAAGCACCGAAGGAACTCACGCGATACTTTCCCGCCACGAATCCCCACCACTCCCTCTCCAGCATAACCTTCAAGAAGACATGATCCCCCAACCTCGAACTCTAGCGGTCGACGTCAGACATCCGTATAGCTCTCGTCGGGCCTGAAAGAAATGGTAAGCACGTCAGACGTTTCACCTTCTCGTAGCGTTCTATCAAATCGCATCAATACTGTTCCTCCACCTCTGGCCCAACATAACCTGATCTACACGGCCTCCCATATAAGGCCCCATCTGCCATCCGATGCTTGCCCGGTAACCGCTTGGTTGCAGCGAATTCCACTAAGGGGCAAAATGCTCCTCCCACTTATCCTTACGATCCAGACGTACGCCGTAGCATGTCCTCTAATACCAGATAAGCCCCCTGGGATCGAATTCATCCGTCTCAGGGTGGAACGCCGACTCATAGTCGCCCGTGTGTCTACAGCCTGAAACTCCTTCCAAAAGTGCGCCCGTAAACTCCGCAGTCCCTATCCGACACCATGGACACCGGTACCCATGTACCGTGACTATCTCCTCGAACGTATAACCTGAATCTCCAAGGCTAAGGTCATCCGCACCCGCCTAGAAAATGTGCCGATTTCGGTGAGCCGGTCCACTATCACCCATACCGGGCTACGCTCGTCACACCGCGGCAAGTGGGTCACAAAGTCCATCGTGGACGCGGCTCCCACTTCCACTCTGGCCACCTCCAATGCCGGGCAGAAATTCGCTTGCTTCCTCGGTGCTCACTCTTTAACCCGTCGACATACGGTGACACTGGTCGAAACAGTCCCCACGCCGCCTCTTCATCCCACTCCACGACGGCGACGAAGATCCCAGACATCTTCGCGCCACCACAAGCATTGCCAAATCGGTACAGTTGAAACCTCTCGAGAATCTCCCTCTCAAATCAACCAACCTGGGAACCACACTCACTCGTCCCCTATATCGAAGACTACCATCTCGCGTGAACAATACCCAAATTTCTCGTCTCCCACACCCGATCACCCTATTCCTCGATAGACACTACCCTGCTGTCCCACGACTCAATCAATTGGCCACCAGATCACAGCCCACTAAATCCGCCTGGGGCGTACCTCAGTCCGCTCAGGCCCAGCCTCCAACCGGTCCCACGCCCTCGAGCATCCGCCACTCCCGAGATGCCATACTAGCCAACGCCCTCGACTCCGACCGAGTGCATCGCCCACCACATTTGCCTTACCAGACGGTAATGCAGCCAAGTTTCATAATCCCTCTGTGAATCCCATCCACCAAGGCTGGCCTCATGTCAGATCCCGTCATGAAAATATACTTCAGACTTTTACGGTCCTATTCGAACTCCTCGCCAGTATAAGTAGTGGCGCCCTAAATCTCAAGGCGAAGACTACTCGCCAACCCCATATCGTGTGGTACTCGCCTGGGCGACTCAACCGACGAGAACCATAAGCCACACCCTCTCCTGGGATCAGACAAAACACATCCCATCCGCCTCGGCGATCACAATACACTGTGTACCCCTCGTCCCCCGGGGTCTGAACTATCAAGATGGGAGCTAGCAGTCTCCTCTTCAACTCCCACGCTCCTCAGACGGTCATCCCAATCAACTCGATTCCTTCCGGTCAACTTAGTCATAGGTGTCGCTTATCCCTGAGAAATCCTCAATGAATTTCCGTAATACCCAAATAATTTCAAGAAACCACGATCTCAAGACTCCACTTCGCCTCTCCCAACTCATCACCGCCCTCGACCTTCTTCGGCCTAACTGACACTCCCGATGTCGACACCACGCGGTCCTAAAAATCTCACCTCAAGTAGTTTCAGAACCTAGATTATCAACTTAAAGGCATACCACGCCCTCAACAACTCGTAAACGATCCTTAAGTGATACTCATGCTCCCACTCTGACTGGGAGTAGATTAAGATGTCATCCACGAAGACTACTTACAAACCGATCTAAATAGGCCGAATATCCTACGCATGAGATCCATGAATGTCGCGCATTCGTCAACCAGCATCACCAGAACCCAAAAGTGCTCCATAACGCGTCCTAAACGCCGTCTTAATATCCGCATCCCTAACCTCACCACCAGAACCAAAGGCGAAGGTCTATCTCTCGTGAGTAGACTCGCTGGGCCCTCTCAACTCCGACATCAAATAAATCGGTCAATCCCCTGTGAATGGGTATCGATTCCTCGATCAGAACCCCTGCTCAACCGTCTAGCCACGCAATACCGGCGGTCTCACTCTTCTTCGCAAACAACTGAGCGCCCACAGGAAGTGCTCCTGGCCTATCGAACCCCCTGGCCCCAAAGAGCTCCCGTAATCGGACTCGAGTCTCGTAACTCAACTGTGCCATCCTAAGTGGTCATAGATGGGGCGGTACCAGTCAGAACTCACGCCAAGCCTACTACCCGTGGAGGCAAATCTGTAGCTCATCTCGAAAAACATCCGTTGCACCCCCGCACACTACTCGGAGCATCCAAGTCCGGGTCTCTCCGTCCCTGTGGTAATGCTTATACGCACCCCGCCTAACCCGTCCCACACTGACTCAGATACCGTCCGGGGTAAGCCCACTGCCTGGCCCTCGAAATACCACACGAAGATTATCCTCGCGCAGAAGCAGAACCTCCCACGCTCACACCGATAACGACCCCGTAGTCGTCGCCAATCCATCCCTGTGGATTTGATACATCGAACTCGAGCACAGTCCACGATCCTCAGTCCACCGTGAGTAGAGTCCCCAGATCTCTAACTCGCAACTCGACATATCATCCCTATTCTCGCCTCTAATCCCTTGGGAGAACTCACGATAATCCATTCCTCTAAGGTCTCGACCTCAAGCCCTAAACTCAATCAACATGCAAAGAATTGAATGAATGCAACGCCTAGAATTCAAACATCAAATACTCTAAATTTACAGTTAGATAAAGAAACGCAATTCTCAGATAATCAATGACCAATACCTATCATGTAGACTCAGACACGCCCTCGATCTCGACGTCCCGGGCCTCAGCCTCGCCTCCGCTCTACTCATACTCCTAGCCTGCCTATCGCAACATGGTGCCTGCAAGCACTTCAAATCGAGATCACTCGTGGTTCGTATCGTGCCGTGAGGAATGTATCAGAGTCCTTCCCCTGGCTCTCTTTCACTGACAATTGGGATGCCCCAAACCTGATCTCGCTTCTGGCAAATACGCCCTCATGTGTCCAAAGCTGTTTACATTTAGTACATAATTGGCTCCCGCCGACTAGCACCCCTCATTCTCGTCCCGCCCGACCAAGAACTCATCCGTCCCGCCCTCGACCAAAGAACTCTCATCTCGGCCCCCTCGGCCTGACAGCCTGTGACTCGAGATCTCGCAACTGTGAGGCCCTCTCTCGCTCTTTCCCCCGAACCGGAGGAAGATCGACCGTCCTTCCTCTTGCCACTACACACTTCGTGTCCCGAGTTCCGGCATCCCCATTCTCTCTCTATGGTCATCGCCCAACTATGAATCACATCCCGAGGGCGAGTCCGCATCCCAGCCCGAATGGACAATTCACCATTCTCAATCTCCTCACTCGACGGCGGGCTACGTAATCATCAAAGAACCTGCCAACTCGTGAATCTCACATACCCATCACGTCATCGCCCGCTCGCCTTGGGAACTCCCCGAGCCTCGTACGCCGTAGCCCCGGAAATACTTGGCTCATGAACAGCCTCCCGAAACTCGCCCATGTCATAACCCTAAGTCTCTGGGGTCCTGAACCATCCCACATAAATCTGGCTCTTCGCTTCACTTAATGCGCCTAACTCGATCCCCAATGACGATGCTATTCATAAATTTCCAAGAGATTTCGACTGCATAAACCAAATTGGCCCTGGCCAATTACTCCGCCCCTCCCGTGAATGCCCGAGGTGGTGCGCTCCCTAAATCTCCTCGGAGGTTTCTAGGACCTCCCGACCATCCGCCTACACTAGCCCAGAAGCGCAGCCGCCGCAACACCCCACCCACAAAGGCCCGCCGATCACACGTCACGCCACGCCAAACGCCTGGCGTGCCTCGACCGTTGGCCCCGGACGTCCCCACGTCCCCGTCCCTACTACCATCTACACACCACGACAGAGTTAACCAACACAAGATTCTAAGGCATAAATACACTCGAGACACTAATCATACACGTAAATCAAGCAGAAGGCCACATCGGGTCTCTCAGATTTTCTCTAGCCAAGAAGGCAATTAATTTTGCATTTAAAATATTGTTTTAACATGTAATGTGGAAAATTTTATTTTCTAAAATTTCATTTCTAAAATATTATTATATTTTTTTTTTTTTCGAAAATTTTGTCTAATTGTAAGTTTAAAATTCAATGAAGTATCTCTCGAGACATAAACACAAAATTCGAGGTACTATTCACACAATCGAAATATTTTTTTTTCACACCCTACGTCAATCCATTTATAGTAATTGCAATATGAATATCTCATATATTAAATCACCCCCAAGAAAATTTTTAAAATTTTTTACTCTTTTTTTTTTTTTTTTCCTGAGGAACAAGTGTTCATGAACAAGGTCCATGAACAAAGGATCCAAACAAGATCCCTAAACAAAGGTACTGCAAATCGTGAACCGGGTCATGACAAGACACCCAACCCATGTCACGCGCACACCGCGCGCGCTGAAGGCCTGTGCTCGTGGCGCCGGCCACAACGCCCATGTCGCCCGTATGCCGCACCCAAGGCAGTCGCTGGGCCGCAGGCGCAGGGCCTCGCCAGAAGACCCAGGTCGTGGGCGACGTCGCGACCTCCCCCGCTTTGCTCAAATTTCAACCGCCCATGTCGCACGCCACTTCGATGTCGCGACATCATGCAAATGAATCACGTCAAGGATCACATTCGCGGTCGCGACACCATCTCTCCCCGCCTGGGCCTCAAGCCAGGTCGCCATCTTGGCGTCGCTACATCAATTTCATGTCGCGACTCCTGATGAGAGGACTCAACCTATGTCGACATCGCCTTCTACGTCAGCGACCTCCCAGATCGATGTCCATGTCGCGATCGCCAAACTTACGCCGCGACATCAAGCCCGCTCTAGCCACGCCCCATGTCGCGACATCAAGTCTCGCCGCGACACCGCCGCACCCACGCCGCCGCCCATGTCGCTGACGGGCCCACCGATGTCACGACATCAAGCCGCATAGCCTCCTTTCGCTATCGTCGACGCCATGTCACCTCTCGCCGCCACCCATGTCGCGACCTCAATTTCACGTCGCTGCCATCCTTTTCTCCTCTAGCCCAGGTCAGCGACACCAACCGACGCCGCGACTTCGCTCGTCTCGCCCAGTCAAGGCCGTCTCATGTCGTGGCGCGCTACGGGTTATGTCACATAATACGCAAGGCACACCCGCCTCGCCTTCAAGCAAGACTCGTTAGCCCTCCCTGCCACACTCTAAAACTGTGTCATGACCTGTCGGAAATTGCGCAATGACCTGGGGCCGCTTTGTATTTTTTTTTTCAAACTCCTCCAAGAAATCTTCCCCGGCTAATTCCTAAAAGATGTAGTAGCTTGTACACCGCCTTTATCCACTTCTAACATTTCTAGAATTTTACCAATTCTTTCCCTTGTGCAAAACTGAATAATTCTTCCGTAATTCCACACAAAACCAATCGTTCATGTTTAAAAACTCGGAGCACCGTCCGTAAATTTTTTTTTTTTTTTTCCACTTTTCTCTGGGCTTTACACTCAGAAAACCCTGGAAAATCATTTTCTTCAATTCTAACCCAAAATAAATTTATTAAAATTTATTCTTTGCTTTATTTTCCAGCTTTTTTTTAAGACCGGTATAACCCAAAATATTTTCTCAAACATTAACACATCCATGCTAATCACCAAGCACACATACAACTCGCTACTTAAACATTGTCATACACACCAAACACACACACCACCATATCACACAAAACACCCAACACACGCGCACGTAGCATGCCCTGGGCCATTCCGCGATTTTCCTAGGTAATCTCATACCTAAACTCAACATCACGGGTTCCAAGCCTCCAAGCCTCATCTCTGCGCCCATATACCTATACCTACATCAAACCACTTCGCGGTAATGATACCCAACCCGAGCTCCCTGTGCATTCGTGATACTCCAGGCTCGATACATGTCGTGACGCCCCATTTTCATCCGTCGACCACCAATAACCCCATGGAATATTAGCTGAGCGCCAAGCACTCCCGACGCCACTGTGTAACCCAGTCTCCTTTGTACCTGGGAGCTCCCACCCAAAACAAGTATCGATACACCGTCTCCAAACAATCCAATATATGCACATATATCCAATACCAATCTATGGGTCATATTGCACATTACATACAACTATGATCCAACTATGTAACCCATGGGCTTCAAGTAGCTTAGTAAATTACTTTTTATACAACATATATCAAAAAATGTAGAATTCTAATACATGTGAAAAACCATCAAAGCCACACCCATTCTTCTAAAACCCAGCCCTGTGATATTCCCCATCGCTCCCAGACCGAAAAATAAAAGTAGGGGTCCCACGACTGTAATGAAACAAAACAAGAGAGAATCGCCTCTAAGCGCTTACTCACCACCTAAGCCAAATGCAATGTTCCACTTAAACAAGCATTCAAGCAGCAGACGAGATCCTACTGGAATGTCTATATGACCAACTCCGTATCCCGTCCTCATCGACTCTCCCCACACCCGCCTCAAGCCCCTAGGCGAATTATTATTTTATTAGCTGACAACCTCCACGATATATATCAATCACCGCCCGACGATCGATATATAAATCGCTTCGTGACTAATCACGAATATCAATCATCATCCGACGATCGATATTTTAGTCTGACTAACTCGACACTTAATGTTTTTAGACTACCCCTCCGAACCATCTTCTGTGACTTACACCACGCAGACTAACCCTACAGCTCCCAGGATGTCATAAACAAGATACTTTAATGCAATGTGACTTACCTAATACAAGCCTAATCATGCAAATATATAACAATGATGGATTCGCATTAAAATGAAATCACTAACATGTTATGCATTTATCCATTCAACATCAAAATTAAATTTCACTACTAACATACAAACACAAAGAATTCCATTCGAATTACTTAATCAAGATATTTTCCCAAAAATATATTTTCTGTCAATAGTCTTAGAACAAGAAAAACCCTAGGGTTTACTGCTCCAACACTCAAATAAAACATCGGCTCAGAAGAGAACTCCAGATTTCACTTCGCCACTTCCTACCAAATCCATTCAACACGACAATAATTCAACACACAAGTTCATACCTACATTCGCCGTGGAGTGTGCCTACGGGCTGCTCCATTTTGGGCTCAACTTTTATATTAATTGATCCCAATGTTCGTAATCGATCAAACAAATTCCCTAAATTCGCTCCATCAACTCAAACATTTGAAAAGTACTAAAATCTTAATAAACCCAAGTATGAGAAAATCCTACCTCAAGGGAGTTTGAAGAAACTCCCGATCCTGGAGTCCACGCGTAGCCTCGCTCAAGAACCTAATTTTCCTTTCTCGCCCCAAGCACCGCGACTACGTGATCGTAAGAATCTAGAGAGAAGTGCTCTTCTCTCTAAAATCCTCTCAAACGAAGGCCATCAGATCTCAAAATCCCTTCCACGCTGTCTGGTTTACGGAGAAGATGCACTATTTCCCCATTTTGTCACTTTTACGACTTAAAATCAAATTCTAAATGACCACTATGTCCCTTCATTACCCAGAGATTTGATATTCTGCACTATCTCTGGGCCAGCCCATTTTTCATCATTTCTCTACTCATACTAATTTTATGGTGGTACACGGAAGATGCTATACGCGACTCCCTCTGCCGCCTCTGAATTACTTTACTAAGACTCGGAAACGCGCCGTCGAAAAAACTGCGTCGACCTCGACCGCTCCCTGAAATTATGAAACTTTACGCCAACTAGATTTCCCACGAGACGATTCCAACTGTAGATGATTCGCTTTCGCCATCCGAGATGAGGAATTAACTTGATGATTTTTAACCAATTACCATTTTGTAATCAAAATTACGATTCGCGATTTTTCCGTAAATTGAAATTTCTAGTGTTACAATGACGCTCTACTCAAACCCGGAGCACGGTCCGAGGTGATACAAGTAAAGCCTTAAAGCCTCTAAAGGCCCCGAACCAACCGGCCTGGAGCCACCGATTTGGGCTGCTCGCTGCATTTGGGGTGGATGGGTGGAGTTTAGCGTAGTCAGAAAATAAATTCAAAATCATTCGTAGTCCGGTGAAGCCTGTAGATTTGTGGCCGAGTGATCCTCGTCTCGATGCCCTAAACCTTAGCTGGTCGGGAGCCACCTGGATCCTCGCTATATGGACTTTGGCGAGGTTGACTCTTAGTATCACATCCTACATTACTTTAAAAGGTATGAAATAAGAGTGGAATCGATTCTACTAAAGTTGGTCACCCTTCATGCGCATTAGCAAGAGTCGGGTCGGGGGTATAGCAACTAGTTATTTTATTGATGCAAACTCATCCCCTATACACTTAGCACTCCTGGAAGCTTCAAAGTTGATTCCCTCAAAGTGGAACACTCAACTTCTAGGCAATTGATCCGTATGGCATGCGCCTCTCAAACTGATTTTAATGGCTCCAACCTTGACACTAAAGCTAGAGCATTACCTATACCCACTTTTGTTCATACATACTTTTGCACACATCCGCATGTTCTCCCTTTTCTCGTTAGGTTTTCATCATGCAGCGGATCAGGCAATGCGTAGGGTCAGCGTGATTACCGCTAAAAAGTGCCTTTCGAGGCCCTCCATTCAACGAGGTTTTAGGCACTTTAGGTACTAATCATTCCAAATAACCTAACCGGCATACTGATGCCCCATTGTGTTACTAACAAGATTTTGTAAATGTTTTCGTAGTTTTGCAGCCAAACATCTCTCCATCTTCTGACCTGACCGAGGACATGTACCGAACACGATGAATCCAATGAGTCCAAAGCCATATTCCAAGTTCTTCAGATGAATTCCTGATCGTGATCGGAAATGAGCTGAAGAAATGTCAGTGAACCGAAGAAATGGTGGCTAAACTCTGATGCGAGGTACGTGTGGAGTGGCAGTGATTTTCGCTATGGCATAGCGAAAATTTCGCAAGGATTGTAAAAATTTCGCAACCATAGCGAAAATTTCGCAACCATAGCGAAAATTTCGCAATCCCTGCGAAATTTTGCTATGCAAAGTTTTTCGCTATGATAGCAAAGTTTCGCTATCATAGCGAAATTTCGCTATCATAGCGAAATTTCGCTATCATAGCGAAATTTCGCTATGCATAGCGAAATTGGTTGCCCTCTCATTTTGATCCAAACGACCCCGTTTTGTATAATTCCTATTTTTTCCTCAATGTAATCTTATTATATTGGTTATTTTGGTATTTCACACATTTTCAGGAAGCGCTATATAAGCCTCTCACAGACCGTATCAAATCGGATTCTCAATCAATCTTTCTGGCCATGCTGTTTTTGCTTTTCCAAATTTCTCCCCGCTTCTCTTCTTTCTCTCTCTTTCATTTTCTTTTCATTTTCTTTCTATTTTCTAAGAACCAACATACTCAGAATGATAAATCAAGAGGCTTCGCTAAAGCCCCCTTCAAGAGGAGGGTCACCGTGGAGGCTCGAGGTAAGTTTTCATGCCCTCTCATTTAGTAACACTGCATTTATGAGCATTTAAGCTCCCCGCATCTCTTCACCCTAGGTTGAAACCTCTGATCCAAATTTCTAATGTGTATTGCAAGTTTTGTGGTTACAAAGTGGGTTTCGCTAATCTCAGATCCACCGTCATCCACTTAGTCGCCTCCTTGCCACAGCCGTAGTGCTGCCTCTTCGAGGCCATATGCACACCAAGTTAGGACTCAATGCTCACCAACGCCATATCTCATGAGGGAGTAATTTAGTATTTTAGGTTTTAGTGCCAAATCAAGGTCCGGCTTAAACGACTATAGTCATTATCCCAACGCGATAAAACAAAACCCGAGGGCATGAATACACCTTAAAAATCCAATCCAAAGGACCCAAGACTTCAAGTGAGGCTTATTTCAAATTTTCCTTTAATTTATATGCGCCATAAACTATCCAACCCAATCGCTTTTTGAACAAAACCCAAAACCAAAGAGAAATACCCATTTTCAACTCAACCCGCACTTCTCATTTCAATAAGAAAACCCATCCCCTTGTTCCGACCTTGGGATCGCTTATATCAGCAAATTTCTACCAAGCAGTTAGTGACACCTAGGGGATATAAATTTTGTTTGAGCTCCATAAATTTCTACCGTACATCGAATCAAAGTCACCGTATCGCCATTTTCCATTTGTTCTTCGACGAGAACCACATTAGCCAACCATCAGATAATCTACTTCTGGATAGTTCTAATGTGAGGAGCCTTGTCAGACCCTCCTCGCTGATCGCCTCTCGCCTTCCTGCTGCATGAACCCTTCCTTTTCCGGGGTCTGACTGCCTGAAGAGGCAACATTCAAATTTTTAGGGTGATAACTCGTCGGGTCAATTCCTCCCATGTCCCTCTGCTCCAAGCGAATACTTCCACATTTTGTTTTTGCTAGGGTGGACGAGGTCTTCGACGTCCCCACCTCGATCCATGTGCAGCGAGGTGCCTGTCAGGTCTCAAGTTGTATTGGTTCTAAATTTCTCTCGAGGCGCTGGTTCGTGTCTAGATCATCTCTCATGTCGAGCTCATCCACGTGGACACTTTTTTACTGGCTTTTGTTTTATTGATGCCGAGTAGCATTCCCGTCACCGCCGGTCTTTTCAGTCCAATTCACCCGTTTTACTGGGACTTGATAACCATATGATAGGCGGAGGGGACGACCCTTAAAGCATTGAGAGAAGGCCTGCCCAGTAACATATTGTACATTGAGGGAGCATCTACTATGAGGAACTTTACCGTCGTCAGAGTTTAACACGAGGGGATTTCCTATGTGAGTACCCAACCGGATTTGACCTGGGCGGCATCTTTCCTTAAAAATCCCAATAAGTGGGTACTCACCGGTTCTAGCTTCTCCCTTCCTATACCCGTCTTGCAAATGCTGAAGCGAATATAATGTCCGTTGAGCTCCCTTTGTCGATCAGGACCCTGTGAACTGTTTTGTTGGCCACGAAGGCCCTTATTACCAACTAGCCATCATGGGATGCTCGTATCTTCCATGCTCGATTCGAAGGTTACAGATCCAACCCGTGGAGCCTGACACAACCCACTCCAGCTAGTTCCTCCGATCCGATGTCGCATGTGAGCCTTCCCGGTCGAACTAGGATTCCCTACCACTGCGAACTCCCCGAAATCATATTGATCTCTCCTGTGGTCGAGCGCCGAGTCAATGGTCGACGAGGTGGGTGGGAAGGAGGTGCTTGGCTCTCGATCTCTGAGCCACGCAATGGAGATGGCCACGTTAGATTAGGAATTCGATTTCTTTCTTCAACTGAATACAATCATCTGTTCGGTGCCCATGATCTCTGTGGAACTCGTAGTATTTGGTTATGTCTCTTTTTACTGGGTCCATCTTCATCCAAGACGGCCACCTTAAAAACTTCTCATGCTGCACCTCGTATAGGTCTTGAGACATCGAGGCCGTCAAGGGGGTGAACTGCTGAGGTGGGTACCACGGCCAGCCTCGAACCGGTGGACCCAAGGCCCTTGCTACCTTTCTCTCGAGATCGACATTGCCTCTCTGCTCCTTCAGGAGATCTCTGTCTCTAGCCTCTCTTGCCTTCTGTGGCTTCCTATCCCGCTTTTCGTCCCGTTTCTCTTTGGCTACAGCCTTCCCGCTGTGGCGGCCTCCCCGCCACATGATGCAAGTTTTGACCGTATGCCTAACCTGGAACGATAAAGCAGAATGGAAAATTTCATAAGGGGGATGTTTACCTTAATGACCTGAGTTGAACCTTTGAATGTAGACCTGGGATTCCTCCCAAAGGGCCTCACATCTGGCCGCCAGTGGTGGCTCTATTCCCGTATTCCTCGAGCTCGGCGAAGTGGGATACGAAAGCGAAGGAAGAGCTCCTCGAAGAATGAGATCGAGGCTCTGGGAGCCCTCGTCAACCAGCCAATACGAGCCTTTGTAGCCGTGATGGCGAAGGCTCTACATCGCATCGTGGTCCTGCATCCATGCAACCCATCCGAAGCCTCAGTGCTCGAAAGGTCACCGATCCTCGTCCCTCTCAAAGGCCCCAACTGCGGTGATCTTGGAATTTCGTCGAGAGAGCGCAGACTTCTGGCCGCGAACGGATTCCGCCACCGTACTGTGAGCATCCACGGAGATCGGGGCTTTAACCTTTTAAAGCAACCTCCTTTCAGGCCGAAGCCTATTGATGCCCCTAATCGTCGCTTCCTAAGACGCCCCTTCCCGCTCGATGCGGGTCAAGGCTCATCACCTCCGCTGCTCCCGCCAGCATCCTCATCAGGCCCATCTTCGGGGCAGGATCATGCCCCCGGTCCGGAGACATTTTCTCCTCCGCCAATGTCTCGGGGCCGAGGTGTTGTTGCTCCTCCTATGCACCCAGACGCGCTCACTCGGCCTCGCGCGCTCCTATGGGCATTGCCCCTATTCGTGAGCCTGGCCAACTCCTTAAGAGATGATCGACGAGACCTGAGGCTCATCTCTGCTAGCGGCGCAGCTCCTAGAGTGTCTCCCGTTGTCCGTCATTAACGTCGTCCCGTTAGCCTCATAGCCCCGGGCCTTCCATGACCTGCTTATGTTTCGAGTCGACACACTGATCACCACCGGTAAACCGGCGACCTCAGAGCCGAACAAATGCTCCCACGTATGCACGCCAACCGACGCGACCCAGACCGATTGGAGCTTCCTTGAAGCACAGCTTGGCCCCGGTCTCATTCGATTGATATACAACCACACTGTAGTGCTGGTGGTCCCGCTGGGAGTGTCGACCGCCTCTCCGACGCCTGTCATTCTTTTCACGAAAGTAAATAGATCACCGTCGATGGTTTCATGACAAGGCACTTATCTCTATTAATCGTCGATATTTATCAAGCACATCACAACGACTTTCTCGTTAAACGGCGATACAACATCTTCCCAATCGGCAGAGTGAATTTCCTCTTCCTTATCGTTAACTCGAATATTAAACATAATTGAGTGAAACATGAGTCACAGATCCTTCCTCCCCAATGAGTTGAGCTGATCATGGAGAGTGGCATTTCTTTATACGCTCCGCTTGTCGACTTCACGACCATCCATGCTACCTATTTATCCGACCTTGTTGCTTTTTAGTTCCCAACCCATTGCGCCTGGCGATCAGACGCCGCTACGGGTCAACTTACTACTGTCGCCTGCCCCGCCCCTAAGCCCACCTTGGCCTCACGCTGGCTATCTCGTATTATGGGTCACGCACGCTTTTTGAAGATCATCGATATAAATTCATAATACTGACATCGTTAAGCCAAATGACAACAAAATTACCCTCACAAATGAAGAGAATGAGGCCATCATTACCTGAAGGATTCAATGGAATGTATGATATCACTGCAGTTTTTACTGTTCTCTACTGTCAAGTAAATTTTCACCAACCCGAACAGGGCCATTTCGCCTCTAATTTTATCATCGAAAAACAATAAATTTGGTCTTAGCCCGATTGACCACGGCCCATTAGAATCGACCTAAGAAGGCTCGGTTTTTTTCGGTTGGTCCTGGTTTGAAAATTAAATAAAAAACAAATATTTTTACTTTACTTATCTGCATGACGACGGCCACCTCACCGAATTCTCTTCTTCTCCAAAACCCTAATCGTTCAACTACCATACGTTTCGGAAAAAACCCTAATCCCCGTAATGTTAATATGTCAATCTCAGCTCTGGTCGTCGTTACAAGCCGATCTCCATAACCTGCTCAACAACCCAGGCTCAATGCCCTCCCATCAGCGCCGCCCAACTCTTGGATCGGCCCACTTCGCGGCCGGCCCGGTGACGTTGCCGGAGAACGTGTTGAAGAGGGCTCAGTCGGAGCTCTACAACTGGCACGGATCGGGCATGAGCGTCATGGAAATGAGCCACAGCCCACAGGGGTAAAGAATTCTTGTCCATAATCCAAAAGGCAGAATCGGATCTGAAGGCTCTGTTGGATATCCCGGCGGAGTACATCGTTCTGTTCTTGCAAGGCGGCGCCACCAGCCAATTCGCCGCCATCCCGTTGAATCTATGCAAACGGGATGATCCGGTGGATATTTTGGTCACTGGATCATGGGGGACATATTGGAAGAGCAGAAGTTCTGCAAGCCTAGTGTGATCTTGGTATTTCTAAGTCTGAGAAATATACCAAGATCCTGTCATTTGATGGATTGGACTAGAACCTGACGCCAAGTATTTGCATATTTGCGCCAATGAAATGATTCACGGAGTTGAATTCAAGAACTACCCGACTTCAAAAACAAAGACGCCCTTCTTATAGCGGATATGTCTTCAAATTTCTGCTCAAAACCTGTTGATGTCTCCAAGTTTGGATTAATTTATGCCGGAGCTCAGAAGAATGTGGGTCCATCTGGGGTCACAATTGTAATCGTGAGGAAAGATTTGGTTTGGAATGCTTAAGAAATCACTCCCGTCATGTTCGATTATAAGACCATAAAGATAATAATTTCTGTACAACACCCCTCCTTGTTACGGGATTTATATGTGTGGATTGGTGTTTGAAGATCTGTTGGCACAGGGAGGTCTGAAGGAGGTTGAGAAGAAGAATATCAAGAAAGCCCAGATTCTGTATGACGCCATAGATGAGAGCAACGGGTTTTACAGATGCACAGTTGAGAAATCAGTGAGGTCGCTGATGAATGTTCCAAGCTTACACTGAGAAGCTGGGGATTTGGAAGCTGAGTTTACTGGCAAGGAGGTTGCAAAGGAAGATGATACAGCTGAAGGGGCACAGATCGGTGGGAGGAATGAGGGCATCCATATACAATGCCATGCCTTTGGCCGGTGTTGAGAAGTTGGTTGCTTTCATGAAGGATTTCCAGGTAAGGCATGCCTGATCAATTCATTCAAGAATCTAAGTAGATTTTGTAGGGATTTTTGTCCTTTATGTTGGTTGTTTTTATCTATTGTGGGTGGTAGCCTGGTAGGTGTGTGTCTGAGATCTCTCATTCACCCAAAATTCATCCACTATGTTTTGTATCCTGAATCCAGTGATATTAGATTTTCAATAATCCATACAGTTGAGTGAGCAATATTTTCTTGCTCTCACAATTTCATTTTCTGCTCTCTATGGCTGGCCCGTGCTCGACATAGTGGCCGGGCTTCAAGTCAGCGAACAAGAAATTTGCGAACTGGTACCGGTCCTGGGCTCTCCCCGATTATCTCTACCCCGTGTGGGCCCAGCCCAGCCCGATCCGCCCGCGCCCGACTCGTCACCTCTGGGGATATCACCCCTCAAACGTTGCTACGAGCTCGAATGGTTTCATTGAATGAGGATTTATAAAAGAATAGCTATGCATATCCAAATCTTCTAGCAACAACCATCCATCATCACAAGAACAACATATTAGTTTATTTCGCATCTCAGGAATTATCTTCACATAATAGTATTGTTTTTGTTTATATTTTCCATGACAAAAAATAAGCCAAGGATATATCTGTGAAATAAGAGGAGGTCTTAAATAACTAAGTTGTAAATTCTCATCATTGGTCTCTTCCATCATGAAAAACTATATATATAAAAATAATTATGATAATAGACAAAGACTAATCACTAGCTATATGGTGGTATAAATTATTGTTTCAGGTCCAGAAATGATAATATACTACAGAGTCAAATACCAAAATATAACATGTATTTTTTATAACATTAAGTTTATGTTAAAATATTTGAGGACATGCTCTACAATTGAGAAGTTATTTGGTTAAGGTGTTAGGGGGAAAAATTTAAAATTTTAAATAGATAAAGGAAAAAAAATTGAGTTTAAACTTTTGAAAGTAAATTATTAATAATTTAAAAAAAAAAATAAAGAATGCAAACTTCCATCTTACTGTATTCTATTCATACTTTATATGGTTGTTTTTCCTTTAATAAAACAATGGAATTCTATTCATACTGAATTCTATTCATACTTTATATTTTTCAAAGTATTATACTCAAAGAGGAAAAAAAAAAAAAAAACTTGATTGATGCTTCCTAAAATCTCATGGCGAGCAGAATTCTTCCCTTATCAACTACCATCATATGTTAAAATCTTTGATAAGAAAAACAAAGAAAAAAATTGATGAGGCTAGATGGAAGAATAAAAATCACTCAAGTGAATTGTATTTATTTATCTTTAAGTTTATTTATTTTTAAATATTTGTCCACCATTTTGATTTTGTTTTTTCTTATGTCGAAACTGGAAGAATAAAAATCACTCAAGTGAATTGTATTTATTTATCTTTAAGTTTATTTATTTTTAAATATTTGCCCACCATTTTGATTTTATTTTTTCTTATGTCGAAACAATTTGAAATACCTTTCAATTATCTTATTTCAAAAACTTTTAAATGATCTTAGTATAATAGGGTAATCCAATCAGCTACTCATTCAATCTTAGAACTTGTACTACTTTTTTTTCGTACTTAAAGCTCTGATTTTTAAAGGATCACAGAAACTCTCTAATTATGAAATGGATATAAAACCAATGGTTAAATAAAATTCATATTATAAAAGTGAAACAGAGACAAAAATTGATTGAATGCAAAATTGTCCCTTACAAATTCATTCTCTAATCTTTAAAGTCTGTAAAATAATACCCATATATATATATGATGCCTAAAAAACATGCGTATGGGCTTAGAACGCAGACCCAAGAGACAAACCACCAATAAGGCTATGATGCCTAAAACACATGCGTATGGCCTTAACGCATACGTACAAAACCACCAACAAGCGCTGGCTGGCAGTGAAACAGGTCAGAAGTTCGGTTCTGAATCGCGAGAGCCTCGCCCATGACGACATCTCGATCACTCTAAGGCAAATGTACTCGTTGGGGAACTAAGTCTACCCCATCTGATAAATAGTGTAATCTCGATGTCCACCGTTCAAACAAACGATATAAAAGCCAAGACTCTACTCTTCCATGATCTCGCTAGATGTTGTATCGTCAGTTAACAAGAAAAGTCAGCATGATCACCCACTATAAATACCGAGTGAATTCCAATCAAGAAAGGTAAGCAATCACAAAACCATCAACAATGGATCTCTTCCTTTCGCAGAGTTAAACCGACTTAGATCTGAGAAAGTGCATACTCACGACCACCCTTTCTATGCAAGCAGGTATCATCCGGCTGACAGACAGCCTAACGACTCCAAGAAGCTCCAAAACTTCAATACCGAGAAATGCACCATCACAGACCGTCTGTAGGAACGACTGTTCCTTTACAAATCAACATATTTTTCAAAGGATCACTGTGATGACTAAACATTTAGCTAGGAGTCATGCTAACCCCCGAGGACGCAAGACCATCAGACGACGCTGACAGACAACCGTGAGACGCCTGCTCTTCACGCCGCTTAGCAACGAGATGGAGGTACCCGCCTCAATCGCATCTACTAAGGGAGCCGCGAACCTCACCGCACAGCAAAGAACGCCCACAGGAGGCACAACAGGCTCGTGAAGGCCGTAATACCCTTCTACAGGAGGAACAACAACACCTCGACGCCCCGAGACGCCGACGAGGAGGAGAAAAATAGCCGACCAAGCAAGCATGGGATCCCTATATACCTCCTGAGATGGTCAGAATGCAGGGATGCCCGACAGAACGACGGGAGGTGATGAGCCAACCCCATCGCCAGGAAAGGGGAACGATCTGGGAGCAAATTTGGCTCCGTGGCATCCAACAAGAGCCCGCCACGAAGGAGGCGAAAGATCAGCCTCCCAAATTTCCATGGATGCTCCGTACAAATGAAACTCTGCTCACTACGGGGTACTACACTTCCTCTCCTATATCGGTCCAGATTAAACTGAGTTCCTATGATTTTCGACGGTGTGGATCCTGGGACCATCTCAACACCAACAAGACTCGATGGAGTCGCATGGGATACCAGACCCCAGCATGTGAGCCTTCGCCATCACTCTAAAGCCACTAGCATCAGCCTATTTCCAACAGACCCGTCTACCAATCTCATCCCCTTCAAAGAGCTCTCCATCGTTTCGTATCCCACTCATAAGAGCCCTGGTTACGAAGCGCTAACACTCCATCGATCGTAAAGCAAGGCCCACAAGAGAATCTGAGGTCCTACGCTTAGAGGTTCAACTCGGAGTCATTAAATGTAGACATCCCAGATGAGAAATTTTCCATCACCAGGCTAGACATACAGTCCAAAGACCTAATGTTCTCCATCTTGAAGAACACTCAGGCAAGCATGGCCGAGGTGCTCGCCAAAGCAAAAAAATACATCAATGACGAGGAGGCCCTTATGTCTAAGCGGGGAAGCTCTTTCGCACAAAAGGAGAAAAGCAAGGACGAGAAAAACAGACCGGGCTCTGAAGATCGAAGAGATCTCCAGGATGCATCTCCATGCAGGAACGTAGAAGACGTGAGATCGATCTCCAAAGAGAAGAGGTAACGTCAAGGACCGCTTGTGTAGTTCCGCCCAGTCCGACTATCAAGGTCCAACTCGAGTCCGAGATGCTCTAATACCAACTTGTCAGGTCTCCGATTCCCTCGCCTAGGCTTTTGACAAAAGGGTGCGTAGGACTGCTCGGGACCTTTACCCGCTTTTCGTACATTGCGGGCCTAAGTCTTATAACTGAATTAAAATATTATATCCACAGATACAAAAAAATAAAACTACCATCGTAGTGGTGTTTACAGTGTTAATACATACAGTCCTGAGTCCCATTTATATATTCATATACAAAAACTATACATTTACATTTACATATTCAAGAGCTTAAGACCTACATATGGTAGAACTTTCATGTGTGCTAGCCTAGTGTAATGCTAAGATCACCTGACGTGCCCTTCCTTCGTACTAACACTCCATTAAAAACCCGTATAAGTTTTAAGATAGTGGGAAACATATAAATATACGTATACACATGCATGAACATAATTATAGTGAGCAATGCATATCATAATTTTTCCATAAATTTTACATAACAAACTTATACACATATTTGTATTTATAGTAGACTTATACTTGTCCCGATCTCCCGTAGGAGTTACAAAGCTTATACTTGTACGGATATCACGTAGGACACATACTTGTACTTACCTCCCGTAACGGTTATAGAGCTTATACTTATACAGAGGTACCCATAGGTACTACATAACTTATACTTATACAGAGGTACCCGTGGGTACATTTAGAGCAGAAAGATGTATTTTACTTTACTCTTATTCGTTATTCAGACTCTTATCACATAACTGTTGGATTGCCTAGACCAGTAATAAGAAACGAGTAGGACACAACACAATAAGCACTGGCCAGACAGATAGTGATTGAGGTGCCGTAGCACAGCGTGAGGCCAAGCACTAATGCAGAGTGTCAGCAGACTAATCGAGTACCGGGCATTAAACAGAGTGTCGAAGCACTAAACAGAGAGTACCAAAGTACTAAATGTGCCGAAGCACGGTCAGAGAGTGTCGTCGCACTAATCAGAGAGTACCGAAGTACTATACGTGCCTACCCATGTAACAGGGGTGCTATGTCATTCAATATTTGGTCTTAGGCGTTCCTACAATTATATGTGTTCAGTAACTTACTATCTTATAATAGAGGCATTACGTTTGCCACCATCGAACTCGCCGAGGCGCAACGCACTTGCCCAATTTTTCCTACATTACAAAACATGAATGAACTCATACACTTATAGTGATCCTCATTAGTCCAATGGACCCTCGAATAACTAATAGCAACAAACAAAAAAACATAACATTTTTCATGTCAGGAATGCGAGCTTCGCCGCGGCGGAACCCGAGGAGATGGAAAACTCTCTTTCTACTAATTAGCCGTGGACATGCCACGCCGTGGCGTGGACCTTCCCTGCGGCGAATGACCCCCGACCTTGCCCAGATTTTTGAGCATTTTATCCACTTTTCTAAAAACCCATCCAAAAACTTAAATACTCCAAAAGTATCACTGCGAATAACTCACAAATGGGTTCTAACCCAACTAAAACAAACATAGAGATGAATTAGGGTTTTTCCAAACCCAAACTTAATCACTTGTAAGTTAGGTCAAAATTCCTAACATCCAAACATGTATCCCAACATCATAAACCAAGAATCAGTACTCAAAGGGAGGATTCCTACTCATCTTATGCAAATTAGGGTTTTACCAACCTAGCTTTCATGAAATCTAGGGTTAGGAAGAATTCCTAACTAAACCCTAGAAATCTATACCAATCCCATATGAATCCATACAAATCATACTATTCCATACAAATCCTTGCTATTCCATACAAATCGTTGCTATTCCATACAAAATCATCATAGCTTCCATACCTTTGCTCTTCCTCTTCTTCTTCTTCTTCTCTTCCTTTCTCTCCTTCATGTTTTGCCCCCCCCAAAAAAAAAAAATCCCCAAATGAGAGACCAAAATCAGTCTATTCAGTCTCCCATTCTCTATAAGGCCATGTTTGGTCATAAAAAATACATTAATTTGACTTAAGTTTCATTTTATTGCACTTTGGTCCTTCAACTCTTTTCTATTTGCTCCACAAGTTATGTATTCTATAATAGCCTCACATCTTTTTATCTTATGACCTTTGTGTCCCAATTTGATAAATTACAACTCTACCCTTGCTTATTTCTAGGTTTCTCAGATTTCATGTTTTGCTTTTAAATTACGAAAATTTCAAATTATACTTGCAAAATACCCTAAACATGCTAAAAACGGTTAGAGTATATTTCAAGCAAGATAAATTGGTCCAATCTCTAGTCCGAGCTGTAAATAAGGATACCCAATCTTAGTAGTTCACCCCTCGACTACTTCTGTCTCAAGTTCTATATGAGGTGCAACATGAGAAGTTTTTAAGGTGGCCGTCTCAGATGAAGACGGACCCAACAAAAAGAGAAATAACCAAATATTGCGAGTTCCACAGAGATCATGGGCACCGAATAGATGACTGTATTCAGTTGAAGAAATAAATTGAATTCTTAATTCGACGTGGACATCTCTATTGTTGGTGCGGTCTGCAAGATCTGAATCCAAGCACCTCCTCTACCACCCTATATCAACTGGGTACTCTAGCTCAAGATCGCATCCCTAGGAGAGATCACGTGATTTTCGGATCGCCGAAGGAAAGAATCCAATACTCAAGAAGGCTCACCTTAATGCAGAAAGACGATCGGGAGACATCGGAGTGATGTTCATGGCCCAAGTTCCTCCCCCATGGATACCATCATAACCTTCTGATTGATATGGAAGGCTGTCAACATCCCCATGATGACCATTGCATTAAGGGTCACAGGCCAACAAAACAGCCTTCATAAATCCTCGATTGGACAATGGGAGCTCAACAACATCACTGCCACAAGATTTCGACAAGATGGGCATGTGAAGTGGAGAAGTCGAACTCATGAGCACCCACTGTTAAGATTGTGAAAAGGTACTGGCCACTGGGTCAACCCACTGGTACTCACCTAGGAAACCCACATGTCGTGCCACAACAACAGAGTTCCTCATAGCAGATGCCCCTGGCAGACAATATGTTCATCATGTGCTCTCTCTCAATGCTTTATGGGCCGTCCCTCCTACTCATCATATGGTTGTCAAGTTCCCAACAGAGAACGTAGTAGGAGGGTTCGGAGGAGACCACCAGAGCTGCAGAATTACTCCACACAATAAACAAAGTCGTAAAAGTGTCCACATGGGATGAGCTCTATTGATGAGAGACTTAACTCGGACACTCAGACCAACACCCTTAGAAGAGCCGAACCACTACAACTTCGACGACTAAATAGAACACCTCGTCTACATTGGATCCAAATTGGCTCGAGGACGTCAAAGACCACCCCATCCACTTTAAAGCAAATGTGGAAGTATTCGCTTGGAAGCAAGAGGATACGGAGGAATCGACCCAAAGGCTTATCACCCACAAGTCGGCTGTCGCTCCTCTTTCAAACCCGCTAAACATAAAGAAGCTGCTTCTTCCCTTAAAGGCGTATATGATCAACGAGGAGGCTCAAGAACTCCCTCTAAGCTCGTTTTATCCGAGAAGTAGATTATCCCGATCGTCACACGTGGTTCACAAGAAGGCAAATGGAAATGCATTAATTTACATCGACTTTAACGATGTTAATCTGCCGCTTAAAAGATAAGTTTTCCCCGCCTTAATCAGACCATAGTGATGCCACTATCGCCATGAGCTCCTCGCCTTCTACGGACGCCGTTATAATTAGATCGAATGGACCCTAACGACCAAGAGAAGACCTCATTCGTGATCTGACAGTGGAACGACTGCTATCTGCAAGTGACGGCTTTGGGTCATAAGAACCGCCACCTATCAAAGGTTGGTAAACAGAATGTTCCAAACATATTGAGCATCCATGGAAGTATACATAAATGACATATGTCGGGTAAAGTCACCAAGGCCGAGCTCCACGTGACCACTCATTTTAATCGTTCCATGTCCCGAAGGATCACATAAGATGAAGTTAAGAACCCAACTAAGTAAGTCAGAGTTCCACAGGAAGTTCTTTGCTCATAATCACAGTCGTGAATAGAAGCAAATCCGCATTAAGATAAAAGCCAGGCTCGATATGCACCACCTCAAACACAAAAGAAATTTAGCACTTCGACTGTAGAATAATACTGAGTCACTTACAGGTCCGCATCCAGCCGACAAGTGTTAGCCCTTCTTTCGTTAGAAAAAGCCTTCACTGGGATGCCCAGAATTTCGACTAGTGTCGCCTGGCCGAGAAATGATGTGGCAATAAATGTACTTATTTTATTATCGCGCTAATTAGAGGAGCAGAGGAAAGGTATCCGAAGATGGAGAGGCTAGTTCTAGTATCAGACCTCACTCGCTAAGATTTTGGACCATTTCGGCATAACACCCTTATATAAAGCAATAATGAGACAAAACTTAAAACCCAAGAAGACTGGTAAATGGAGCCATAGAGCTGAGCGAGTTCGACACAGGTACAAGCCAAGAACAAATGATCAAAGGACAAGTTTCTGCATATTTCATCATGAATTCACTCTGATGGGGAGCTCTTACCGAAACCACCTGGGCCCCACCACCTCCCCAGTATCCGAGGTCAGTCTTACATAAGTCACACGCCTCATGAAGTGCCACAGTGGTTGATTCACCCCTGATGGGATCGACGTGAACATGCACTAGATTCTGCTTCGTGCTCCAATAAACGAGTTTCTAATATAGTCATACGTCTGCTTAACCCCACTCACTCCTACTGAGGCCGATCAACTAGAGGTATAAAAAAACATTCCACTGGTGGTAGCGATAAGATTCCTACGGCTTATAAAATGATCCTTACCTAGTGCGTATGTGGAACTCGCCAAAAAATTCATACGTTCAGTTATACGTCCCGAGGAAGAAAATTCACAAAGATGCCCAAAGCCAGCAACGGGCGTCGCAGAAGACTCGATGAAGAGGATACCGCCGAGCACTCCTCGGAGCTCCTCAATAAACATCACTAGATTAGGAGCTCGACCCCGCCCATCGGAGAGGTCAGTAAATTCGCCATCAGGAGAAGTGGACTACTTCACCAAGTGGGCAGAGACCGAGCCATTAGCAACAATCACCGAGCAAAAGGTACGTAATTTCTTTTGGCGTTCCATAATATGCAGGTTTGGGAACCTAAAAGCATTGGTATCTGATAATGGAAAGTAGTTTGACAACCTGAAATTTAAAAACTTTTGCGCCGAGTTTGGAATCAAGAATTACTATTCGTCCTCAGCCATTCATAAATTCAACCATACAAAAGTCACTAAGTATAATCACGCATTGAAGACTTGTTGAAAACCTAAAGGGAAAATGGGTAGAATACCTCCCCGAGGTACTATAGGCGTACATAACTACACGCAAGTCTGCAACTCGAGAAACTCCGTTTGCCTTAGCATTTGGCACCGAGGCGGTAGCCCCTGTCAAGGTTGGGCTCAAGTCACCTCTGGCCCAGCCAAACGCCAGCACAATGAGGAGTTTCTCCACAAAGCTGATCTTCGATGGTAAGCTGTGAGCAAATTAAACGATCGAGGACTACCAACTAAAACAACAAGGTACTATGATCTAAAGGTCGTGCCTAATAGCTTTTAAACCCCAATGACCTAGTGCTGTAAAAAACTCCTACCAAATATTAAAAGACTCCCACTGTTAGGAAATCAAATCTAACCGGGAGGGACTCTATATTGTATCACTATAATCCGACCGACAATTATGAGCTTCAGCAAAGCAGGGAAAGACCTTTCATAACTCCCGAATGCCACACCTATGGTTTCACCGATGTCCCCATTGTATCTATTAATAAAGTTTGAACACCACTTTCGCTCAAATAACAAGCATGGTTTATTTTTAGCCCATTATTCTCGTGAACTGCAAAGAAAGAATTAGGAGTTCATTATCAACCGACTCGGGGCTCCCATGGGCCCCAGCAATACATGAAACACTCCATGCATAATGATTTCAAAAGATCAGACTCTTGAACACTGTGCCACCCGTAAAAATTACAATCATTGTAAATCGTTTCACATCCCGAAATTACACACAAACAAACACTCACAAAACCACAAGAAAGAGAAAAGGGAAGCTCTAAAAGAGAAAGAGGGAGTGAAAGGTATAGAAAGAAGTGGACTAAGCCATCTCTCTAAACACGCCGCCCTCTCGAACGTGTTCCTAATCTAACCCAACAAATATTGTAATTAGGAGCAAACACATCCCAACAAATGGCGTGACTGGGGTGGAATAAATACAATCCTAACAAATGCGTAACAACGAAACCAAACGCGACTCCATGACTCACCAAATACTTCAGGCAATCAAACCCTGAAGCTTCATCATGTCCGAACTCCAACGCTGGTGAAGGCAGGAAGGAAAACAGGAGCGACGCATAACATACACCCTCGCATACGCATTCAAGTGCAGCCTGACACCCCTGGGAAGTCATGCAATGAGCCGATTCTCCATGTAATTCCATTAAACTACGCGCACTTTCTCCCAAGGGAAGAAGATGAAAACTTGGGGAGCTCTGAGATATTAAAGAGCCAATAAATTCGGGTCAATAAGTACTCCGTGAGGCTCCGCCTTGCTAAGAGCCACGTAACTCGCCCAAGAGCCCGCAGTTTAGCTCCGCCAAGAGCCACGAGCTTAGTTCAACAAGAACCTGTGAGCTCTGATATTAAAGAGCTTCAGAGTCTCGTAGTTCAAAGAGACTAAGTGAGCCCGGGCCCAACAAGAGCCCAAGAGGCTTAGTCTGCTAAGGCTTCACGAGCTCGCTCACAAGAGCCTAAGAGGCCTGGGCTTTTGCCAAGAGCCACGAGCTCAGCGTATTTAACAGCCACGTAGCCTCGCTTATTCAAGAGTCTAGCCTGCCATTTAAGAGCCACGTAGTTTATTTTACAAGAGCCTGAAGAAATGTAAGGTCGCATAGCTCCCCGACTCAATAAGAGCCTAATAGGCTCAACTTGTTAAGAGCCAATGAGCTCGGCCCCAATAAGAGTCCGCAGGCTCGTTTGTTGCACTCGAGCTCGTCTACCAAGACCCAGCGGCCCAGCTTTGTTAAGAGTCACGAGCCCGCCCAATAAGAGCCCAAGATTCGCCTTTGTTAAGAGCCACTGCAGAGCTTGTACGCTGCGCAGACAAACAACTCATTTATTAAAGGAGCCACAGTCCCTAAGCCTCTGTGAGTCTGTGTCAGACAATACATGAAAATACATCATACCGAGTATAAAGAAAATATTAGCGGTCGACCAAGAGTCAGTCGGCTTATTACGGAAGTCAGGCTCAGAAGCCCAAGTTAGCGAATAAGCGAAACTATAGGGAAAAGCCAAAATGTCGAAAGGACTCGAGAAGCCTCGGTTACTTGAACCTCCAAACCATGTAAGTTAGAAGGGGTGAAGCCAGCGATCGAGGGTAAGGGCTTAAAGCCCTCTGCGGGAGCCTCGATCCTCGATTCCTGGGGAGGAGCAGGCTACGGCCATCTCTGAAAACACCCACTTGGGGATCGCCAGTCGTTAGGGAACGGATTCTTTACGCCTCATAACGGGAACGGAAGTTGAAATCGAACCAAGGAAAACCTTAGTAGCCTTCTTGGCCAGAAAACCAAGCCACCGGAGGCCCACAGAATGCGGGGCCTTGTCTCTCGACTTCGGCCCGATCACCCCTTCCTTGATGACGAGGCCTCACGCCTTTAGAGATCTTCGCGAAGCCCATGGCATTCCTCAGTTAGGCGCTCTACGGAGCTCACGGCCTTGGAAGCCTCTTGGCTGACTCGGCTTAATGTCGTGGCTTTGATGCACAGCTCATCCCGGACCACGTGTAGCTTGTCCACAGCCTGTATTTCGTCTTACCGACAACCTCGGCGCCGAGCCCTTCTTTCTTACATCTTCGGCTGTACTTTCACGGAGTCGTGGTGCAGTCGGATTCATCTTCACGACATCATAGTGGAGTCTTTGTCTCAGGGGCGCAGAAGGTCGGCCTTCTCGGAGGTCAGGGAGGCAACCTTGGCTTTATACGCTTTCGCTACTCTAGCAGAGCCCTCGGCAAAGCTGGCCCTCCTTTCTAGTCTTTTCATATAGGTAGCCATATGTAGAAACGAGATAAAATTATGGGATAGTTTGAAACAACGGTGCAACGAACAAATAAGGCGTCTGTGGACATACGATTGGCGCTCCTAAGCGATAAGACGAGCCTCCCCTCAGCGGACATGGCATCTGCCCCTTCTTGGTCGAGTCTCGTATGATAGACCGTCTGACCAGGCAGTGAGCTTGAGTTAGTAACGAGTGGAGTCCTAAAGTCCCCTCGATTCCAAAGCAATCCTTTCTAGACCTCCGTGCGTAGAAGGAGGAAGCAGCATTTTGTCTTGAGGACTCCCGAACAAAATGGCGGGACTTCCAGGAGGCTGTTGTCCTCCCGGGAAAGGTTTTTCGAGGGATATACCTTGCCAGGACACACCTCGGCCGTACAGGAGGAGGCGTCGACCTCTCTTGGGACATGGTTGAGCGAGCCTTTGGCGGCCAGACGGCGGAGAGATGCTCCCGATTTCGGGATCTGCCACCCCGAATGTGAGTTTGCTCTCGGGGAGCCCTAAACTGCGCAGCGCTTCTCTTCTTCTTTATGCTTGACTCGACTGGGCTTGAGCTCTTCCCAGGGAGTGGGTTTCCCAGCTGCTGAGAGGCCCCTCCACGAGAGGCTTCATAGCGAGGAGGCGGGCCTCAAAGCAAGGGGTCGAGAAAGGTTCACACCAGAAGGCTCGGGAATATTTGATCTAATCGGCTCGATGCGGCTTATGGGAGGCGGCAGCTGGCTGGCGCTTCCTCCTCATCCTGGGCCCGAGGTCGGGCCGGTCTGAAGGCGACCTGACCAAAGCAAAGTTAGAAACACCTCGTGACTATCGAAGGCTAAACCCGGTCGCAGGCGGGATCTCGCGTGGAGTTCGGCGATCGAGCGTTCGAATGCCGGCGTATCTTCTCGGTCGAACGAGGATTCCCGCCTCCCAATTATGACCCGCGGCAGAAAAATAATGTTCCTTCCAGTGTTTGTGGGAGGACTGAAGATCCGAGATGATCAACTTGGCATTGGTGTGTTTGAGTACCCGCAAAAACCGTATCACGGCCCTCTTCACACTGAAGTCTAATGGGCGACTATGCCGACCGATGCCGCGCGGCTCGCCGTCGACCTTCGTGTCGGATGCGGCCGATCGAGTCGTCGCCGATTTCCTGATGGACGATAGCGAGGTGGGTCGTTCTCGAGCCGCGAATGGTCTGATTGGTTAATGCGATGAAGTCAGCGAACGGGTGCGAGGTTCATAATGATGAAAGGTTTCGCGAGTTGTCATTCGACGGATATAGTCCACGCCGACCTTAAAATGCCGATACCACTGAACTCATCGCAACATACCTGCGTGAAACCGTCAGCGATGATGAATTCTGAATCACCGCCAGTTTGTCATTCAGAGCTCTCGTGAGAGCTTTTTACAGCGCGGAGACAGAACGATTGGGCCCAGTACGCATGATTGGGCAAGTCTCCAAGGAGTCGACGAATGATAAAGAGGCGGGATCTCGGCCCGAACACACCACTAATAATACAAAGTCGAACAATAACTCCCCCGCGGCTAAAATAAACATGAAAATTCCGACTAAAAAGTTAGGAAGGAGACAAACAATGACCACCAGGACCCACGAGAATCGAACGAGAAAAGGTAAGCGAGGGAAGAAGAAGGCGTACCAAACTAGGGAAGAAACAGCGAGATAAACGTGAAACCACCGAAGTAGGGTCTTGGTGTCGAGAGAAGTTTCGAGAAAGAAAAATCGAAACCATAGAAGAGTTTGGCGAGCAGGGGAATATGGTTCCGAATAGTCGCCCAGAGGTGCCTCGAAAACACTAGAAAAGTCGATCCGAAGGGACACGAGAATCGAGAAGAAAAACCATACGTCATCGCGAGCGTTTGGCCAGCGATAAGTACGATCAAGCCATCCTTGTTAGCCCGTGAATCCACACCCGATCGAAATGATTGACCGCGAAAGCGGCGCTATCGGTCCGGGTTGACAATCCGTCGACCAGCGGAAAACGTGGATGTCGGGTGCCCCGATATCACCTCACATATCTCATATATCGAGGCGCATTCACTTTGTTAAAATCCTGATAACCCGCAGCGATATATGATGAATATGATCACCGGTCTCTTTTCACACGGTCCTTTTTGATACAAAAAATACATGTTTTAGTTACGGAATTCAGATATGTCTAAGACCGAAAACAAAACAAAACAAAAACAAAGCCGTGTTTTGGCTCTCATCCGCCTGCGGTCCCATGCGATGCACCACACTGCATTGGACACATGCAAGGGGGATCCCACGACGGGGTGAAGCGAAAGCTTCAGTAGTGATAATCTTCTCTGAGGGTTACTCCCGCTAAATTAACTCATGCCGTGATCAAACACACACACATTCAAGTGAAAATATGCATTTCCTATAGAATGTCTACATGCCATGGATGAGAATGTGAGCTCGACCTATCCATGTCAGAGTCCTCTGTTCCTACAGCTTGATTGACATATGTGAAAACTTTGTCTGCTGCATTGTGTTTTCATGATAACCCTTTTCTTTTTCAAAACGAAAGCTTTTGTTTTTAAAACTTATAATCATTAGACCCCGATGTTCATTTGATTTGATCAAAATTTGTGTGTTTTATGCATTTGTGAATACAGTTTTTGGGATATCTGTCGGATCTTAGGGCACCTTTCAGACATTTTTGACGAGCTTTCACTGTCGGTGATCATGTCTAACCTCAATAAATTTAGTGCTTTCCTGTAGGGGGAGGGATCTGCGTCTTACTGACATACTTGACACACGTATATTTATTTCATTTTAATACAAGTGAGTCTCAATTGGATCTTTGTCGTTTGAGATCCACACACGATAACAGGCGTGGTGAATTCTAGTTTCTATGCACCTACACTCGACTTCAGCGATTCTTGTGCACCTGCAATGATATCAGCACTTGCAATTTCTCCTGTATTACATTTATGATGCACACTCGTTAATCTACTCATCAATTGTACTTCTATCGATCACCATGCGACATATATCACAAGCATCACAAATTCCATATGCTTCATGCCTATTATATGTATACATTGTAAACATATTAGCATTCATCAATCCATGACTAAACAATTCATGTCATACCTGACCTTCCTTAGGCTAACTCTTGGAAATTCCTACCCGACATAGTAGCCCTGACATGCCCATACGATAATCATGTCATCAAAACTTGAGCTATTCATATCGACTGGCCAAGCCCAGGCGCTTGGTACAAAACATAGATTTCAGACAAGTTGTGATCACCCACTGTCCTCCACAGGCCTATTTCTATAATCTTGACTTAATGGGATTTTCATAGAGTCCAAGAACACTCTAAAGCAGTCACGGATGAAGAAAGGAAGTTTGTGGCAGTTCGAGTTGAGACTCACTTGACTAGTAATCCTGGCCAGAGCGGGAACTAATGGCCAACCACAACTATCGATTGCTTGATGTCCTCAAAGGAACATGGATGAAATCTTGACTCAATGGGATTTCCATAGAGTCTTAGAACACCCGAAACGGAGTTCGGACGAAGGAGTATGACCTTAAAAGTTGGAGGTGGTACATGACTAACCAATCTAGCCGGCCCGGCACACTAACCGACGACCCTAGCCGACTGGTACTAATGTCTCCATGAAACATGGATAAAATCTTATTTCGATAGACTTTCCGCCCAGGTCGAAAGAACACTAACGGGTTCGGACGAAATTTATGACCTTCCGAGAGTTAGGTCACACATGACTAACGATCCTGTGAGGCCCGGAACTAGCGGCCCGAAGCTGTGACCACCCGATTGTCGATATCCTCCATAGGAACATGGCTGAAATCTTGGCTTCGATGGACTTTCATGGGGAGTCGAACTGAAATGGGTTCGGACGAAGAAGTTATGACGCCAGAGTTGGAGACTCACGTGAGCCTAATGATGACTCTTGGCCAGGCGACCCACACTGGTAGGCTCTTAGGCTGAAAGCTGGCTCCTACAGCGCAGTAACTCTTGGCCAGGCCGACCGTGACCTTTTCTACTTAGGCAGTTTAGGGTAAATGGAGTGTAACGAGCTAAAGGTCGAATGGAGAGGAATTCAACCCCCAACGTCAGGTTGCATTGATGTGGCTGTTACTGAAGGACTACATTGCTAAATTCCATATTTTTACCTTATTTCCTACCCAAAACCGGTCCTAAAGTCGCTAATGCGTATGATCAAAATAGGGTAACTTCCCTTGGTTCAAAAATGCACAACCAAACAGCTTCCCTTGGGAGCAAGAGACACCACCACCTGACCCTTAGGGTAGAAAATAACCAGTATTAGAAGACCTACCTCTTGGGTTATCGAAACTCTACGTTTACGGTCTCCTCTTGGAAACTCTCTGTACGGGAACCACTTTTCTTCTTAATCGCCAGAAATTCTTGGTCAGTCTTAGGAAAACTAGAGAAAAGGTGGAGCTTCTCTCACTAAGCTTTCTTCTTCTCTCCCTTTTTCCTTTCCTTTCTTCTCTTTCTTCCTATGGTCTAAAGTCAAGTGAGATAATACTCTTTTACCACGTGTATCGCTCTCCCTGTGACTCAGCAAGTTTGCATATCATCTTGCATTCATCTCGATTTGGATTCCACCCGATTGTGTGTTGCCACATGTCTCACTCGTAGGTCCAGCAGGCTCGTACTTGACAGCTCTCACTTGACCGCGTGTCTCATCTTGGAGCCACTCAAATACCAAGTGTCTCGCATTGCTGATCACCAGCATTGGCAGTCTTGTATCTCGGAATTGAGTAGAGGTGGGCCTTAGTATCTAGATTTCGAGGGCGATTCCAACAGGTGAATGGAGTTTTACCTCATCAGATCTAAAAAAAAATTCCATATTTTTAACAGAAATTTACCGTTCCACCATTCCTCAGAAATTTGGATTTTCCGATGTTTCACAGTCCTTGCCAAAGCTCGCCCGGCGGGGTTGAAATGTTGATGCCAAAAACATGCGTATGGGCGGAAGCGTAGACCAGGCGAATACCAACAAGGCCACAAGGTGGGCTTAAGGGGCGAGCTTGGAGCGAGGCCAGTGAGTTCGGCCCTTGATGACATCGATCACATCTAAATTTTTGTGACCCAGTTGAGTCAAACCCACCACGTCGGATAAATAGGTAACATTGGATGGTCCTGTCAAAATGGCAGCATATAAAGGGAAATACCCACTCTCGTGATACGCTCTCCACTCATTGAGGAGGAAGGATCTCTCGATCATGACTCCATGGTATTCTTTGTATTCGAGTTAAAGCGATAAGGAGGAGGAGATTCCCTACCAAATTGGGAAGATGTCGTATCGCCGTTTAACAGAGAATCATCGTGATTACCATGTCATCTGGGAACTTGCAATTCCATCAAGGAAAGAAGATGCATAATGACAAAACCATCAACGGGTTGATCTTTTCCTTTCGGTGAAAGCGACTAAGCATTGGAGCGGTAGAACTCCCTCGCCGGACCACCATTTTTGTACAAGTTGTATATCAATCCGGCCCGACGGACTAGCCCAACGATTCCAGCAAGCTCCAGCCTAGTACCAATAGAAAAAGTACCATCAATATATATATATATATATACTCCATATGCTTATATATATATAACATATATATGCATATATTTCAAGGTTGATTACCCATCAAGGGCATGTATCGACATGGACATAATATTTCATAACAACAAAACATAAGATAAAAAAAAAACTGAAATGAAAGAAGTTGGGCCGAGCCTTTGCATGAAGCCGTGAGAATGGATGAGCGCGATGGCAGCGAGTTTGAGGGGGCGTGAATGAGGCGGTAGCTGAATTTGTGGATTAATAAATATATAAAGATGCGCCAACGTTTAATTATAGAATGTAAGGATATTTTTTATTTTATTTTATTTTTATTCCTACCTTTTTTGTGTTAGTTTCTAAATCAAAATTGAACCCAATTGGAACACAGGAATTATCTTGAGTTTGTTCCTTCACGATTTTATTTTGTTTTTTAAGTTTTATTTTCTTCAAACTAGAAAACAAGGAAATATTCACTTTTACTCTAGGAGGAGGGATAATGGAAATAAACATATTCTTTTCCTATTTGTTTCTTTTTTTTTCTTTTCACTATTAGAAGCCTTTATCAAATAATTTTCTATTTAATGCTATGATTTTTATTTTTTTAAAATAATTTAATTATTCGGACTGTTAATAAATTATTATTCATAACCAAACATTTATTTAAATAGTCTAATTTGTTAGAGATATTTATTGTCATAATCTTAGATAAAATTGTGATGCATGTTTTAGTTGTTTGATTGAGGCTATAAGGGATGTAACATGAGTTGTCTCAAAGTTGGTGCACAGGTTGGAAAATCAAGTTGGATGGCAAAACTTATCATATTCAGAAAAATCCGATCATGAAAAGGATTTTCTTAAGATCTATGATGTGAGATGGATAAGTCATGATAGAAGGTAATATTGAGCAGATCAAATCTTCCAAATTTGACCATATTTGATGATTTTCTATGAAAGAGAAATATTCCTTAATGGTGAATATGAAAGGAAATCAGTTGGTTTGATTGATGGGCTTTTTATGGAAGACATATATTCAACTTGCTTGATTTAGCCAAAATAGGAAACATGTGATCCATAATGTCATGGTTTGATTTCCTTTGAGGATGATAAGTAGGGGACACGTTTTGATTCAAAGAGACCACAAAAATGTAAAAGCACGTGCAAAGAAGGTAGTTGTAGGGGTTGAATACTTGTTGTAAGTATTGCCCAATTTTTCTCATTGTTAGGAGATTTGTATACATCATGTTGAAGGATGTTCTTTGGGCTTGTGGGAGTCTAGATGATGTTTGGAGAATGAGGGGATTTCATTCTATGTTTTATTGTGGGAGAATTAGGTGAAGGCGACATTAGAGAAAGGGGGAGTCTTGTCTCATATAAGACCAATTGTAATCTAATTGATATATAGTGAAATTCTTCTCATCTAGGCTCAGCCTCAGGGATGTAGGCTAAGTCGAACCGTGTAACCAATTTCTTGTGTCCCTACATATATTGTGATTTATTTTCGTGTCTTTTTATTTATGTAGGAATTTAATTGTTCTCATAGTGGTCCATAACTTGATGCGCGCCTTTTTATTTATGTAAGAATTTAATTGTTCCCCTAGTGGTCCATAACTTGATGCACCAACTGGTGCGCCAACAGGCAGAACATCTTCCATAACAAGCAGATTTTTCCATTTCATAACTCATGTGATAGAGCGCTTAACATTTCAAAAGGAAAGGGCATAAGAAAGGAGGTATCAGGTTCGAGTCTTAGTAGAGTCAGTTTACTATAATGTAACTAAAATGTTTAGCTTTCAAAAAAAAAAAAATTTGAATAGATATAATTAGAATATTTTCAAAATCAAGAATAAATGTTGTTGTTGCTTATATAATGAAGAAAAATAATATAAAATTGCTAAGTGGAGAAATATTTACGATTAAAAGAAAATTTGAAAATTTATGAAATTGAAATGATACAAAATTGTGAACCAATTGTTGGGCATGCACCCAAGGTATCACAAATATCTCACATCGGTTAGAAATGGAAAGATTTATAAGTATATAAGCATGAATAACATCCAATTTGTATGAGGCCTTTTGGGAGAAAAACCAAAAACCAAAACTATGAGGGCTTAGATATAAATTTAGCCCTTCAACTTTTTTTTATGTCACTAACATAGTATTTGAAATTAATAATTGTTTAAATGAGTGGGTGTATTTTATGATTAGCAGAGGCCATAATCAAGATATAATCATATTTATTAACTGTTGATTTCTAAAAAATATTTAAAAAGTTACGAAATTTTTTTATAATATTTAGTTTCACAAAGAAAAAATTAAAATAAAATTAAAATTTATTCAATAGATTATGTTTTAAACTATTTAATACTTTTTTTTAATACTTATATAGATATTAAAGAAGTGTGTATAAATACAATATTGAGTTTAAATATGTCTTCAATTTTTTTATACATCAACTTCATATAAAAAAGAAGGGGAAAATGATTTGTTTTAAATATTACAAACTTAAAAATGACAAAAAAAGAAAAAAAAAGATAAGGGGCTAAATTTATACTTGAGTCATAGTTAAGATACAAAAATGACAAAAACATAATTGAGGGGCTAAGTTCACCGCTAAGTCATAGTTAACGGGCAAATATGACCTTTAACTCGAAAATCTGTGCTATTCAATGAAAAACCAACACCCAGATTAATCCTCATACTAGTCAAGAGGGACCACAAGGATGGTAAAACTACCACATAACACTACTTCATTCTCATGGCTCAAACTTTAGACCGTTGGTTAAGCTTTACCACAAACCATCAATAATCTTTAATGCTAAATTTTACAAAGTCCTCCAGAAAATTTAACCTCTAAACAAATGGCTCCAGTAACAAACATCCTTCTAAGTTAAACAAATTTTCATTTTGTTACTCATTTTCTTCTCTAGAAGCCCTAATCACCCCTCCATTTGTTCTCTCTTTCAAACCCGTTAGATAGGAGGGGTGACTTTTTTGGTAATTCTTGGCATTAAATCATCCATTCAATCGTTCTTCCTCATATATGTGTTTTCTTTTCCAATAAAGTTGTGACATCCCAAATCTGAGGATCCAGTTGACAACCCGTCCTCCATTTGAATTCATGAATTTCGGGCGACCAGTACCCTAACTGATATGTCCCATTGTGGGATCAATATTCTCACAAAATCGAATGAGTCTCCTTTGTTCGGGAGGCTTTGCAGTCTGGCTGTATAGCGTTATGTCGTAACTTGAAGTAAAGGTCTTAACGGAAGTAGTATTAACCCCACAAGGTACATGCATCCGTATCCCGATATATACATCCTTTACTAGGACCCATTCATTCACATTTAAATCTAAAATATGAAATAAAGCGCTTAATTACGGTCAGTAGAGGTTCAATCACGACCCTCTTGCCATAATTACATACCCAACTATTTAAACAATAGTCCCAAAAGAATTTTGTTACAATTCTTTTATACAAAATACTTTTTACAAAGGAAATATCAAGGCCACACATCGACCTTCTTCATAATCGCGGTCTCGTCGGAGCGCCATCTCCCTGTACACTCCCTGTACACCCCTGTACTGAAAGGGGTCCCATGGCAAGGGTGGCTGATACTTGATAGAAAAATTCTCTACAAGGGCTACTTCCTGCCTAAATGCATACAATAGCATACATAAAACATCCAAATCATATTCCATATAAATAATGCAATCCACATATGGAATTCCGTATCATGTATGAGATGAGACTCTCATACCCAAAGCCCGAGTCCCGATGTCAGACTCCCTCACTACTGATGCCAAGTGTGAAAAACCGATCATTAGTGTTTCGCGATGACTTAAACCATTGGACAACCCTCCAATTTTAATTTATCAAATCCTGTGTGTTTATTTGGATTGCGAATTTCTGGGGTCTCACCGCATGCTTCGCAACGCCTTCCGTCACTTTCGCGGACTTTCATCGCTGGATCCATATGTCTGACTAAGAATAAAATTTGAGTCTTTCACCCTGTGGAAGGGATCTACCCCATCTTGCTTCACTCAAACACACGAAATTTATTATTATTATTAGTATTTATACAACCGCGAGTCTCGATTTTGGACGTTGTCCTATTTCGACTCACCACACATTCACGAGAATAGTGAATAACGAGTACCATGCACCCACACCCAGGCTCGGCGATGTGACCATGCATATCAATCTCGATCATGTCATTTTCATCGATGTCATGCTAAATGCACAATAATAGCTACATGCGGCATTTATATAAATTCTGGATAATTATATTTCCTACGTATAATTTTCATTTATCCTGATTTATGTTAATACATCAAGCAAGTATATATAAACATGATTTTTACACACAACAACATGTTATTTATTTTTCCAACAATAACACACAAAATGATCTACTCTCGGACCCATAAAAACATGGCACCTTTCGGTCCCTTCACTACCACAAACCAGTTTTGGTTCCATTCATCACCGAATCACTGTGATTCCAAAACACTCAACAAAACCGGGAAGATACTCGATCTAGGGATCAAGCAAATCTCAATGATGCAGGACTGGAACCAATCAAAAATTTTCAATATTTAGTCCCAAAATCTTGGGGTAAAACCTGAAGAGCCAGATTTCAGCCCACGAAGAACGCCCGTACCATTCGTGACCTTTAGGCTAAAAATAATCAAAGTAGGAAAATTCTCTACCTCGTGAGTTTGTGAAACTCAAGATTTTGGTATCAGCGTAGCTTGCGATCGTGGATCAACTTTTTCTTCTCCGCCGGTAATAGGGAAGGCTCTGGAGTTCAGTAGATCTTAGAAGGGGAGCAAAAACCCCTTTTCCCCTTTCTCTTTCTCTCTCTTCTCCTCACGCTCACTTTCCTCGTTGCCCCTTTTTGTGCCAAAAATGGCCCTTTTTCCTTCTTTTCCTTATTTTCTTGTTTTATTCCTCTACTTGACACTTGGCTTAATGTGAGCCATTCACATAAGTGCACCACATGTCATACCATGTGTCCCTCCCCTAAGGTGTCATGTGGCATCCACAGGATCATACCATGTGTCGCTCGACCTGATGCACTCAAATGTGGTCGAATTATCTTGGAATATGACGAAATTAAGTAGGGTAACTAGATTGTGAGACTAATTAATGATGAAGTGTTTGTCGTAGGAACTAGAAAATTTCAGGTTTTATTTAAATAGTTACCTTTTGAAAAATTGAGATTTTCGGGTTTACATTCTTCCCTCCTTAACAGAATTTCGTCTTCGAAATTCACACATACTAGCACACACAAACACATGCATATGCAGTAATATTCTAATGCCAAATATTAGACCACACACCTTCATCCTCAGATAGAAAATGATAGGTGGCCCGCATCGTGTCCTTGCGTTCCCACGTTGCCTCCTCCACTCCTCGGTGTTACCACAACAATTTTACTAACTGCAGGGTCTTGCGTCGTAAAACCTGTTATCGACTATCCAAGATACGCATTAGTCCCTCCTCAAAGGTCCCATCAGTATCAATAGTAATCTCTCCCCAATCACTACATGAGTTGGATCTGGACTATACTTCTGGAGCATGGAGACGTGGAACACCTCATGCACACCTGATAAACTCGGTGGTAGCGCCAACCAATATGAAATTGTGCCCACCCTCTCGAGTACCTTGAAGGGCCCAATATACCTCGGCGCTCTTTCGCTTACGAATCGACCATAATCTTAGGCATCACCTTCAAAAAGATGTTGTGGCAACCCCCGAACCCGGCTCGACCAGGTTGGTGGGTCCGAATCGAAACCCCGGGAACACCCGGCCGAAGCCATTAACCAAATCCGTTTATCAAATACATTTCATTCTCAAATCTTTGCGGAAGCGATTTCAATTTAAGGCAAGCCCATAAACATTTACATTTAACAAAATGCATTCACAATGAAGGCATTCTATGCCTTTTCAAAATGATTTACAAAATAGATATTTAGAGTTCAAAATGTTTTTACAAAATATCAAAGTTAAAGAAAGCATAGCATGAATGTACAAGTCAGGAACATACTCATGAATTTCATGCTTTATGACTCAACGCTCCTTGATCTTGGATCAACTTTCAATCACTTTATATATCACTCGATACTGCGCGTGGTAAAACAATACGCTAAGCATTTTCTCATCTTAGTGGTTCTATCTGATTCTCTCTTCCATTTTAGTTTAAGTCAAATCATGCAAATTTTTTTCTAAACAATGCTTTTGAATCTTTTTAAATGATTCATGCAAATACAATACATATATTTATGTCATATACATCCATTTACGGTTCATTAGTCATTTCCAAATATGCACTTTCTTATGCAATAAATCAACGATACACAAATCATGCATTTCATAACTTTCTTATCATTTCAATTTGCAATCATGCATTTCAATTCCAATATGTCAAAAATCTCAAAGTCATTTCAGTTACTCTTAACGAATTTAACCTATGTTTTCGGTATATAGGATATTGGAATCGCGGCCTTGATACGTGAGGCTCTTGAGGCCGGTATAAAAGCGTTTGTTTATAACAGTCACGATCCGTGGGCTCTTTGACTAGTTATTAAAAATCAATTCGTGAACACTACCATCTCTTGTCCCGGCTGAGAGCTCACGGATCGGAGTGACACATCAATACATTCGTTTGCGATCTCTTTGACTAATTTGACCCTGATGGTATACCAATCTATCCTTTATCTTGAGTGCTTGGTTAATCATTCTATTAAGGGCTTTCAAATCACTCATAGCAAAATACGGTATAGTATGTATGTTTGTACAAACCATTCATTTCAATAATCCTTAGAATTTTCATATGCAAATCAAACATCAAATCAATCAAAACAAACGATATGCTTTTCTAAAACATTTAGAACAAACATTTCAAATCTTGAAACAAGAATAAGAGTAGATAGAACAAACATATCTCGTTTTAATTCTCAGTTCAAATAATGCATATGCAAATATTTGACAAACTTTCTAACCAATCGGATTTCAAATCAATATGTAGCTTTCATAAATAAGCATTTCACAAACAATGCTTGAAATGAGTTAGGGATATAGGAGAACAAACCAATACTTGAAATAGGAAAAAAGACTTAGAACAAACCAAAAGATTGTAGATCCTTTAATTCCTGTCATGAATCTCGACCTCGACTGCGGATTTCCTCCTCGTTAACCCCTAATCCATCACACATATTCCTGATCAAAGAATAACCAAAGAAAAATCATTTTATTGCATTCTAGGATTTTTGGTTGGGAGTTGATGTCAGCCAATACCTCACTTGCCAAATTTTCTGGGGACAGGTGGGCCATATTTTGCTCATACATCCTTTTACGAGATCCTATGAGTTTATTTTTATTGAATTTGAATCATCTCATTTGGATCACCCAAACACAATTTATGGCATCTTTATGCCAAACCAGTCGATATACTTGACTCACTCAGTTACCCTCTTGTTTTCTCAATTTCAGAGGTCTTAACTCCATAAATTGATAATGGTCCATATACTCATTTTTAAGCTATGGTTCTAAAGGTTTCTTTTCATTTGGAATCATCCAATTTGGATCAATAGAACTCAAGTTATTGCATTTTACATCCATACTACTCCAATTTGCAAAGCAGATAAGATTATTCTTACACATAGCTCAACTTTGAAAATTTTCTGGGCACTTTGGGGTAACAATTTGCTTACACTTCCTTCAAGTAAATTATTCCCCTAGAAGTATATTTTACCCATAATTTTTAATCACTCAATTTGGATGAGTGAAACTCAACTTATGACCAAAACACTATAACAATATCCAAAACATAGCATAACCAGTGAGCTACCCGAGCTCACCTTTAAGCCCATATTTGTGAGCCTTAGAGCTACAATTTTCTCCTGGTCTCTTCTATACATTTTTAGCCCTATCTCTTATGGTTCTTTACCAATTGAAATCACTTCATTTGGATGATTATAACTTAATCTATAGCCAAAACAAGAACAGAGGTTTTTTACAAAATTTTGACAGCATTTTCTTTGAAAACTCAACATTTTCCTTTACAAACACTACACAAAGTAATCCAAACCAATCCCAGCCAACAATACAAAACAACACTCGACACAATCCCAAGCTCAT
This sequence comes from Tetrastigma voinierianum, assembly GCA_016808115.1. Lineage (NCBI taxonomy): Eukaryota > Viridiplantae > Streptophyta > Magnoliopsida > Vitales > Vitaceae > Tetrastigma > Tetrastigma voinierianum. Next base: position 1,090,364 of record JAEQBH010001544.1, read on the forward strand.
TTACAGCAAAACAAAACTCTTTTATCCATTTGGGGTTTTCCTAACTCAAACACAAGAACAAAGGGTTTGGGTTTATTTCTTACCTCAAATCCCTTGGAACCCTATGCTTTAGCTCCCTTCTTCCTCTTTGATCACTTGGAGACCAAAAATGGGGATGATCTCCCACCAAAATCTGGATATTCCTCAACCTAGCTCTTCTCTTCTCACTCCCCCTCTCAAAAACGTGATTGCTCAAGAATGAGCTCCCTAGACCAAACTTTGGTCTTTAAACTCATTTAAGTGTAAGGCCATGTTTGGCCTTCCACCTATTCTCATTTCTCATTTTTTTTTTTTTGTCTTAAGTCTTAATCTTCATAAGACACTTGTTTGGCCACCAAACAAATGCATTCTTTGACTTAAGTTTCTCCCTAATTAGCTATAACCTGTTCATTTTATTTGCACTTCAACTCATATTTACATAGACATGTAAACTTATTTACAATTGACCCTTAGGTCCTCATTTTCATTTAGGTGCCATTTTTCACTTGGGTAAATTTCGGGTGTAATCAATTCTCATTTAGTGTATTATCTTTGCATTTGGCTCTTATGTATATAGTCATTGCTTGCAATATTCATTTAACAATTCGGAAAATGCGAGTTGCTCAATTATACTTTCGAATATATAATAATTTTTATTATAAAAATTCTAGGGTATTTTTGGGCGTTACAACTCTTCCCCACTTAATAAAATTTCGTCCTCGAAATTTACCTTAGTTAAATAGTTGCGGATATTGCTGCCGCATCGTTTCTTCACTTTCACAAGTGGGTTCTTCGATTTTGTGGTTTCTCCACAACACTTTGACCTATGAGAATCTTGTTCGCATCACTTTCACTTCCAGAAGTAAGATCTCTCTTGGCGCTCTTACGTATCAACATGTGATCAGGTCACAAGCTCAATTGTCTCCAAAGAGACTACATGTAATGATCTGACAGTACCTCCGTAGCATGGACATAGAATACATTATGGATCTTCTCGAGTCGAGGAGGTAATGCTAATCTATATGTCCAGTTGGACCCACTTTTTCGATCGCTATAGGGACGATAAATCTAGGTTCAACCCTTTTTCCCAAATCTCATCACCTTCTTCCAAGGCGATACTTTCAAAAACACTTTTTCACCGATCTCACAACGAATATCTTTTCTTTTCATGTCGGCATATGATTTATGTTTATCATTGGCCAATTTCAATCTCTCTCTAATCATTTTCACCTTTTCTTCAGTCTCTTGTATGAAGTCAAGGCCAATTACTTTCTTTTCGCTCAATTCCGTTCAACACAACGGTGTTCTACATTTTCTCCCATATAAAGCCTTATAAGGCGCCATTCTAATACTCGATTGGAAACTGTTGTTGTACACGAATTCAACTAAAGGAATGTGTCTATCCCAACTACCCTCATAGTCGATCATACAACTCCTCAGCATATCTTCCAGAATCTGGATCACTTTCTCTGATTGTCCATGTCTGCGGTTGGAGCGTTGTCTTTATGAATTCGATCCAGTGAGAGCTCTTACAATTTTCCCCAAAATCTAAAAGTAAACATTTAATCTCGATTGAAATAATGGATATAGGGTCCCATGTAGCTTGGCTATTTCCTTGATATAGAGCTACGCTGGCTTGTCAAGTGAATAGTCGGTTCTCCTCGTGAGTGAGCTTAGCAGTCGATCGGTCCACCGACCCCGAACTAGTCATGCTTTCTCCTATCAATGGTAACCTAACACTACAAAATCCATAGAATTCGGTCCCATTTCCACTCACGTGTCGATAAGAACGCAATAATCGAAAGGAACTTGATGCTCTGCCTTTACTCTTTGGCAAACCAATATGTTTTAAGCTCTTTTATACATCTCTTTTCATTTCGGACCACCAGAATGACATTTTCAAATCTTGATACATCTTTGTGCTATCGGGATGGATAGCAAAAGATCCACTATGTGCCTCTTCAAGTATGGCTTTCCTCAAATCATTATCATTGGGTACACAAACCCGATCTTTATAATACAAAACCCCATCTTCATTTACTATAAACTCAATTTCTTTACCATTTCCAATGCGCATATTATAGCGGCAATTTCTCATCTTTCTTTTTTGTGCTTGAGCACTCGATTGCTATTTGGTCTAGCTATCAGTGCATCACTATGGTACCATCATCGATAATGACAAATGGGCATTCAACGCTGAAGCGTTGCAGCGTGTCTTTCTACTCCGAGTGTATGCGCCACTACATTGGCCTTTCGGGTGATAATCAATCCGCGCGATCCATAATCTTTATAATTCCATCCATCTTCGTTGTCTCAAGTTAAGCTCTCGTTGCTAGGGAAAATACTTAAGACTCTTATGATCGGAGTAAATGAAGCACTTTTCTCCATACAAGTAGTGTCTCCAAATTTTCAACGCAAAAACAATTGAGGCTAATTCCAGATCATGCGTGGGTAGTTCTTTTCATGCGGCTTCAATTGTCTTGAAGCATAGGCTACCACTTTACCCTCTTGCATTAGGACACCCAAAGTCCATTTAGTGGCCATCACTAAAGATCATAATTATATCGCGGTCGGTGAGTAGAATCGTAGCCTCGAGTTAGAATGCTTTCAACTTATCAAAACTTCTTTGGCCTTTTCACTCCATTCATACTTTACATTTTTGGAGCAATCTGGTGCCAGATGCGATCTTAGAAAACCCTTAACGACTCTTACGTAGTAACTTGCGGAGTCGAGGAAACTACGCACTTGTAACATTTCTTGAGTGGCTTCCATTCAACAACCACTTCTATTTTTCTTTGGATCCACTTTCGGATTCCTTCTTTCGATACAATGTGCACACAGAAAGGATGCTTCCATTCAACCAAAACTCACACTTGCCCTTGATTTCGTATGCATTGCTCTTTCTCAAAGTCTCTAACACTACCGAAGGTGTGTGTCGTGATTTTCGATCTTTCGAATACACAAGAATGTGCGTCTATGAACACTCGACAAACCCCAGTCCACATCGTCGGAAAACACGATTCATTAGGTCCATGAAAGCCGCTGAAGCATTTGTCAACCCAAACGACATTATAAGGAACTCAATCAAATCTCCCAAAAATTCATACTCTTGTATTTTGCTAGGACAATCTCTATACACTTCCTTGATTACCCTCGGCCCTAAGGGGACTTATTCCACTATGTTTGTCCTATTAGGAAAACTGACGAATCAGCGTCGAATCACGTAATCCTTTATATGCAAATGCAATGCATGACATAAAAATTTTCAAAATCATTTACAAACAATTTCAAAATCATTTTATAGAACCGCCTAAACCTAGGCTCTGATACCACTATAATGTGGCAACGAACCAGGTTGGGCCGAGGTTGGCGAGTCGAGTCAAGGAAACCGGGGAACGCCCGGCTGAAACCGGCAAATCCGTTTATCAATGTTTCATTCTGAATCTTTGCGGAGCGATTTCCAATTTAGAAGCGAAACCCGCCGCGCATTTACATTTAACAAAATGCATTTACAATGAAGGCGTTATATGCCTTTTCAAATGTTCTTTCAGAAATAGATATTCGAGTTCAAAATGTTTTCAAAATATCAAAGTTCAAAAGAAACGCAACGTGAATGTAGTCGGAGCATACTCCATGGTTCATGCTTTTATGACTCGACGCTCCTTGATCTTGGATCCGCTTTCAATCACTATATATCACTCGATACTTGCGCATTGGTAAAACAATACGCTAAGCTTCATGCTTAGTGGTTCTATACAGTTCTCTCTTCCATTTCAGTTTAAGTCAAATCATGCAAATTTTTTTCTAAACAATGCTTTTGAATCTTTATGAATGATCCATGCAAATACAATACATATATTTATTTCATTGACCATTCCAAATATGCACTTTCTTATGCAATAAATCATTCAAATCACAAATCATGCATTTCATAACTTTCTTATCATTTCAATTTGCAATCATGCATTTCAATTCCAATATGTCAAAAATCTCAAAGTCATTTCGATTCTGCCCATACTTAATTTAACCTATGTTTTTCGGTATATAGGATGTGGAATCATAAGCGCGATCCATTTGAGGCTGCGAGGCGAATATAAAAACATTTGTTTTATAACCGCAGTGCAGTCGGCAGAACGCTGACTGGTTATTAAAATCAATTCGTGAACACACTACCCGATCTTGTCCAGGTAGACTCACGGATCGGAGTGACACATCAATACATTCGTTTGCAATACTGCTAATTTGACCCCTATTGGTATACCAATCTATCCTTTATGCGAATTAACGGTTAATCATTATATTAAGGGCTTTCAAATCACTCATAGCAAAATACGGTATAGTATGTATGTTTGTACAAACCATTCATTTTCAATAATCATGAAATTTTCATATGCAAATCAACTGTCTCAAATCAATCAAAACAAACCGATATGCTTTTCTAAAACATTTAGAACAAACATTTCAAATCTTGAAACAAGAATAAGAGTAGATAGAACAAACATATCGTTTTCAATTATAGTTTAAATAATGCCTTAAAGCGCGATATTTGACAGCTTTCTAACCAATCAGTTCAAATCCCAATATGTAGCTTTCATAAATAAGCATTTCCTGAACAATGGCAGGAAATGAGGTTAGAGGATATGGAGAACAAAACCCGATACTTGAAATAGGAAAAAGACCCAGAACAAACCAAAAGGTGTGGTCCTTTAATTTCTGTCCTCGGAATCTCGGCCTCAACTCTGGATTTCCTCCTCGTTAACCCCTAATCCATCACACATATTCCACAATCAAAGAATAACCAAAGAAAAATCATTTGTGCATTCTAGGATTTTTGGTTAGGGTTGATGTCTAGCCAATACACCTCACTTGCCAAATTTTCTGGGGACAATTGAGCCATATTTTGCTCATACACCCTTCACGAAAATTATATATCTATGAGTTTATTTTTAGTAGGAATTTGAATCATCTCATTTGGATCACCCAAACACAAGTTATGGCATCTTTGTATATTAGTATGCCCAGCTCACTCGGTTACCTACTGTTTTTCTCAATTTCAGGGGTCTTAAATCCAGAAATTGATAATGGTCCCTTCTACTCATTTTAAGCTATGGTTCTAAGGTTTCTTTTCCAATTAGAATAATCCAATTTGGATCAATAGAACTCAAGTTATTGCATTTTACATCCCTTTTCTCCAATTTGCAAGCGGTCGGATTATTCTTACACATAGCTCAACTTTGAAAATTTTCTGGGCACTTTGGGGTAGATTTTTCTTACTCTTCCTTCAGTAAATTATTCCCCTAGAAGTATATTTTAAGTTTGAATCACTCAATTTGGTTGGTGAAACTCAACATGACCAAAACACTATAACAATATCCAAAATGAGGCATAACCGTTAGGCTACGAGAGCTCACCTTTAAATATATTTGTGAGCCTTAGAGCTACAATTTGCTCCTGGTCTCTTCTATAAATTTGTAGCCCTATCTCTTATGGTTCTTTACCAATTGAAATCACTTCATTTTGATGATTATAACTTAATCTATAGCCAATACAAGAACAGGGCTTTTTTACAAAATTTTGATAGCATTTTCTTTGAAAACTCAACATTTTCCCTTTTTACAAACACTACACAAAACCAATCCAAACCAATCCCAACCAACAATACAAAACAACCTCAACACAATTCCAAAACTCAAAACTCTTTTTATCCACATTTGGGGTTTTCCCTAACTCAAACACAAGAACAAAGGGTTTGGGTTTATTTCTTACCTCAAATCTCTTGGAACCCTATGCTTTAGCTCCCTTCTTCCTCTTTGATCACTTGAAGACCAAAAATGGGAATGATCTCCCACCAAAATCTGGATATTCCTCGGCTAAGCTCTTCTCTTCTCCTCCCTCACCAAAACGTGATTGCACAAAGAATGAGCTCCCAAAGACCTTTTGGTCTTTTAAACTCATTAAGTGTAAGGCCATGTTTGACCTTCCACCCCTATTCTCATTTTCTCTTTTTTTTTGTCTTAAGTCACTTAATCTTCATAAGGCCTTGTTTGGCCACCAATAAAAGGCATTCTTTTGACTTAAGTTTCTCCCTAATTTCTTTATAACCCATATTTCATTTTATTTGCACTTCAACTCTCATATTTACACTTAGACATGTAAACTTATTTATAATTGACCCTTGGGTCCTCATTTTTCACATTTCCAAATTTGTCATGTTTCACTTGGGTAAATTTCCGGGTGGAAATCAATTCTCATTTAGTATATTATATTTGCATTTGGCTCTTAGCCATATAGTCATTTATGCAATATTCATTTAACAATTCCCGGAAAATACCCAAGTTGGCTCAATTTATACTCGGAATATATAATAATTTTTATTATGAAATTCTAGGATATTTTTGGGGCGTTACAGACGTGATCACCCACCTCGAACTCTAGAGGTCGACGCCGTTTGTCGGCGTAGCTCTTCTGTCGGCTCTAAGCCTTGAGAAGACGATTTCGAATCAAATCCACCTTCTTAGAGGTGTCTCGAATCAGATCCGGATCTGTGATGGAGTGCTCTCCCATCTTAATCCAACAAACTGATGATCGACATGGCCTCCCATATAAGGCCTCCCAGGGTGCCCTCTGTATACTCGCCTAATAACTATTGTTATAGGCGAATTCCACTAAGGGTAAGTGCTCATCCTAGCTACCCTTAAGATCCAGGACGCATGCTTGTAGTATGTCCTTTAAAACCTGTATGGTCCTCTATAGACCCTCAATTTTGTCCCTCAACACTTACATTTTATCCTATAGATGTCACACTCACCCATCGTTCTCATATGGCACCGTTGGGGCCCCGTTTAACCTTAGTCGGTTTCCGAGCCTCAAGTAGGCTTGTATGTGGTCCATTGAGTGCGTATGTAGTTCACTTCGGAGTGTCATCGTGGCAATTTTTATTGGCGTACGTCTGTAGAGGCAAGTGATGGGCCCCCAGGAGTTTTTAGCTCAATCGATGTTTATTAGAGTATGCCAAATTGGAGCACTTGAGCTTGTTTCGATCGTATCTCCTTGTCCGAACTCAGAATCGTGTACCGTTTGTTTTGCTGGATTCCTTATTCACTAAGAAGGTTTTTGTTAAAAATTCATAATTTTTTCAACCGTTTGACCAATCGGTTTAGCGGTTCATCGAATTGATCACGTATACAACCACTTTGTTTTTGGAGTGATTGCAGCGAGCACTCCTCTTTGTTTCAATCATATTTCCCTCATCTGAACTTGGAATTGTGCACCGTTTTTTTTGTTGGTCTCCTTATTCTTCAGGGAACATTCTATCAAAATTTCATAATTTTACTCAACGGCTCGACTGGTTGGCATCCGGTTCAACCGATTAGTCGGGCCAGCTTGTGTGGAGTGCTGATTTTTGTGATTTTGGAGCCCAAATCCTATATGGTTTAGGCCCATAAGCTCCAGATCAACCTTGGGCAATATTTTGGGTCCATTTTGGGCCTTGGGTTTTAGTTCATGCATTTGCCGGTCCATGGATTCTTATTGATGAAACGAAACTAAAAAAAACGAAAAGGATTAAATTTGGCTCGATGAATGCGAAAAGTTAATGAAGTGTATCCATGTTTGAAGAGCCTGATTCGAGGAGTTGGTGGTATAGGAATAAGATTGGGTTTAAATTTGAGAGTGGGTTGGATCTCACTGACTAAGTGGAAGAAGAAAAGGAGCTTTTTTCCTAGCATTTTCAATTTTGGGGAGGGAGGGGGAGGGGTGGGGTTGGGAGTGTTTTTCGGTTCCAAGATCTTCTTTGGCTGATTCCGTGATTGGGGAGACTGGAATTCACTAGAAGCGGAAAAGAAGAAAAAATGGGATGGCGAAATATGATCCCTCTGATCTGAAAGTTCTCAACCACTTCCCATTTCTTTATCTTTTCTGCCTGTTAGCACACCCAGAGACTCATGTTGCTGGTACTTTCTTTGTTGTACCAGAATCTTAGTCATTGGATTCGAATTGCACTTTCTGTTTGGCTTTTTTTGGTTGAGCTCCTGAGGAAGGTTTGAAAAAATTTTGAGATCATATAAGCTTCAGCTGGACATTGGGGAAGCCCAGACTCGACAGTTCATTTGAGTTATTGTTGGGCGTGGTTTAGGTACTGCTGGGCTGTGCTGGATCTTTGAAGTTGATTGGAGTTGGGATTACTCTGTTTTGTTTTGCTTTTTGGATTCTAACTCGAAGGTTCGACAAAGTTTGAATCATCTTTTCGCAACGGATGGATGGTTGGGAAGCAGGCCTAGCCGGTTTATTGGGTTGTTCTCTTAAACTTGATAGTTTAGATTACTTTGCTGTTTGTGTCGAATCTTGGTCATTCGATTCAAGAATTCCTCCGTTGTTTTAGGTTCTTGACTCTACAGGAAAGGTTCCTGACTAAAATTACGGATCACTCTCGCCAGGCTGGATCAGTTAGGGAAGCTGAATAACCGGTTCATTTGGGTTCTTTACAGAACGACAATTTGGGTACTTTGCTTTGTTTATATCAGTTGCCAGACAGTACCGGGTAGATTCACTCTAGTTTGTTTTTTGGATTCTTGACTCTATGAGGAAAGTTCAACAGGATTTTGAATCTTTTCTAAACTAGCTAGACCTAGTTGAGGACCAAACCATCTGGTTCGTTACAGGATTATTTAAGACAATAAGTTTGAATACTTTGCTTTGTTTATGTGGATGTAGTCATTAGATTAGATTGCACTCTATTTATTTTTTTGGATTCCTAACTCTGTAGGGAAGGTTCTGAAAAATTTTGAGAACTTCTTTCAATCGTCTGGACCAGTTGGAAAACCAAACCATTCGTTTCATTATGTTCAGTTTTCCGAAATAGCAGTTTTGGTACTTTGCTTTGTTTGTGTCGATTCTCACTCAGCTGCGAAGTCGAATTTGCACAAGTTGTTTATTTGGATTCCTAACTCTGTGAGGAAGGTTCTGAAGAATTTTAGTAACCAGTTTGTTCAGTTAAGTTTGAAAACAGCCTGAGCTTGGGTTGTGTATTGAGTTTCGTTGCGGGTTCTTGAATTATTAATTTGAATGTGGTGTCGCAGGCATTAGGGTGGTCTCTTGTCTCGCTGGGGTTGGCTTGAGCCATTGGCATTGCACTCAGAATGGTTTATGGTTCGTTCCCAGAAATTTGTGTTAAGGATCTTGGCTCAAATAACTGCTTGACTTTCCACAGGAACAATGAGCATATGTGGAGGCTTTATGTAGTTGAATTTGTACTTCGTTCCCTTGGAATTTAAATAGTTGAATTTTAGTTTGGTTACCAAGGATCCCCTTTTTGGCTGCATTGCTTGTAAATTAGTGAGATCATTTGGTCTTGTTTAACTAATAAAATGGGATAGCTTGGTTGCGACCCCATTTAGAACACTGTCATGTTTAGTTGGTTCCTAAATCATCAGTTTTGGATCAGCCATGGTTTTGTTTTATTAGATTCTTACTATAGGATTTTGAACAAAGTTTCAAATTTTTCTCAATTGTTTGGTTGAGAAATCGGTTCAAGCTGGTTGTGCAAAAACTGACTCATGGGCAGCCCCATTTTAGCATGTCTCAAGCCCAAGAATCTAATAACATGTTACTTCTATTTGCTCGAGAACCAGTGGGCATATATTTTCAGGGTCTGAAGTTCATTTCGGTTTACACAAGCAAGTGGGATTGTGGGCAATGTGGGATTGGTAAGTATGGTTTGGTTTGTGGGATTTTAAAGGAATGTGTGCTAAAGCAAGCAAACCACTTACCTCATTTCAGCCTGCTTCCCTTCTTTGGGTATGGGATCCGATATTTGGTTTTAAATGCATGATGTATGATGTATTATTTTTCTACCCTGTCTGCTGCGCATGGCTAAGACCTCAGGACACATGCTTAGGCGTTGGTATTTGTATTCATATGCGTACATGGTGTTTGGATTTTTGCATTTGTGGTGCATTTGAGCTTGTTGGCCCGACCTCTTATGCGGTGCTTGGCTTCAGGGACCACCAGTGCGCACCCATTGACACAGTTAGGTTCGTGTTTGCCTTTAGATCTTGAAGCTAGGATGATCTGATTAGTCATCTCTTGCTTTAGGAGGCTGTTTGATCTTTGACCCATATAGTCTCACATACCCAATTCACTAGTAGAGACGGTTAAGGAGCTAGAGGGTGCTACCTCCTTACTAAGTGCCTTTCCTAATAAGTAGCAGTCCCAGTTGAGAATCTGGTTTTTGATCGGCTTTTTCCCTTTTCATGAAAAAGTCATAAGGGTTTTGTTCTTGGTTTCCACTTTATAAAAATAAAACAAAAAGAAGTTAGTGGCGGCCTCCAAAGCAAAACCGTTCCTCCTCGGGGATGGATTTTCTAAAACTCGAAAATCAACCCACATTTTCATTTAAAAGAGAGTCGCGTCGGCCTGTGGATCGAGTAGGGTCTACATCCTCTCCGACTGACTATCTGTCTACGGATGAAACGCAGTGCTCATAGTCAACTATGTCCCCATTGCCTTTTGGAAACTCTTTCAAAAAAGTGACTAACCATAAACACCGATCTGTCGATCTATAATAAGTGACACTATAAATGAGGACTAATCCTCATAGTACCACACTCGAAAAGGTGCACCTCTGAGTGTGAGAGATCATGCTGCACTGCTGAAAAGTATTATAAACTCAAATGAACGGTCCACTATATAATCCATACGACTATATGTGTACGTTGTATGCAAAGTGGAAAGTGGGTCACAAAAACTATGTTATACTCCACTTCCCTCCACCTATATGTTGAAGTAGCCTACGACGGGTGCTCTATTGTATTCAGCATTAATGTGGCTTCCCACCACCCTTTGACCTTCAATTGATAAATCATCAAGCAATATCCTTCATTCCGCTCGAATAATCTCGTAGCGAATCTGAGCAATCTTGATACCTCTGGATACACAGCAAGCAGGAGCAGTCGGAGACTCCAGGATCTCCATACTGTCGGCCGGTGAGGAACCCTGGCCGAGTCCCCATGCTCGAAGACTACCATATGTGTGGATGGCCAGAACCTTTATCACTTATACCTTATTATAGACGGTCACGATGGAGGATATCTGCGTCTTGCACTTAAGGACTCGTCACCACACTCAATAGGGATAGTAACTAATCTCGACTCCTAGTGCTCCACAGGCTGAATCATTGTCTTGCGACCCTAAAGCTGTCCCAGTCAGCATCTATGACCAGAAACTACTAGCGATTACTCCCCAGTGACTTTCGATTGAGCGCATAAGCCACTACATTGCCCTTACCGGGATGGTAATGCAAGTGAAGTCATAATCTATAATCTCATCTATCACATTACTTCATGTTGAAGTCCATTGTGTGAAAATGCTCTTTGAATCTTGGTGAACTACTTCAAACTCTCCACCACTGTGAGATGGCGCCAATCTGGAGGTAAAGACAATGGCGCTTGACTCGAGGTCATGTGTGGGGCCAATTCTGCTCATGATTCTTTAGCTATACCGGAACCACTAAGCAACCCTCTTGGATTGCATCCAAGACACATCGGTCAGTCACAGAGGCATCCGATACAATCATGCCTGCTCTATTCGGGACTAACTCGAGGAATAGGTGAAGTAAGCCTTCTTTTCAACTCTACCGGAATACACCTTCTCCCATGGTCATCCTCAAACTTGACCCCCTTAGGGTCAAATCTAGTCATAAGTCTTTGCTAACTTTTTGGAAATCCTCAATAAACCTACGCATATTCTGCCATGATCCTAAAGCTGCATATATCGAAGAATGACTTTAGCCTCTCCCAACTAATAACAGCCTTGACCTTCTCAGGGTCTACTGAAACACCTAAAGCCGACCGACGCTGTCTAGAAATTTCCTTAGTAAGCTAACTGCACTTATTAGACTGGCATACAAGCGATGGTCCTTTGAGTGCGGAGAAGCGATATAAATAGTCGCCGTGCTCGTCGTAGATTGGGAGCTAGATCAAAATGTATTAAAAAGACCCTAACAGCGAATCCAGCTCGGTTTAGATCCGCGAATTCTTACACAGGCATTCGATATTGTCGCGAGCTGAAATTACTGGTACGCGTCTAACGTTGTCTTTAGGGATATCTGAGTCTACAACGGTGATGGTAACCGGTGCGAAGATACATCTTGGAGTAGACTTCCAAACCTCCTCTCAGCGATCAAACAAATCATCAATCCTGAAGTAGGGACCACGTTCTTGATGTGGCATTCCAGCTGTTTGGGCAATTGGTTAGTACCCAAATAGTGCAATTTTGACCTTGAAAATTTATATAGCGAGGTTCAAACTTTACTTTTGTGTCTTGATAATAAATAACAATTGATACCTTAAGTCACAAACAGCTCTTGATCACATTTATAGCTCTTATTGTTGTAGTTTTGCGGAATGAAATACCTCTTTATCTTCAATCGGAAGCTCAAACACGATGAACCGAGGCAGATGAAGATGCATGATCGAATCGGAGGTTTTAAGCAAAATGTTGAAAGGAAAGAAGAGCGGATATGACTTGCCGGGGGTTCGAGATTTACGCAACCTTGCTCCCATTTCTTTATTGTTGCTTGCGGCAGCTTTTATTTGGCTTTGTACCCAAATCTACATGATGTAATTTTGGTTCCTTTATACACTTTTGTAATTTCCTTGGTACTGAGCACCTATATAAGCTCAATCTTGCTTGTAAATCAATCAACTTTCAGTCCATCAATCAATCAATAAAATTAGGCATGAAGCTTCCTCTCCTCAATTTGGTTTGTGATTTTCTGCTACTGTCTTCACTTTCTTGCATTTTCTCACTAGCCCAAGGAAGGCTTGCCAGTGATGTGAGATCAAGGGATGCTTTCAACTAAAACCCTCGTCCTTGAAGGGAAGGCGGCTGGGTTGGTTTGAAGGCGGTGCATGTTCTCATGCTTTTCAATGTTTGCATTTAAGGGTATTTGTGTTCAGCTTCTCCGCCGTGGAGTTAAATCTCTTAGGCATGCTCTCTGCGATGTATTTGGCAAGCTTGCTCTGCGTTAGTTCGATCAGACTACTGTCACTAGATCACGATGCTTGATTGGTGTCTCTATTAGTTATTAGAGGTAGGTTTAGGAGTGTGTTCTCTGTTTGGGAGTGACCATGCTCGTTAAATGTGCCATATTTGAAAGGCTTTTTTTGGGGGTTTGGGTTTTAAGCTAAATGAAAGAGCTCAGAGTTGAAATAACATATGTCATGCTCCCGACACGAGAAAAGAACCGAGGACATGTTAAAGCAACTTAGAACTAGCCCGGAGTGTAGGAGCTTTAAGAATTCTATTTAACTTTTTACTTTAATTTATTTCCGGTTTTCAGCCGTTCACCCCACACCTTTCACCACAAACCTAAATCAATGAGAAAACACCATTTTCATGCTTTGCTCTTCTCACTGAAGAAAACCCCATCACAGATATTTGACCTGAAGCCCCTACCGATAACTTTGCCACGTGATGGAAGAATTTAAGTTGCAAATATTTGTTGATTCGAACAACCTACTTGGCCCAAGCGAATCATTAATCTAACACCCGATCAAGATCTTGATTTATAACTTCGCCATAAGCGAGCAGGGCGATCCCATGGTGAAGTGCCGGTTTAAAAAGCCTTAATCGACAATTCTGTAGTTGGACCTTGAGTTCTTACATGCTTAGGTGCCATCCTACCGGAGGCGTAATAAAGCCGGCGCGTACTAGTGTAACTCGGCGGCAAGTCACATCCTGTGGTAATCGGCGACTTATGGAAGCCATCTATTTTCATGAGCCACTCGAGGTAGACTCCGATCCATCTCCCCTCTGCCTCTGATTAAGGCTTCTTAACCCATCAGCTGTCCTCCATAGCTAGGTCGTACGGTCTGGGGTAAAACATCGTGCTTAGCTCCTTTGAAAAGTCACACCCGGATCCAGGTCAAGGGTGTAGTAAATGTCTCCACACTATCATGATCAAGCTGTGACTGGTGTCAAATAATAATCATGCAAGGTAATGAAATCAGATGCTCTTCATCACAGAAGGTCCCTTGTGTGAGAAGATCACGAGATCTCTTAGCCACAATCTCATTATATCTTATCAACGCTCACCACTGATTCTAGGGAAAAATTCACATAAAGCGACTTTTCTTTGAGGTCTCACACAAGCCCAAAAAAGAACATCCACACTGATCATCAACTTAAGCATCAGATATAGTGCATCCAGATTTCAACAACACTCTTGTGAGAGTGGAAAGCATTACCACAATATGTCGAACTAATGCAAAACTTGGTCTATGGTACCACGCCCTAGGTCCCTAAATAACCAGGCACGATCGCAGCTCGACCACCTGCCTTAGCCACGTGTGGCCCATCTGCGAAATAATGGGTGATTGTGCATACTCACGAGCCAGCATCGGTTTGACCATGCTGGGACGGGAGGAACAAAGCTGCGTTCTGTAAGTCACTGACGGTGAGTTCTTCGTTATTCCTAACTCAGGATCACTGCCTTGAAGAGAAGCCAATCACTTTCGCATCAAACATCGGTGATGGCCGAGTAATAACATGTCATTTGTCTGATTGGCTAAAGCCACGGCCTAGCCTTAGCCTACCTAAGATCCGTCTGAAACCTCAAGTCTTTGTTTCTTGGAGCTAGAAGATTGATTCTCTAATATGCCCAGCACTGCGCGCGCTCCGGATGCTCAAGATTGTGTCTGCATACTTCTCTTTCTCAATGGCTGGATATCTGAACAGCCAGTCCCCCTTCTCCATGTACGTCGGAGGATGATGCTGAAACCCCTGGAGTTTACTGCTAGTCCTCCTAGCCGCCGTTGCGTGGTCAACTGCGATGGTGGCAGCCATAGTGCTTGCCTATGCAGGTAATCGCTTACATTGTGGAAGCGGCCCCATACCCATGGTCTTTACTCCTGAGTGGGGATCATGTGCCTCGAACCTCTAGAGGATTATAGGCCCCCTTGGACCAGTTACTGACTTGTGGATGGTGTGACAACAACACCTTCATGCATGGGGTAAGCGATCCACGGCAACAACGACCTATGAAGATTACGTTGAGTCTAAAGTAGATGGTTGTGGGTTATTACTCCGCCAACACCAGACGTCCTTTTCCTGCCAACTATCTACCCACGTGTCAAGCTAACAGCTAGAGTTCTCAAATTTCTCTGATCTACAGTGCGTGCCAACACAGCAGGCTTTTATCTACAAACTTCCAGTTCATCCCTTTTGAGTACAGTGCAATCACAACCACTATTCTCATCAGTTCCGAACTATCATGTTCATTTGTTTTCGGACCCCCCTAAGTTTATGTTTTCTAGTCACAAGTATTATATACAATCTATCGTATGTGTTCACATCTGACATGTTAGCCTGGCTCATAACACAGCAGTACAGTACAGACCCATGCCCATTAGCCCTTAATGCTCGTGTACTGAGCTCTGATCTAGCCAGACAAGCTAAGTGTGGGGACCATACTGCCGATTCTGTTAAAACTCTGGGATTGGGTTTTTCATTCTGTTCATTGACATACCAAATCAGGTCGTGTTGTCGACCGTGATGATTTGGGTGTTATACTGTGTTGTTAACGGATCGCCTGGCGTGGTGATCTCCTTGTTCTAGAACGCTGCATATTATCGTGTCTTTAACGCCAGATTCGCGATGTGATTAGTTATGTTCGTACGCATACTCTGGATTATCGTTGTTAGTCCGTAAATAACGCCAATGTCTGTGGTCGATCGGCCTCGCACATAGTACATACCATTCTTGAATAATAGTTCAAAAAATTTAGTTACCATTCTTTTATCTAGCTCTTTATAAAGAATATCAAAGCGCTATCGGCCTCGCTATAATCATGGCCTCGTCAGTCTGCGATCTCTTTGTATCTTACCTGGCGTATGAAAGAGGTCCTCAGGTAGGAATTAAACAATACCCGATAGAAAAATTCTCTGAGGGCTACTCCGCCTAATGCACATCTGGTGGCATAAGTAACGTAGAATCATATTCCATATAAATGTGTAATGCCATGGAATATTCGTATCACTCCCTTCAGATCAGTGAGACTCTCATACCGACGTCACGAGGGCCAGACTCCTCACATAATACCTGAAATTATGAAAAAACTAGTCATTGGTGTTTCATGATGAAGCAACTAATTACAAACCCTCACGTTTAATTTAATAAATTCATATGTTTATTACAGTTTATGAAATTTGAGATCTCTGTCAACTTTATGGCCTTGAGCCACTTCCGTGTGACGACCTTACCATTCTTTGGATCCATATGTCGACCAATAATAAAATTTGAGTCCTTTTTCCTTGCCATGTAGCAGGAAAGGGATCTGCCCCCATCTTGCTTGCATCAAACACAAAATTTGTATTGGCACTGTTTTATACCATGCCAGTGGTCTCTCGATTTTAGACGGAATTGTCATTAAGAACTCACCCATCTCAGAATGGTGATATATTACTACATCCTCCACCAGACTAAGCGTGATAATAATATGCATCAGAAGCCCTGATCATGCTGCATTTCATATTACATACAATATCTTCTATCACAACATTTATAAAATTGGGATAATTATCTTTCTACATATAATTTCTATTTATCACAATTTCCATGTTATTACATCAACAAATATATAAACATGATTTTCACATACAACAACATTATTATTATTTTAACAATGACACACAAATGATCACTCTCCGGACCCATAAAAACCTTGGCACCTTCAGTCCTTCTATGCAGGAACCAATTTTGTTTTTATTCATCACCGAATCACTGTGATTCCAAAACACTCAACAAAACCTGAAGACATCGGTCCTAGGATCAAAACCAAATCTCAACATAAATCACAGTTTGCCATATTCCCGAAATTTCCAATATTAGGTCCCCAATCTTGGAACTAAAACACCAGCGGTTGAAGTGAAAAGCGTATTCATTAATGTTTGACCAAAAATAATCAAAGTAGGAAAATTCTCTATAGTGGAGTTTGATGACTCGAATTTAATTACTCACGTAACTATGATGTGTGGATTAACACCTAATACCACTCGTAAAGCAAATAAACTCTGAATTCCATAGATCTTAGAAAGAGTGAAAAACCATATTCCTCTTTTTTCTCTCTTTGTTTATCCCTCATAGCTCCTCTCCTCATTGCCCTTTTGTGCCAAAAATGGCCTTTTCCACTGCATTTTTTTTTTATTTTTATTTTATTTTCTTTCATTATTACTTTCTTGTTTATTCTATTATGGCCTTGACTAAATCTGAGTTAATTCCACTAAGTGCCATGTCATGCCATGTGTCCCTCTATGGTGCCATCAGCGTCGCGCCAGATCTTCATGTGTCACCCAGATGCTTCGATGTCTGAAAGCGTGCGAAATTCGACTATCTTGGAAGTGCCAAATTTGATGGGGTAACTAGATTTCGTGAGACGAATTCAACAGTGAAGTACGTTTCGTCATCCGAGATCTAAAAAATTTCCAGTTTTCAACCAAAATTACCATTTTACTCTTTTTCAGAAAAATTAAATTTTTCTTGGGTTTTACAAAAGTGATTTCTTCCACACCGATTTTGGTTTTTCTTTGTTTTTACGTGCTTTTGTTGTTAACTTGTTTGCGACGTGTTTAGCCATGAACATTATAAACAATGATTATATTTAATAATGGTTACGACTGTAAATGAGGAGTTTTACTTATTCACATGGTCAAATAATAAGTTCGATCAGAACAAATCATCATTATCAAATCAGTATATCTTTCTGAATCAGAATCTTGACATTTATTGGGCATTTTTTGGATTAATATCAAATGTGTGAACGCCCAGTCAGATCCTTTTCGCTGACAACTTCAATGTTGATCATTCTCTAAATTTACTTTATTTTACTTTTGAAGTGTATGTTTATAGTTAATGTTTATAATCGGATAGAAATAGTTTATCATTTTCAAAAAAAAAAAAATTACCATTTTGTACTTCTACTCATGGCAGCAAGTAAATATTAAGTCTTAAATCCATCTTCCATAATAATAACATAATGAACTAGAAAAATAAATCTTAAACTTTGTTTTAACTTAATCTTTGAATAAATTAAGCAATAATATTAAGTATTTAGCATATTAATACATTATATGCTTTCTTTAAAAAAACATTATATGCTAAAAATCATGATCCTTAACATCTTAATGTATTAAAAAGAGAATTTAATTTAATATTTATTTTTATGATGATAATTTAACTTTTATCATTATGATAAAATAATGAAAATATTTATAAATTATTTGTATAACAATTTGACATATTTTAATATTTATAAAAAAAAATATTATTATAATAAAAATAAAATGCCACAAGAAAAATCATCCTTGCAAAAATCATCCTCGTTCTACATATTAAATTCATACATTATCTATAAAAAAGTAATATTTTAAATTTTCAAAAAATTACTTTTAATCTACCAATAAAGAAAAAAGAATTCGATCTTTTAATATTTTTTAAAAAGGTGCAACCAATGTATAAAAAATTGGATGATTATTGGATAAATTATTTATAAAATATTTTAATATTTAATTTTTATATTCATAACTAAACAAATGTTATGACTTTTGTGATTGAGATGTTTGATTACAGTACAATAAAGTGTCTTTCTTAGAATCAGAACTGAGGCCTCTCCCTCTCCCTACTGCCCTATCTTCTTAAAGCATTGACATTCTATGATATGGGCTAGCTAGCTATGGGGACATGATGAAATCAATGATATTTTATAAAATATCAAATATTGAACCTTTCACCAAGAAGTGAAATTTTTTGGTGTAGGAATAATAAAAATTCATGTACTATATTATATATATTAAAAAAATTGTTTTATTTTTTTATAAAAAATATGCATATTCTACTTTTTATTTCTTTGGGGTCTAAGATTTTGTTTAAATTTAAGGGAAATTGTGTATAAATGCAATAGAGACACAAAATGGAACTTGGTTTCTCATATTAGTCAAACACATAATAAAGACACAAAAATAAGACAAATATAAGATAGAACTATAACATTAAACCTACTTTTAAGTAAAAAAATGCCCCTCATATGAGACTCACCCATGTCACAAATGAGAAAGAAAATAAATTACATGTCATCAGCAAATAAAATACATTGGTTTTGGAAATTAACAAATCAACTAAAAATTATATTTATTAATTAAAATTTTATAAAAATTCAAAACATGGGTTTAACCCACGTTGAATACATTGATTCATCTAAATCATACCGCTGCCGCTCCAAACTCATCTCCATTAGAATAGTACCATTTTTTGAAATTATTGAGTGAACATCTGTGAGATCGGCGTCTTGAAACTTTGAGAAAAATAGTCTTCTTGCTCATCCCTTTAAACTTTATGTCCTCATCACTTGTCAAGGTATATTCAAATATAATATCTTATAATGAAATTTAAATCATAATTTATTGATTCATTTATAGGAATCAAGTTTATAAATGAAAATTTGTCCTTCTTCAGTTGTCGTAGTAGATAATAATTCTCCATCCCTTTCAACCATGAAAGCTTGTTGACGAACTTTTATTTTGCGTGAAAATGGCTTCCCTCGGATTCTCAAAGTACCTTTAGGATCATTTGGATCAAATATTGCCATTCTTCCATGTATATCCAAGCAGAAGCATTGCCCATTGTGAAAAATTGGATTTTATTCAAACATATAAAAAGGTTTTCTAATTCTCATAGTAACTTCCACAATAGTCCGTCTTTCTCTGAAGAAAGCTAGTCAAGCAAAAATTCGGAGCTTATAAATATATTCTTATAACAGCTAAACAATCAAAAGATGTTGGTGAAGAAGAGAAATTAAATTTTGAGATTTGTAAATATATCTGGAAATCTCAGAAGTCAGTTTCTGTTTGTAAAAATATTGGAAAAAAAAATACTTTGGATCTGGAGTTTAATATTATTTCATGAGTAACCAGCAAAATTGAATTATAAGATTTTGGCGTGTTGGAGCGGTTAGAAAGACATCTTATTTATTAAAGTTTACATCACTCATAGATCTGAATAAGGTATAGTATTGATCTTCTTCAAAAGAAAGCAAAGATTGATCTAAATCGTTGTAATATCTGAGCGGTGATAACTCATGACACATCTCTGGCACGAAAAAGTGAAATGATCTTTCTGAGGCAAATGAGATAGTATCATGCTTGCAATTTACGGTAGAATATTGGACCATAAACACGATTTTCTTCCATCTGAAGAAAAAGGAAAATTTAGATGGATTCCTAATTAATGGATTTATTCTTCCCTCCACCCCAGGCCTTATTCTTATCTATCTAAGAAAAAGAAAAAACATAATAAAATATTTTGTATAGCTAGTTCTATTGATAACAAAAAATGCTTGTTTTAAAACCAATTTTAGTGGAATCTTTAAGACTATTGTAAAAATTCTAAATAAGTAAATAACTACTTGTACAATTTTTATAGTTAAGTTCTTAATATACAAAAAATTTCTAAAATAACATCTCAAAATAATACATTCAAGATTAATATAATTAATAAAGACACAGTTTCTTATAAAAAAACACAATTAATGAAATTTCTCCTTTTATTATAGGACAATTGGTCACACTAATTCACAAAAAGCAAAGTATGTAATTTATAGAAAGCACAAACAGAATGCAATATGATTGTTTTTCCTTATGCAGGCTTTCTATACTGAATGTTTGAAAGGGTGAGGTTACAGTTTCTGCCTGCCTTGAGCCTTGATTTTTATTTCTTCAGGGGATGAGTTGATGCACTATCTTCTTTTCGAAGTATTTGACTTATTCATGCAGGCTTATGTTTTATTTGTGAGGAAATGATATTTTGTTGATTATTTGCAGCATAAATATCAAATAATAATGACAATTGGAGATATTCAATTTCCATTATTTCTTGGTTTGTGCCATTGGTTTCTAAAATTTTCTTTTATTTCTTTTGATAATTTTGAGAAAAATAATTTATTTTTATAGATATTGGATTTAACTTCCTTTCTTAAATGTTTAATCTCTTTCAACATTCTCTATTATCATCAATGCATTTAAAAATGGAATAATCATTTAGAATAACCTATTTGAAATATTAGATCCTCTTGAATTTTGAATGTTTGGCTGGATCCTTACTCTACTTTAAATCTAGAATGATGAATATTTACGAGAATAGTCTACTTCTTCTAGATTCAAATTTAATACTGTTTTAGTGATCTTAAGGAAAGGTTCATTCTAATGATGAAGACTAAAGTATAGTCTGATTAATTTTCTTTTCGTTCAGTTTATTTGAACCTTTAACATCCATCACCCATTCTTGGAAAGAAGTTTTGTAGTTGTTATAGGTTTTTGGGAAGCTGTTTGCAGAAATTCATTCATTGGATTGTGTTAATATTGAAGAATTGTTTTGGAGATATATTGTTGAGTTCTGCTTTGTTGCCCTCCAAATTCAGGAATTTAAATCTTTGGGAGAAGATACAGGAGTGATTTAGTTATTCAAGTCAGCTGCTTTATAGTGCACTTACTCTGTAAACTATCGGTATATTTACGGATCTAGGATCCATATCCTTAATTACGAGTTTGAATGTTTAAGTCTAAAAAGCATGATCTTTCTTATCATTCATACGAGTCTAACTCCCCAAAGTTTGGATAACCAAATAAGAAATACACGGACCTAAGGATGTGTTGTTTGCGTGCTCTAGAAGGAATCTTGGAATTGGTTATGTCTTGCATCACAAAGACATATACATATAGGTTTGTCTAATCTAACCTGGTTAAGGGTTTGGCTGCTACTTGGATAGCTCCTATATGTAGGATTTTGAATTTTTCTCTTTGAATTTGTTCTAAATCTTTAAGATCTAGAAGTTCAATAGTTTGTTTGAGACTCCTATTCAGATATAATATTTAAGAGACACGTTCTAATCTTTTTTTCAATTCAAAAGTTCTATTTTGTATAGTTCTCGATATTTGTTTTGGCATTTCCCGATTTTTTTATATCTTTGTTTCCCAATCTTTATAGAAACAGATAATTTGTTTTCAAATTGTTGGGTATTTTCCTGTATTTGTCTAAGTTGTTCATCAATCCTGGATGAACTGAGTATTTGAACTAGTACCCTCTGAAACTTTTTGTGTGACATTTCTATCCTTTCTGAGGTCAGCAAGGATTCTAACATTTAGAGGACCACCAGGGACCACCTACCTCCTTGGGCTTCTGGTGACTTCCGCGGATACAACTAAGGTGACCAACACTAGCTATTAGGAATCACAATTATTTTGAAAGAATACAAATACAATTTAATCTGAAAAATTTTGACACCAAACTCATTACACCAATAAGGACCTTTAAACAACTTTGAAATTTGAACAGTAAATATTAAAAATTTGGCGATAACGATGATTTGAAGATGCTAAAAATACGGCGTTGTATACAACGGGTTTCTGTTGAAACTCCCGTAGTGGGTTCGAAGTTTAGATTTCAGCTTTGATATACTTTGGATGAAAATACTAAAACACTCTAACGATGTCTGTGTACAGATAAAATTCACCTGATGTTGAAATTTGAAACTTACAAACTTTGATGAAAGCTTTTTTGATCATGAAAGCTTTATCACAGTGAATGGCAGATAGAAAGGGAGGTTTCTATACTACAAACATCTCTCTTTTTCTCTCTGACTACTTTTACTTTGTAGGAGACAACCCTCATAACACAGGAAGGACTTCAGCATGTTTGAAGTAAAAATTTGAATTAAAATAAAAATTCCAACGTCCACACGGTGGATCACGTGTGACATTGAAAGAAGTAAGAGATCTTATCACCTTTTGAAGAGCCAGCGCTTTTGAGTCAGCTTTTGTCTTCTTTTGCAAGTGGAGAGGCTTTGCTTTTGAGAGTGGAGGCGGTGGTATATCACGTCACCTGCAATCTCACCCATGCAAATCTTTTGCGCTGGGGTTTTCTTCAAATCACCTGCTTTACAGTTGCAGGTCGATTAACCATTCTTCTTAATATCGAGTTGAAAGGAAGAATATTTGATCTCTTAGACGGATTGAGCATGAGCTCTCGAGCAAGGCTTTTGAAGATGTTGACTTTTCCTTTCAGGGGAGTAAGCAGGCCTGCTATGTCTTCGTTTGCGGAAGAGGTTTATCACGCTTGCGTCATCTATCATCTGAGTGCAGTCGGCCAGTTTTGAGAGTGTCTCTGCATCTTTGCTTGGACTTTGAATCGCCATATATCTCCGCTGGTTGAAAAATAGGTTTTTGTAGTGAGCTTTGTGAAGGTTGGGACGAATAGGTGCCTTAGCGCCGAATTTGTAGACGCTGGCACCCAACCAGGCACGGAAACTGAGTCATTTCTTTGTGACCTCAAACTTTGGGCTTGGGATATTTTTGGCTTGGCCCACCATTTAATTTTGAATTCACAGCCAAAATCTTTCTCGAGGAATGGGCGGATATGAGCGGTGGAGTGCGAGAAAATCTGGCAAAATCGAGGATCATAATTGAGCACAGCAGAGAAAAAATTGAATGACTATTTCCGGAGAAAAAAGCTTTGAGTTGATTTAGAAATAAATGATCCTTTGCTAATTTCTAGGACATAAAATGTTTGGAGTGGCACCCGTAAAAGCCACCGTTCTACGACCAATTTGGAAGGTTCTTTGAATTTTCATTCGATTAAAAAACCAGGAATGAGAATTTAGCTGATACAAGGTATGGTACCAAGCATTTTGTAATCATAAAAATCAAGGTTTGAGGATCAAAGTGTTCCAGAAAATCTTTTATGGAGTAAAAATATTTTGATCGATCCATTATCATTACAGACTTTCAAAATTTTGCATTTTTGAATAAGCAATGTCATTGCCCTGGAGTTCATGACATGAGAAATTTACACGAACTAGTATCTCACGGTATAAATTAGAGTAGAATCTCTGGGTTTTTAGTATTCGTTGGAAATGAGAAATACGCATCTCATTTCAGAAAAATCTTTTGGTTGCAATTTCATCAGAAACTAATATATGATGAATGAAATATTTAATGAATGCTGATTTTCTTGATACATTGATGATGTTCTCATATTTTCTTCTTAGAGGAGCACATTTCAAACATTTAAAAATTTTTCAAAAAATTGTTAGAATATAGTTTAGTAATCTATATAACAAAGATAAATTAATTGAACAAACATTGTAGGTTTAGTTTGACATTCACGAGGTCGAATAAAACCTATACAAAACAATAAATTTGCTAATAATTTCACGAGTAAGTAAAGATAAAACACCGAGTTACAAGGTTTTTTAGTACTTTAAACTATGTATTGAGTTTTACCCAAACAACAGGATTTTAATTAAGCCTTTATTTTCAAGGACTAAAAAAATCTTTTACCTTGTTAGATAGACATATGGAGTGACAGCAAAGTCAAATCCAGGTTAAGAGCTTTGCTTGTTTAGGTATCCTTCACCCGAAGCCTTTCCTATAATGAGAGACAGATGCCTCGAATATAGTATATGGTGGAATTTTGAAACAAGATTTTCAAAAACAAATTTACAATTATTTAGATTTCACTCTGAGGTCATTTGGAGTGGTCTACAAATTGTTCTCAATGGAGTTAAAAATTTACAACCCATTGTTTTATCCTGTCAAAAATTTCAAAGTGATGTTTCGAACAAAAAATTTCTTTTAAGAGTTGATTCAAGCGCCAAAAATATTGCAAAAGATGTTCAAACCTAGTTTCAAAAGCGATTTTTGCGGTCTGGCAACTAATTTATATACATTTTGACTTTTAAATTAGAATTTATAAAGGATCTTTAAATGTTTACACAGTTTCCTTTCACGGGAATTTTTACGGGGAAAATGAGCAAGCAAAAAGCCAGATCGATCCGACTAACTTTACAAGCCTCATATGCAATGAAAAGGCCTCAAACTTCAAATTGGTTCGAAGTTCTGGGGAAAACCCTTAACCCTTCTTTTCAAACTCCTCAAAAATTTGCATACCAAACGAAAGAGAATAGAATTTTGCTTCAAATACTTGAACCTGATCATATATTAGTTTCTGATGAAATTGCAACCAAAAAGATTTTCCAAAATGATAAGTATTTCATTTCCAACGAAATACTCAAAACGAAGTAATTCACAATTTATTGTTAGAAAATTTATTATTAAATATAACAATTCATGCGGTGAACATTAACAGTTTGCAGGAAAAAAAAACGAAAAATTAGAACCTGTTTGCGAGATCAAGTCTTGTGTTGAACCCTGTCTATAAAAGCAATTATTGTCTCTCCTTCCGATGGTACCCCAGGTCTTTGTGATTTATTCTCCAGATGAAACTGATCCTCAAACTAGTAGCTTACTTTGTTTGACCCAAAACTATAAAATCTGAAGCTGTTTATACACTTCTGTCTCTCTCTCGTATGAAATGAAATGAATGATACCTCATGAGCGCATGTTCAAAATATAGAAGAAAGGTGTAGATAACATATAGACTGCTCACTTATTTGTTAATTACGATCCATGGCAAGCTTGAGGTCATGCGTTCGGCGAGCGGTCATGGCGCTTAGAGGTGTGTCATTCAGCGGTGAAACGATTCGATCGCGTCTGCCCAGAGAAGATGCATGGATCCAACATTAACCATTTCAAGGTGATGTTTGGAAGCATTTCTAATTCACTCTTATCGTTTGTTTCGATATATAATCTTCGCCTCCTAAATGGAAGCACATTCTATATGGACCAAAAAAAAGCATGGGATCATTGTAATTTTAGCTCAAAGATAGCTAATTAATGTGCTCCAGCCCATTTTCCAACGATCCCCATAGACTGATGGTAGAGATTATCTGGGCGGCATCACACTAAGAGAAGTTCGATTATTTTCTAATATAGGAAGAGTAACGGCTTGAACCTTCCCTTGTGAAAAGTGTTCTCAGTTACTTGATTGATCGATGAACATAGCCTGATGTCTTATTGTTCAATCTGTTTATTAATAAGCGAAACTGATAGCATTCAGAATCCACCGACGATTGGTTCTCACCGGTTGTGTTCATTTTGACCCACTGAGCAGGTCTGGTTTCATGAGTGCTCTGAAAATTAACAGCCTTTATCATTCTCATAGAAACCAGGCGATTCTCAATCACCTTCCGATGACTATTATGGAAAGTGTTACTTTATACCCTTTATTCTTCTTTAAGATATAAGAATCATTAAGCGTAACACCTATTCATAACCACGAACATCATTATTAAATTATAAGAGACCATTGAGGAGATTTGTATCTCATAAATGATCTCTTCGTCACACAACTGGTTCCCTTTAGACCTAGATCTTGGATCTCGATTGACTAGAGTTTAAGGTTTGCCATTACGCGACTCACACATGCCAAGCTTTAAACTGCATTCCCTGGGTAGTTTACCACTTGCTCTCTGGTCAAACCTTTGGTTAACGGATAACAATATTTATCGCGACCTTGCTAATATTTCAATGGTCTGCTTACCATTAGAAGTTGTCTTCACGGTATTATGTCTTAAACGAACCAATAATACGAAGACTTAAAATTCTAACATATATATGACTGTGCTCTTCCCGATTCTTTGTTGACTATATACCAAGCTGAGGCTCGAATCATGAAGCACAGTTAATATCTTGGAACATCTTCTAGAAATGCGAAGCCTCTTTATTGCGACTATCTGGGTGCAACAACTCAGATTCCATGGTGGATCCTAGCAATGCGTTTGCTTAGAATTGAGTGTAAATAGATGGCGGCAGTGGACAGTCTTTGGTGTCAGATATTCAATTCGCATCACAATATCCTTCAAAAATGCTTCTTTGGATCTTTTGAGTAGTGCAATCCATAGTTTTGGTGTTCAAATACCTCGAAAACTACAACTATTGCCTTCAATGAATTAGGACTGGATTACTTGTGTATCTATAATTTCTTGCACGGCGTGACGTAAAGGTAATAATGCAGGCGAGTACGATTCACTTATGACATACATAAAGAGTACCGCAATTCTTGTGCGTATTCTTGTTGTGAAAGACTTTTGCCGTATTTTTGGATAGATGTAGATTTACATGCAGTTCGTTGAATTTCTTATCGTTTTGTTTAATCTCTTGTGAGGAATTTTACCCGATGTAAATGTGATTGAGATAATAGTGATCAAGTATGATGTTTTGGAGATCTTTATTCTAAGTATAACATTATGACACCCTAAGTCTTTCATTTCAAACTTATTGTTGAACATATCCTTAGTAGTTTAATGATTTCATTATTGCTA
The DNA here is from genome assembly GCA_016808115.1 of Tetrastigma voinierianum. Taxonomy (NCBI): domain Eukaryota; kingdom Viridiplantae; phylum Streptophyta; class Magnoliopsida; order Vitales; family Vitaceae; genus Tetrastigma; species Tetrastigma voinierianum. The sequence goes on from JAEQBH010001544.1 coordinate 1,117,647, forward strand.
CCCATGATAGTATATCATCTTACTTGAGAACGAATAATGACAATCCCGCGTTAAATTAGTTTGTAACATATATTTATTTGTCACCCACGTTGATTTTGAATCCATTTGTCATCATTACCTTGTCAAATTTAAATGTATATTGCATTGGTGCTTTGCTTTAATCCATAAAGGATTTAACGAAACCGACAAACTTCTTTTCTTGACTTGGAACAATAAACCCTTCGGATTGTTCCATGTAGATTTCTTCATCCAGGTCACCATTTAAGAAAGCTGTCTTTACATCCATTTGATGTATCTCGAGATTGTGTATATTTATGATAGCTATTAGCATCGAATGGATGATATTCTTATTCTTGGTGAATAGGTATCGAAAATAGTCAAGCCTTCTTTTTGTAACCTTTGATACTTAGGTGAACTTTTATATTTATCGATGAATCGTCACTTTCATTTTCTTCTTAAATATCCATTTATATCCACAGGAGTTTTGAACAGTGGAAGATCCACTAGTTCCCCGCATTGTATGATTTTGCAAGATGGATTCTACGCCGTTGTTTATAGCGCTCTTTCCGATATGGAGGCGAGCGCGGCAGCAGCTTCCTTAAACCTTTGAGGCTCATCTTCGCTCGATCACGTTAGAAAATACGGACAGATTTTTTGATGTTCTGGTTCTTTTCTTTGCGTCTAGGTTCATCATCATCTTGTTGGCCTTGACTGCCCCGCTTTATTGCGGTATCATAGTCCCTCTTACTTGAGTTCGACCGCGTGCGTTCTGAGGAAATATTGTTATTGTATTTTCTAGATGTTTTGGGTTCATAGCACCAGGGGAGGGTGGGAATTGAGTGTAAATGTTGGCATGCATCATCGATAATTTAGGTTATGGTGAAAGCGATATGCTCTTGTCCATGTGCATAACCAGTAAGCATAATCAGCCGGTTTTGGTCTGTTAACCTTTTAGGTATAAGGTCTTCTTAGGCACTAATGAACTTTACACTTTTAAGTATTTGTAAGAAGGTCTTCGACCTTTCCTGACTAAGTAAAGGGGATTTATTGGTTTTCTTGTGAGGTATTCGATTGAGAGAGGAATATAATTTGCGGAGAAGAATTGCCTATGAATTTGAGGTAGTCAAGACTTAATAGTAATGCATTCATCATTTCTTTCAAGTTACATTTTTCACGTTCGGCAATCCCATTTTCTTGAGGTGAATGGTGCGGGTCGTTTGGTGTATTATACCATGTTGTGAAGCAAAATCCTGATATTCACCACCTACATCACTTCTTATCACCTTGATCTTTCTATCAGAAGTTGGTTCTCCCACCTCGTTCTTGAAATGTTGAAACATTTCCAATGCCTCATCTTTCTTCTCGATAAGTAAAAAACATAACAATATCTTGTGCAATCATTGATTAATGTAGAAAATATTTAACACCACCTCGGTTGAATAAAATTTCGGATCACGGATATGCGAATGTAGTAGTCTAGAGGAGTTTACTACTTCTTTCAATTGATTGGAAAGAAGTTCTTGTAAGTTAGATTCACACAAATCTCACATTTGGAATTTGAATCTATTTTAAAATTAGGCAAACATTCCATATTAATTATCTGTATGATGTAATCATAATTAACACGTCCTAGTCTACCATGCCACATTTGAAGATTGAGCATATAAGCGAAGACGTGCTCTTTTTATTGATATTTATTTTTAATAGGAGATACGATGACCGTTACATTACGTTTTGAAGAGCTGAATTGCTCATGTACCCTTTCCCGCATACATCCCATTTTGGTGAGGATGAAGTTAATGCGAGACAAACACGACTGAAGCCCTTCTTACTCGACAATGATCCGGACACTAGATTCTTTGAATTTCTAGCACATACCTTGTCATTGAGAGTAAGTTCACTTGCGGAGTGTAAATGCTTAATCTCTTACCTTGCGCCAACTTCAACCGCCTTGGAAGAAGAGGAGTTGCCCGTAAAAGTTGTTCTCCATTATCTATGGTTTGATATGATGAGAACATCTTCTTGTCACGAGCAAACATGGCCAGTGGCACTGTGTCGCGCCATTCCTTGGTATTCTTTGCGATGAAGTTCACCTCGGAGACTAAATTTTGAGAGATTCATGTCTGAGGACATGCGGATCTCGCCAGTCACATTAGCTTGAGGGCGTTTCTTCTTCGGATTCCCTTGTTCCTTGAGACTACGACAGTCCTTAGCACGGTGCCCTTGTTACACATAACACTTGCACGGGGAACTTCTTCATAGGACCTTGCTTAGGGCGGGTGCCATTGTGCTTCCTCTTCTTGGGATTGTGGGAGAGTGCGCCCATGTTCCCTGACATTGGCCTTGGATTCTATGAAGCCCTTGCACCGCCTTCTTCTCGAGATGCACGGTTGTCTTTACTCTATTCTGACCTCACTATCAAGTCTTCAGTCTCATTTTATTTGCTTATGCTTTAGGTAATTCTTGAATTCTTTCCGTGCGATGGCAATTTTCTCAATAATTACGACCACTTGGAATGATTCACTTAGAGACATCCCATACGCATGTATGTAAATGCGAGAATCACTTGTAGATCTTGAACTTGGGTGATCAGCGTCTTGGAATCAAGCATCTTGTAGTCTAGGAATTTTTCCCCTTTACCAAACTTCTTGAGCCTGCATCCTCGGTCTTGTCTTTTGTCACGAGATTCCGTGGTTATATTGCCGGTATTGAAGTATGATACACATTATATAGTGTGTTGTCCGGCCGGTCGGGATGTAGTTGTGACCTGAATCGACATGCTTCCATGCTTCCACGGCGCTTGACCACTTGCTGTCGGTTTCATTTTCCTTGATGCGGGAGCATCCTCTTGAAGGAAGCGGTAAAGTGAGTGGTCAGTAGAGCAACGTCTTTTGTTACCCGGCGCCTTGAGTCGGTTGAATTTGAAGCTTTAAGAACTACCTCAAAGACTCAGTCATTGGCTATGCTTACGAGCGTTGGAGGAAGCGTACGGTCAGGTAGAATCGGTGAAGTCATTCTCTTGAACCCAGTGTTTGCGAAGCGATATATTAAATTAATAAAGGACTTTGCCAAATTACGAATAAATGAGTCTTGAATAAAAGTGGCTACTATTCTAAGCGATTATCTTAAAAATTAACAAATGCGACTTAGCCAAATTCCGAGTACAAATATATATTAAAACAAGCAGTTATTGTTTTTTTTTTGAGAATACAATATCTTACCGAATCTGATTATCTTAGCAGTATAGTATCTTTAAAAAAAATCAATAAAATAATGGCAGCAAATTCGATCACAAATAAATATTTTTGCAGGATACAGTATCTTAAGAAAAATTGCTTAGCCAAAAAATAATGGCTTAGCCAAATTCGATCCTGAAATAAATATTTTTGCAGAATACAGTATCTTAAAAAAAATTGTAGCGAAATAATGAAACTAGCCAAATTCTGAATAAAATTTCTTAGCCAAACACTGAGCAAAACAAATAAAATATATTTCAACAAAACATATTTTCGTTTTGCAGAAGTGATCAATAAAGCAATATACCGAATTCTGTTAAGTTAAACGAATCTATCAACTTATATATGCAAACTATGGAAAAAGGTGTTGTTTATATGTAAGAATAAAAAACGCAGTGCAGTAAAATGCCTTGTGTTCCAGAACTGATATCAATGTTTGAAAATAAACAAAACCGGTCTGATAATTACGTATTCCAAAGCGCTCCGGTGCGGCGGTTACGTATTTGAGCGTAGTTCAAACAAAAAAATTGCGTAAACTAGTGCGGTTTCGAGCGGCGAAGAAACGATACTATTTTTTTTTTTATTAAAACCTTACTGTATCAAAAATTAATATAAACGAGCGTTTTAAACAAAGCATAGCGGTTTTTTTCAGTCTTTGCGGAAAAAAAATAGTTTTACTATGCGACAAAAAAATTTGTTTTACAATCGTGGGAAAAAAAATATGGTTTGCAAACAGGCAAAACACTTTCGAACAAGCTGATATCTTGAAGTAAAAACATAACAAAGCAGATTACTTTAAAAAAAAAAACATTACTTGTCGTACTGATAAAAAAATTAATTGTCTTAAGAATGTTAGAAAATTTAGCACTGTTAAATATAACAATTCATGTAGCAGATGAACATTTAACACGGTTTGCAGGAAAAAACCAGAAAAGTCAGAACCTGTTTGCAGATCAAGTCTTGTGTTAGACACAATCTCCTTAAGACAATTATTGCCCTCGCGAGTGGTGTAGTCTTTGCAATTTGTCTCACGGGAGGATGAAATGATCTCAGCAATCGAGAAAGCTTACTGTTTGTTGGCTGCTCCGAATCGAAGCTGTTTGTAAAACTACTGTCTCTCTCGTATGAAATGAAATGAATGAATGTATGTAAATTTGTATGTCAAAATGAGAGAAGGTGTGGTCTTTATATAGACACACTCATATTTGTTCGATACAGTCATGAAGCTTAGGAGGAATTATATTTTGTTCGTGACAGTCTGGCAACAAGAATTTGTGTCACGTTCTGGTGAGCGGACGTCAGCATCTATTTGGAGAAGATGCATCAGTCCAACGGTAACCATTTTCACGGGGTGATGTTTGGAGGCAATTTATTCAACAAGCTTAATGGTTTTGACGGCTGATATATAATTTTCGTCGCCGTGGAGAGAACCACGTTATGTGGATGCAGAAAAAAAGCTTTGTAGGATCCATTGTAATTTTAGCTCAGATAGGTAATTAATGCTGTTGGAATTTTTCCAACATTTATACTTCGTAGATCACGAGATACGTGCAAATTTCTCTGTCATGAATACTGAGGGCAATGGCATTCTTTGTGAAAATGCAAAATTTTGAAAGTCTTAAATGATAGGATTGGGATCAAAATATTTTGCCGCAAGATTTTACGAGCAGCTTTTTGATCCTCAGCCCAGCTGATTTTATGATTCACAAAAAATCTTTGTCTGTCCTTTTGTATCATGCCAAATTCTCATTCCTGGTTTTTTAACTGGAATGAAAAAATTCAAAGAACTTTCACGTTGGTTTAGGAATGGTGAGCTTTTTATGGTCTTGGCTCAGATATTTTATGTCACGAAATTGTAAAGGGTTTGATTACTTCAAATCAAGCGTGAAACTTTTCACCAAATGTTGTCGCTTTCTTTTAATCTTCCAAATTAAGGATCCCTTGGATTCTTTGTTGGGATTTTTATGCCGCCGTTAAGTATCGGCGAAATTCGCCGGTATTTGGGTAGGGAATTGAAGGGAGTAAATGGTGGGGAACAACCCGAAATATCCAGAAACCCTAAAGTTTGAAATTTGTCAGAATGGATGAAATTGCGAGTTAAAGAAGCCTCTGGTCGAAGGAATTTAAGGTCTGTTGGTCGACGCTGCCGGGCCGGTCTAGCTTCGTTCATTGAGTCAATGGCGGGCTTATCACCGAAAAAGTCGGCGGATCACGTGACCTTTCTCAAAACTCGTGAGTCGGTTCCGGATAAGGATGACACACGTGGCCAGTATAGCCTTCTTCGACCACGAAGACATATGCTATGGCCTCGTTTACTCACTTGAGTAAAAAGTGAGTGTCGGCTTGTCTTAGCGCTTTGTTAGGAGAAACAAATTGCTTAAATCCGCTGAGAGATCGAAATATTCTTCATTTTCAGTGATAGATTTGAAGAAGAATGGATGCCTTGGACACTTGATTGGTGTCTTCCTGAGATCTGAAAATACTCTGTGAAGATGAAGATGAAGAAGACAGAGGTGATGTGATGTGACTACCTGTCTCCCACTCTCAAAAAGCAAAGCTCCGGCGCAGAAGACAAATGATGACTCAGCGGTTGGGTACAAAAGTAGGATAAGATTAAGCTACTTTTCAATGTCACATGTGATCACTTGTGTGGACGTCAAATTTTATTTTCGAATCCACCCGATTTCAAGCGTGTTGAAGTCCCATAAATTTTTAAACATATAAGGAGGGTTGTGCCATTGACAAAAGCGAAGCTAAGTTTGAGAGAGAAAGAAAGAGAGGATAAGTTTAGAAGAGAAGCTTTCTCCTTACATAAAGCTAAATTATTTGTCTGAACTTCTTACGTGAACTTCGTCAAAGTTTGTAAGTTTAATTTGATAAATTCGTTTTAATTTAATCTTTATTGTAATTTTGATTAGTGTGCATGTGTTTGCGTGTTTATATCTTGACGAAAAAGTATATCGAATTTGAAACTTCAAACCTCGAACCCGCTACGGTGGAGTTTCAACGAAACTTTGTTGTATACAACAGCCCGTAGTACTTTTGAAGATTTCAAATTCACTATTTACTCATAAACATCTTCTGTTGAAATTGAAAATATGTTACAGTTCAAAAAAGAACTAAATCTTCTAATCAGCTTTTAGGTGTTTTTAAATTTGATATTGAAGCTTAAGTTAGTACATAACTTAAGTCCTTCCTTTTGACTTCATATGATATCCCCATCGTAAGATCATCATAAGAATCGTTCCGTTATATTTCTCCCACTGAGATTCTGAATCTTTTGAGAATGTTGCACAGGAATCCATAAAAATTTTAACAAATATGATTAACTGCAAATACAGTCTAGTCATAAGTTTTGCTAAGAACACATCATGATACCATTTGAAATCACTAAGTGTTCTACATCTTAAATTTTGTAGAATTGCAGAATTTCTTTCTGCAAAAACATTTGGATCACCTATGAAATGTTTTGTAATAGCATGCAGGAGTCTTATAACAGCATCCTGATTGCCATCTATATTGTAGCTATGACTTACAAGAAATTTTTCTTGATCTGTTAGGAAATTTTCAGTAAAATTTTAAGTAATGAGTAAATCCTGTTAGAATGTTGGACAGCATTATGATCTTCTCCTTCCAGAAAGCGGTGACAAAACTCCATGACTTACATGCAGCACGAAAAGTGAAATGATCTTTACGAGGCAAATGAGATAGTATCATACTTGCAATTTCTGGTAGAATATTGGACCATAAACACGATTTTTCTTCCATCATTTCAGATGATTCCACAATTGTGGTTATTTCTTCCTCCACTGACCTTATTCTTATCTATCTAAGAAAAAGAAAAAAAACATAATAAAATATTTTATTATAAACTAAGATTATTGAGTAACTTCAAAAAATGCTTGTTTTTTTAACTCAAATTTTTGAACAGGATACTTTAAGACTATTGTAAAAAAAATTCTAAATAAGTAAATAACTACTTGGCACAATTTTCTCAATTGATTCCCAATATCTAAAAAATTCTAGTAACTTGTATAAATAATAGTAAAAAGTTAGTATAGAATTAATAAAAGACACAGTTTCTTATAAAAAAAAACACAATTAGAAATAGAAATTTCTCCTTTTATTATAGGACAATTAGTCACACACTAATTCACAAGAAAACTTAGTATGTAATTTATAGAAAGCACAAACAGAGATAGATAATTCTCATTTTTTCCTTTTACATATGGAACAATTTGTCATACACTAATTGAATTGTAATTTTATTATATTTGGACTTCCTATCTTCTCTTTCAACTATTATTAAATCAAATTAATTTCTTAAATATTATTTTAATGGATAATACTTTATAAAAATATTTAGATTTTTCACTTTTTTGAATTTGAGATACTAGAATAATGTCAAATATAGGTTAATAACTTTATATCATCACCAAAAGCAATTGAATAAAGTAAAGGAAAATAATATTTCAAAAAAAAGTAAATGAAAATAAAGTATAAAGATAAAGCAAATAGAGGAGTTTTTAATATCTTGTCGTATAACATACTAAAGGATAAAAAATGAATTATATGAGGGTTTGTTCCTTCTTAACTCAGATTTCTTTTTATAAATTCTTATACCATTAAAAAAAATCAATTACCACATTTATTTGTGTATTAACTTTAATTTTATTTATTGACATCTTAATCTAAATTGGAAGAGGAATAGGAAGCTTGAACTTATATAAGCTCGAATTCTTTACCGTTAGATCTGAATTTTTATCATTTTTTGAAATGGAATCCACAAAAAAAATGTCAGAATATTCCGATCCAATGGCTGAAAAGCTCGAGTTTATATAAGTTCTATCTTTCTTCAGTCAAACTCATCTAAATTCAGGTACTTAAATTAATGACTATGTTATTTGTCATTTATTATTGTAGTAATTCGGGACCCCAGTATAATCCAATCCGAAGTAATGCAATAAAAAACAAAATTTTTAATAATCATATTACTAGTGAATCCTCGTCCAATACATCTAAGAAGGATGAAGAATGAAGATACAAAATAATATTATTTTATAAAATTAAAATATTAAATATATTATCACTTTACTTATTCCACAAAAGGTAACCTTGAGTTTAGATGAAATTAATTAAAAACCCAAGAAAATTAAATCAAGAGTACACCAATATTATCTTGCACAAAATTTCCAATCTTAAAAGTATTTTTTTTAGGATTAATTACATAAATAATGTTTCAGCTTTTGGATTTTTTCTATTTTAGTGTTTCAAATTTTATTTTGTCTAATCAAGTTTCTCAACTTTTCAATTTATTCTATTTTGATGTCTAAACTTTTATTTGTTCAATTAAGTGTCTTAACCTTTTAATTTTTTTTATTTTAATGTCTCAACTTTAATATTGTTTAATCAAATATCTAAACTTTTTGTTTTTATTCCATCAAGTGCATCTGGATTGGTAAAATCTTATTAGGATGTTGAATTAACAAAAAACGGATCATATAAAATAACGAAATTACTTAAATAAATTTTTATTAGGTGTGATAGGGTTTAAAAAATAAGGCTCCAGGCAGCTATTAGCCGAAAGAAGTGACACTGTAACCAATGAGAGCCCATTAAGCTTATCGAAGGACGATACGAGGGGTAGTTGGGAAAGCCCACGGCCCCCGCAAACCAAAGCCCGAATCCTTTCGATATGGAAGAAATAGAATAATCCCGATAGTCTTGTCGCCAGATGGCCAAATCTTGCTCGATAAGGAAGTAAGATATTCACGATTCACTGCTCGATTATCCCTTATTAATTGGTTTTCTGATAAGGGAATGAAAATCTCTCACACGATGAGAAATATTATATCATCACTCCAGATTATGAAGCATCTTGTCGATGTATGTCCGATTAGGAAAAGTTATCGTGATCATCCAATTATAAATATCAGTACGCTGATTGGTGAAGAATGCGCTTTCTCATCTGTGATTATCTATGACACCTTCGCCCTCTAGCAGTCTATCTTTTCTCTCGAAAGAAAGCGACTTAGGCATCGAATGATTCTGGGCGAAGCCCTGTGGCCGTTCTTTTTCTTGTCTTTGCGAGAGGAGGGCCTGATTCGAGGCGAAGTCGGTAGCATCGCATCGGGCCAATGGACCCGGCTTAACATCGGCCTATCTCTAGGCCGGCAATGCACGTCTGTTTCCCCAGCGAGTCCAGGTTGAAAAAGCGTCGTCGGTTAGCCGCCGTACGTGGGAGCAGCCGAGTTCGCACAAATAAAGGCCGATCCTTTCGATTCTTGTGGTATCAACTTCGGAACTAAGCGAGGGCTTGGCCTTGATCCATCGAAAGTCACGAGGACCGTGCGTACTAACGGTGACCTCTGGCGCGTTAGAAACAATGCGAGCGACCACGGACCCGAGGAGTGGAGGCACTCAGCCTCACGTCGGCGTCCCAATAGAAGAGTTAGAACTGGCTTCCTTGGGACGAATCTGGCAATGCGGGGCGCGTGAAACGAAGAGCCATGACATTCCCCTCATGAAGAGACTGACCTGATACTCGGCACTCAGGGGCCCGAAATAGAGCGAATCAGTAGAGCGGGGCATGGATCACATCTAGCCTGGAGGAGGCCAATGACAACACCGGCACGTCGGGAAACGAAGAACTACGTCACCCTCGGCGCGAGGCGGGAAGCGATCATGGGAGGCGAGAGGTTGAGAGCCTCGAAGCCCAGGCTCGGTAGGTGTGAAGGAAGTTGTAAGAGGGCGCGCCCACGACACCATGGACACCTTGGTGCGACGGCGGAATCCTTGGATTCCTGGTAGGGGTGCTCATACTCTTAGACAAAATTCGAGATGCCGCAGTGGAAGCATTCGATGGTGTCGAGAGATCTAGTCGACCACCTCGATACTTACAAAAACAAATGGGCATTTGCGTACGGGTATCAGAGACCTGTGCGATGTAGAGGCTTCGCTACCACACTAAAAGGCCCGGCCTTGGCTTTGGTTTAACGGGCTTCGCCTTCTTCAATCCCTCATTTAGGAACTATCCATTGCGTTAGGTCACCACGGCTTCATCGGGCAGAACATACGAAAGCGAGTTACGCTTGTGTGGCCAGGTCGGCGAGGGCTCGCCGGGAAAGTCCCGAGTCTCGTTGCAAAGGTTCAGCTAGGAATCCCTAAAGATAGACATGCAGAGTGAAAAATTCGCGATCCTTGCATTCATTCTTTGGGTTAGGAGTCTGATCGAAGGATGCGATGTTTTCCATCTCGAAGAACCTCGAGCAAGCATGTCGAGGTGCTTGCTAAAGCGGCGAGTATATCGATGGCGAAGAAGCCCTCATATCCGAGAAGGAAAGCTCCTCGACCCACAAAAGAAAGAAGCGGGGCCCGACGAGCGGCGGGGCCAGACCCGAAGGGACGAAGCGTAGAGAGGAGTCAGCGAAGAATGATGGAGAAACGGTCCCGAAAGGTGTAGGAACCTTGAATCATTGGGCCACCGCTGGCCCGGAAAACGGCGGCGTTATTTGCCTCGGTTCACCCCATACTTGACCTCGATATGTCGCGAGTCTACGCGAAGTGCAGAAAGCGAGCAGTTCTGAGGTGGCGGCTTCAAATGAAGTCGAGACCGCCGCGGGGATAATGCCGGTATTCTGAGTTATAGGGATTATGGGCACCGCACAGATGATTGCATACAGCTCAGGAAAGAAATAGAATACTTAATACGGCGTGGGTATCTTCGACGCTTCATAGCACACACAGCTCCGACCTCATAATCCCGAGCTGGAACCGGTCCGGGCTCGAATGACCATCGCCCGCGCCTCGACGAATAACCGCTCAACTGTGTGCTCTAAGAGAGAAATCGAAAAGTGTGATCTCGGGATGATTTGCGGGAGAAGTCCGGCTCGACGGAAAGGCCCATGCGCGACACATCAGGTCGGGAGATATAGCGGAATCTGGCTTGATGTCAAAGCGCATGGCTGCGACCGCGTCCATTACGTTCTGCGACTCCGGATCCTGGGGATGCCAACACCCCGCGACAACCCCTTGGTAATTACGACGGTGGTAATGACTAAACAATCCATCGGGTCTGAATTGACAACGGGAGTTCAGCTAACATCATTTTCGCCTCGGCCTTTGATAAGATGGGCATCGGAAGGGATAAACTGGAACCCGTCAACACTCACTTGCGAGGTTTCTGCGGGAGAAAAGAGGTCTTGCGGAGTGGGCTGCGTCTGATTAGTGCTCATATTGGGAATCCTCCGTACCCAACGACATGGCAATGAGATTTCTCGTTGTGGATGCCCCATCCACTTATAATATGCCTATTAGAGCCCGAGACCCTCTCCCGTCTGATAAAAGCTATTATACGCACCACGATGATCAAATTTCCTACCATAAAGCGGGGTGGGAATGGTTCGAGAGACAATGGTGGCCGAGGGAATCTTGGTCAGCATCCATGAAGCAAAAAACGGTCGATAACATATCGCTGGATGAGCTCACAAATGCAGCCCGAAGTACTGCCCCAGGCACAGGCCCTCGGAAGGCTGGAACCTGTACGGGTTAGATGGCGACCACAGGCACTGGCACGCCGGCTCCCGGCTAATGGAAGAGCTCGAGGCCCTCACCAAATTTTGGGCGGAAAAAAAGGCGTCTTCGTGGGCGGCGGACATGGGAGGAATTGATCCTCACGATTGATTACACATAGAATTTGAACGTCGGCCCGGAGTCCTTTAAGCGGTCAGCGAGGAGGGCTTGCGGAAAGCGAAGCCATCGAGGAGGTCGGAAAACTCCTCGGCCGGGAGCAATAAGAGAGGTGAAAGTACTGGTGGGCGGCGATGTAGTACTAGTTAAAGCGAGCGACCAGTGGCGACTCTGCATCGACTTCAGGCATCAACGGGGCATGCCCCGAAAGGCGGTTTCCCTTTCTTGGCGGATGAAGGCCTGTCGTGGATTTTATTGACCCACGAACTCCTTAGTTTTATGGGCGCCTTCTCTAGGCTACAATCGAGGATCGGCATGGACCCGGATGACGAGAAAAGACCTCATTGTCACGGGGCGAGGGAACTGTTATTCTTAGTGTGATGCCCATCCCGGTTTCAGACGCGGGAGCTGGTGGTGAACAAGATGTTCCAGAAGCAGATAGGAACGACCATGGAAGTGTACATAGATGACATGCTGGTAAAATCCACACAGCTGAGCTCCACATAGCTCATTGTCAGGGGGTTCCATATCTGAGGAAATCTGGCAATGAAGGCGAATCCAGGCCAAATGTGCGCTTCGAATTATCAGTAGGAAAATTCTAGGTTTCATAGTCAGCAGCCCAGGAATAGAAATTAAGCCAGGACAAGATAAAGGCGGTACTCGACATGCCATCGCCATCAAGCATAAAGGAAGTCCAACGTCTGACAGGAAGGATTGTTGCCTTAAGCGTTAGTGTCCCGAGTAGTGATAAATGTCGACCTTTTTCGAGTTTTAAAGAGGCCTTTGATGGGACCTGAAATGCGAGGAAAGCATTCGGCATTGAAGGCATCTTGCTGACTCACCCCGATTCCCCAGTAGTCCCACTTGAAGGGGCTCCTGCTCTATGCAAGCGGTATCGAGACTTCTCGACCAGTATTTGTCCTCGTCGAGGAGACAGGCCCAGGAAGTCTGACACCAGGTTTATTATTGCGTAGGAGGCTTTAAGAGGAGCGGATATCGGGATGGAGGAAATTAATCCTGGCCACACGTGGCACGGCTAAAGACTCGCCATGGCTGGGCTCTGCATTTTGAAGTTCAGACCCAGAATGTCAGGAGTGGAAGCGAGATCACACACAAGCCCCGGAGACCTCGGGAAGGCTCATAGGAAATAGGAAATTTATAGTAAGAGTTCGGCATCGAGATATAAGCCGAAAAGCTACTTGATAAAGGCGGAGTCTGAGACTTCGTCATGGAATTCACCTCAGCGGCGCGATGAGAGCGATCGAGCAATGGTGACCTCCCCTCTGGAAGCTCTACGTAGATGGAGCCTGAAGCGCCTGAGGAAGCGGACGGAGCCTAATCTTGATACGGAAGGAATAGACATTGAATACCTTTTCAGTTCGGATTCCAAGCCTCCCAACAACATGGTAGAGTGAAGTAGTCATAGCGGCTCCTTTCCTTGATTCCTTTAGAAGTTGACCGGTGGGAGTGCAGTACCTCGGTAGTAGTAAGACAAATAGAAAACCTTTCTGGCCGAAAGTGGAAGAATGATCGCATCGCCAGCGAGTGCGGGGCACATTAAAAGTTCGCGTGGTCGGTCGAACATATTCCCGGAGTAGAGAATTCGGGGCCAGATGCCATTGGCGAAATAGCGGCGACCTCACGGAAGGCCACCGGTAGTTCGGCACATGTCGAATACCTTCGCGAGCCTTACATGAATCTCTGTGAGCGTGGAAGTTGGCGAGTCAGTCGGCGAGTTGGATGGAGCCATACGGGATTACATAATAGACGGGCGTCCTGCGGCGACCGAAAGAAGCGGTAATCGGGGCGAGGTCGGCGGGTTCCGCAATCATAAGGGAAGCGTGCAGTGAGGTTTCTTCACACCCGTCCTTAAATGCATCGCGGGAAAGAAGACGCGAATACGTGCTAGGGAGCACACGGGTATGAAATCATATCGGGCTCGGGCATTAGCGGGAAAGGTCACGAAGACGGGGATGCTGCGTGCAATGCTCGGGGAGGCCGCCGCCCAGGCCCGGTCGGGAGATCTGAGATACGCGGGAGCATGCGAGATCTCACGCCTCCCGTGGGGCCCTTGACATCAATTCTGAGCCCCTGGCCTTTCAACTGATGGGGTTTGATATCGGGACCTTGCCCTCGGGGGAAGGGCCAATGTCAATTCATCATCGCTGCAGATTACTTCACTAAGTGGGCCGAGGCCGAACCTTTGGCCACAATCACAGAGCAGAAGATAAGTAATTTTTTGTGGCGAGCCATCATATGCAGGTTTGGCATCCCAAGAGCCCTGGTATCAGACAATGGAAAACAATTTGACAACGCCAAGTTCGTGGATTTGCCGAAAGCTCTAATTAAGAATTATTATCGTTTCCCAAAGACATCCGCAATCTAATGGTCGCCAAGTCACCATCGTAACCCTTAAGGACGCTTGAAGACCAAATTGAAGATCTTAAAGGAAAAATGGGTAGAATACCTCCCGAGGTGCTACGGCCTACAAGACAACGCGCAGGTCAAGATCCCGGAAACCCTATTCACTCTACCGCACTAAAGCAAGAAATTCGCCGAGGCCTGATCAAGTCCCCATGATCGAGTTAGCAACAAATTTGAACACAATGACGGCTCGCCTAAATTTGGATCTTCTAGACGAAAAACGTGGAGCAGGCTCTAAGGCGCACTTTAAGACTATCAAATAAAGATCTACGAGGTACTACAACCAAAAAAGTCAAACCCAGAGCTACATGCCGGTGATCTAGTCTTAAAAGAGACTCCCCGCCAAAGAAGGGAAGAATCCAAAGACAGAAAACTAGGGCCTCAATCGGGAAGGCCTCCACACGTATCTCGAGTAATCGACTGTGCAACTACGAGTCTTAATAGAGGGAAAATTCTACATCTTGCATGGAATGTGGAGCATCTTAAACGTTTTTATCAGTAAACCTCGGTTTGTAATCCAAATAAAGCATTATCCATCTTCGAGTGACGAATTGAGCGTTTATTGGTGGTTTAGTTAAACATTGCAAACAGCACAGCCATAGAATGCGCAGGAAAATTAAATACAATTCGAATGTGAAAATCATGATCCAAAAGGAAAAGTCTCTCTTTATTCCAAATAAAATTACATTCAATTACAATCGCAGTATCATCGATTACATCTTGAAGTTTACGCATGCGCTTCCCTAAAAAAAAAAAGAACTTCAGGAAGAAAAGAGGAAAAGAAAACGAGGTGGAAAAGAGGAGAAGAAGAAAAAAGGAATGGAAAGAGTTTGTGCGAAAGAGGGAGAAACAGAGGAAGAAAAGAAAATGAAAAAGGAGAAAATGAGATGTGGAAGAAAAGCAGAAAATAAGGAAGAGAACGTAAGGAGAAGAGAAAGAGACGAAAGGAGATAAAAGAAAGAAGAATATAAAATAGAAAGACAAGAAATGTACCGCTCCGGACACATTCCTTAGCACGGCCAGGAATAACATGACTCCCATAAAGGGAGACTAGGGAAAACACAACTCCCACAAGCGTATTCTCCAACAAAACCCGAACCGTAGCCCTCAAGTGGATCCCCGGCAAAGACGATCAAGCTTCAACGCTTCATCTCGCGCAGATTTCAGCCACGCACCAGAAGAGACAGAATATCGCGCATAAACTCCATAAAGAATGAAGCCGCCTATTTATAAGAAGGCCAAAGTTTCTAAATTCGCAAGAATCGCTTCAAATTCTCCATAAATCAGCATTAAAGACGCTCGCACCTTTCCAAGAAAACCAGAAGTCGAATGGCCGAGCTCCGCAGAGCTCACTTTGAAGAGTCTGCCTACTTCACAAGTCACAATAACCCGAGTCGACAACAGCCGGGATCGCCACTAAGGCCTCGCCCGAGCCCAAAAAGAGCTCACTTGAAGAGTTCGTCTACTCGCACGCCACGCAACCCGAGAGCCGATCACCAAAGCTTGATCGCCACCAAGGCCTTAGAGCCTCGAGCCTAGTAGCTCACTTTGAAGAGTTCGTCACTCCGCACAGTCACGCAACCTCGAGCCGACGCTCAGTCGATCGCCACCTAGGCCTCGCCCGAGCCTGCGAAATACTTTGAAGAGCAGAGTTCGTTTACTGCGACAGTCACTCAACCCGAGTCGACGTCAGCCGGATCGCCACCAAGGCCTTCACGCCCGCAGCCCCAAGAGGCTCACTTTGAAGAGTTCGCCTACTCGTACAGGGTCACGCAACCCGGGAGTCGACGCGCCAGCCGGATCGCCACTCAGCCTCGCCGAGCCCAGCAGTCACTTTGAAGAGTTCGCCTACTCCGGAACAGGTCACGCAATCCGAGTCGATCATCTCAGTTAGACGCCACCAAGGCCTCAAATCCGGAGCCCAAGAGCTCACTTTGAAGAGTTCGCTCACTCGCACAGTCACGTAACCCGGAGTCACCAGCCGATCGCCACTAAGGCCTCGGGCCGAGCCCAAGAGTTCACTTTGAAGAGTTCGCCCACTGCACAGTCACGCAACCCGGGAGTCAGATCACCAGATGGATCGCCACCCAGGCCTTTAGCGCCCGAGCTCCAGTAGCTCACTTTGAAGAGTCTGCCTACTCCGCACAGTCACGCAACCCGAGAGTCGTATCGCCAGCCGATCGCCACCAAGGCCTCGCCGAGCCCAAGAGGGCTCACTTCAAGAGTTCGCTCACTCCGCACGTGTCACGCAACCCGAGTCAATCGCCAGCCGATCGCCACCTAGGTCTCGCCGAGCCTAGCAGCTCACTTCAAGAGTCCGCCTACTCCCGCACAGTCACGCAACTGGGAGTCGATCGCCCAGTTATATCGCCTACTGGGTGGCTCAATGTCTGATTCGCAAGAGCTCACTCTTGAAGAGTTCATCTTACTCGCACAGTCACGCAACCTGAGTCGGGATCAACGCCATATCGCCACTCTACTGGGCCGAGCCTAGTAGCTCACTAAGAGTCTGGCCTACTCCGCATAGGTCACGCAACTCGGGAGTCGACGCCCCGTGCCGGGATCACCACCAAGGCCTTAGCGCCCGAAGCCCAGTAGCTCACTTTGAAGAGTTCGTCTACTCAGCACAGTCACGCAACCCTCGAGTCGATCAACTCAGTTATATCGCCTACCAAAGCCTCGGGCCGAGTCCAATACCACTTTGAAGAGTCTCGTCTACTCGCACAAAGCTCACGCAGAACCCTGAGTCGATCACTGCACTATATCGCCACCTCTGGCCGGCCGGAGCCCAATAGCTCACTTTGAAGAATTCGTCTACTCTAATGTGCCATGTACCCGAGAGGCGGTTCACCTCAGTAAGCTACCACGAGCCCACCAACCATTTGGAAGAGCTCACCACTCAACTCAGACGTGAGCACTCAAGAGTCAATTCAAATTTTCTCGTACATTCAAATTCACTACTTAAGCGCCAGAGCCCAACAAATGCACGACGAGCTCAACTATCTACACAGCTACGCAGCCTAAGAGGTGGTTCAACCAGTAAATCAAACACGAGTCCACCAAATTTCGCTAAGAGCTCACCAATCTAACCCGTGATCGTGTTATCAGAGTCAATTCAAACAGACATTCAAACACTTACCAAGCGCCCGGAGCTCAACAGCCTCGTAATGACGTGAGTCAACCATTCTATTACTGTGCCATGCAAATTTCTAAGAGGCGCGGCTCACAGTAAATCACCACGAGCCCACCACTACTGAAGAGCTCACCCACTCAATCGACGTGTTACTCAGAGTCAATTCAAATTTCGCACATTCACCACTACTTTAACGCCCGAGCCCAGAATGCACGACGAGCTCGACCACTCCGCATAGGTCATGTTCTAAGAGATAGTTCACCAAAGCATTCAACTCACGAGCCCACCACCTCGCAGGGGGAATAGCCTACCCACTGACTCAAGACGTGTTACTCAGAAGTCAGTTCAGCTCGAACAGTTCCACCCACTAGGCTACAACATCTAAAAGCCTAGTCGAAGTACTCAACTGCTAAACGCGAGCCCAAGAGTTGCCCAGCTCAGACGTTCAACTCATGCTATGCAAACCAAGAAATTAATTCGATTCATGCAGAACAACGAGAAATGCACCAGAGACACAAGTGGTAAAAAATAAATATTTATTAAGGGGAAGGCTACATATGTCTTGGGTCCCAGGCCCAACAAAAATATATATAAAAAAGAAAAGTATAAAAGTAGACATCAGGCAGGCGAAGACGTGCACAGGAGATCAGGCATCAAAAGGAGGAGCAGAGGGTGAAGTTAAGGGAGCGACCTCACAGGATGCCCTGGCTTCTCCGCACACCGCGAGAGGGACCTCTTATCCTCCTCGCTGAAGGTCGGGTAAATTGAAATCCAGTCGGATAGGCGCAATGTTCTTCTTCCGAAAGGTGTCACCCAGAACCCATCAGCACAAGCCCTGCACATTTCCTTAGTCTCCTATAACCTCATCCCACGGCGCCACCGCAGTTACTTGCTAATGGAGGTTCCCAAGAGCCCGCAAGACTCCTTAGTCGTCTACGAGCTTGTAACCCTGAGGCCTCGACGAGCCCCGTCCAAAGAAATGGGCCGCCTTATCACGCAGTCGCCTGATCGAACGCAGCTCTTCTTACCCCAGCCGCCTGGGATGTAAGTAGCTCATCCCTAACCATCCGAAGTTCATATCAAGGCATCGTGTTCGTCCCTAGCCTTTAGCAAATCATTCAGGTACCCGCAACTCATCCTCCCTAACCTCCTGGGCTCGCCTCGTCGCTCTGCTGTTTCGGGCCTCATCTTCCCTACCCTCGGCCCGAGCACGTGCCGACGTGGTATGCTTCAAATCAGATTTGAGCTTCACTACCTCTTCGGTCATATGTTGCACCTGACCTCGCAACTCAGCCGGCTCAGATGTCAGGGAAGCCACCCTCTCCTTGTAAGCCCGAGCCGCTTTGGCATGACTTTCGTTTAGTTTGGCCTTTTTGGTCAAACCCTTCAAATGAGTAGCCACCTGCACACCCAGCATAGAATCAACATCTAATGCAAATTCGACACTCAACTCAAAATGGAATCAGATACGACAAGGTATGGGAGCTTACGGAGGCAACCCCCTGGAGAGATAAGGCCAAAGCCTCATCAACGGGCAGCGCACCGAATTCTTTGAGATCGAATCCTGGCACGGATGAGACTGCCCGCCGCGAGTTCAACATCAAGAAGCAAAGAGTCCCCGTCCACTAATTTCGATTCCTGATCTTCCTCTTTAACTCTTCCGCCTTCGAAGGCGACCTAACACCTTCGCTGGTGGATTCCAGACAAGAATGGGCATGACCACCAATCCATTGCTCAACGGCCCCACCTAAGGACCTTACCTTCGCAAAGAGACTCCGTAATCCGGCTGCGAACTCAAGATCAGAAGCCTCAACCTGAGGCGACCGTCGCCCTCCCGCTGACCGAGTAGACGGCGTAGACGAGACGCCCCACTTTTAACTTTGATCGGGGTTTACGATTCTTTCTCAACTGAGCTCCGTGGTTTTTCGCTTCACGCTCCGGCTTCAGCTAGCATCTCCAACTGAGTTTCGCAGTCTCCCAGTGGGCTTAGCAAATGAGGCCCAACGGGAGAAACTTTCATGTGGAAGGATACGAAGGCCCCAGCGCCAGAATGGCGCGCACTCGAGCTCAAAGGGCCAGGAATATCCGACTTGATCAGCTCTGCGTAAGGACGAGGAGAACACTCAGCCAACGCCAGCGCTATGGCGTTATCTTCAACGCTGAGATCAATTCGAGCACCTGAAAAGCATAGAATAAAAAATACCCAATGACCTCACACAAGTTATACCAAAAATATAATGAACACTCACGAAGATTCTCAGGGGTGGTCCAAGCCACTGGAACGCCCAGGGTGTCGTCCTTGTCAAGAGGGTCATATTCCCAATTACGGCCACTAACAAAGAAGTAGTGTCCCTCCACAAACTGCGGAAGAGGGAAGACTGGAATCACTGCAGGAGCGCTTAACGCCTAGAAAATAGAGAGAAGCTCCTAAGGTCTCCTTCAAGCAAAAAGACAAAGGAGCAAAGCCACGTACCGGGGACACCGATCCTCGTCCCTAAAGAAACCAATAGACTAACCAAAAATACCTCAAATCCATTGGGCGCGAGTCGAGAAGGACAGACATTGAAGTGCCAGAAAAACCCCTTTATGAAGGATGCAGGAGCGAAGACCATTATCGAAGGCCACTTCAAAGAAGCACACCATCTTAGGCACTCCGAACCACGAAGGGTCAAAACGCCGGACCACACTGAACGCCTAAAGGAGGCTTCAGAATATCTAGAAAAGGTGGTCTCATACGAGGACCCACCTTGTTAGGCCCTACGCTTAGCTTTACGCCGAACGACCTGGATCTTAGGTATTCGACCTCCAGATATTTGAGCAGTCTATTTCTCCTTACCCTGTCCAAGGAAGTGCGGCGCCCTGGCATCTCGGGTTCAACTCGTCGAACGATCGGAGGCGCCACCGTCATCTTAACCCAGACACCAAGAGTCACCTCCAATGCGCAGAGAAGAAGAGCGACCCGGATCCATGATGAAAATAAATAATGAAAGCAAAACTCGCAATCTAACCCTAGCGCCGTCAGACGTCTCGAAAAGAAACCAAGGGAGATAAAGACGCACGGACCCAGAACACAATAGAAAACCTATCCCCAAGAAAGACTTAAAAGACTCTCATGCAAAAAAGGTTTTCGCATTAAGACTAAATGGTAGGGAAGTCCAACTTCTAAAGGCAAAGAAAAGATTCAAGATCGCACACAAGACAGGATTTACGCGGTTAAACAAAATAAACTAAGCGAGCGGAGAAAATGGCGCAGAAACAGAGCGCTAATGTTACAGCATGACTGCACTAATCTGACTAACCGCCGAAGCAGATATCGTGAAACGACTGACGCAGAAACGCGCGCCTTTGCCCACGCACACCGCATACGCGTCGTGTGCAATCGATGTGATCTAAAAATGCGCTACGCGCCCACTCGCACCTGCCAGCAGGTCAACCCAACGAACACCTACGCCCCTAATGCTAACTCAAAACGAGAGCCCATTCCGCTTTATCCCAGCGACGATAACAGGGTAGTTAGGAAAGCCCACGGTCCACACAAACCAACCGAATCCTTTTCTTCACGAAATGTAATAATCCCCAATAACGTCTTATCCCTCAAATCAAACCAAATCTTATCAATACGAAAAGACATTCCCAATTACCACCCCTCAATTATTCCTATTAATCGTTTACACGTTAAAAAAGAAAATCTCCTACCCAACGGCAGTAAATATTATATCATCCTCCGACAGAACATACTATTCAAGATCATAATCCACCAGAAAGCTTGTCACGATCATCCACATTATAAATACTGCGCACCCCATCGGCGGGAAGGTACGTGATACCCATACGCGCACACACGTTAACACATTCGCTCTCTGCTACTTCATCTTTTCTCTTGTAAAGAAACCGACTAGGCATAGGAGCGGCGACGCGCGGCCTCCCGCCGCCCGCTCTTTTTCTCTTTGCTTCACAGAGGGCCTGATTCAGAGACCGCGTCAAGAGCACGCATCCGAGCGACTAGCCTAACAAATAATTCTATCTCTCCGCCAACGACTCCCAATACGCTCCAAATTTCAGATCCGACAAAAGATCACTGGCAAAAAATATAATCATTTTCTCATTATGCTTTTAGTATTTATTTGGTAGAGTGAAAAAGAAATTAATAAAATTCGTTAGTATGAAATTAAGATAAAAATAAAATCTTCAAAAAAAAAAAAGATAAAAAAAAAAATTAAAATAAGTAATATATATATTTTTATCTCGATTTCATGGTGATTGATTCACTACCGTGGTAAGTTTTTATCGGTTCAAAAGCACTTAATTAAATAAAAATTAAGAGTTAAAAAAAAGAAAAAGTTAAGATATCAAAATAGAAAAAAACGAAAGGTTGAAACATTTTATTGAACAAAATAAAAGTTGGGACACTGAAATTGAAAAAATCGAAAAGTTGAACATCATATGAAATAATCTTTAACCTTCCTAATTTACCCAAATATACATAAAGTAAACATAAGATTATAAAATTTCCATTGATTAATGGAAAAAGTATTTAACGTCTACTAAAAGAAGGATACTTGGGAGAAAAAGATATAATGATGTATTATGCTATGAACTTTATCGACGAGAGAAAAATTTACGATTAAAGGAAAATTATAAAATTTAAGAAATTATACTGATATATTAAATAAATTATGAAAAAATATATATAAATTTTCAATTTTTTTCTGGAAAAAAAATTGTCTAGCCTTGATATAATGGAATATTAATATTCCCGAGTCTTTGAATTAATCCACAAATTGTTATTTTATTAAATCTCTAACAAATATGGAAACAAAAGTTAATTCAACCTACAAGGTGTAAAAGACCATGAAAAGAGTATATAGTTTTACCTGAACAGATGTAATCTTTTTGAGGCCGATGAGCAATTATACTTTTTCTCTCATACGCAGCATTTCTCTAAAATCCTATATGGATCGTTAGAAGTCTGATTCAATGAATGGTTTTATAGAAGTCCACATCACCTTTTAAATAGAATATTTCTATTTATAAATTAAATCCTTTATGGAATCAAATGCCAATTCGATGACAATCATAATTCTAAAACTTATCAAAAAACATTTTATTATATTTTTAAGAATAATTATAAATTTATTTTCATAAAAGAATAAATATAAATTCAAAAGATAAACATAATTTTAAATTTTTGTCAAAAACAATTTTTAACATTAAGAATGTAGTATAATGAATAAGGAAACAAAAAAAATTGATGGAGAACAAGAATTTTCAGGCTGGAATCCAATAAAATACTACAAAGTTATTCTAAATTTTATAATTCAAATCCAAATCTGATAAAGTTCACCCATATAAACAGTAATCGGAATAAAAAACAAGTATACCTTATATATCAAAGGTTAGTTTATGGTAAGCCCTAAGGGTATGCATAAAATAATAAAGGTTAATTCAATAGTTTATAGCAATGGATAAAAACAATTAAGGTAGTATTTCATATCTTACACAACATAAATCTACTTAATGCAAAAATAATAAATAAATAAAGAATGAAGACAGTAAATACTAAATAGGTAGCAATGAATTGAACACCCATACATCTATAAATTACACTAAAATTAAATATTCAAGGTGACATAAATAACAGAATGATATGAAGACATACATGATATATGAAACATATCCTAGTTATAATTTAAGATTAAAAGAACTCGTACTTTTTAATGAATAAATTACCAATAATGAATGAAACAGTCAACAACAAAGCAGGAATGAAGTATCCACAAAATAATTGAAATAGAATAGCTAAAGATGGTATTTTATTAAAATAAAAATTACACATCATATTTATCATATCTAAATTGTTGCATAACCGTCCAAATAATTCAATTGTCAATTGTTCGATATTAGATCTAAGTATTTGCACAAAAAAAAAAAAAAATAGAGATCTAAGTTAATATGAATGTATTAGAAAATTCAACAACATGACAAGATAAAAGACCGTGAAAATAAATTTTTTTTTTTTTTTAAAAGAAGGAAAAACTTAGACATGGAATTTCATCAAGGGCAAAAAATGGACATCATCTTCATCTAAGCTAAATTACAGCTCAATTCATTATTCATAATTCATCTTAAACAATGGAGAACCAGTAGTAGAAATTACAGAATTAAAGCAGAGGCAATAGATATATATTAAAAATTCATATATATAGTGAATTTCATCTTGACAGTTATTTACTATTTTATTACTGAATTTAAAATAGTAAATAACTGAGAAACTACCATAACATAATTCATTATTCAGTTTATATGCAGTGCCGAAAGCTAATAAAACATGATACAAATAGAAAGAGAGCCTATAAAACCTAATAAAAATAGAAGCAGAGCCTATAAACCTGATAAAAATAGAACCAGAAAGATGTAAAATCGTTTTATATTCGTGATGTAAACCAGAGTGATATACAAAAAAAAAGCTGAAAATCTGGTTTTCAGATGAGAATAGACATTGAATTTGATCTGAAATTTTTAATAAGGCTGTACTCTTAGAAAATTTAATATCTTTTCAGATGAGGTTTTAAATCAATTAAATTTAAAATCTGGTTTTCAGATGAGGTTTTAAATCAGTCCATTATGAATGGAATAGATATTTGTAAAACCTGAGATTTCATATCAAATAAAAATTTAAATGTCAAATGATTTACAGTCCATTCTTTGACAGCATCAAAACTTTGGGCCAGTGGAATTCTTGAAAGTTTCACTATCATTTAATTTTTGAATTTCAGCCTAAATACGATGAAATGCATGATAGCAACACGCATAAAATCAACAAAAATCCAATGGGATTCTTAATCGAAAGCACAAAAGAAGAGCGAACAACTATTTTATAAAGCTACGCTGATTTGAAGTAATCAAAATACTACACTCTGCGACGAAATATTCCGAAAGTAAGACCCATAAAAAGCCACCATTCCTGAAACCAGTTTGGAAAAGTTCTTGAAATTTTCATTCCAATAAAAACCGTGAATGGAGAATTTGGCCCATACAAAAGACTACATCAAGATTTTCAGAACATAAAAATCAGTTGCCTGAGATCAGTTATCGTAAAATCTTTATGAGCATAAAGATTTTGATCTCAATCCTTTCATTTAAGACTTAAAATTTTGCATTTTAAATAAAGAATGTCATTACTCCTCGTACCACGGCACACGGCATTCCGAACCGACCGTGATTCACAAAGATAAATTCATAGAATCTACGGGTTTTGAGTATTTCGTTAGAAATGAAATACTTATCATTTTGGAAAATCTTTTTGTTTGCAATCTCTTCAGAAACTGATATATGATCAAATTCAAGTTTTTGAAGCAATAATATATTTTCTTTTGTTTGGTATGCAAATTTTTGAGGAGTTTGAAAAGAAGGGTTATACTTCTTCAAACTTCAAACAATTTGAAAGCTTGAGGCCTTTCTATCAGATAAGAAAGCTTCTGGGCAGGCTGACGGGATTCATTGGCATTTCATTTTCCCGTAAAATCTCCCGTGAAAGGAACTGCAGAAACATCTGAAGATCCTTCGATAAATTCAATTTCAAAATCAAAAACAGATAAAATAATTATTATCCGGCAAAAATCGTTTTTTGAAACTAGATTTCAACATCTGCAATATTTCTTTTCTCAGACTCTTTGCAATCAACTCTAAAAGAAATTTTTTTTAAAACATCACTTCAAATTTTAACGTGATAAAACAATGCACTAAAATTTCCTTTTAACCGTCAAGTAATTCAATCGGCGACCACTCCAACCGCCAGAAACAAATCTAACAATCAAATTTTGTTTCAAAATCTTGTTTTAAGATTCCACCATATCTCAGTACTGCACAGTCTGTCTCTATAATAGAAAGACTTACGTGTGAAGGACACTGCCATGGTGTTTCCTTTAACCCCGGTATTCACTGCTTCGACTACCTGCATGCTCCTGTGATCAGTAAGATTTTTCTTAACCTTGAAATAAAGGCTTAATTAAAATCCTGTTGTTTGGGTAAAACTCACTTACATAGTTAAGGCTACTTCCAAAAACCTTTCAGCAGAATCTGGAGTTTTTATCTTGATTTCATCAGAAATTTATTAGCAAAATCTATCGCTTCTCAGATAAAAGTGCTTTATTCGACTGATTTAATGTCAAACTTAAAACCTAATATTTGCTCAAAACACTGATTTCGCTGCAGTAAATAACTAAAACCATTACCTCAATTTTTGAAAATTTTTAATGTTTAAAATGCTTCTTCTATCAATTCGAAAAATACGGTATCATCATCAATATATACTATAGAAAATTTAGTATATTCATTGAAAATTTCATTCATCATATTTCGAAATTCACAAGATTTCGAGATCAAACCAAGATCACATTCCATTCATAATGCCCAAATGGAACAGTGAATGCAGTTTTGTACCTGTCTTCTGGTTTAATTTGAATTTGCCGTAAAACCGTATTTCATCGAATTTTTAAAATCGTCAGATTATAAATCCTTTGAATTAAATCCTTTTATTAGGCATTGGATACCTAATCCATCAGAGTGACTTTATTCGCAAGTATAATTTATCACTAACCTCGAGTTCTCTTTCTTATTTCAAGCCTTTTATTACAAAAGTCGCACAACTCACATGAATGACTGTCTTTATTAATTTTTTTATTTAAGCAGTATCATTAATCTTTTTGCAATATTCACGAGTTCGACTCATTTGAATATGTCTTCGCTATCAATTTGTTTTTCATTAAAATCTTTTTCATATGGTAATGAAACCATATGAAATTTTATACAGTAAGGTCCTGGTAGGAGAATGGTATCAACAACAAAATTGTTTTATACAGGACCTTAATATAAAAATCGTTTTATATTCGTGATGTAAACCAGAGTGATATACAAAAAAAAAGCTGAAAATCTGGTTTTCAGATCTAGGAATTAGGATCAGGAATAGCTAAGTTAGAGCTAAGGCAACAGAAAGTAGATGGTAAAGCAGCCAAGGCAACCGAAATTTGATGGTAAAGCAAATGATAAAGATCACACCGGAAATGTCACTTAGAGAATAAATATTACAAAACCTGACAAAAATAGAAGCAGAGCCTATAAAGCCTGATAAAAATAGAATCAGAATGATGTAAAATAGTTTTATATTCGTGATGTAAACCTGAGTGATATACAAATAAAAAGCTGAAAATCTGGTTTTCAGATCTAGGAATTAGGATCAGGAATAGCTAAGTTAGAGCTAAGGCAACAGAAAGTAGATGGTGAAGCAGCCAAGGCAACAGAATTTTGTTGGTAAAGCAACCGACTCAGATGATAAAGATCACACCGGAAATGTCACTTAGAGAATAAATATTACAAATCTCACCGGAAATGTTATATAGAGAATATAAAACAACTCAAATCGCACAGACACAGATCAAATCATACAGAAAATTAAGTCAGGTAAAAATTAAAATAAAAAATCGAAGAAAACCTAAATTCAATCGGATAGTGACAATCAAGACAAGAAAACTTAAATCTATTCTGATAATGACATTCAGAAAACTGAAATTGAAAATGTGAGATTCAGAAGACCGAAATTGAAAATGGAATGAAACCACGACAGTTAGAAAAGCAATCAAAATCCTAAATCGAATAATGACAATCAAAATTGTAGACAGGAAAACCTAAATCCAATCCAATCCACAATTTAGAAAAAGCTTACCGCCGATCCTTATCCATGGTGATCGAAAAGCGGCTGTGCGGAGATCGTGGCGGAGATCGCGGAGAAGCGGTCAAAGTGGGAAATGAACAAAAGTGGTCATTTTTTGCGGTCAAAGTGGGAAATAAACAAAAATGGTCATTTTTATTTCATATATTTCCGTTATGTTCTAAAAGAATTTACAAAAAAAAAAAGAAGAAAGAAGGTGTATTTGTTAAAATCATACCATTTTTGTTTTCAAATTTTAAAATTGAGTTTTAAAAAATCTTTTAATCAAAGCAACCTTTTAAAATTGGTAAAAAATAATTGATAATTCATATTAAATTATAATTAATAAAATAAAAAAGTAAGTGAATTAAATAAATATATAAATTTTGAACTTCTTTAATTTATTCTTATTATTTGAAAAGTTAAGTTATCCCCTTTATCCCTTTTATTCCTTCTATTTATAGTTTTTTTTTTTTTTGTCATTCAATTTGACCGGTTGAAAATAATAAATCCGACACATTCCTTATTTTACTCATTTAGAATATTTGGTGTACAATTGATTTATTCTTGTCATCTTTTTAGTTAAGATAGCCAGTTATTTAGAATATTTTATTTCTTTATTCATTAGCCTTCTCGATTGTATATTTATTTGTACACGTTATAATAAAATATATTCAAGATATATTTTTCTCATACTGCTCTGTTATGGTATAGGGCCATTGCCTCATGCCCACACTAAAGTTTAATTCTTCTTCCTTCGTTTTTTTTTCCATCATAATTGCTTGCTTTATGTGTTGTCACCATGGAATTAGAGTCTTCCCCGACCCTCACTCCCACCTCAGCCCAGCCCATAGCCGTTGTCATCAAGGTTCAATCGGCCACTGCAGCGTCAACCATCATTGCACTCAATGTTGATGTGCAAGCGCCATTGAAACTTATTGCCTCAAATTATTTTTCGTGACGCCTACAATTCTCTACTCTTCTCGCTAGCTATAACTTGCTCGGATTTGTCGATGAAACACACCCATGTTTTGAACAAACCATCACGGTTAATGATGCCACAACCGTTAACCCTGCCCATCACACATGGGTGCATCAAGATCAACTCATCTTGAATGCTATACTTAGTTCATTGTCTCCGACTTTGACTCCTTTTATTGCAATTGCCCGAACTTCTCATGATGCTTGGTCAACCTTGGCCTTTACATATGGCAAACCGACGGGTGGTCGCATCACCCATTTGAAAACTCAACTAAGCAACCCGGTCAAAGGCTCCTAAACAATCACTGAATTTCTGCACAATATAAAAACAAAAGTGGATGAACTTGCAATGATGAATGCCCTAGTTGACATTGAGGATCTCACCATTAAGATTCTTAATGGTCTTGATGAGGGCTATACAGAACTTGCCAATGCTATTCAAGCCCGAGAGACAACAATTTCCTTTGAAGAACTACATGAGAAGCTTCTCATCCGCAAAGCCCACCTTGCCACCAAGAAGAGTAACCAAATACTCCTCTCGGTTACCGCCATTGCAGCTTCTAAGTATGGACCATCCAATAGGCCGACTAGTTGACCAATAGGTTCGCCTCAAACTACCCCTTTTTACCTTATGGGACATGGACTCCTCGACCACCACAAACACATATACCGATATACGTGGCCCTCGTCCTTACCTTGGGCACTGCCAATTGTGCAAACAACAAGGTCATTCTGCTAAGCGGTACCTAATCCTCAACCATTTCTCAAGGACTGATCTGGTCGGACCTCGACCTCAAAACAGGCTTGGATATGCTTCTCCTCAAGCCAACATTATAGTCCATTCCTCCACTCCATCCTCATTTGAGTGGATTCTAGATTCAGGTGCCACACATCATGTCACAACATATATATCTTGCTAATCTCTCACTACATTCTCCATATGAAGGATCAAATGATCTCGTCGTTGACAACGGTGCAGGCTTGAACATTACCCATACATGTTCTCTCTCTCCACCATATAATCCCTCCTCTCGTAAATTTTCCAATGCTCTTTGTGTCCCTTCAATGACCAAAAATTTGTTATCCATCTCCCAACTTAGCAAAAATAATAACGTTATTGTTGTTTTTACTTCAACACACTTTTAGGTGAAGGACCCTCGCACAAGGGCCATCCTTTATCAAGGCCCACTTAAAGGTGACATCTACTCTTGGTCTTCATCTTTGGGTGTATCAACATCACCATTGGCTTTTTCTACATCCCATGAATCTTTTTCTTTATGACATAGTCATTTAGGTCATCCGTCCAATAGAATCATACGCCATCTGTTATTGTCCTATTCTTCTAGTTTCTGGAATAACTTTCATTGTAACGCTTGTCTGTGCAATAAAAGCCACAAATTATCCTTTCATGATTCCTCACTTCTATCCAATTCTCCTCTTGATTTGGTGTTTTCAGGTGTCTAGACTTCTCCGGTTCTCTCCTATGATGGCTATAAATATTATGTAATTTTTGTTGATCATTATAACAAATACATTTGGTTTTATCCCCTTCAACATAAATCTGATGTTTTTGTTGTGTTTAAATGCTTCAATTCACTTGTGGAAAAATGATTCAAATGGCCCATTGTCACCCTCTACACAAACAATGGTGGCGAATATATAGCTCTAAGAGATTTCCTTGGGACTCATGGTATCTCTCATTTGACAACCCCACCTCACACATCTGAACATAATGGTTTTTCTAAATTGAGACATCGCCACATTGTTGAAACCGGCCTAACATTGCTTCATCAAGCATCCGTCCCCTCCTTGTTTTGGCCCTTTGCTTTTGCTACCGCTACTTATCTCATTAACCGTATGCCCAAATGAAACTTATCTATGGAATCATTCGTTGAGTGTCTCTTTCACACTCTTCCTAACCTCCTCAAACTTCAGGTTTTTAGGTGTCTTTGTTATCCTTAGCTACGTCCTTACTCATCCCACAAGTTGGAATCTCGTTCTCACCCTTGTGCATTTCTTGGCTACTCTCTTACTCAAGGTGCTTACCTTTGTTATGATATATCATCTTATAAAGTTTATGTCTATCGTCATGTTGTGTTTGTTGAGTCTAAATTTCCTTTTCATTCGTCTTCTTTGGCCAATGTTGGTGTTGATTCCCGCAGTGGATTGCTAGATATGGTACCATTTGAGGTGGCCGAGGGGGCATCTATATCGGGCTATCTTTTGCCAGTTCCCCCACCCCCGCTTATTGGATGTACCATGCCTAATTTGCCTCCCAATTATGCTTCCAACGAACTCTCGTAGTCTCCTATATCCCTCTCATAGTCTACTTCCCATGAGTTATCTCCGATGCCCTCATCCCCTATTGACACCTAACATAATCTCTCCCATACTGACCCACTTGCTCTACCACTTCCTTCTTACCTCCAACCAATGGTCACTCGATCCAAGAATAACATCGTCAAATCAAACCCAAAGTATAGCCTCACTGTTGCTACCGAACTAGATATCATTGAGCCTACCTCTCACACTCATGCTCTCAAAAATCCACATTGGCGTGAAGCTATGTCTGACGAGTTCGATGTTTTCCTTTGCAATGGTACCTAGGACTTGGTACCTCTTGATACATCTCAGAATATGGTTGGTTGTAAATGGGTTTTCTGTATTAAGCATAAACCCGATGGCACTATCGATTGCTACAAGGCCCAGCTTGTAGCGAAGGGCTTTCATCAACGACTAAGGCTTAATTATCATGACACATTCTGCCCAGTGGCTAAACCCACCATAGTTCGGGTTCTCCTCTTCTTAGCAGTTTCCCAAGGTTGGTCTCTCCGTCAGATGGATGTTAATAATGTTTTTCTTCAGGGTTCAGGGTCCACTAGATGAAGATATCTTGCGTCCCACACCACAAGAAGGGTTCACGGCCGTCATCACCTCACTAAAGGTGGTAAATAATGCAGCTATAGCCTATAGCTGCAAACAAAGTGAACCGCGGCTAAATTATGACGTAACATGAGTGTTTTCCAATATGGTAATTGAAAAAATATGCTCTTTTTCTTCCAATTGCGCCGACGCTAAGTAAGATTCCCGTTCTTTGTGACTTCCTGCACAATTGGTTCTAGATGTTCCAATTGCTCCAACAACACATCAACCCCAAGCAATTGTGTAGGTGGTAATCCCACCTCTTCAACATTAAAAGACCTTTTATCACATCTAAATTTGTGATTTGATGGAAGAAATCGACGATGGCTCATGTAACAAAAAATTTTCTCCCATGTTTTAATCGATGAACAAGTTTCTTATTGGTAAAGAAAGGACAAGCAAATCGACCCTTCATCTATCCCGAAAGGTTTGTATATGCGTGAAAGTCACTAATTATCCATAATATAGCAAAAGATGCATGAGTAGTAACTTTGCTTTTACCGCAATATCATATGTAGTAACTCCATGCTCCCATAATTCTTGCAACTCGTCATTAAGGGTTAAATATATATCAATGTCATTTCCAGAGCACACAGAATGAGCAACGACAACAGCGAAACGATTACCATACACATCCATGGTGGTAAGTCAGACGGATGAGAACAACTGCCATGTGCTACGGGCGATGACATATTGCTAAATGGATTGAAACCATCACAAGCCAACCCTAGCCTAACATTACGATGCCCAATGCAAATGTAGGATTTAAAGACCAAATCTTTTTCCAAGATAAAGAGTCAACCGGATGTCTCATCAAGCCAATAGTAGTGCGATCTTTGTGCATGCCACTTCATGTGTAGCCGCTGATGACATAAACAACCTAAGCCTCGTATTAGAGGAAAGTGTCGTGAAACCTAGCGTGAATTTTCTTCCTCCTTGAACATGTTCGAACCGCCTTTGAGTTAAACTCAACATTTCTTCCATCTAGAGGTACCACAAATGGTACATTTATCAAGATTCATTCTTTTTGGTGAACAATACGCACTTTGTGGGTGCACTATCTTTCTATAATCAAGCCCAAGATTCACTGAGTATTTTTTTGCTTCATAGAAATTTCGAAAAATTATCACATCCAGTTACCTCCTTCAAAAGTTCTAATAACATCAGTAATGACTTATTGCTCCACCCATTGAGACACTTAATGTGAATTTTAACCTTATCACAAAAGCTAACTTCGTGAATTTAGTACATCCAGGATATAATTCCTTCTCCGCATCCTTCGGTGCCGTAGTAAAATTCCCGCTGCTTCATCATTTGGCTCTTCAAGGCCAATCTAATAAGCGAAATTTCATTTTCTCTAACACGTTACTAGTTTTTGGCATTTGAATGCATCATGTAGCAATCCATGCATGTCACATGAGGTGAATCTGAAACTCATCATCATATGTTGATTCATTAAACTCATATTCACCATGCATCACCCAACTGGACATAGTTTCTAACTATCCCATGGTTTGCAAATGATTATGCATAACATATCTATTCTGTGATTAGATGGTTGCAATCTAACAATAAAGGACATGGTAGCTTGTCACCTCCAGAGCATTAACAAAGCAAAGTCCAAGAACTCTAAAACCCCATTATCGTATTCTTGGCTCACCCTCGACTTTTGCATCCATAACTTGTTTATTGGCATTTTCGCTTTAATTTCCTTCAACTTCATGAAATTTGACAATGTCAATTATAATGTATGCTGTGCGCATTTCAACATCTCTAACTTCTTAATTTAGGTGGTGGTTCCTATCCCATATAGAAATACACAATCCTATGAGTTAGACCTTAACATGCCTATTCATCAGCAGGTACTCGATACATTTCTTCCCCCTTAGTTCTCCGCAATTAAAAAGGACAAGGCATATTGTTTGACCTTTGTCCAAATATGCACCCGTATAACAAAAGCACGACTTCTCAAATCACCACAAACTAATCAAATACGTTATATAACTTTATAGATATTATGTTTTCCTATATTGTCCACTGACAATTCAAGTATCATTTGTAGACAATAAATCTTAGTCGCATACCATATAACTTAAACAAGTTCTTAGTATGTGATAAGAAGATATTTATCTCACAAGGATACTTGAACGGGAAGTCTAAGTTTTCATGCATGCACAGTCATACCAAAGAGGTTTGTATCAGTCAATCATAAAAATGAAAAAAAAACCATATATATATATATAGAAGCCTTTCTTGCTAAGGCATATTAAAAATTCAAATCCATGGTGGCAACTTGACAGTCTCTTCGAACAAACATCCATTTTTGAGTAGCAGAATTTCATATTATAGGAGTTGAAAATGAAAGCAAAAATGTTGAAAACAACTTTCCCTTTTCGAGTTAATTTCAGCTTTCCCCTTCCCTTTCCTTCATTCCCTCTAAATCATAAAGGGCAAATTTTCCTCACAATTCTTCTCTTTAAACAGTAAGTGAACAGATTCAAGAGTTCAGAGGTGTTCCCATGAACTCTAGGAAAAAGCAATTCTAATCAAATGGGCAAATATAAAAAACAAAAACAAAAACAAATGTAGTTAGCCAAAACCCAGTTTCATTAAATCAGAGCAACAGAGAATTCAAAGCTAAGTGAATGGTCTAAGTGAATTCAAAGCTCAACAGTGTCAATCTAACAACCAAGTTTGGGCAGAAATACAGGTTTCCTTGCCTCAGGCTGGTTTTCTTGATATGACAACTAGTAAGAATTATTATCAAGTCCCAACCCAACTCAGTAACAGAGCTACAAAATCATACTTACACTGTATTAAAGGAAATTAAAACTGTATTGATATATGATATAGAAATGATTAGGGAGGGTGGTCAGCAAACAGAACAATTAAAACAAATGAGGTAATCACTAAATCCAGAGTTTGTGTTGGAAACCCTCTTGTCACCCAAAACATGATCAAGAAAAGGAAACAAAAGAATTGCTGCCTTGCCTCCCTACCTGGAAGAAAAAATTAGAAAAAGAAAGGGATCAAGGCATAAAACAGAAACATGTGGTCAACCCTGTTTGATTCTGTGTATGGGGGTTGTCCCTCTTACCCATAATTTTCTATGTCATCAATGACTAGCGACAAGTCTCTTTTTCATTATGGGATCAGCTAAAAGAAAATCCTTCCTTAAGACTTCAGGTAAGGATGCCATGTCTATCCTCATTTGAATGCTACTTTTATGTGCTCATCCTAATGACTCAGGGATGAGTTTTACGTTTCTTGTGGATGAAGCTGAGAAACGCATATTGCCAAAAAAACCCAGTGTACAAATTATATGATAAATGGCATCTGATGCTTGATAAAAAAACTTTGGAGCATGAGGATTACTACTTAATTATCTCAGAGGAATGCGCTATTTTGCATTTTTCGAGCATTATTTTTCCAGAAATATGTTGTTCTGATATATATCAGAGAAGAGTATACTGTTCTTTGTGACCACAAATACATTGCCTCTTAGAAAGTAGGGTTGAATTCATTCTTCCTGATTCCTTTTTTTTTTCTTTTCGTCAAAATTTGGTTTTGAACTAAGCTAACATGGAGATGATCTTTTACAGGTTCTTGTCACTGTCCTTGCATCTGGTAGGAGATGTACTAAAGCTATTAAGGAGGTAATGATTTAAATTCTGAATCTGGACACTTAAAAATCATCCAAGAAAAAACAAAAAATTATTTGCTTGTATTCATTCCCCTGATAAATTTCAACTCATTGTCTGAGAGCAGCCATGGTTTTTCACTCAATCCAGGCCTGGCTAATCTAAACAAACCCTATATTGAACAAGGAAGGGGAATTTTTTATTTGTAGAAGAACAATTAAGTTAATTGAATTGTGTGTACACTGGCCAACATGGGATTCTGAAGAGAAACTTCTCCAGAACTCAACACTTATGCAAAATTGTTGTCTGTTGGTTTATTCCTTGATTGGCATTTTAGAATGCGGTACAAAGGAGAACAGATTTGAAACAACCTCCAAGAAAGAAGAAAAATAACAAATAAAATAACATATCTATCCTTTGTTTTGTTAACACGAGTCTCATAGATAAGTTGAGTGCTTGCACCCAGCTCAGCATCCATACTTATTGAAAAAAAAAGACTCAAGCGCTTTATGATTGTGTTACGTAGTCCAATTGTTCGCAATTCATGAATGTAGAAATGGGAGGTAAAATTATTCATGAATACAACTTCAGATGTAGCCGAACAAGTATCATATAGAAGCTATTCAAGAAAACAACAATAACACTACCACGCCTGAAACAAATTATGCTTTTTGAATAATACTCAATGTCACAAAGGATGCTTTTGAATCGATCAATTTTTATCACTAATATGCTAATCTAAAGAATGTCCAAAGCTTCATGATTAAAAAGCATAAAAACAATGGTTTATGATTTGATTCATACTTTGGAACCTTAACCAATGTCGGGCAAGTTTGATAGAACAAAAATAAAAGATCGATCAACACGTTCCGATTTCATACAATCATGAATAATGGAATCTGATGAAAGGAAGAGGAAATTACCTAGAATTGCAGCCTGTTGGTTAGTTTTTTCAGATTAACCGATTTAAGAAACTTCTAGTCACTGATCCATGACTCGGGCTTTGAGGAGATTAGGGACCACAAAGTTGAAATCAATGCAAAAGCGAAATTAGGCGAAGATCCGCAGAGAGAATCACTTCGCATTTCCAGACCCCAAAAAAAGTTGCAAGAGAGATAAAGAGAGAGTACGTATGTGGATACCTTCTCGTTGTAATACGGCTCGAATAACACGAGGATACTCACTCTTCTCAGAAAATAACTTTCAGAAAATATTCAAATTTCTTCAGACAAAGTAGAGAATCGTCACAGAAGGCTTATCGCGAATCTGAGTGTCGAAGAAATATAGGGCCTGTTTTCTGTTTTTGAAATTTGTCACTCACATTTAATGGGCTTTGATTAAACTGCCACGTGGAAAGGAAGGCTCCTGTGTCGGATTGTTCGTGAGCGTTGTGTCGGATCATTAAAATGCCACGTGGCGAGGGTGTGGAGGGGTGGCTACCATATCCCAATTTTAAAAAATGAAATATTATTTTTATAAATTTTATTCCTGTACTTTTGATATTTTTAGTGAAATATATTTCAAAAAGATAATAATATAAATTATCAAATAAAATCTGAAAATAATCCAAATTTAAGTGGAATAAATACCTTAAAGATATATTAAATCTTCAATTATTTTGCCACAAAGCTATTCCACATTTTTTCAAAATAGTTTATTTATCTAAAAGAAAAAGTTCTTTAACGAGACATATCAATTTTAAGTAAATTGATATGACCTCAAAACCATGGGGACCACATGCAAAATTGGGGCCAATGTATAGTAGGGGGATTTATTTTTTTATGTGCCTAAAGGAACGTATATGGTAGGGGTCAATTAACATGGTTAAGATTTGATAAAAATTTCTTTTGGCCGCATCAATTCAATAAACGCGGCTATATTTATTTTTAGTAAGAAAATATGATAACCTCTACTAAAACTATGTTACTATACCTCATATTTCTTGTAGTGCCAATTGTCGAGATTTGTCGACCCTAATCTACCCACCCATGTGTGCAAGCTCAACAAAGCCATATATGGACTTAAACAAGCTCCTCGAGTGTGGTATAATGAATTGCACCACTTTCTTCTTAAGGTTGGTTTTATAAATTCCATATTAGATGCATCACCTTTTATTTATCGTCATGGGAAGACTACCATGTATCTTCTGGTTTATGTTGATGACTTGATTCTACGGAGAGTGATGCTATGGTTGTCCAGAATTTTGTTGATAAGTTGTGTTCTCGTTTTTCAATTAAAGATATAGGTGTTTTATCCTATTTCCTTGGTGTTGAGGCTCTGCCTAACCCAACTGTTCCTAGATATCCCTACAAGGCATAACATGGAAAATTCTAAACCTGTTCAAACGCCGCTAGCCACCTCCTCTTCCCTGCAACTCTGTGATGGTTTACCACATGCAAAAGCCACCCTTTATTAACAGACAATTGGCAGCTTACAATATCTTCTAATTAATCGCCTTGACATCGCCTTTGCTATCAACAATCTATGCCAATTCATGCATGCTCCAACAACTCATCACTAGGGTTTTGTTAAGTGTCTCCTTCGGTACATCAATGGTACATGGTCTTATGGTATTAGACTGCAACGCCATAGCTCCCTGTCTCTTCACGCCTTTTATGACGTAGATTAGGTGGGTGACCTTGATGATCGTACCTCTACAGGTACCTATATTGTGTTCCTTGGTCCTAATCCTATTTCTTGGAATTCAAAGAAGCAATGTTCTATTACTCGCTCTTCCACAAAAGCTAAGTATAGGGCCATTGCTTCTGCATCCACCGAACGTTAGTAGGTATGCTCTTACTTACAGAACTTGGTGTCTCGATCAGTGTTCACCCGACTCTTTATAGTGACAACATTGGTGTGACATATTTATGCGCAAATCCAGTCTTCAATTCTCGCATGAAATATATTGCTCTGGACTATCACTTAGTTCATGAACTAGTGCAAAATTGTCAATTTCGTGTCTCTCATGTTTCTTCTGCAGATCAATTGCCATATGCATTAACTAAATCACTTCCTCATTGTCGACTCCAAGATATTTCTCTCAATGATTGATGTCTCCGCTGGCACACCATCTTGAGGGGGCCTAACATATCCAATACATTCCTTATTTTACTCATTTAGAATATTTGGTGTATAATTGATTTCTTCTTGTAATCTTCTTAGTTAGGATAGCCAGTTGTTTATGGTATTTTATTTCCTTATTCTTTGGCCTTCTCTATTGTGTGAGTACCATGGGCTTTAGCCCAAGCCTCCAGCCAGCAGGCCCTAGCAGGCCCCTGCAGGCTCCATCCCATAGGTCAAGGTCTGGGCCGCCTACAAGCCCATGAACCCGAAACCTACTGAGGCCCACTCAAACTCACTATCTTCACTTACAAGCCGCCCAAAGATATTTCGGGCCGCGGAGATATAATGTCTCGGGTGTAATCCTTTTCCCGCTCGCTACCATCCCTAAGGAGGCAGCCGACTGACCTCTCTTAACCTAAACAAACAACCACCCATGAGTCACACAAGTAACTTTCCTGGTGACAGTCAAACGTTAAAGATGAGGGCAGTTTGGCTATTTGAAGGGTAGTTTGACTATATAAAGGGAAAAACATGTCATAATACGCGAACAAAGCGCTACCTTCCCTTTCCGTTTCGGAAAGGAATCGCCTAATTCCCATGTAAAGGTATTAACGGTCCCATAAAGGAAGTGTCTGTGTGGGGTGACATCGTAGGGAGTAAGTTTTTCTCAACTGAATATATGGATCGATTTCTCTATCTAGAGTTCAGATCTAACTTTAGCATCGAAGAGGCAACGGAGGACCACCGTCGTTCTCTTGTTTATTTTGCAGGTACATGCTAGCTAGTTTGATACATGACCCAAAGTTGATTCGTAAAACTCGTGAGACTACAATTACGCCTAACTGTGGAACGATCACAAAAATCTCATCATTTATCTGCGAGGGCTCGTTGCATCCGCTTCAAGTGATCACCTATCCTCGCTTTGCAGTTCCCGATCAACCCAATCGGATCGCCGATTCTATCATCATGACCGCAACCCAAATGAATCCGCCCTCAAGACTTGCTCTTCATCGGCGCCAAGACATGGAGGAAAAGCAAGAGGATTGTTGGCAGATGGTCGAACCAGAGCCATGCGCATCATCTCAGCCAGAAAAACTGGTACCACCTGTGCACTCGCCTAAAGGGAGAAAGGGCCGAAAATGTACGAGGGAGTGGCCACCTAGCACCCCCAGCTAAACAAAACAGCTACAGAACCTATTCGGGTCGAAGACAACAACGCCACAGCAACTGAGACAAGCTTATCTTTCCGACAGCCTCCCGTCCTGATCCGCTACCTCAAAGAATAATGTGGAGGCCGAGTCGAGAAAGAGCCTCGATGTTTGTGTCTACCGTTACGGCATGCCTCGTCAAGACGACGAGAATTTAGCGCGCGTAGAAAGGCAGACTCCGAACGCACTCGAACACATACCCGCTGTGGCCCAAAGCAAAGACCACCACTTCCTCTCGAATCCGGGCCGCTTGAACAAGATCCGTCCCATTAGACCGCACTCCATCGCTATCCAAGGACTTGAGAACATGTTGTCATCCCCATTAGGGCAGCATATCCTGAGTTATGAGCCACCTCATGGCTTTACCATACCACCGTTCGCCATGTATGATGGCTCCTCTAACCCGTACGACCATATGATGCACTTCAACCAGGCAATGATTCTCAGCGCAAGGAATGATCGTCTTCTGTGCAAGGTATTCTAACCACCAAAAGGACCCAGCCTCGCTTGGTTTCATAACTCCAAGAGGATCCATAAACTCGCTCTCTACGAGTTATACGCCTGCTTCCCAATACTTATGCTTAGTCCTATAAAAGGGAAACATCAGTTCATTGCAAACCATCCTTAAGGGGGATGATGAGTCTATACGGACTTCACTCAGAGATTCCCGGATGTGCTGTCCAACAAATCAACACATACAAAGATAAACGCTTAGCCCTTCGAACTTTCGACTAAACTCAGCCAACTACCCTTTCTTCCAATCACGCCACTAGACCCAAATTCCTACCAATGGAAGAACCATAGACTCGCGACAGACACTCACACTAGAAGACAATATTCGGGTGGCCTCCCAATCAGTGATGATTACCGCCTGCAACAAAAGCTCCAGGTTAAGGTCATGCACTTCTCTGGTTGAAGGTGCAAATGATCGTGCTGGGAACCAGACTAAAGACCAAAAGTGTTCTCGGGAACAATCGTAAAGGCAGGAACCTCCTAGCTTTACATCGCATCAAAATCCCCACAATGACCCTCCTTATCCGTAACCACTCCCCGACTTGTCCGCTCTCCACTAATTCTACTGATCCGAACGACTGATCGACCTAAGGTGCGATTACCATAGGGACCACGCATGAGATCCAACAGGATGCCTGACTCTCAAATTCCTAAAGGAAAACTAACTGAGTCAGTCACCTCAAAGGATATCTCCGGGATTCGCCTCATCTGATAGAGGCCGCACCGATAGCTGAAAAAATGACGGCCCGTTCAAAGCTCCCGTCCGAGCCTCGGCCCACCATCAACTACATTGGGAGGCTACCACGACCAGCAGCAACCAGCCGCCGGGGAGGAAAAAGTCAAGCACGTTGTACCCACAGCTCAAGCCCATGAACACCATCAAGACTCGAATAATAGCAAAGCAATACACCGATTGACGACCCCATATCCTTTCCTCCTATTAACCCGTCCAAGGTTATCACCCCACACCACGATGCACTTG
The DNA here is from genome assembly GCA_016808115.1 of Tetrastigma voinierianum. Classification (NCBI taxonomy): domain Eukaryota; kingdom Viridiplantae; phylum Streptophyta; class Magnoliopsida; order Vitales; family Vitaceae; genus Tetrastigma; species Tetrastigma voinierianum. Next base: position 1,158,147 of record JAEQBH010001544.1, read on the forward strand.
TCCTTACTTTATGCATTAACAATTTTGATGTACATAGAGTGCTCGTTGACCCTGGCAACGCAACCGACTTATTACACCTTCCAGCCTTCAAACAGATGCAAGTGCCGCTTGATAAACTCAGTTCGACTGGAAAATTTTTGTCTATTTTTAATGGGGCAACTACGCTAATAGTGGGTGAAATTTCTCTCCCTGTCAAGGCGGGGCCGGTCACTCAACAAGTCTTATTCTCAGTGGTTCAAGACTTGTGGACTATTAATGCTATCGTCGGGTCGTGGCCCGTCGCACACTATGAAGGCAAAGTGTCTTTAACCTACCATCAAACAATCGGCTACCTAACTAATGCCGGATGATGGACTTTGAGCAATTTTAGCTAGTAGCTCGCCGTTGCTATCGCCTATTAGCAAGGGAGCGCAGAAAGCGCGCAAGCCCAATGACCGCCAATCGAGTCACAATCCCTTAATAAGAACTACGCCGCTCGCAAAGAGAGGAGAAGGAACAATTAGCGAGGATCCTCAGAATCAATACTCGGGCGGATCGGATAAGCATAATGACGCCAACTCCTCTTGTCGATAGAGTTAACAATTGCGCAGGCTCTTGCTTCTCGATAATATTAACGTGTTTTCCCGACCCACTTTCTGACACAAATCGCACGCCCCACCATGCTTCCCATAACCAATGTCGCCCACGCTGCACTAATCGACAAAGAGGGCGCGCTTTCCACCTCACTCATCGATCATTTTGCCAGCCGAGGTAGACAACCATCCGACGTAGGATTCATCAGAAGTCAAATACCCGAATGGTCGGGTTAATGCGGTGGTGGTACCAAAAAAGGTGGGTAAGGGAGAGGAGGCGAGACGGTACCGATCTCAATGACGCCGCCACTCCCAAAGACAACAACACCCCGTATAGATTAGGGATTGTTATCGCCGCCATCCGAAAGCATGGGATGTTGTCATTTCTGGTCGCCTTCTCGGGTTAACATCAGATCCCTATGTACCCGCCCGACGCGGAGAAAACGGCCTTCATCACCCCACACGGACTCTTCTGTTATATTGTAATGTCGTTCGGGTTAAAGAATGTTGGGGCTATGTATCAAAGGCTAGTGACCAAAATGTTCAAACCGCTGTTGGGTAAGACCATGGAGGTATATATTGATGACATGTTGATAAAATGCAAATAGCGTTCGGATCACGTTACACACCTGCAAGAAGCTTTTAATCTCCTCAGGGCATACGGTATGAAGCTCAACCCCTTAAAGTGTAGCCCCAAAACACAGGGGAGTGCGGTGACTCGCCCGACCGCGGAAACACTCGTGAATGTCCCGGGTGACAGACATTTTCCACGAAAAAATGTCCGATGAGTCTCAGCACATGCGGGAGCTCTGCAAATACCAAACTGCATATACATCCCCAGCAGGTTAATACCAGCAGTCTATGACCACTTGTACTTGGGCTCATAAACCAATGTAAAAATATCGACTATCCATACCAGTTAAGTTAAAATTTTATATACAGCATATATTAAAATTAATCCAATTCTAATACATGTAATACGTCATAATAAAGCCACAATCCGGCTTTTTCTTCTAATCACCAAGTCTCTGGGGCGGGGTGTCCCCTCGCACGCTCCTGCACATATAAAGGGGTCCCAACGAGTGAGGTGAGGCAAGCTTCGAGTAGGAGATTCGCCACAAGTGGGCTCACTCACCATCTAAGTCGATTACCCAATGTTCAAAGTAAACACACATTCAAGCAAATGCATGATCCTACTTGAGATGTCTGCGGCCAGCTTCGGATCCCGAGTCTCAGGCTCTCTACTTTCGCCTAAGCCGTGAAATTGTGTTGATAGTGGACAACCCTGGAAGAATATATATATCAATTGCGCCGCTCAGAGCCGATTGATATATATTATTTGTTTGTGTGGACTACCCTCAGATGAATAAATATCAAGTAGACGGTTGATATATTATTTAGTTTGGACTACCCTCTGGAGTAATTTACATTTAGACTACCCCTCAGAGACCTTGTTTCTCTAGACTCATCTCATGCACTAACTCCTATATTCCTAGGATGTTCCAATGCATATGGAATGCATGTATGCCAGTTCCAATTCAGTCTAATCACATGCAAATATATATAAACATGAATATACTTGCATAAAAATTAAATCACACAAACATGTTATGTAATTATCATTTCACACATCAAAATTAGCTCTCTTGGGCTATGTTCAACCTGAAGCAATTAGGTCAGTGTAACGAAACACATAATTTCACGAAAATATATTCTTAGGAGCATATTGGGGATATGAGTGAAACCCTAGTTATTCACAGAAAAATCTAAATCGGTTCACCTTGTGAACCGAATACGACCATTCAGGCCCAGTACGCACAACGACATCTAATGCACCAAATTGGAACAAAATGCACTCAAACAGCCCCTAAGGCAGCCGTGGAGCAGTCACGGGCTGCTCCACTTTTCTTTCAAAATTTCTATTAATTCGGTCCCAAGTTTTGGGGCCAGATCCACTCACGGCCTTATTCAGCAGAAACATTAGTAAAACATTTAAATGGGGTAAAAACTCAAGTAGAGAATCCTACCTCTTGGGTTGAGAAACTCCACAAATCCGGGGTCGCGCGTAGCCTTCTCCCGCGTGAAACGTTTCCCTTCTTGCTCAAGTCGAAATCGGCGATCAGGTGCGGATCTTGGGAAGCACCTCTCTCTAAAAGCTCTCCAACAATGGAGCTCACTGCATCTCCCAATCCCCTTCACGTTTTTGCTTTTGGCCTTTTGAAGAAGATTGACACTATTACACTTTAGTCATCTTGTGACTTAAAAGATCAAATTTCATAATGACCCTTACGTCCCTCCTTTACCAGAATTGATATTCGGCACTATCTCGGCCGTCTATTTTCATCATTTCTCCACTCATACTACTTATGGTACATGAGTACATGTTATATGTGACTTTCGTCACATCGAAAACCGTTTTACGGCACGGCAGCGATGCTGGAAACGTGCCGACTCGGTATCTCGAAAATTATGAAATTTTACGTGTTAACTAGATTTAATAAAGGTAATTCCAACGGTACAATCCATTTCATTATCCAAAATTTAGAGAATTAATTATGAATTTTTAACCGAAATTACAATTTTGTAATCAAAATTACGGTTTTGCCCTTATTCCAGAAATTGGAATTTCTCGGGTCTTACATTCTCCCCTCCTTAAAAGGAATTTCGTCCCGAAATTTTGGACAATCATATCACTCACCTGCATAACGTGCACGGTACCATGCATGTAAACTAGTCATTTAATTGCTACTTGACTAAGCCGCGTCTTGCATCACTGCAACGAAGGGGGTGGAATTGGCCCGCATCGTGTCCTCGCTCCCACGTTGACTCCTCCGCTCACGCGGTCTTGAGTGTGCGCTCTCGCTAGCCTCACGGTCTTGATCGTAAGGCGATCCGCATTATCAACAATGTACGGTCCCTCTCGAAGGTCCCATCAGGTGTCGACCTCAATCTGTCCCCCGATCCACCACATGAAATTTGGATGCGGGTGTATATCTCACAGAGCATGGAGGCGATGAAACATCTCGTGGACACGACATCTTGAGGCGGTACTTGTGCCGGTGCATACGGTGCCTATCCTCTCGAGTATCTCGAAAGGCGATAAACCTCGGCGATAGCTTCCGCGCTTACTTAACGAATGCTCCCCCCTCTTAGGTATCGCCTTTAAGAAGACGTGATCCCCAACCTCGAACTCTAAGGGTTGACGTCGCACATCATCATAGCTCTTCTACCGGCTCTAAGCCGTGAGAAGACGCTATCGTATCAAGCTCACCTTCTCAGAGGTGTCTCCTAATCCTCCCGGGACCGATGTGGAACTCTTTCCCACCTCGGTCATCCCTATGATGACACATGGCCTCCCCATACGATGCCTTATATGGTGCCATTCGTCTTCGCTGATAGCGTTGTTGGCAGCGAATTCATGGCAATCAATCCTCTACCCTTATGATCCCGGGACCTGTATTGCAGCATGCCCTCGGCTGCATATGTAATCCATACACCACGTAACCCTACAACTCTTGCTTGGTGTGTAACCGCTAACCTCTCCAAGAGTCACAATCATGACAATCAATGAGAATTTGTCAACTCAATCACATGCCATGCACATGTCATCCGTTCACCCGGCCCTTATGGCTTCGACAACATCAATGAAATTTCAAGGTATCGAACCTCAAGTCACCCACAGCTCCTATCACTCAACTCTAAGTCTGGGTGATAACCATGTCCTTGTGTTTTCATCTCGAGCCACATAACTTCTCGGTTTACACTTCGAGCCTCTTACATTTTCTGATTCAACTATGAGTTTTCATTGGACGTAGTCCTAAAAACAACCGACCAGCTCACATGAGTGGTGAATGACCATACCGACGCACCCCACACCCGACTCGGCCTTGATGATACCGTGCACACGACGCAATAATCTTACTATGACACCCACTCCCGGGTCCACCATGAAGCGAAGTCTCGAGAGATCTCTCCTCATAATCCCGACCTATCGGGTCAACTCTCTACACCCTAGGGAATATCTATGTGGCTTCTCCCAAGACCTTACTCTCTAAGCCTAAATCCCTTTACTTAGTGTCGAGTATGACAACTTGGAGCTAAGGTCTCAGTGTGACAGCTTTGATGTTTGTCAACTTCATCCATGTCGGCTTGACTCAACAACTTAATAGGTCTACCACCCTAAGGTCCACCATGCTTCCGCTCTTGTGACTCTGATCAGGTCACGACTTAGACCCACACTCTGGCCCCTCGCCTATACGTGTTGTTGGGTGCTTGTATAGCACCCGAGCGAAACCAGTTCTCGACTGGATTCTAGGGTGTGGAGAAATGAGCTTGTATACTCTCTGTCCTACCCACATTGGCTGGAGATGTCTTGTCCCAAAACCACAGGATCCTTGTCTCTAGGGCTTGATCCGTCCTCTCATATGCTGGGCTGTCGGAAGAAATAACATATCACCTTGCGACTAACCTTGATCCACATTTTGGTCTTGAAACTCATGTGAAGCGAAGTCTTACGCCTCTTCCCGAACTTAGAAGCGGTCTCCCCCTCTTGCTACCTTGCCATATCTGAGGTGTTCGAGTATGCTCAGTCTCTCTCTGGGTCGGGACCGCTGACCGTGAGTCCATGTCCCGTAGGCGAAATCCCACAATCCGAATGGACAACTTCAGCCCATTCTCGAATCTCCTGTAATACCCCGCCAATCCCAAGAAACTACGTATCTCGAAGATTGACATTCGGTCTCTCCCCACTCATCACTTTGCCTGACATACAGGTCGTGACACTCCTGGTGTTGACTGCGTGTTCCAAATCTCCCTCGGTAAGCTGAAACTCGCACTTACTGAACTTAGCGTACAACTGATGGTCTCTTAACAGCTGTAAAATAATCCTCAAGTGATACTCATGCTCCCACTCTGACTGGGAGTAGATCAAAATGTCATCCACAAAGACTACAACAAACTGATCTAGATAGTGTTGGAACATCCTATGCATGAGACCCATGAATGCTGCTAACGCATTCATCAATCCAAAGGAGCATCACGAAGTAGCTCAAAGTGCCCTTATGGCGTCATAACGCGTCGCGGGATATCGTGTCCTAACCCTCGGTGATGGTAACGGTCTGAGGTCTTATCTTGGAGTAGACTCGCGCTCCTCTCGGCGATCAGCAGTAAGTCAATCCTCGGTAATGGAGTGCAGATTCTTGATCTAATACTGATTGGCCCCCGCACGAAGATCTATGCACAGTCGAAGGGTCTTGCCCCTCTTCTTCGCAATTAGAACCGAAGCACCCCATGGTGAAGTGCTCGGTCTAATGAACCCTTTGTCGATGGCTCTACGTAGGCGAACTGCGAGTTCTACTGATTCAGCAGGTGTCATCACATCTTGGTCGTAGAGATGGATTTAATAATTACCAGTGTAACTTTCGATGCAAAAGTCTCGACCCGCCGTGGGGTAGTCGGTAGCTCATGCGGAAAAACATCCACACATTCGCAAACCTCGGTAAGATCTAAGTGCGAGGGTCTCACCTGCGTCTACGAGTAAGTTCACTAGCCCGACCAGCTAGCGTCACGACACTTGGACTTCGTATACTATACGGGAAAAATATTATGTTTGTCCCCACGAAATTCCATACGATGCAGATCCTGCCGTATGAGCGTAACTCTCTGCCTCATAATCGATACTTTGACCACGTAAGCTATTAGCCAATCCATCCTCAGGATGACCTCGAACTCTGACATGTCCATAATCCTCAGGTCCACTGTGAGTAGTGTCCCCGAGATCTCTAACTCGCAACCTCGACACATCGTACCTATTCTCGCCCTAACCCCTAGGGGAGAACTCACAAAAATGGCTCCTTTAGGGTCTCAAGAGGTCCTTGCCCATTTCCCACCCATGTTGGGCCTCATTCTAGCTAGAGCAGACTAGTCTAATCTAGAATCGTGGAGGTAATCTCATAGCCTCTAACACTTTCTCGTGCGCATGAACCATGGTATACCACCATCGGATCTTTTCCCCTATGAATATGTCCCGGATGATGCGCCTAAACCTCACGAACCTAAACCTGCGGGGTTACTAGAGGATCTTCTTATCTAGCGCTATACCAGCACATTACTTCTGCTTGTGTTGTAATACCTCCCCGGCCTCGCGAATCTGGCGATCAAACAACGGTGTGCTTGACCCGGTGCCGGGTGGGCGTTCTCTCGTCCTGCGCCCTCTATAACCATCTACATTGGTCGAATGGCAGTACGATTCATGTGGTACTGTTTCCGGTCTAACTAGCGATACGGATGCAGTACTAATGGGCTTGACAACCCTGAGGCCGACCCTTTCATTTCCTAGAAAGTGGCGCTAAGAACAACCACTCGATTCATTTATTTCAATAAGGTTCTAAACTTTCTTGTTCATTTGAGTCTCCCAAATCCTAAAGGTCATAATTCCCTATATAGCATTCACCATTTTCTATATCGCATTCACAGCTAAAGCTCTGTGTGTATAATTTCGATGCCAGCGACTACCGCGCGATCACCATTTCAAATGGTAGTTAAACCCAATACAATATCTCTAAGGCATAAACATAGCCCCGAGACACTAATCATACACATAACCCAGTGTATACGCAATCAATTTTGCCTTTAAAATATTGTTTTCGACAAAAATTTTATTTTCGAAAATTTCATTTTTGAAAATTTTATTTTTCGAAAATTTTATCAATTTTATTTGATTTTACTATTATCATTGTTTTTTTTTTATAACAAATATTTTTTTCAAAAAAAATTTGTGACGAACAGTGTTCATGAACCGGGTTCACGAACAATGTCCAAAAATATTGACTCAGGAACATTACCGAGTCAAACCGAGAGTATCACAGCGCGCCACTGGAAAGATGGATTTTTCTGTACCATATGGAACATCAAATGGTTCAAAATCCCCCATGGCTGAATTCTACATTCAAAGGGCTTTCCAACAAGTACTCACACGCCCAAATCCGAGTTAAAATGAAGAAGTTATGAAAGCCTGACAAATTGGAAGAAAACGGTTGCGTAGTATGTCGCGACGAGGAAAGTATGTCAGCGGCGAGTATGTCGCGACCAGCGGTATGTCGCGATAGCGACATGTCGCGACGGTGTCGCGACAAAGCGGTATGTGACCGTCTTCCTTCTGCTCGCGGTATGTCGCGACCGATTATCGCCCGACCCGAAAGCTTTGTCGCGACAACTTTATCCGCGACGAGTGCTGCGAAACGAAAAACCGGGGTGATATTTTGACCAAATTTCAAGCCCATTTCACCCTAGGACCATATATATACTCGTTTTTTAGGTAAAGAGGCAAGCGGGAAGATTGGAGAGCCTCTCTCATGGGGTTTCTCTCTCTAGGCCTTATTTTCCAGTTTTCACTTCCGAAAAAAAATTTCTCCACTCAAATAATTTATAAAAATTTTCTCCCATTTTTTTACACTTTACTCCTTTTGATGCGGTAGCCTAACCTTCACTCTTTACACTTCTCAAATTCTAAATTTAATTACAATTCTTTCCTTGTCACAAAAAACGGAATAATTTTCCGAATTCACAAATTTCATTCTGTTCATTTTCAAGCGAACCTTTGTCAGAAATTTTTTTTTTTTTTAGTTTATTTACGGGTACATTACGCCCAAAAAAATTTTTTTTTCGAACACCTAAGGTTAGATTTTCTCAACCCTAGCGTTCAACACGTTTTCCTATGCTATTCACCAAGCATACAAACACATAACACACATAACAAACATGTTATACACACCAAACACACAACCATGCATCAAAGCACACATAAAACACACATGCAGTGTCACACCAGTTTTGATAAAGTGATTTCTGAGTATCTCATCTATAAACTTACATCAAACCACACCTAGTAGTGATGTTCTTATCTCTTAAAGACCATGGCCTAAGCCCAAATCCCCTCAAGCCCTAGGTAACCGTATACCTAGCTTATCGACACTAAGCTCTAGGTATTTATAAACCTATGCTCTGATACCAATTGTGGCCCCAAAACCCGGGTGCGGTGACTACCCGTCAACCCTTGAGAAACACTCGTGAATGTCGGGTGAGCAGGCATTTTCACGAAAATCGGGCGGGAAGTCTCAGCATGCGGGCTACACTTGGAAATACCAAACACATATACTGTCCCCCAAGCAGGTCAATATAGCAGTCTATGACAAAAACTTGACACTTGGGCTCCTTAAACCAATGTAAATATCGACTATCCAACCATAGTTCAAGAGTTCAAATTTTCTCTTATACAACATATATTAAAATTCAATCAATTCTAATACATGTATCGTCATATCAAAGCCCTGTCCAGGCTTTTCTTCTAATCTCGGTCTACGGACATTTGTCCCCTCATAGCTCACAGCCTGTAAAATAGGGGGTCCCACGACGGAGTGAGCTGCAAAGCTCAGTGAATTACGCCTAAGTGAGTACACTCACCATCTAAATTAAGTGCAATGTTCCAAAAGTAAACACACATTCAAGCAAATGCATGATCCTACTTGAATGTCTACACTGACCAACTTTCAGTCCGAGTCCTCACCGACTCTCTCTCTTAACTAAGCCTTGTAAGAGATTATTGTGTTATTAGTGGACAACCCTCCGAAGAATATATATCAATTGGCGCTCAAACAGTTGATATATATATTATTGTTTGTGGACTACCACTCAGATGAATAATATCATGGGCGACTCGATGATTTGATATATTATTTAGTACTGGACTACCTCAGATGTTGTTTGAACTATATCAGATTGTTTCTCTAGACTCTCATGCGCTGCTCCTATATTCCTAGGATGTTCATTGCATATGGAATGCATGTATGCCCAGTTGATCGGTGTCGCGTAGAATATATATAACATAGTATGCACCGCATAAAAATTAAATCACAAACATATTTATGTATTATCATTTCACACATCAAAATTAGCTCTCTTGGGCTAATGTTCAAAACCTATTTAATTGATTCCCAGTACTTAACCAAACACATAATTTCTGAAAAATATATTCTTAGAACACTATTTCGAGGATAGTGAAACCCTCGGTTACTATTCCCGAAAAAATCCTAAATCGGTTCACCTTGTGAGCAGCAAATCAACCATTCCGGCCCAATGCATACCAAAACAAGCATCTAATACACAAATTAGACAAAGTAAAACAGCCTAAAACGTGAGTGGGCGATCCGCGGGCTGCTCCACTTTTCTTTCAAAATTTCTATTAATTCGGTCCCAAGTTTTGGGACCGATCAAACGGCCCCTCACGGCCTCATTCAACCGAAACATTAGTAAAACATTTAAATGGGAGTAAAAACTCAAGTAGGGAGAAATCCTACCTCTTGGAGTTTGAGGAAACTCCACAAATCCGGGGTCCACGCGTAGCCTGCTCCGCGTAGAACGTTTTCCCTTCTTGCTCCGTCGAAATCCAACGGTCCGATTGCCCGGGATCTTAGAGAGAAGCACACTCTCTCTCTAAAAGCTCTCCAACAATGGAGCTCACTGCATCTCCCAATCCCCTTCACGTTTTTGCTTTTGGCCTTTTGAAGAAGATTGACCTTGCCGTACTAATTCGTCTTGTGACTTAAAGATCAAATTTCATAATGACCCATGCGTCCCTCCTTTACGAATTGATATTCGACTATCGGCCGTCCCATTTTTAAATCATTTCTCACTCATACTACTTATGATACATGAGTACATGTTATATGTGAAAACTGTCACATCGGCAGTTTTCACGGCACGAAGCGATACTTTGGAAAAAGCGTCTTGAACTCTCATTGTCTCGAAAATTATGAAATTTTACGTGTTAACTAGATTTCGCGAGACGATTCCAACGGTACAATCCATTTCATCATCCAAAATTTAGAGAATTAATTATGAATTTTTAACCGAAATTACAATTTTGTAATCAAAATTACGGTTTTGCCCTTATTCCAGAAATTGGAATTTCTCGGGTCTTACATAAAGTGTGCCTTCGGGGTTAGTGCCGGCTGCTTCTTGGGCTTCATGGTAACACAAAGAGGGATAGAAGCAAACCCTACATAGCTTAAGGCTATCCTAGACTCACCGGCTCCTCGTTCAAGAAAGGGTACAACGGCTGACCGGCCAATTAACCGCCCTAGGGCGGTTCATTTCCCGGTTCACCAACCGTCTAAAACCATTCTTTGCCACCCTTAGGGGGGGTCAATCGAGCCGAATGGAATGAAGAGTGTGATCATGCCTTGGTAGCAATCAAACGCTACCTGGCGAAACCCCCTATACTCGCTAGGCCTAAAGTCGGCGAGACGCTCTTCCTATATTTAGCAGTTTCAAATGTCGCGATGTATATTCAAAGATTGTGAGGATGTCATCGAGAGACTTGTGTTTTTAAGTCGACGAATCCTTGTGATGCGAAACGAATACACCCACCTCGAACAGGCCGTTTTAGCTCTCTGGATGGCAGCCAAGAAGCTTTGCCCATACTTTCAAGCACACCCCTTTGTGGTGCTAACCGACCTTCCCCTTCGAGCACTATACATAAGCCTGACTTGTTCGGCAAAATGACCCAATGGGCAATCGAACTAAGCGAATATGGCATCTCGTATAAGCCAAGGTTAGCTAAAAATGGGCAAGTCCTGGCCGACTTCCTAGTAGAAATAACCCAGCCTACAACAAGCTTTGCCAGTTCAAGTTGGTGGATCCTCAGTGTGGACGGGCATCTCGGCAAATAGGGGTCGGCATTAGCCTACAACTAAAATCCTCGGACATGGACAAGATCGAGCAAGCTATCCGATTAGGCTTTTACGCCTTAAACAATGAAGCGGAGTATGAAGCCATCCTGGCAAGTATTGAGTTGGCAACTGCATTATCGGTCCACCAACTTATAATTCGAAGTGACTCTTAGTTAGTGGTGGGCAAGGAACAAAAAATCGTTTTTTTACGATTAAGATATATGCGTACGAAAAATCGATTTTCGGCGACACAGAAAGCAGAGGAAAAATCGATCGGAGGAAAATCGGAAAATCGGTAAAATGCGCATTTTCACTTGCATCGAAAAACCGTTTTCCATCGAAAAACCAGCGACGTAGACACGCGTGCTGAAATTTACGAAAAAATATCGGTAAAACCTCCCGGTAAAATATGGGTAAAATATCGATAAATATCGGGTAAATACTCGGTAATGACTATTTTCACTCCAAAATTTTATAAATACCCATAAAATCATACAATCTCTTTACGAAACTCATCTATACACATCAAGCTCATTTAACTCTAAAATTATTATTTTTTCCTTAGTTTATCTCAATATTTGAAGATCCATCTTATTATGAATATTATCTTCATCAAGATGGGATCCCTTCATCAAAATAATGTAATGGAGCCACATCAGGTTTCATTTGGTTTAAATTACTATTGTAATGTATTTCTCGATAGTATAATGAATATTATTTTACAATAAATGTATATTTGCTTATTTATGTCTTTTATAGTTCAACAAAATATTTACATGAATTTAAAGTATTTTTATTATTTTCACTTTATTGATATTTTGTCAAAATATCCACCATTATTATCGATATTTTCGATATATCCGTAAAATCAAGTGCAGAATATATCCGTGATACCGATATTTTGTTCCTTGGTGGTGGACGGGTAAGCGAGAATATGAATCGGGATCCCGAATAGCCAGTATGTGGCTGGTTCGCGGGGGCTGGCTGGTTTTGATGTGGAAACTCAGATATGTTTAAGGTCTCTAATGAAACGAGCATGCTGCGTTAGCAGCATCTTTCTATAACATAAAGCAATATTTTACGCCTATATATTACCCGGTAGGATTCCTCGGTAGCCACCATCCAGGTAAACCAGGTGGGCGAAGCCTCCCCTTCCTGGATGGATCTCATATCCTAGTATATCGACAAGGGAGAACTCCCTGACGAGAAAGACAAGGCTCACAGGATCTAAGTTCAATCTGTTAGGTTTTCCCTATTTGATGGGCAGTTATTCAAGCGATCCCTGAACAGACCATACTTGAAATGTAGCTGCGAACCCAGGGGCCGGTATGTGTTGGCAGTACCTGAGGATATGCGGCAATCATTCGAGACGAGAACCAGCCTGTGAGGCCCATACTCAAGGGTATTGACCTGGCCAACTATAAGTCGATGCCTCAGGTCACGTACGCAAATGGCCCGGATTGTCAGCGACGGGCTCCCCTCTTAAGATCCTTGACTCAAGATCTAAGGTCTATCTCTCGGCTTAGTGGCCCTTCGCACAATGGGGCATTGACGTATGGGAGCCCTCCCCTACCGGCTCATAAAAAGCTGTTGTTAGTAGCCAGTGATTATTTCAGCAAGTGGATAGAGGCCAAGGCTTTCGCGTCGATTAAAGATAAAGAGGTCACTCAGTTCATCTGAAAAAATATAGTTTGTCGGTTTGGTATTCCCCGGACAATCATATCAGACAATGGGCCCCAATTTGACAACTGGGTCTATAGAAACTTTTGTCAGGAATTGAAAATAAAGAACTTATACTCCACCCCCAGGTATCCACAAAGCAACGGCCAAGTAGAGGCCTCTAGCAAAACCTTGTTGATGGCCTTAAGGAAACGACTAGACACGGCTAAAGGCAAATGGGTAGACGAACTTCTCGGGGTCCTCTAGGCCTACAAAACAACCGCCGGAAGGCCAACCAGTATATCCCCTTTCGCACTCACCTATGGGATGGAAGCTATAATCCCTACGAATCAGGTATGCCTACCTTTCCGGAGACAGAGATATGCCCCAGCTTGATCGATTCTGAGAATTCATAATCAAGAAGGTGGGCACGAGATGAACTACGAAACAACAACCGTGCGGGTAACATCCTACTTAGAGCTGGAAATATTATATAACGAAGCACGTAAAACCACAGAAATTATTTGGCCGAAGAGCTTGGTATTAGGAAAGTCTTCGAAAATATAGCCGATCCAGTGGCATAAAAGTTTCAGGCCAACTGGGAAGAGCCTTATATTGTAACATGAGTTGGTAAATTCAGTTCATATGCTTTAGACAAGCTAGACGGAACACTCATACCCCGAATGTGGAATTCTATTCACCTCAAAAGGTACCATAAAAAAAAAGATGATTATTTTCTAAAGCTTCATCTCAAAGTTTAATTTAAAAGTCCGGATGGCGCTATTACCCTATCTGGCCCAGTATGGTTAATGCTCAGCTGGCCAGAATGAAAGTCCGGGTGGCGCTATTGCCCTATCCCGGAGCCAGTGGGCTAATGCCTGGGCGGCCAATCAAAGTCAGTGGCGCTATTGCCTTTATCAGGCACGATATGGATAATGCTCAGGCGCGGAATCAAAGTGCGGGTGGCGCTATTGCCACTATCCAGCAGGATATGGACAATGCCAATGACGAGAATAAAAGAAGTCCGGGTGGCGCTATTGCCCTATCCAACCTAGTATGGCTAATGCCTAGCTGGCCAGAATAAAAGTCCGGGTGGCGCTATTGCCTTATCCGGCCAAGTATGGCTAATGTCCAATTGGCTAGAATAAAAGTCCAGGTAAAAATGGTGCCCTCCCAAGACCAAATTATTTGATGCCCAGATGGTACGTTGCAAGGCGCAAGAGGAAGTTGTTGCTCAAACGTGGTTTACACACTATTCATTACGCATCAGCGTCATCCGGCTAAACAAAAATAAGCTACTCGGTTCAAAAATGAGTGTTTAGCAAAATTGAAAAATTCTTTAAGAAGCCCGGTTAGATCGTATAAAAATGTTAGGATACAAAATGGCAACAAAGAAGCCAGGCTAGCCAAGAAACCTCATAATGCCTCCCCTAACTCTCGCTAGGTGCACCGGGATCCTCCCTCTCCCCGGCTACCATGGGCAAAGAATCTGAATTATCCCCAGCGGTTGAGGAATGCTCGACCCCTTTGCTAACACTCGCCTTGGGAGCCACAACAACACCAATGAGGCGACAGGGCATCGAGGGTTAACAGAGTATGGGGTTAATGGCTCGGCGTGCCTAGCATCCTATCGGGATCTTGAAACTACTTAAATAAATATTGTGCGCAAGAGCACCTTGGTTGTATCAGTAGTGAAGATGGCTTCAAAGCCAGCATCGTATTACGCCTCCAAGGCCTTCTTCTCTTTATCGACCTCGCGGAGCTTGGACAATTCATCTTTGCCCAGCCCCAGCTCTACAAATGCCAAACCGCTCATCCATCGACAAAAGCTAGTTTTCCTGCTCCATGATCCGACCACGCCTCTCCAGAAGCAGCCAAAGCCTGCTGAGCCACATCCAATTCAGACTCCACCTTCCGCCAGGCATCTTCTGAAGCAGCTAAGGCCCATTAGACCTGGGCTAGTTTAGATTGCATTTGTGCCAGGGTGCTACCCGCCACATCAATCTCCAGCCGAGCCATTGCCACTTCATAACGAGCGACATCTCTCTGCGCCGGCGCTGGGTTGCCCTCTTAACCTTCTCAGCTGACTCAATCACCTCGATTTTGACTCGCCTCTCGGCCCCAGGCGGCGCACTCAGCGCCTTTTTATTAGATAACGCAGACTAGGCATACAGTCGAAGCCTCTCTGCCTCCCTCAGCCGGGTCCGAAATTCTCGGTGTTGGAAGGCCATGTTCCAAATAGCGGCGACCGCCTGCGAAGAAGCATATCAGTGATATGACAATAATTAGAAAATAAGGCTAGAACGAGAAAAAAAAAAACACTTCCAAGCTTACCAGTTTCATAGATTGATCAAAGTTACAATTATGAACCTGCATCCCATCTTCAATCATTTGCTAAAGATCCTCTTTACTAGTATATTGCGAGAGGCGAGATGTTATACTCTTAAGCCTACCCCCAGAGCCGACGATCCACCAGACATCCGCGGCATTGTCGGGTGCGGATCGTGCGGTGTCGGTAGAAGGTGGCGATTGAAGGGCCCCACGATCAACAATCTCTTGAGCGCACCCTCAGGCCCGGGAGCTATTTACCTCTTCCGTAGGGGTCGAGGCCCGATGGAGGAGGGTGGTCACCAACATAAGATCAGGAAGTAATGGCTTCCTACGACCGGTCCGGGTGTACTTGGCCCTATCCAAGCGACTAATGCTTTGCTCGGGGAGGATGTACCACTGAAAAACAACGGGAACCGGAGGGGCAGCCTCTCTAGACTCCTCCCGAGGAGTAGCAGGCTAGTCATCGAACTTTTATCTCGGTGAACTTAGAAATATGATAGCTACACCTCAGAACCCCCCATCCCGGACTAGAATGGCTAGATCCTGGCCCCGCCGAGGGCGGCATCAGTCGCTTGCTCAAGGATAGCATCTCTCTTCCACTTCCGAGCGGCAAAATTATGAACCAAGCCGAACATATCGTCTTCTTCCTCCTCTTCTTCTTCCCTATCCAGGGAGTAGTGGGATATTAAAGGGACCCACGGAATGAAGTCCTCCGCCCCTGCTCCAACAGCTTTCTGACGTCTCCCCTTCTTCTTCTTTGGCCGGCTCGGGGCAAAGGCAGAGTCCCGCCCGTACTGATGGAATCCTCCGGTAGCCTTGCTAACTTGCTTAGGCGCTGGGGTAGGGCCAGGAATCCTCGCTAGGTAAATGCGGGTTGCAGTTGAGGTGCCAACCACCAATTCTCGACCCGTCGCCTCGCTCTCCGCCCCCCTAGGTAGGGAAGAACCACCCGGGATTAAGCTCAGAAGGTCCACCGCCACAAAGTGCTCACATTCGACAACCTTTAAGGGTAGAGGACATAGGATGATTGGGACGGTGTAAGGAGACGGGTGGTGGCTTAAATCATGTAAATTCTTCACAGTAAGAAGGACTTCATGATGCCGCTCCTGCTCGGAAATCTCCAACAGCCTACGGATTTTCTCAAAACTAGCCTTCTCCATGATGCACCCGGTTTGCGCCAGTCTTTCCTGTACAAGTAACCCTATGTAACGCAGGTGTACATGAGTAGACATACAACAGACACATGTTGGGCGGGCCTTGTCACTTATACACACCTGGAAAATATATTGCATGGTTAACATCAAACAGAAGGTCAGGGGAACCCAAGGTCTCATCCCACGGTCCCCTGACTAGGATCACCCCCTTTGCCTCACTCTTGGGCAAATCGGGAAGTCCTGTAACGAATTGTAACCAGGGGCTCTAGGCCGACATAGACATCCGGCCACCTTGCGCCACCCTCAAGGTATAAGCAAACAAACCTCTCGCTGGGGATAAATCAAAGTTCTGGTAAGAGAAGGTTAGAAATCACTACAACAACCAATCAGGATCCGTATAACGTTTGGGTGAACAAGGGCTAGAGGTGCTCTAGTAAAATGCAAAAATTGCTTTACCAGAGACGACACGGGGAAAAGCCCGGCCAATATTGCTCCCAGTGGGAAATATCCATTGTCCTCTCCACCCTGCCTATTTTGAAGGCGAACCATCCGATAACATGGCGATCAATGTCATGAAATTTGTGATGGGTCCTCAACTCCTCCATAGACAAGGAGGAGATGATACTGCTTGTAGAAGGCATCCCCCAGGTAGGCCCTCTCTTACGGCCCGCATGGCTGGTGGAAGTCTCTTCCTAACCTCTAGCCATTCTACAAGCAAACAAAAAAAACTGCAATCAGCCCGAAGCCATGATACCACACCGGTAAAAGGCAAAACCACTATCAAACCCACTATGCCTAGGCGGAAGTTGACTCGTCCTAGTAAACTCTAAGAATGACCCCCCTCACGCTATTCGGCCTTGAAGCGCACCGATGTCGAAAATCCAACACACCTAGAATAAGAACAATACACTTACACAGTAAAGTGAAGCGAGCAACGCTGAAAAAAAACGGTTCCGCAGCCTTGACGTTGCACCAGAGTATCCGCGGATAATCTCCAACAATAAGGAAACGAGATAACTAAGAAGAAACAAGTACATGAAGGGGTGAAATCAAATGATGCTCCTTATATATTAAGCGTCTAGAGCCTACTGCCGCATTTAATTCAATGATGACTCATCTCCTCCACGTCCAATTTGAATCTTGGCGACGCTTCAGCCATTAGGGCACAGTGAACGAACGTGGGCCAGGCTCTTGGGATTTTGTGTCAAACTAACAGCCGTGGTCGCACCGGCCAACTATATTCTAGACCAGTCCATTTCGAAGAATGGCCAACCATACCACTTCCAGACTGATCCGTTTCGAAGCATATCAAATACCATAAGCCCTTGTCACTAGTCGGGAAATGGGAAGCATGAGCACAATGAATTTAGGAACATAAGACATTTCAGAAAATGTAAATTCATTATTTACACCAAAAGGCGTTCATAGCTACATCACAGTGTTTACACAAAAGTGATCATATTATCCAAAGCAAATCCAGAGGCCAAAAGCAAAAAAAAAAAAAAAAAGGGAGAAAAGAAGGTGGCAAGGAACACAAAGATCCCCTGTTGATTAAGAAGGTGGCAAGGAACATAAAGAACCGCACTTATTTAGGGGGAGGTGTTCTTGGTTGCAGAGGATTCCATTCGAGTTTACGCAGCCACAAAACAAGGCACGTGTAATAACCCATCCCAAAGGCATAACTATTCATGCATGCATTCATGCACAAATACATACATGCATACAATAGATATGTATTTGTCATGATTAAGGGGTTAAAGTGACAAAATTGAAAGTTAGGGGAGTTAAGTGTTAAGTCAGGCAAATTGAAGGACCAGTTTGAAATTTTGTCAAAATATCTAGATAAAAGCTTTAGAGTTGTCTAGAACCTTTAGCTTCTCTTTTCCTTTATGTTGTCCGATCAAGTGTGATAGAAGAGAGGAAAAAAACTGGTTTTGAGCAAAATCTCTATCATTTTCGGAATTCAAGCTGACTTTTAGGTAAACTCTGTTTCATATCTGTTTTACACCTCTATTTTCGGGTCTTTAAGCTCTGTTTTGGAACAAGTTGTAAATATGAAAGTTGTTGGGTTATGTCTCTTCTAGGTTTCTGTAAAAGGGCTTGGTAATTGGTTATGTTTATCTCGAGTTATGATCTGTTGACCATTGATTGCTCATGCTGTCCTGATTCTGGCAGTTTACTATGTGAAATTTGAAATCATGTTTCTCCTTGTGTATTTGATATTTTGCCCTAATTTTCGGATATGTTCTACTTGTATATGTCTAGTTCTTGCTTGAAAAATATTAGGGCTTGATCAATTCTCAATCTTGAGATATAGTAGTTGTTTAAGGATGTTACGTAACGGGGACACGATAACTGATTAAAGTTTGAAAATCTGGTATAAATTCTATATATGGAATATGAAGCTTATTTTTACATATGTTAAGAGGCATAGGTCAGTTTCTAAAAAAAAAAAGAATCATCTTTTGGATGTATATGTTGAGGATTATAGCTAAAAAAGGTCAACAAAGGTCCTGTAAAAAAAAGCGGGGGTTAGGCCGACCTAGGTTATATGCTCTCATATGTTTTGAGTTTGGAATTTTATGCATGATATATGACTTATAGCCCATAATTAATATGTTTTAGACCACGAGGGCAAGAGCGTACAAGGCGTGGCGCGTAAAGTGTCTGAAGGACGTCATTTTTTGTAGTGGATATGAATGTTTGATACCATGTGTTCTTGTTTGTCATTTGATGTGAATGACTTGTTTTGTAATGAAGTGATTCAATGTTCATGTATGATATATGTTATGGACTATGCACCGGTTGTTATGTGCAAATGTGTTAATGAACTATATAAGTTCGGTTGTGCAGCTATGTGATAAACACTATGAATGTTGGCCAATAATAAGTATATGTTATATGAAAAATCCGGTATGCATGGAAGATAAGAGGATAAGGTTATGACCGGCGTGTCCAAGTAATCGCAAATACAAGTTACAAAGGACCCGATGGGTAAAAATACAAGTACTATCTGTTGCTAGCAACACAAGTTTACAAGTTACAAGTTATCAAGTTTATAAGTTTACAAGTTCCCGGGGCGATACTTGATGTGTTTAGGTCATAACCGATAAGAAACGGATACATGCAAGCATTGTGATATAAGATTACATATGAACTATGAATGAGCCTATGTTTGATGTTATGAATTATTAATTGCTCTCACTTGATTATATGAATATGTAGGAGTTATGCAAGTGCTTTGGTTTGATAAAGTGAATGGGCTTATGATGTTGATGTGAATGTGTGTGGCGTGGTATCATGCTTTATATCCCTCATTGAGTAGCATCTGTTAAAGTGCAATATTTTTAGGTTCTACGAAGTCAAGAAGAATAAGTTGTGTTTTGCTGCTCACTACACGTCATGAGTGATAGGTCGGCTGGCGACTTCCCTCTCCTCTCTCTCATCATGACAAGTATATATATTCTATGAGACTTTTGAATTGTATATGTCAATGTATATATAGTTACTCCTAAAATTGTTTTCGGGGTATGTTTATGAACAAGAAAAATGTGTATACAAGTGTTTTTTGTTGAGTTTTAACGCTTTAAAAAAAAAAAAAAATCCTAATGTTTCTATTATGAGGTCGTAACTTCCCTAAGTGACGTTTTGTAATTAATTGAATTTTCTATAATTAGGATGACTTAGTTTTTCTTTAGGGTTATAAAGAACCAAGATTAGGACATTACAGCACGTAACTCAAGAATATCCCTCCCAACACAAGCATTTACGACTCCGCTCAAACCTTGCAAACTTCGGCTGCTCGCGGCATTAATCATGATCAACCCTCTTCTTTACCTCGTCCATCTGGCCCGATCCAATCAGTTCGAGCTGACACCTCATTAAGCCACCCCGCGGTAAAGCCCAATGATAACCATTTTCACGAAAAAATTATTCCCTCCTCCATACCTTTTATAGAGATCTCCATCATCGAATGAATTCTCAAACAACTGCATCAAATGTGATCTCGAAAAAAAACCTTAAATTCCCATTAATGTGCACTTGAATAATATTAAGCGGCTTGCAGATTCCCCACATCAAGCAAATATTCTCTTTTCCCAAGCCCAAGGAAGAAACGTCCTCTAGTCGGAAAATGGGGAGCATTAATGAAGTACCATGGAGAGGCTTTAGCCCGAACCTCCGACCAATGAGCTCCATCCCGTGTCGGTGGCCCGGTCGTTTACAAGCCTGACTAAAACATGTGGAGGCTGATCTAGAACCCAATTATCTTCATTTACGAGTCTAGCCCAAAGATACTTCCTCAACCGGGCAGGAGATATAATGCTTCGGTGCAACCTTTCCTGCCCGGCTACCATCCCTAAGGAGGCAGTCGGCTGACCTCTCTTAGCCTAAACAAACAACCACCCAAGAGTCACACACATAACTTTCCTGGTGACAGTCAAATGTTAAAGATGAGGGCAGTTTGGCTATCTGAAGGGCAGTTTGACTATATAAAGGGAAGAACATGTCATAATACGCGAACAAAGCGCCACCTTCCCCTTCCGTTTCGGAAGGGAATCGCCTACTTCCCATGTAAAGCAGACAATGGCCCTCCTCCACAAAGGGAAGAGGGTGGGGGCTGGGGGTTGACACCATAGGGGGTAAGTTTTTCTCAACTGAATATACGGATCGATTTCTCTCTCTAGAGTTCATATCTAACTTTGGCATTGGAGAGGTAACGACGGACCATCGCCGTTCTCTTGTTTATTTTGCAAGTACATGTTGGCTAGTTGATGCTCCAACGATCCAATGATTTAAAAAACTCAGGAGACTACATATTATATATTTATTTGTACACATTACCTAACAATATATTCAAGAAATATTTGACAGACCCCTTTCCTAGTGACAGGAAATCTGCCGGCAACTCCACAGTAACCTCCAGTAAGCTTCGCTCGGCCCGACAAATTCTGTGAAATTTAGCCGTTAAAGCTTCTTTAGTATTTGAAAAGCGTGAGTTATAAAATTTTCCACTTTTCTATCAAAATCACGCCTTTAGATTTGCGAATCCGGCGACATACTTGGCCTGCGATTGGTCGATACAAAATACAAAATCACACAATATAAAACAATATACACTCCCAATGTTTTTCCAAATGTCCAACTACAACAATAAAGGACCTTTGATCCTCGTAAAATATAGATAGAATCAATCGGCAATTTTTCATGCATGACTTTGTTTTTCCGAAACCATGCATGCATATTTTACAAAGATATTTACATATACAAGATGTCACATTTAAGTTTTACTAGTTTTTAATTTACACCTTATCATATATATAATCGCGACATAAGCGTCTGGGGCGAGGATCACGGAAGGTCTTTTCGACTATTTTGCACTACGAAAAATTATTTAAAATGAAAGCGTAGGCAAGCGGGCTCGGTGGAGTACTATAAGTTCCTAAATATTTGTTGTCTGCTTTGTATGTACCTCCCGATATGAAAATACGTACATAAATGGTTGTAAAGCTTGTTTATGAAAGCGGATTTTTGCTATAGAAAACCATTTACGCTGATACGAAAACTAATACCAACTGTGAAATACGTTAGAAACTATTTATAGCTGTGCTGTTTAGTGGTTAATAATTGAAAGTGCTATACGTAAATCAAGGACCATCTTGTGGCCCATTTACGAAAATACCCTAGAAATGATGCCTTGGAACCTCGGAACCTGGCATGGTAGTGAACCTCGGAACACTACCAGGCTAAGATGGTCCGGTGAACACGGCGGGATCTATATAGCATAATGGAACCTCGGGACCAAAATCGTTCGGTGATGGAACCTCGAACCCGACACCTCGTCGCTATGTACTAAATTCGTAGCGCTAACTATATACCTCGAATGTGCGAAGTGACTCACTATATAAATATATTCTAGATCTAACCCTAATTGCCGACCGGGCAATATAGTCGAATATAATATCCCATAACATTGCCATGCACAATCCAATACATCGGCCAGGGCGAAATTTGTGCCATCTAGGGGTTTTTGCTAAACAGGCCAAAGCTGACTCTTAAATCTTAATCGAACACCTGCATTGAGTATAACAATTGGGAGGTAAAAAAATGCTTTATAAATCTATATTTTCAAAGCACTTTACAAAATTGTAATTTAAACACTTTCGTTTTAGAAAATGATGATTTTGAGTACTCACCTTTTTCTCGACTAATTTTTTCAAATCTTGTCAAGCCTTTACAGATTCTCGTCGGATGCTCAAGCACTTTACACAATCCATACAAAGTACGAAAATGCCCTCAGTTTAACGTTTTAACCATAAAACATACACGGGGGCTTTCAAAGTGTATATCGAGCAGACGATTCTAACAAGGCTTTGCGATGCTAGTCTTATTAGATATGGACATCGAATATGATGTGAAATTATTAGAAAATGTCATACATTAAATGCCCTATAAAAACTATCTGTTTTAGTCAACTTTTGACTCAAGTGACTTTCCATAGAATCTAAAAATACGAAGCGTTTACGAAAATTTTTGTCGGAGCTTGTCGGAGCTATACTCTGAAATTTCAACCCAAGTAAAGCGGGTCAAATTTCATGCATTTGTCAGAACACGGTCCCAAAATTCTAAAATTCTAAACTCGATCCCCAAAAATTTTGGGATTTGAAGTTTTCAACAACTTTCCACGACCTCTAAGAAAATTTCAAGTCATTACCTAACCTATAGGCTTAAAATAAAACAAGTGACAATTTTCCTTTTAAAAGTTTGACCAATTTAAGATATTAGTGCGCATGCATAGCTCTGGAAGTCGCGTATACCAATTTTGCGCATTACGCTCACACAAGCCCAAGCCCTACGGTCCGATTTCCGTAAATCTGAGAAAGAAACAAGAGAAAAATATAAAAATAAAAACACCTTTCTCTCAGTAGCTGCTGTCCAGTTCATCCACATAGCAAACTTTATTCTTTTGTTTTTATTTTTTTCGTTTTTCCAGAGTGGGACCCACATGTCTCTTTTTCTTTCATTTCTCGATCCTTTTCAGCTCCGAAACAATTTATTTTGTCCCGGTTTCAATTTCATTATCATAATTGAATATTCTTTAAATATTTGCCATTTTTCGAGATTTTTCTAAAATCTAGTTTCGAGATTTATTTCTGGCTTCATTAAACAGAAATTCGTAAAATATTCCGTGCGGAATTTAACTAAACTTTCTGGGTTACTAGATTTAGTGAGGCGAACTTAGCAGCGTGATCCGTTTAGTCATCAAGATCTAGAGAATTTTGAACTTCCACGAACTATTTTGACAATTTATTATTATTATTTTACTATTTAAACTTCCATTAATTATACTTTCACCTCTTCCACTTTCCTTAATTGTAAAGTGCCACAATTCTTTGAAAACTTATAATTTCACCCTTAAACAATTTTCAAAATTCTATTATGGCACTAAAATAGTGAGAAGCCGCTGCGCTGTACGGTTACCGCATCTGTACACCCTCTCGGGACGGGGTGTTACATATTTCTCCCATTCCTTTGTTAGAAAATGCAATGGGTTGTGTACATCATAACTTTGAAAGTGTAATAAATAAATAAAAATTTGATTTTAATTTTTCAAAATTTATATTCCTTTTTTTTTTCAAACATATTCACTAGGTTTGCATTAAAAAAAAAAAAAACCACATAATCAGAAATATTATCATCAGGTGAAACTCTCATTATTCCCCGATTTTATAAACATAAATCTTAATAATTTCTTTTTCTTTAAGATTGTTGAAATGAAATTGATTGGATTTACTATTGTTTTCAGACAAAATAGACCCAAAAAAAAAAAAAAAAATCTCACCATACTTTCTTTTTTTTTAAAGGATCCCTCATCATACTTGAGAGTGAGACAGCGAGAAGATCGGGACTAAGGTGTTCATTTGTTTTTTTTTTAATTAATATTGAATAGGACTTTTGTTATACTAAATATAACTTTTTCTTTTAATATTGCTTAATAAATTTAAATATTTAGTAGCTAATGATATCTAGTTCAAATGGTTAACAATTAGGATGAGCATAAGGTGTCTAGAATTCGAGTCTAAATAAAGACAAAATTATATAAAATAAAATAATACTATAATGTAATACAAAGTCAATAAATATAAAAAAAAATATGAATTTATTAAATCAAATGTGAAGTTATGATAATATTTTTTTTTTATATCAAATTATGATTTTTTTTTTTTCAAAAAAAAGTTACTGATGGGGATATAAAATTGGACCAAGTAGCCCACTCGCCAGCCCGATAGAGCAATGGGGGCCGTGCCTCACCCATGTCCCTCCATAGCAGCCCAAATGGAGGTCAGGCGTAGGTCCAAACATGGTTGGAAAAATAGGAGGCCCGTATTCGGTGATCGGCGGCAAGCCGATATTGAGAGATGGGAAATGCTCCCCCCAAGATAGCTTTGTTCGTCCCGATCAAGTCCTATTGTAAGGGAAGGAAAAGTAATGAAGGCGTTATATGGGAATCCTCGATAAAGAAGGAGGATTATCCCAAATAAACTCCCTTGACTAATCCCGTTGCTAAATCTAAGGCTAACAACAGGAAACACTATCCTCGATGGGAAGACTCCAAGTCATCGGGCGATCATCCACTATAAATACAAAGCCACCCGACCGGTGAAGATGCGGCTCATTCGCTGTATGTGATACTAAGCAATATAAGCATTCTCCCTTCTCTCAGAAAGAAACTGACTTAGGCATCGGAGCGGCCTCGGGCATAGCCCTCGCCGACCACTTCTTTTTCTTGCTGCGGAGAGTGCGGCATCAGTGCGCCGTCAGCGGCCCAGCGGCGGCGGTCCCTACCTCGGCCGCGAATGTCCGGTCTGCCCGGCTGACCCCACGCGCTCGGCCGATTCAGGTTAAAAAGCATCATCGATTGGCGCGATGCAGTAAGGAGCGACTATTCTTACACAAACATAGCGATTTCGATTCGCGATGGTATCGACTAGGAACCTGGCGAGAACGCGTAATCCTACCCGAGTGCGGACCCACCCGAGGAGATGCGAATGGCGGGCGCAAGGCGGCGGCGATTCGAGCCAACACAAGCGAAGTGGAAGCACTTTGCGCCTTGTCAGCCGGCGGCGATGGGAGATGAACAACTCACCGAGACAAATACAACACCCCAGGAAGGCGACGGACTCGGGAGGTCACGATGTTCCTCCACTCGAGGGGCGGCACGGTATGGTGTTCCCCAGAAATGCAGGCGGAGCGAATCTAGTCAAGCCGAGGGGTACGGCTCACAGCTAGCCCACAGCTGGGGAAGAAAACGAGCGGTACACGAAGGGCGTGGCGAGCGTGGGAACGCGACATCCTCCGCAGAGCACGAAGCGAGACATGGGAGCAAAGGTTCAGGGACCTCCAACAAGAGCTCAGCCATGTAAAGGAGGTAGTTAAAGGCCGCACCCCAGACACTATGGATACCTTGGTGCAACAAACAGAATCACCTTTCACCCCTGAGGTGCTAAACTACCGGCTCAGGCCCAGTCGGGATGCCTCGAGTAGAGCGTTCGATGGCATCGAAGGATCAGTGAATCGTCTCAATACCTATAAGAATCGAATGGAGTTGCATGGGTATCGGACCTTTATCGGTGCGGGGCGTTCGCCACCACCTTGAAAGATCGGCTATGGCTGGTTCAGTGATCCTCTTCAACGATTTCTTCGAGTCATCGATCGCTAGCCGTATCCCACTTTGTCGAGTACAGGACATCTGAGCGCGAGCTACCATGTGGCGCCATCAAACGGGAGACACGGGGAGAATTTGAGTCATACGTGCAACGGTTTAATGCGAGTCCTTGAAGATAGGTATACTCGACGAAAAGTTCGGTACATCCAGCCTTCATTGCGCGGGGTTGGGGGTGCGTCTAAAGACTGATGTTCTCTATCGAAGAACCCTCAAGTAACATGGCGAGGTCCTCCTTGGCCAAGAAAAATCTCTCATGAGAAGAGGCCCTCTGTCAAAGAAAGGAGAGAGCTCTTCGCTAGCAAGGACAAAAAAGATGACGAAGCTGACGAGGCGAGCCCCGAGGCAAGGCGACCAAAGAAATCTCGGGCGAGAAGCGAAGGCAATCCCCAAAAACAATGAATCTGCAAAGGGATCGCACCAGGCGAATCACGGCAGAAAGGCAGCAGCGCTATTAAGCCTCGGCACTTCACTCCCTTACTTGACCTCGGTGTTATAAGTTCTCATGTCTGAGCGAAGCGGAGTTCCTAAGATAATGTGCGAATGAGGTCAAATCCCTTCTGAGAGATAACTTGAAATCTTCTTGAGTTCCTGAGGACTATGGACATCCCCTTGGATATTGTATAGTTGAGAAGAGATAAATTATCGATACGGCCCGAATATCTCGGCGTTTATATCTCGGGGAGTCAAGCTCAAGGCGAGACCGAAGCGGAACCGGGCCCGACTACGGCCACCACCACCTCGTCGACGGCGACCCACGCGCTCCCGGCAACCCGGAAATCCGCGTGATCTCGGGAGGATTGTCGGAGGAGGAGGATCTGGTTAAACCGGAGGCCACACTTTAACGCGACATAAGGTCAGCGAACATGGGGGAGTACCCGTTCGATTATCTAAAATCTGCGAAAGTCGACACTACTATCACATTCTCCGACTCCGGACTTGGAAAGTGTCGGCACCCCATGCGACCACTTGTATCAAGCGCGATTGTAAGCCGATCTAGCAGTCCATGGTCCTAGTAGACAACAGAGACTCAGCCGACATCATCTTTGCCTCGGCCTTCGACAAATGGGAATTGGAAGAAAAGCTGGGAACACGTCCAGCACCCATCTCCGGGTGGGTTTCGGAAAAGGTGTTACCATTGGGATCGATCCAACTAGTGCTAACCTTGGGGAAACCCCCTTGCTGGCAACCAATTGACGGCAAGGTTTCTCATAGTGGGCGCCGTCGACCTATAACATATTCTTCGGCGAGCCCTAAGCTCCTTGTGATAAAGCCATCCCTACGACATACCACACGGTAATCAAATTCCCGACGATGCGGTGTTGGGACGGTTCGAGGAGATCGTAGTGGCACGAGAATGCTACGCCGCCTCGTAAACGAGAAAAGCGATCACGGTAAATGTGAGCATGGGTGAGCTTGATATGCGTGATGGAAATGGTCACTGACCAGAACCCTTGGCGGAACCAATAACCTTTGGATGGCGACCCTGAGGCATCTCTTGCCTATATAGGCTCAGTGGCGAGAAGGCACGAGGCTCTCCCAGTTCTTAAGGCGAGCAGAGGACATCTTAGCATGTGGAAGTAGAGGCGACATGAGTGGCATGCGGGTCATCACTCATAAACTAAACACCAACCATCTCTCAAGCCACGGTTAAGCAAGCGGAAGTTTCGCACCGGAGAGACAAGGCCATCAACGAAGAGGGTCGGCAAGCTCCTCGACGGGGGGCAATCGGGAGAGTGGAATGCGAGAGTGGTTGGCGATGTTGTGCTTTCGTCGAAAGCAAATGGCAAATGGCGGCTGCATTGATTTCAGAGTATAAACAAAGCATGCCCAAGGGCGGCTTCCCCTACCGGATCGACCTTATCGTAGATGCCCACGGTGACCATGAGCTCCTTAGCTTCATGGATGCGTTCTCCGGTTATAACCCGGATAAGCATGGACCCTAGGTGACCGGGGAGAAGGCGTCATTCGATCACCGCCTGAGGACTTCGCGTTATCGGGTAATGCCATTTGGGCTCCAGAATCACGGGGGCAACCCTACCAAGGTTAGTGAACGGATGTTTGTGAAAGAATAGGCACAACGATGGAGGTATACATAGACAACATCTTGGTAAAGTCGCTCTGTTGCGATATCCACATCAGCTCACCTCTCGAGGCGTTCGGATCTGAGGGATTATAACATGAAGTGAATCCGGTAATGCGCTGCCAGCGTGTCAGCGGGAAAATTTACGGGCTTCTGGAGTCAGCCACGGGGTGGAAGCAAATCGGGATAAAATAAAGCATTGCTTGACATGCCATCACCATCGGGGATCAGGAAGTACAACGATTAACGGGAGGATCATGACTCTAAGTCGATTAGGTGTCCGGAGCCAAGTGACAAATGCCAACCTTTCTTCCAAGTTTTGAAGCCTTTCAATGGGATGAGAAATGTGAAAGACGTTTGTAACTGGCTTGTACTTGATAGCCACCCGTTTCTAGTAAGCCCAGATAGAAGGAGAACTCCTCATTGTATTTGGCGATTATCGGATTTTTCAACTAGCGGTGCTCGTCGGAACAAGAGCGGGTCACGACACAGGTCTACTCTGCGCGGTCGGAGCCACGAGGGGGGCGAGGAGAGGTATCGAAAATGGAAAAATTAATACTAGCTACGGTGGCCTTAACCACGGAGACTTAGTTCTTTCTAGGCTCACACCATAGAAGTCCCGACCGAATACCCCATGAAGCAGGTATTACATAAGCCAGAGGTCTCTAGGAGGTTGATGAAATGGGCCATAGGCGGCCCGGTCGACGTGGTACAAGCCAAAAACAGCCATAAAGGACATATCGCCGATTTCGTCATGGGTCGCCCGGTAGGCTTGTAGAACCCGTCAATCGAGGGGCGACCTCCACGGCGTATGGAGCTCTCGGGTGGATGGAGCCTCAATCTTGTGAGACGGGCGAGGTTTAATCACGACGTCACCGGAGGGTATAGACATTGAGTATGCACTCGGGTTTGGGTTCACGCCTCCAACAAGCGGGCCAAATCTGGGGCCGTAATAGCGGGGCCTCAATCTAGCTCATTCATTGAGGTCGACGGAGTTAGAAGTCCATAGCGACTCCCAGCGGTGGTGACGAGTGAAGACATACGAGCCAAAGGTGAAAGATGATTCTATATCTTCGCAAAGTCAAGTGATTTACTAAAAAGTTTGTATGATTCGGATCAAAGTGTCCCCCAGACGGAGAATTCGGGTGCGGCCTTTGTGGCGTTCTGACCTTGCCGGGAAGACATTGGGAATCAACGCCGCGTCGAATGCCTCGCGAGCCCTCCAAGTGACCCTTACCCATGGCATAGTAGTCGCCCGGTGGGGTCAGCAAGCGGATGGACCACTATTTGGGTTCTCTTATCGCGAACCTTACCCGAACGACCAGGAAGCGGCTAAGATAAAAATCATCGGGTTACAATCCACGAGGGAAGCCTGCAAGCGAGGATTCTTCACGCGCTTCCACAAAATGCATCGCGGGAGAAGACGCGAATCGTGCTAAAGTGCCGCGAGCATATCTGGGAACCATATCGAACACGGTTGGCGGAAAGTTTTGGCGAGGATACTATTGGCCACAATGCTGAATGCGACCAACTTTGGTCGGCGTCACGAGAATGCGCGGGGAACACGCTAAAATATCACGCCTCCGGCGGAGCCTCGCGTGATCACCGGCCCACGGCCGCACCAGCAGTGGGGGTTGGACATATTGGGGCCCTTGCCCATTGGCAAAGGCCAATGTAAATTTATAATTGTGGCGGTAGATTATTTCACCAAGTGGGCGGAGGCCGAGCCCTTAGCCACAATCATGAGCAGAGGAACATAACCATTATGGCGGCGATCTTATGCGAGTTCGGTGTCGGAAACCTTGGTCTCGAGATAACGAAGCAGTTTGATAATGCAAAATTCGGGAACTTTTGTGCAGAGGCTCGGAATTAAAGTACTATTCGGTCGCCCGACTCACCTGATCAAATGAATGACCAGAAGTCCGCCAATCCCGAGTCCCTCGAGGCCGCCACGAAAACCAAGTTGGAAGAGGCGAAGGGAGTTGGGTCGAATACCTCCACGGTACTATGGGCCTATGGGACGACAGTCGACAACTTAGGGAACTCCATTTGCCACAGCTTTTGGCCACGAAGCGATGGCCACAATCGAAGTTAGAATAAAGTCTCCCGAGTCGGCCCAGCCTCGGAGGAACAACGAGGGAGAGCCTGGCGTTTGAACAGAGCTCTGGACGAAGCGTGGCCGGGTTCCAGCAGTGTCTGAGAGGGAATACCAAAGGAAGACCGCCCCAGAGCACTACAACAAGAGTCGGGCTCGAAGTTATGTGCGGGGGATTTGGTCTTGAACCCTGCGCGCGAGAAAAACCCGGCACATGGGAAGCTAGGCCCTAGTAGGAGGAGCCCTTATATTATATCCGGTCGTCGGGCAGACAATTATGACTCCAAACGGAGGAAGGAAAATCTTCTGACGTATACATGGAATGCGGGAGCATCTTAAGCGCTTTTATCAGTAGGCACTAGTTCGTAATAAGGCCTTATGATTTTCTAGGTGTTTAAAATTAGAGGCGACCGATTGTTTATTCGGATGTCTCAAATGGATTCAGACATATAAAATCTTACATAAATAAATACATATACAATGGAAAATTCATAGAAATAGAAGTAAATCTTTATTTCAAGTCATGGTTGGTGTCCTTGATTACATCATAAAAGCATACGATGGCTTGATTCCTGATACCGCCCACATCTGGCTTGATTCCCTCGGTGCACTCAGTACAAGCAATACCCTCAAAATTGGGAAGGAAACAAGGAGAAAGACATAATGAAAAGAAGACAAGAAAGGAGGAGAAAAGGAGAAAAAGATGGGACGGAGGAGAGAGAAAGAAGAAAGAGAGCCGGATGAGAGCGAAGAGATAGAAGAAAGAAAGAAAGAGGAGGGGTATAGCCAGGAGAGAGGAAGGAAGGAAAAAGAGCGAGGAGTGAGGGAGGGATGCACCATCCCCCACCTATAGGACGCATTCCTAGCCAGAGCTGAGGGAATAACATAACTCCATAAAGGGAAACTGAGGAAAACACAACTCCCACGGAGAAATTCGAGAAAAGCCGATCGGAGCGTCGGAGGAACTTGACGAAGGCAGTAGAGACACCGAGCATTCATCTTCTACAAACTTCATCACGCCCGGAGTATGGAAAGCAAGAAAAGCGTGAGCTTCTGAGAACATGAACCTGTTCTGAGAGAAAGCTTGCAGAAGGCATACACAACCATTCCAAATTCCCATCAATCGGCGGTAAAGCGGTTCGCACCTTTCGATGGCGAAGGATACGAAACGGCTCCTCTCATAAAGCGCCTCTTCATACGAAGCGTCTCTCCCCACAAGATGGATTCTCACACGAAACGGTCGTTCACACGGTGCCGCCCGGCCACAGCGCCATAAGCCCAGTTGCTCACTCTGACGAGCTCTCCCGCCCCCGACACGAGCGGGCAGGCTCACACTGTTTATCGGGGCGAGCTCTCCTTCAGCACGGGCGGGAGCCAGAGCTCCTACTATCTTCGGGCGAGGCCCTCAGCGTACTTCACGGATGGGCTCCTCTATACAAATCTCATTGACGAGCTCTCCCCCTTCCCAGCACGAGCGAGACGAGCTCCTACTATTTATCGGGACAGGCCCTTCCTACGGCCTGCAAGCAGACGGGCTCCTCCTACAAAATCTCATTGGCGAGCTCTCCCTTGGCCTGGGCGGGACGAGCTCGCTATCACGTCGGGGCAGGCCCTTCTACGTACTACAAAGCAGACGGGCTCCTCCTACGAGATCTCATTGACGAGCTCTCCGCTTCAACACAGGCCCGGACGAGCTCTCACTACCGTCGGGGCAGGCCCTTCTACGTACTCTGAAATGACGGGCTCCTCACTACGAATCTGTTGACGAGCTCTCCCTTCAACACAGGCGGACGAGCTCCTACTATTTATCAGGACGAGCTCTCCCTTCAGCACAGGCGGACGAGCTCCTACTATCTTCCGGGGCAGGCCCCTCACGCTGCTTCCAAGCGGATGGGCTCCTCCCTACAAATCTCATTGTGAGCTCTCCGCCCCGACACGGGCGAGGGCTGGGCTCACACTATTGTCGGGGCGAGCTCCGCCCCGGCACGGGCGGAGCTGAGGCTCCTGCTATCTTTCGGGACGAGCCCTCAACGGCCGCTAAGCAGATGGACTCACTCAAATCTCATTGGCGAAACTCTCCCTTCAACACAGAGCGAGCAGGCTCCTCTGTGCTCGGGGCAGGCCTTCTACGCCCACCCTGTAATGACGGGCTCCTCCTTACAAATCTCATTGTGAGCTCTCCCTTCGACCTGAAGCCGAGACGAGCTCTCACTATCCGTGGGGGCGAGCCCTTCTACGTCTTGCAAGCAGACGGGCTCCTCACCGCAAATCGTGGCCGAGCTCCCGCCGGCCTGGGCGGACCGAGCTCCACCTGTGCTCGGGGCAGGCCTTCTGCGTACCTCGAACAGACGGGCTCCTCCCTATCAAATCTCATTGTGACTCTCCCTTCCCAGCACGAGGCGAGACGAGCTCCTACTTATTTATCGAGGCGAGCCCTTCTACGTACTTTCTGAAAACGGGCAGATACGAATCTCATTGTGACTCCCGCCCGACACGGCGAGACGAGCTCTCACTATCTTCGGGGCCAGGCCCCTCAACGTACTTGAAGCGATGGGCTCCTCCCTCCGCAATCTCATTGTGAGTCTCCGCCCGACCTGCAGGCGACGAGCTCTCACTATCCGTCGAGGACGAGGCCTTCTACGTACCTCCAAACGGGGCGGGCTCCTCCTACGAATCTCATTGACAGAGCTCTCCCCTTCCAGCACGAATGAGCCCAGGCTCTACTATTTATCGGGGCGAGCTCTCCGCCCCGGCCACGGGCGGGCCCAGGCTCACTATCTTTGGGGCGAGCCCCTCAACGTGCTTCAAGCGAGATGGGCTCCTCCCGACAAATCTCATGGACGAGCTCTCCTTCAACACGAGGCCGGACGAGCTCCTACTATTTATCGGACTGAGGCTCCCTTCAACACGAATGAGACAGGCTCCTACTATCTTCCGGGCGAGCCCTCACGTACTTCAAGCGGATGATCACTCCTGTAAAATCTCGTGACAGAGCTCTCCCTTCAGCCTGGGCGGGACGAGCTCCTACTATTTATCGGGACCGAGGCCCTTCTGTACTACAAGCGGACGGGCTCCACTCCCTACGAGATCTCATTGTGAGCTCTCCCGCCCGGCAGGGCAGACCCGAGCTCTCGTTTATCTTTCGGAATGAGCCCCTGTTTGTACTTCAAGCGGATAGATACTCCTACAAATCTCTCATTGTGAGCTCTCCCTTGACCTGACCCGAGACGAGCTCCCTACTTATTATCGGGGCAGAGCTCTCCCTTGCACGAGCGAGACGAGCTCTCTATCTTTTCGGGACGAGCCCCTCCCCTTTGTGCTAAGCAGAGGATGGGCTCCTCCTACAGATCTCGTGTGGCTCTCCCTTCAACACGGGCGAGACGAGCTCTCCTATCCGTCGGGAGCGAGCCCTTCTGCATGCGCAAGCAGAGACGGGC
Source organism: Tetrastigma voinierianum (assembly GCA_016808115.1). Taxonomy (NCBI): domain Eukaryota; kingdom Viridiplantae; phylum Streptophyta; class Magnoliopsida; order Vitales; family Vitaceae; genus Tetrastigma; species Tetrastigma voinierianum. The sequence goes on from JAEQBH010001544.1 coordinate 1,191,926, forward strand.
TCCTTCCTACAGTCTCATTGTGAGCTCTCCCTTCAACAGACGGGACCGAGCTCTGACTATCGGAATGACACTTCTGCGTACCTGGCTTGAGCGGAGGCTCCTCCTGCACGAATCTCATTGACGAAGTTCTTCGCCGTACGAGCTGAACGGCTCCTACTATCTACTAAGGGCCGAGCCCTTCAAGCTGCTAAGCAGACGGGCTCCTCCTTACTATTCCTATTGGCAGAAACTCATAAGACACTCTCCCTTTTCGATATGTATAATCAAGCTGTCGACCACATACCTTTAGCGAGCCCTAGCCTTGGCCGAACTCAAATAGGGCACGTGAATGAAAAAACGGGGGTCCAACACACGCGGGACCAGGGCGGCGAGGGCCCTGAGGCTGAACCAGCAAAGTTCCATCTGCAATCGAGTAGCCGGGAAACCCGCCTTATTTGGCTGGAGACGAGAAACGATCTACAAAGGTTAAGACGATGCAGACTAAATTTCTATGATCCTCGACTCAGATGGCGCAATTCAGAAAAAAGAGCAAATAACATAGAATTCCCAGGGAGCGAGTATCCATTAAGAAAGGTTATCTGAGTAGGTAGTCAACAAAAAAATGGTATTAGGATGTCAAGTATCAAGCGGGCTGGGGTCTAACAAAGTGGTTAAGCGGAGCCGGGCCTCGGATGTCAGTATCGAGACGAAGAAGAATGAGAGGGACCACGGCATGAGTACTAGGCTGCGGGGATCGTTTGTACAGATTCCTCGCCTCTCCATCGCTTGGGAGGTCGAAGTCGAAATCGAGGCCGGGAGGTACAGCGGCGGCTTTTACGGCGAAAAGCTTAAGCCATCGGAAGCCGAGCGCGACTGGTCACGCGATTGCCTGCGACCTCGACCCTGCGAGCAATCCCATATCCTCCTTGTGACGAAGTTGGTGCGCCATCCATGACACTCCTGCGACACTCCTCGCTTAGCATCTGATAAATCCATAGCGGAGGACTCATGTCGGATGGTCTCGACAATACCTTGCCCTCGAAATCTCACCGGGTGGAACAAGTTGTTTCTCCATTTCGTCAAACCATGGGTGGCATGCCTTGACTCATTTACGAGATCCGTTGCTTGGCCCAGGAAATGATGAGTTCCTCGCAACTTGATTGGAGGCTGCCAGGCGATTACGGCCCTGGGCCTCATTGAGTCATCGTCACGGAACGAAGTTCGTCTCGAGACCTCAGCTCTCCCTCGGCCGGTCGTCAAGCTTCTCGGACCTACTTCCCTACTTTCGGCTGATCACGGTAAATAGTATCTTCGGTCGTAAGCCTACTCTATTTCTTGAGACCAATCTTTTCAATCCCTACGGCTCGTCCGCTCGGAAGTCAAAGTCACTTTGCGCCTCGGTCGGGAATCCTTACATGTTTCTCATTCGGTTTGGCTTTTTATTAAGCCCTTCAAATGGTGGCTGACTGCTGAAATGAGCAATTAGAACGGCGCGGAGCCAGGCGGAGAGTTAGCGCCAATTATAAACACAGAAGCAAATCCTGAAGAAGCGAGGCCCAGCCTCATCAGCGGCAACTCCATTTGATCTCTCAATATGAGTCATTGGATGGATGGCATGTAGAAAGGGATCCGAAAGCATTAGATAGCGAGTCTTTGACTTCATCGGCCTTGATTTTGTTTTCTTTCTCCTCGAGCTCGGCCACGCTTCCCGGGGATGATGGCAGCCAGGTACGGAAGGAGCGTGCCTATAGTTATGGGAAGCGCAGCGGCGGTCACGCCCCGCCCTCGCTTGAGGATTCCACACCTCTGCGATGGGCTCGAGAAGAGGAAGCAAACAAGAATTCGGGGGAATCCTCGACGCGGGGCGAGAGGACCGCTCGGGCCTTTGGATGAGGACTTGAAGGTGCTTCTAATCCTACGAACTTTGTTCAACGAATTTGGTGATCCCTCTTGGGAGAATCTATTTTCCTCCTCTTTTGCACTCAGGGTTTTCGAGATATCCCTTCCCGAGATGAGCTAAGATCTCCCCTCGGGTAAGACTGACCACAATGGGCTGAAGAAACTCCCAGTAGAGGAGGCGAAGGCCCTAAAGCGGAAGATGTTGGGGACTTGGACCGGATATTTGGGGACATCAGGCCTTAATAGCTCTGCAGTAGGAGCGAAGCCCGAGCATTGATCCAGCGGGCGGCAGTGGTATCTTAAGTCGCTCGCTCAGACGAGCATCGGAAAAATCTGAGAAACTGGGTCGGGGAATATTCAACCCGACCTTAAGATGAATTAAAATACCCAAGGTAAAGGAGGATACTCACGAAGAGTTATCGGTAGCGTGTCAGTTAAAATCTGAGAAGCGAAGCCGACAGGGACCTTGAGTCCCTGTCTCTAAAAAAGACAGTAAACCTACTAAAATGCCTGGCCATTAGGGAGCCGAGTTAGGAAGATCGAATGTAAAATCTTGAAGAACTTGTTTGATGAAAGGTGCGAGTGGAAGCGGGGCGTTATCAAATGCGACCTCGAAAAACATACCATTAAGGCGCGGAGGTAGCGTAGCAGTCAAAAATGCGAGGAAGACCATACCACAGACACGGGGAAGGAGGCCGTGCTCGTTCAACAAAAATTAGGCTGTTATGAAGGGCCCGACTTACTCGGTCCCACTTTCGCGCGTGAGCGGCAACTTTGGGAAATCAGGCCCTTAAGGATATTTGATCGGGTTTATTTTCCTTTTACCTTTACCCGAAGGAGGGGCGCGCGAGCCTACGGGGAGATGCTGACGATCAAGCGATCGGGGACTTCCTAAATTTGGGTCGAGTCGACATCGATAGGAGGACTAGCATGGATACGCAAAATGAAGAGTGATTCGAGCCCTCCTTAAAAAAGCTTGACGGTATAACGAAAGAGCACCCGGCTAAGCGGGACAGAATCGGGAAGCGTGAAGCCGCAAAGCGCGCGATAAATAGAAGGTTAAGAAACCGGAGGAAGGCGAGAAACTAAGGTCGTCAAGCAGAAGGAGACGGGCCGCAGAGCGAAGGTCATTATTAATACCCGACCAATGGCGACCAAGGCTAATCAGAATGAATGTAGCCGGAGAGGCGATCGGCGGGAACAATTCTGACCCTCGCCCACGCGGTCCGGGTTTGAGAATTTGGGGGGCGTGATGGGGATGTAAAAATTGGACCCAGTGGCCCTTTCGCCCATTGATGAAGCGATGGGGTAGGTGCCTCACCCATGTCCTCTTAAGCCGGCCCAGCGGAGGTCGAAACAATTAGGCCCAAACATGGTTGGAAAAATAGGGAGGCCCATGTCGTGATCCAGAGGCCCTTCGATATGAAGAGATGAGAATCACTCGCAAAGATAACCTGTTAGTCCCGATGAGTCCACATTATTATAAAGGAAGGAAAAAGTAATAGAAAATGGGTTATGTGGAATCCTCGATAAAGAAGGGAGGATTATCGAATAAACTCCCTTGACTAATCCGTTGCTAAATCTAAGGCTAACAATATGAGGAAACATATCCTCCAATGGGAAGGACTCCAAGTCATCGGGCGATCATCCACTATAAATACAAAGCCACCCCATCGGTGAAAGGTACACTCATTCAGATGTCAATACTAAGCAATATAAGCATTCTCCCTTCTCTCATAAAGAAACTGACTTAGGCATCGGAGCGGCCTCGGGCGGCCCTCGCAGCCCCACCTTTCTTCTTGCGGGGTGCCACATCGAACTGCTTAGATCCACTTGGCGTGGTAGTCTACCTCAGCCACGCGAACAATGGGGTCGACCAGCGACCCCACGCGCTCCGGCCCAGTTCGGTTAAAAAAACGTATTGATTACTATAACTGCTTTAAAAATAAAATTACGAGACTCGAAGTGGCCATCTATATTGACGAGCATGCCCAGGAATGAATAGCCAGAGGTTGTCAGTAGTCGCGAATCCGATTTCCTCTTGTTGGTGCAAGCGGTGAATGGACAAAGGGAGTGCAACTCATACGCTGATTCATTAGTAGATGATTGTCGGTTTTTGTTGAAAGGATACATTGAGTGTTGTCTTGTTTTTATTAAGAGGTCGACGAACCATGAAGTTCATTCACTTGCAAGAATATTGTTTGCTATTTGCCTGATTAGTGTTATTTCTTTGAATTCTACCTATTAATACAGGTATTTTCTTTTGTAAAAAACAAAAATGATATATGATAATACATTTTATATTAACAAAACAAGTCTCAATTTGTTTATAAATCGATCGGACAACTCATCATCAATAGGGGTGGTAATTCGTGTGTGGACCCCGCATTTTTGGCTATTATGCGTTTCTCACTAAAAAGGCGAGACTCGTTTTTTTATTTAAAAAAATCATTTTAGAAAACGGTTTGGAGTCGCCACTTATTTTTGTTTTTATTTTAAGGAAAGCGAAATAAGAAAGAAAAACCACTAAATGTGACTCATGATAAGAAAAGAATGATTAAGGAAAAGCAGGGTCCTAGGTCGGGGTCGGGTTACTTATCGGGAAGGTCTGATGGAAGGGGTGTACACCCCTCTAGCCCTAAATTGAGGTCTCTACTAAACAAACTAAAAGAAAATATGGGTTTTGACTAATCAACTAATGAATACCAAGAGATAAGCAATAATAATATAAAAACATACAAGGCAATATAGTAAATAATCGAAACAAAAAGTCATTATGAGAAAAATGTGTACACAGATGTATTATGGATCAATTGAGGAAACAATGTTAATGCAATAATAAAATACAAACTATTCACATTCAAATTAGAAATTAGTTTATAAATCATATGTCAAATTATTTAGTAAAATGGAATGTCGAGACCCCACCCAAGCCCATTTATATATTCTGTGGAGTGTAAAGATTAGTTTATTGAGTTGTAAGTCTTCGTGTGTTTGAGATTTTTTGAAAACCGGTTTGAAATTGAAGTTTTGAAAATTGGAAGTTTGAAATTGAAATTTGAAATTTGAGATTTTTTTTAGGACTTGAAATTTAGAAATTAGGAATTTTCAAAAATTTAAGACTAAGACAATTGAATCTTGAAATTGATAGCTTGAATTTTGAAATTATGAATTTTGTAAATTTGAAATTGGAAATTGGAAATTGGAAACTGTGGAACTTGAATTTTGAAATTATGATACTTGATTTTTGAAATGAGGAATTTGCAATTTTGAAATTGAATAATTGAAAATTTGAAATTTAAAATTTGAGATTTGGAGGACTTGACTTTTAAAATTGAAAATTTGAATTTTAAATGAAATTGAAATTACGATACTTAAAATTGAAATGGAAATTGAGAAAAAAAAAAAAAATTGGGGATTTTATTAAATTAAGAGGGTGGGTGATAGTCCATATGTTAAGGAAAACAAGCAAAAAAAAAAAAAAAAAAACAACAACAACAACCAATTTCTAAATAAACAAAAGCAACAATATAATTTTAAGGAAAATAAATAATAGACTATAAATTAAATGACTAATATATATACAAGAACGATTAAAAATAAATAAATAAATAAAATTAATATATAAAGAGACAAAAAGAAAGTCAAAGAAAAACATACGGTATCTGTGGTGTAGTTCCCGAGACCGAGCAGCCTCACTTAAGTTGAAATTGCCCCTCCAAGAAAGTTGGGATGTCCTCCCCAGGAAATTGCCCCAGAGCAGATTTCGCCAAAGTAAACCTCAGCTTTTAAACTTTGAGGCGGAATTTAGGATGCTCCATTCGATAATGGGGAGAAAAACCCATAACCTCCATAAGAAATAAATTTAAGGAACTAATATAGGCTAAATTATATAGACAATGCCTTAATTTATTCTCGAAAAATATTTAATCAGGGCCATTAGATTACTGAGCCTTTGGTGGAGCAAGCCTATGGTTTGCTTTTCGCCCTTGAAATCAAGGAGAGGTCCTTTATAGGAAAGGGGCTTCTCTTCTTTGTAATTTTCCCGATAATAGGATTGCCTCCTTAAGGAAAAAAACTTAAGCACTCAAAATGTGGGTCCACCTCTCTCCATATAATTTTCCCGATGTAGGATTGCTTCCATAAGAAAAAAAATTAGCGCGAAATTTAAGTCTACCAAATATGCCCCTCTTCGATAGAGTTCATGAGTGTAACGAATATGAACAATGAAGTAAAACGAAAGTGTGAAAAGTGAGTGAAGTGAGATGAACTATATCGAAGGAGCTTTAAGAACCCCAAAGTGTCACACAAGAACCTTGACTGATTAAACTCAAACAACTAGAAACGGAGTTCTAAAAAAAAAAAAACATCAAAAAGCAAACAACAAAAGAATAGAGAAACAACACAGGCGAGTAAGTCATGCCATAGATCCAAGCTCTCTCTAAGAAGGTCCTCCCAAAGGTGAAACTTATATCGAAGCGCAGAAGCAAGCGAAAATCGGTAGGCTGTGCGTTGATAGAGATGGTCATGCAGCTAATATGAATTAACACCCGTCATGAATGAACTCATAAGCTAACCATTGAGAGTAAACATTCGGGAAATAAACCATGTGATCCAAAATGTGCTCTGAGTTTGAACTATAGTGAAGGCATGAATGACTGATGCGAAGCGAAACATAAGCGTGAAACCTGAACGCCCTTATCCAAGATGTAGAAGGTAGAGGCGAAGTCTGAACGCCTTTATTTATAGAGGCGAAGTACGAGCGTGCGAATGTGATGCTTTATGGCGTGATGCGGATGGAGTGCGAACATCTGATCCCGTGAAGGCGAAGTGCGAGCGCGTGTGAAGGCGAGTGCGAGCGTCGATTTGATGTGCTAACAAATGTGATGCGGATGAAGTACGAACATCGATCCGTATAAAGGCGTCACGGGCGCTGATATCGCGACGAAACTAAGCGTCGACTGCTATCTTAACAATGTGATCTGGAGATGAAGTCGAACATACGATCCGTATAAAGCGATGCGAGCGCTGATATCTGAGCGAAGTCTGAGCGCTGATATGCAAAAGGCGAGTGCGAGGCGTCCCGGCTAGCGGTGCTTTAACTTTCGATATGTTCTAAATGGAAGTTTGAACAGTAAGATCCATATGAAGGCGAAGTCACGAGCTGATATCACGAAGATGGTTTGAGCGTGAATCTGTGAGCTAAGCAGATGTGATGCGGATGAAGTCTGGTTATCGATCCATATAAAGGGAAGCGAAGTCACGGTGCAGATATCAGGAAGCGAAACTGAACATCGATCTAACTGCTTATTTAGCCAAATGTGATGCAGGATGAGTGCGAACTTATCGATTATAAAGGCAGAAGTCACGGATGCTTGATATCTTGAGCTAGCGGATGTGATCTCTGGATGAGTCCCGAACATCTGATCCATATGAAGACAGAAGTCTGAGATCTGATATCACGAAGCGAGTGCGGGCGTGCGATGGCTGGCAATAGCCGATGTGATGCGGATGAGTGCGTTCATCTGATCCATATGAGGTAGTGCGAGCGCTGATATCACGAGCGAGTTTGAGCGTCGGGCATCGCGTAACAGCAAATGTGATGCGGATGAAGTGCGAACATCGATCCGTATAAAGGGTGAAGTGCGAACTCACGATCACGCGAGAAGGCGAAGTGCGAGGCGTCGACGTCGCGAGCTAGCGAATGTGATGCAGATGAAGTCACGAGACATCTGATCCATATAAAGCGAAGTACGAACTCACGTCTGTGACGGGAAATGCGAGCGTCGACCTGTGGCGGTAGCGAATGTGATGCGGATGAAGTACGAGCATCGATCCATGGCGAAGTGCGAGCGCTGAAGCGAATATAGTAAAAACGAAGTTGAAGGGTATGCTTGATATGACATCAATATAACATGGCGAAATCAAAATGTCATAACAATGGCTCCTTATCATCGATAAGAGCATGCGGACAAACCAACCACGTCGAATGATCCGAAAGATAAGGGATATGCGATTAATGGCATCTATCAAAACATGATGAAATCCCGAAAATGTCATAACAAGACTCATCATCTCGATAATGATTGTATGCACAAACAAACAAATTCCTGATGATCTTGGCGGATAAGGGATGTGCCTAAGTATGACATGTATGTCATCCAATAGAGATGTGATGAAACCCCCAAATATCAAAATATGGCTCGACGTCAGCCAATCTGTCTGCCTGAACAAACACATCAAATGATCCGACGGATAGGGGTATGCGGTGGCATGTCGAGGAATCGATTCTAAATCTGCATCCCCCGATAACAAAGGCAACCACGAGATTAAGTACAGACGAAGTAACTAGAAATGGATCTGACTCTAGCAAAGCATCTCTCAGAAAAATCCACCGATAATGTCGAATATCGACGAGTCTCAAATACCTATCAAAGTAGATCTTTGTCATAGAAACGTTAAATCCCATGGTCTCGAGGTGGTCTTATGACCTGGACCGTAATGTAGGCTTAGGGTGATAAGGTAAAGAAATGAAGGAAACTAGGCTCAAACACCTAATAGTCAGCCCCATGCCTCGTGTGTGGAATGCCACTTGCATAAGAAGTCTCATGAGCCATGGACACAAGAACATCCAATGGAAGTGCTAATAACAATTATGTAATGCAAAAAGTGTAACATGTGGTGAGATAGGTAAGAGGAAAAGGATGTAAAGTAAAACATCAAACTCGAAATTAATAAACATATGAGGGTGATAAATGTGAAAATGAGAGGTATGAAGTTGAAGATAAAATAACGATATGGAAAAAAGCCCGAGTAATGATACTTGATGAATCTACGAATCCTTTGCATGGGGAAGACATGCGTCGACCAGGTGGATGATGAATATTACACACTAACTTTCGAATTTAGGAGAGGATCGATCGTCTCATATGCCGCTAATAAAATCTCAAAGTAAACACATGATACTAAGGTCTCGGGGAAACCCACATCTGAACTCACGTGTACATACTGCCCAAAAATGATACATAAATCCACATACGAACTCAAGGAATACTTATACTGAATACATATACGTGCGCATTTATTTATATATTTTTTCTTCTTTTCTCTTTTTCTTTTTTTTTTCCTTTTTTTTTTTTTTTTTTTTTGGGCGCATAGGCCGAATGAGCTTGATGAGAGACTGAAACCAATGGCAATAAATGAACATATCTCTCGAAACAGAGTGATAAAACAACTCCAGTAGAAGCCAACATAAGCCTCTCAAACTAAAAGTCTCAGGAATAAATGTACGATGGAATGAGTGAAGGGATGACACGAGCAAACCCCAATGCGGTAAAATGAATAGATCACCAAATCTAGTAGGAGGAAATTAGATAGAATGAAGTCGGATAGGAAGAAAGTGGTAGAAAACATAGAAACTATGAAATGGAACGGATATAAGGAAGAGTAGTAAGAGCGATATAAAGAAAATGTCAATGTGTCCATAACTTCCCGGAAGATCTAAACTAGGCATCCACACACCAAGGCCCTTATCCAGTATGAAAAGGTAAGCAGGGCTATAAGAGAAAGAATAGGCCAAAATGCGCGTGTGAGGCTCAATGGACTAGCAACGATAAAAAAATAAAAAATAAAAATGTGAGTAACAAGTGATAAGGTATATGGCTAACCGAAATGATGGCCACCCATCCTGCGACCAAGGTCTCAAACGTAAAACTTTTTCAGTTGATCCACATTGGTTGGCTCGAGAATTGGTTTCCATCTAAGTCCATCGGCCCGTACGGCTCCTGCAGGGTCGACTCCCAATAATGTAAGGTCCACTCCGGTTGGGTCTAAACTTCCCTATAGGGTCAATGACCAATCCTCTGAGGACTCTCAAAACCAAATCGCCTCGTTGTAGTGGTCTAGGCTTAACCCGCTTTTTGAAAGCGTCGGGCCATCTTCCTTTGAGTACTTTGAATATGGTCGACGACTCTCGATCTCCTTTCATCCCAACAGTTGGCTGATCAAAGTCGTGTTTGAACCCCACTCGCCTACGAAATGCGTTGCTCTGAAATTTCATACCCGAGGATCCCATCTCTGTCTCGGCGGGCAAAGCGCACTCCATGCCATAAACTAGAGAGTAAGGTGTGGCTCACGTAGAAGTGTGAAATGAGGTGCGATCGCCCGTAATGGGGAAGCTTCTCGGGACCGGTCTGAAGTCTCGATCATCTTGACGAATCCTCCCAATATTCTTTGTTTCGCGGCCTCTCTTTGCCCCCATTTGTGCGGCTATACGGGCGATGCGTGATGCTAGATGCCATATCTACGTAATAAAGTGTCAACCTCACCCACACAAATGCACACCTACATCGATATCAACTCGCGGGAACCCGTATCTCGGATAATGTCGCGATTTGATAAGGTGGCCACTTTGGCCGCATTTAGCTGCATAAGTAGCCTCCACCCGCCGTGAAATAATCAATAGCGACTAGAATGAACTCATGACCACTAGAAGACTTCGGCGAAATCTTTCAATAATATCTATGCCCGGTAGCGACGAGTGAGGTCAATGCATGCAACTCTGATGGTGGAACGTGTATGAGATCTCCATGCATCTGACACTCTATACATCTCTGAACAAACTGACAACAATCCATCACTATGCACAAAATTGCCCCATTGAAGATCAATACTCTGATCAATCTCTATATACCTAGAGAAGCAAAATAAGGAATGCGGATCCATATCGCGGCAAAACCGGCCTGAAGGCTCACGGATGCACCCGTGTAGGATGGGAGTCTAATCGATGCGGATCTAAACTCGGCCTAGAAGGTGATGGTGGCTCACAAAAAGACCTGAGGTAGATAGTCTTTTAAAGGGTCCCTAGCGGGGAAGCGATTGTACCCACTCCCGTGTTTACCACGGCCTCCTGCGATCTCACGAAGAGGTGAGTAGCTTATGCGAGGTGGTCATCGACTCGGCGCATGCGCTTCTCGACATCCCGAGGGCGACCTGGTAAAGGCTCCTCGCTGCTCTCAACGCTCGAGGAATAAACTAAGTGTACAGTGAGTGTATGTGATTGCATCAGAAAACCCAATGACATCTAAACCGAGAAAATGCACCGGTCACAAGTATCCTAAAATCTGGCTACGGGCTATCTGAGTCTTAGTCAGACCATACGGCATCGATATGTCGGCCACCTCGAAATGCTCTGAAACATGAATATAGCCCGTGGCTAGACTCTTTCTGTCCCATTTGGCTCGGTCGAAAAGCAAGCGAAGACAGCAGTCTCAGCGTGAAACACAAAACCAAGAGACCTGAAATTAAATAGGACTACAGAGGTTTGGAGACTGGGGATACATGCACCCACTTGAACATACGGCGACCCGTCATACGGGAGAAGGTAGTCATGCAGCGAGCCCAGTCGTAAAAACGCAATTATATCATCCATATCTACACATAATCTAAGTAAGAGTATAAGATGAACATGATGTGATATAACAAACACTGAAAAACAAGTGACATAACAAGATGAGCGAGGAAGAATCGACCCGTGATCGGCCGTTAATACTAATGATACAACGATTAGACATATGAAAGATGTCTATTCGACTAGTCAAAATTCTCGATATTGCTATACAAAAAGCAAAAGAAGTATCTATCAATCAACCAATCAAACTCCACATTTTCCCTAATTTGTATTCAAGCTTGACCCTCACTCTCCCCAGTGGAGTCGCCATTTTGTGGACTCCGCATTTTTAGCTATTATGCGTTTCTCACTAAAAAGGCGAGACTCTTTTTTATTTAAAAAAACCATTTTAGAAAACGGTTTGGAGTCGCCACTTATTTTTGTTTTTATTTTAAAGGAAAACAAAATAAGAAAAAACCCTAAATGTGACTCATGATAAGAAAAGGCGTGCAGGAAGCGAGTCTAAGTCGAGTCGGGTGCACTTGTCGGGGAAGGTACGATGGAGCGTAGCCTTTTTCTGCTTTTTAAATTAGGTCTCTACTAAACAAACTAAAAAATATGGGTTTTGACTAATCAACTAATGAATACAAAGACAAGCAATAACAATATAAAGCATGTAGAGACGTATAAATAAATGTCCAATGAGTCATATAAGAAAAATCTGTGCAGACGGCATGTTATAAAGTGTATCGATTGGGAAGCAATGTTAGTCTGATAACAAATACAAGCTATTCACATTCAATTAGAAATTGGTTGCCTCGTCATATGTCAAATTATTTATTAAAATGGAATGTCTCGGGCCCACCCAAGCCCATTTATATGTTACACAAGTGCGGCTCCCAAGATTCCATTTTATTGGAATTTGTAGAATTAATGTTTGAGATTTTTTTTGGCTTAGGTTTGAGTGAAGTTTTGAAAATTGGAAGTTTGAGTGAAATTTGAAATTTAGAGATTTTTTAGGACTTGAAATTTAGAAATTAAGATTTTCAAATTTAAAGTAAAACCAATTGAATCTTGAATTGAGATTTGGAATTTTGAAATTGATAAGCTTGAATTTTGAAATTATGAATTTTGTAAAATTGAAATTGGAAATTAAATTGTGGAACTTGAATTTTGAAATTATGACACTTGATTTTGAAATGAGAATTTTCAATTTTGAAATTGAATCATTGAAATTGGGGAATTTGAAATTTGAGATTTGGAGGACTTGAGCTTTTAAAATTGAAAATTTGAATTTTAAGAAAATGAAAATTTGAAATTTTGATACTTAAAATTGAGAAATGGAAATTGAAAAAAAAAAATGGGGATTTTATTAAATTAAGGGTGAGTGATGAGTAAATATGTTAAGAGAAAACAAGCAAAAAAAAAAAAAAAAAAAGTAACAACAACAGCAATTTCTAAATAAACAAAAAACAACAAGAATATAATTATAGGAAAATAAAATAATAAGACTATAAATTAAATGACTAAATATATACAAGACAATTAAAAATAAATAAATAAATAAAATTAAAGCTATGTAAAGAAGAATAAAAAGAAAGTCGAAAAAGCATGGTAGACGGGTAGTTCCCCGGACCGAACCGCCTCTTAAGCTGAAATTGCCTCCAAAGTTGGGATCGTCTTCCAAAATTGCTTGACGAATTTCTCAAAGCCTTCCAGGCTTTTAAACTTTGAGACCATTTAGGGCCTCCATTTAGTATTAGGAGAAAAAGCATAACTCGCCCAAGAAAATAAATTTAAGAACTAATATGGCTAGATTATATAGACCATGCCTCCAATTTATTCTCGAAAAATGTTGTCGAGGTCATTGGTCCTCCAACCTTTTTTTGGTTGGGCTTGGCTTTATGGTTTCGCACCACTCATAAAATCCAAGGGAGAATTAAATTTTATAGGAAAGGAGGGCATCTGCCCTCAATTCCGTGTGGGATTGCGCGCGAGGAAAAAAGAAGCTTAGCACTCCGAAAATGTGGGGTCCCACACCTCTCTTCGTATAATTTTCGATGTGGGATTGCTTGCAAAGAAAAAATCCTAAGCCTCAAAATTTGGGGTCTACATCGTGTTTACGGGTTATGTTTAGTTTTATATGATATTCGTCAATCCGAACACGATACGAATAATAAATGGGTTATAAATAATAAATTTAAATATGATCTAATTAGTAATTGTGTAACACGATAAAACACATGTAACCCGTTTATTTTTTTTAAATTTAAAATATTATAAATTATAACTAATTCATCGATATTTACTTACAAAATAATATATAATAAGTGATCTAGGTTAAATATTAATTAAGAAAAAGATGCTAAAAAAAAAAAAAAAATTCATGTTTGATTTTATATAAAAAAATCAAATATGATCGGATTTATTCAAAATTTTATATATTTTTAAATTTCTTAATACTTATATAAAAGAAAAAAACAACTAAAATAATTTTGATTATACATAAAATTAATTTATTAAATTGAAATTTATTTTTTAATTTTATCTAAATTTTATTTCCTTTCACATATTTTTTCTTTTTTTCCTTCTCATTACTTATTACTTTTTGAGTTCCAAGTAGAGTTGGTAATATGGGTTGAACCCGATGAAGTAAGCTCTTGCTTGAATTTTTAAATTGAGTTATAAAATTTAAGGCTGAATAAATGAGTCAGTTTGATCAAGCACCGGTATAGCTGCATGGCCCATGCGGGTTAATTAGAAGTTACCCGATTAACGGGGTTGGCGAAATGTTTATTTAACTTTTTTAAGTAACTAGCTTATAATTGAAATTTTCAAGAATTCATCTTGAAATTTTGATATTTTAGCTATCACTTTTATAGCATAGGGATTTTAAAAATAATTATTATTATAATATATGATTAATATATTAGAATTTTGTTGTTTAAGCTATTTTATTTTTCGATTTAAATGTATCTTTTAAAATAATTTATATGATAAGTTAATATTAGAAATCTTGTATGAAAATTTGCAGATAATATTTAAATTAAATAAATTACGATTTTAATATTGAATATATTTTTATTTATCTCATTAATCCTATTTTAAAATTTCATTTTTTATTTGTCTTTAAATTTGTTCAATCTCTCATGTTTTCACTTAGTAAAAATAGAAATTATACTAGTTTACTCTAAATTAAATTAAATTTAATAACTAAATTATATGTATATTTTAAATAAATTTTATTACTTAAACTAGTTTTAATAACAAAATAATGTTATTTTTAAAATAATTAAAAAAATTATACAAGAATTTCTTTCTTAATATGATTATATCTTTTAGCAAGATGAATTTTCAAACAAATATGATATTTTATTATTATACGATTGAGATGTATTTTTAGAAAAAATATTTTTTTATTCAAAACATAAATGAAATTTATGTTGTTAATATTCTAAATTAATTAATAGATGATGATAACTCAACTATCATCAAGGATGTATATATTTCTAATGTGGAATAATTTGTAATGTGGAATCTCGTGTTATTATTAGATGTAATGAGTATGATGATAAATATTAAAGGCATATGAAATTTCATTTGATACTTTAAAGTTGTTTTTTTCAAATATGTCATTAAGTTCTAGCATTATTTATTTATTTAAGTTTGTTACTATTTTAGACTAAATCATTTTATATATTAATTATTATTATATATTTTCATATTATTTATTTTTATTTGAATAATAATGAATTTATAAAAAAAAAAATTTAGCAATTTTTTTATGTTTTTGTCCATTTTAACTCGTTTTGGCCCGCAACTCATATGAGCTAAGCTAGACTGATCGAAAATTAGCCTAAATATAAATTTATCATATTAACTTAACCTATTTTGATCCGTAACCTGAAATAAATTGAATTAACCCGTTTACCGGTTCTAGTTCCAAGGGGCATATCAGGGATAAATGGTTGTAATTTTCGCTATTGAATTTTGTTTTTTATCTGGGTTTTCTGGCGTATGTATTATGTATCTGCTCTGCACCGCATTTTGGTTAGGGAAAATTACTCTTAGACACGTGTTCCACCAATTATTTTTCATTTCACTACATTTCCCATTGATTTCAATTACTGAATTTTTTAAATATTTTTAATTCAGGACACTAAAACATAATCCCTATGAGAACGGTCGAAGTCATATTAATAAAGAAGCTTTTTTTTTTTTAAACTCTAGCCTATTTAGCTTTTCAAAAAAAAAAATTCTAGTATTTTTAGAGGGCTCGGAGAGAAGCTAGGGTTACTGATAGATATGGAATCGGAAGCGGAGAGCAAGGGCTTGAATCTCCAATCCATGGAAGCAACCTCATTCAATAGTGACAAAGAAGCCGAAGATCGGGAACGCCAGGTTCGCGACCTCAAGGCCGGTCTTCATCCTTTGAAGGTCTCTCTCTTTTTCTATTACACCTCAGGCACGCATTTAAATTTTCGCAGTCAAATCCTTACGTGTTTATGATAATTTTCCCGTTTGATTCGTTATTTTTGGTGTATTTTTCGATTTCTGGTGATAAGTCGGTGGTGAATATTTTTATTTTTATTTTGTTGTTTGAGATGGGCTGGATCTTAATAGGATGCTATTTGGAAATTGAATTTTGCTGATATCAATGGATTTATCATGGTGCTTAAATTATCTTTTAGTGAATTTTGGGGGGAATAATGTAGAAGGAGGAGACGAGGTGTATGGATATGAATTTAATTTTGATTTGGGAAATTCCATTTTGTGCCGACAGATTAAATCTTGAGTAAGATTGATTGTTGGTTAAGAAAAATCTGAGATAATTCCAATAAATATGAAGCTTTTAGTGAAATCATGAACCGCGGTGCTTCCTATTCAAGTCTCTCCTGATCTGTTGTAAAAAGAATTTTTTGGTGTGATAAACCCTATGGTGAATAATCTCTTGACGCCTGTTTTGGTTGTCTTCCTCTTGGTTGGATAAGACAGTATAGCAAGCAATTCACCAGCTCCATGTCGATTGGGTTTAGTATGTCACATTTTTTCCAGATTTTACTTTTACTGTGGTTGATTGCAAAGGAATGCCGAAGTCATGATTCTGGTTTAGATCTTTTGTGTTTATATCTTTGAATGATGTGTTATATTATCTTCCATAACATGCATAGCTTTGTCTCTTATGCTATTTATGATGACCGTGATTCAGTATCACTAACTTTGTCGATATTCTTTTGAACAGCACAAGTTTGTAGTCTGGTACACTCGTCGAACACCTGGAGTTCGAACGCAAACATCATATGAGGACAACATAAAGAAAATCATAGATTTCAGTACGGTAAGGTTTTCTTCTAGTCTGGCATGCTAGTGTGATGAGTGAAAATCTAGTTACTTCAATGTGAGCTTATGTTCGTCAGCCCATTGTGTTGATCTAGCTTTTGAAAATTATATGCACCTAGGTTGAAGGTTTTTGGATTTGCTATTGCCATTTGGCCCGTCCATCTGCTTTGCCTAGTCCAACTGATTTGCATCTTTTCAAAGAGGGGATTCGACCTCTATGGGAGGTAAACTTTTTAGTCTTGCTGTGCGTTTTCTTTCTGGTCTAATTAATGATATTGTTAATTTCTTTATTTTTTGCCTCTTTGTTATGTATCTATCTTTAGAAGCTGAAAATACATGAAATTCAATTCTAGATTTTGGTTAACCTTAATGAAATGTCTTGTGTGTCAGGATTCTGCTAATTGCAATGGTGGCAAGTGGATAATTAGATTCAAAAAGGTTGTGTCAGGTCGATTCTGGGAAGATCTGGTGAGAAAATTTTCTCTATACATCCTGTTGATAGTTTGGATTAATCATGTGTGTTTTATATTCTTTATTTTTTCTATATTTTGAGTCAGTTATAATTTGAACATGTTAACAATTCTCTTTTCATTCTTTGTATGCTGGGGGTCTTTCCTTTCACATTCCATGCTTGTGATTTGTGAGGGAGTTTGACCTACATTTCTGAAAACTTATGTAGGTGGGGCTATTTTAAAGCTGGTGTAAAACTTCAAAATGGAGAAGTTAGAGGAAATTCTTATTATTAAATTGATGGAAGTTTCCTAGGATGAGGTCACACTTGTGGAAGTGGCTTCTCCCTGCATGGATGTAATATTACTTTCAGATTGATGAATTTCGTTAACGAGTTCTTTGGAGAGAAGCTTAAATTTTACTTTCTTTGGTTTTGAATCCTTAAGAAAGGTAGGGTGATGACTTGAAAGATTTTGAACCCAGCAGCTTAGTTGGGGGATTGTATAAGCTAATCACTTAGTGTTAGCTAATCTCTGCTCAAAAAGGTGGTGGGTATGGTGGTTTCAGCTTACAAGTAAGCTTTCACATAAGGCATCCAAGAGGTAGTCGTCATTGTAATGAGGCTTTAGATTCAAGGCTAAAGAGCACTAATAGCAGGATCATTTGCAAGTTGGTCATTGAAAAAACATATTAATCATGTAAAGTGGACTTCTAGCTATCAGTTTTGGAGAAAATGTATTTTGGCCAAAAATGAGTCAAATGGGTCAGATGGCTAAAAATTTTCAAACAGATGGTACATACGTAAAGGGGATGAAGAGTCTGATCACTTGCTTCTCCATTGCCTGATGGCAAAAAATTTAAGGCAATTGGTTTTGTCTTTGTTTGGATTGACTGCATTGATGCACTCTGCCATTAGAGGCAATATTTGGAGCTGTCATGGTTCTTCTATAGAGAAGAGGAAGTAAGTCTGAAGGACTACTCCTTTGTGCCTTTTTTGGATGTTATGGAAGGAAAGAAATAAGATGTCTTTCAAAGGGCCTAGAACAGTTGGATCAAATAATTAAATTTTCTTCCTCTTGTGCGTTTGTCAGGCCTTTTCTTTATTAATGTTCTTGTTTGCCCATCAAAAAATATTGGTTGAATTTAATTTCTCTACTGTCAATGTGAGAAAAATCTATTGGCATGCTTTCCATTCTCTCTTGCATTAAACAGTTGCAAAAACCTTGCATCATTTTATAGAAATTTTAACTCCTAAGATATTGCCATTTGGTTGTAAATATTGGAGCTGGTCTCCCTGTTATTTATGCCTGAATCATGCAGGTTCTTGCCTTAGTGGGTGACCAACTTGATTATGGTGATAACATATGTGGTGCTGTACTGAGCATTCGTTTCAATGAAGATATATTGAGTGTGTGGAATCGCAATGCATCCGATCATCAGGTCAGTAACCACTAAGTAACTATTATTCTGATATTTTGTGTTAATGTGCAAAATGGGTGACCTTGATTTACTTTCTATTTAAGGCTGTAATGGGTCTAAGAGATGCGATCAAGCGCCACTTGAAGCTTCCCCATGGCTATGTTATGGAATACAAGCCTCATGATGCTTCCCTCCGTGACAACTCATCTTATAGGAACACATGGTTGAGAGGATGATCATGTGGATTCCCTCTCTCCCTCCCACCTATAAGTTAAACCCCATGGAAATAGAGAGAGGTCCATGCAGTATCAAAATCAGTTACTCCTATGTATTACTTGACAACTTATTTGGTGGTTGTCGCAGAGTTGTAATGTGTGACTGTATTAGCTTAAACTAAAGTCAGAGAGCAATGAATTTCGGTAATGTATCTGCTAGTTTTATTCAAATCTTGTGCATATTTTGTCCGATATGGACTTAGCAGGTATGAAAATTTTATATAATGGTTCTTCCATATATATATTCCTTTAAAATTTATTTATATAAGCAAATCAAATACATACATTTGTATATTCCTTTAACATCATATGTGAATCTGCCCCGATGCCCAAATGGTTCCCAAGTGGTTGTAGAAAATAGTCCATTTCTCCCTAATCGGTAGTGCAGTTTGAGATCTCTACATCTTCCAATTTCTCTTAAGATCATGGAGATTTTAATCCGAGCCTCACTGGTATTTAATATTTCAGCAAAATGTGGGTATATTGACAAAGCCAGCTAGGGAATCCTTTTAAGTCAAAACTACAATGGAAAAAGGACAAACAGAGACACCGAGATGAAGGTTGTGCTGCTCTCTCTTTGATTCGATACACATGTAATTATCATCTGTGGTATATCGGGACAGCATAATTGTCAGTTCTGTCTCATCTCATATGCTTATCTTCTGCTGGACAACGCTAACATGCATTGGTTATTTTTTATTTGAATAGCCATTGAGATGAGAAGACAATTCAAGAAACATATCATTACATGGTAATGACTTCAAAAAAAGAAACAAAAAAAAAAGTCAATTACACTGACATTATTCCAGTATTTCCAGATGGATAAAAGAAACCAGCCCTAGGCCGAGGATTGAATCCCAATGATACCTGGCAAAACAGATTACACCACTGTCATATATGCAGATTAGTGGGAAAATTAGAGCTCCCAGTCCAACGTGAAGCTGAGCCCACGGTTTCATCACCCTAACAACCAGTCAAAAATCTATATTTAATACTATTATTAAGTTGATTGGAGAGATGATTACCACATCCAACTCTGCCACCAGCATTCCCAGTTGTCTTGCTGAGTTCATGTCCACCTGTTGCATCAGTCACTAAGCTTAAACCCCAAAAGAACACTGTACAAATAGTGTGAAAAATGTTTAGAGGTTCTTGGAACAATGCTTCAATTTTCCTATATACCAATTACAAAGAGGAGATCCATAACTCTCCACACAATCAAATAGTGATTGACATAGCCATGAAATCACCAAGGTTTCTTGAGATCCACCACAAAATAAAGGGTCAATTACTTGGAATGAACTAACTAAATTTTCAATGTGGAGAAGGAAAATTTTCCTAGAAGGGAGGTTTTGGAATGAAGTTCATTTCACTGATTACAGATTTGTCAGCCTAAAATTCTGGTCTCTCTTCAGTTGTTAGATTCTCTGGTCCATTTGCTTATAAGTGCATCTTCCTACTTTGCTTTCATCAATGTTGACAATTAACAAATTCTCCACTCAAAATTATCAAAAACAAAACAAAACAAAACAAAACAAACCAAACAAACAAATTGTCCACTCAAAACCTCCCATATAGGTATGTCTTTAAAAAATAAAAGTGCTCAGCGAGAAAAGGAAGATGCCCAAATAGATGGAGATTCTGTGCAGAATATAACAAGGTTCATTATGCCAATTTTGATATCAGAAGTAAATATGTGGTTATCCATCATAGATTCATAATGGATTAGATACAAAGCCATCTATAAGGGAGAATTACTGTTGCCTGAGCAGTTCATTTATTTGCAAAGATGATCTCAAATTAAACGAAGGATATGTACTCAGTGTATGTTGTATTCACATCTTAGTGGAAGTGTAGGTTGAATGATTTGGCTGTTGCCTTATGAAAGCAAGGGCAGATGATTGGCTGTGGATTAAAGTAAACAAGGGCAGAAAATAACTCAAAAAAGGGCCTAACAGATATGACCAGCAAGTAACTTAAAAGGCTGATGTAGTTTACATTTGGAAGGAAGATGGGAAAAGTAGGATCCAGGTGAGTTAGGAATTATATGTTTAATCAGTGACTTGAAAAAAAAAAAAAAACCGCTTAGATAGATAGAGTACAATAACAGGTTTACAATTCTGACCTCAAAAAGGATAAGGTCTTCCAAGTAGAATAGAGCAAAATATCCCTCATTTTGAATCCTTTTTTCAACACTAACCTTGTTTTGAATGCCTCTCCACCTAATACTTCATATTTATTCATTGTTTTCTAGTGCTTCTATTTTCTTATTTTACCAGAGAATTTTAGAGAATTCTATACCTCAGAGAATCTTGTTCACAATCCATTCTTATTCAAAATCAATTAATCACTTATCTTTCAGGATCTAGCTGCATGTAGATGTTACTTCTTTCTAGATGAAAATTAATTTTTCTTGGTTGGTTTTGTACTGATTTTCTCATACTTTTACTCATCAACTACCCAAACATAGTAAATATCAGTAAACTCACATTACTAGAAAGAACCTCCCTGAAACTCATCTGTCTTGTTTGATTATAATAAACTTCCACAAAAAAAAGTATCAAAGCTCTCAATATTGGTTCTGGTCAAAATGCTAAAAACCATACCTCTTCCAAGATCATCAGGATCAGCATGCACAACTACAGCCCTTCCCAGAATGGAATGCCGCCCACTTAATGAAATCTATAAATTTGAAGGAAAGAGTCAAAGGACAAACTTTGAAGTCATATAATGAATCAAAAGTTTTCACAGTATCAGAAAACTAGAGAACTTATAAATGGAAAAAAATCATTCATTTGTGTTTTATATACATTTTCAAAAGATTCTATTTTTTTTCCCAGAGCACTTGAGTTTAGTAACTTATTATGAGTAAGCAGAAATGAAATCATTTACACAGAAGCATTTATGCTTCAAAATCTATGAAAGAACAATATGGAATGATTATCTCAATTATGCATCTTAAGGCACTGTTTACAATTCTGATTACCTGCGCATCTTTAATTGAAACCTCAGCAACCCCTACAACATTGAAATAAGCCTGTTAAAGAAACAATATCATCTCGTCAAAACTCTCAAATTACATATAGATAAAATAAGTACTACACACCATCTAGACCAGCAACAATGTTTCCCAAGTCACCAACATGGCGGTCTTTATCCATAGGAGCTCCATGATCCTTCTTCAGTGGATTAAAATGGGGTCCTAAAATAAGATACAAAACCACTTAAAAGATCAAACAGATGCAAAATGCTACCTTCCGTCTGGTTATAGAGAAAATGAATGAAACAAAAGTAAATGATACAAAATTTTGAGTCTTAAATCATCACAACTAAACCAAAGGGCTGTCTGATAACATAATAATTCAATCTTGAACATTGAAATTCCAAATAACAGGTTATTATACTCACTAGAATTCCATTTCCACTGAAAATTGGCCAGAAACAAAAAAGAAAGAAAAAGAAAAATCAGCTGTACTAAGCCTGAGTTTTGGTGGAAAACACCAGATGGCCATATCATGACAAATTTGCCATCATTTATTAGCTAAATATCCATATGTTGTGAAACAGCTTTCAGTTTCTCCAAAAAATCAGCCTAAAAGGTCTGAACAGTAGCAAATTTTCAGTTCCCGCAATTCAGTGAAGTGTTTTTTCGGTTTCTATTGACCCCAAGTGAGGGGGAAAAACCAGAGAATCAAAAATTTATTCTCTTTGCTTAAATTTTACCGAACAAATACTATGGAAAATTTCCATCGGAACTAAGCCCGAAAATAATTGTGTATGGAAATAGAAAGTGGAGAGCAGAGAATAAAGAGAGAAAACCAGTGGAAATGCAGCCGTTGGTGGTATCACCCAGGGCATGAATATGGAATCCATGAAGACCAGGTGTGAGCCCAGTAATCCTCCCTTTCACATGGGTACTGCCTGATGAATACATAACAGAATTAACCATTCATAATCATTTCTGTATAAATAATAAACTGTTTATAGGGAAAATAAGAGGAGAAAGAAACCGGCAGGATCTTCCATGAAATGAAGAGAGCCTCTGACGTTGGCGTCGCCGGCGATAACAGCCACCCCTTTCACACTCCCCATTGAATCCTTTCTTTCTTATCTGCTGTCTCTCGTATTCGGTATTTCTGTTTTCGGATTGTGAAACTCTATTTTGGATGACGGTCTCGGTCCTTCTCTTTTTTCTGTCCTTGTTCACCTTTTCTCTTCTCATTCTCTTCATTCATTTTTCCATTTCCATTTTCTTTTTCTTTTTTAGCCCTTTTAATCTTTTTTTTTTTTCAAGAATCTAAAGTGTCGATGAAAATTGTAATTAGGAAGGTAGTAAATCGAACAATTATATCTTATATCAGCTCACTAGATGACAAGTGGTGATAGAATATTTACTTTTATCAATAAGAGGGTTTTTTTTTTAAGAAGAATTTCGAAATTGCTGAATTTTCAATGCTTCAAGCTCATATGAGTACAGAAATCAAATTTCCACCCAAACCCCCCACATAGAAAAATAAAACAAAATCACCATGTGTGATTTCCATCACAAGTTTGATCAATTATTAAAGAAGGCACTGCAAAAGTCCTAATAGAGAAGCCTCTGAAGCCGTCAAAGTTCTGCAAAACCGGCCCCTTTTACAAAGTCATAGATCTAGTTTCTTATTCTCCGTGTTTCAAGCTAAACTTTTGATGAAGATTTCCACCATCTTGATATCAGGTTTACAGCCCTACCCCTCCCTCCAACTTCTGGATTTGATTCAAGAAGATCCAAGTTAACTGCAAAATCCATGCACCCACATAATTATTACAACCTCCCATGGAAGTAAACATGCAGAGAGTTAACTGATTGTTTTACAGTTTTTGAAAACTGTTTTTTTGTTTTGAAAAACAAGAAGAACATGAAAAACACAGAGAATACATTTGGTGATTTATTTTTATTTTCTTTTTATTCTTAAGAACATGGAGAACACAAAATATACAAAATTCAGAGAACCCTATAACGGTGTTCTCTGTATTTTCAAAAACATGAACCAAACAAACCCATTATTTCACAGTGCAAATATTCCAAATTCTTGGATTAATAAAAAGATAAGTATAATTACTAAAAGATTGAAATGTAATTTCAGAGTAGGATGCATGTTTTCTATGAGTGAGAAGTAGAAACAAGAAGCAAATAAATGAGTACATTATGAACAATGAGGTTATGCACCCTTCATGAGAAACTGATCTCCATGCATTCTTGTGTTTCCCAGAGAAAAACCACACAAGAGAAGAGAAAAGGAACACAAAGAAATGAAGGGAGGGAGGAGTTATACCATGACGTGTGGAGCAATCCTAACACAATAGACAGGAAATCCGGTGTAGAATTTTAAGGGTCCTCCAGACTTCAATGTTTTCATGGCACAGTCCAAAGAACTGGTGTACGGATACTTCCCACTGGCATCGGGTTGCATCTTCTGTATTTGAGTTTTAACATAATCAAACGGCAAACTGAATGCAGATGCAAAGAATCCCGACACAGCGCTAGCTCCTATAAGAGAGGTAGTAAGATAACATCAAACCAACATTGCATGAGCTTGCAGCCATTGAAAGCAGGACAAAAGCTAATAAATTAACTTTGGTATTTCATAGTAAAAAAAAAAAGGCTCCATTGAATTTTTAGTGTCTGTCATTATATGCTCTGAGCTCAAACCATTATCAGTAAAGAAACCAAGTTCTCTTTCCTTTAATATCCAAACTATTAGAGTTTCAGATTCAGACAATTTGTTATTTTTTATTTCCAAAAGAGTAAGGAAAAAGGAAGATGGAAATCAGGTTGGTAAATGAGTCTGGGAATCATCTTACCCACTACAATACTAGCTTCACCCAAGCCAAAGGAATCCCTGAAGAATTCAACACTTTGATCATAAGATGCGAGCATTCCCATGTTCAATGCCATTGCCCGAACCACTGTAGGACCTGCACCTTTCCAAAGTGATAGAACACCTTCATCAGCAACAATACGATATAGTGCATGGAAAGCATTCTTGTAATTCCGGCGTTGAGCAGCAGGCAAAGTGGCATCAGCTTGCATACGGATGAGTGCTAAATCTGCAGGACTACCAATAGTTGCTCCAGTAGCTCCAGCAGTTAGGCCACAAAGTGCTTTCTGATACAGAGGTAACGGTTTTCCATCATTAGCAGCAACAGCTCTACTTGTCAGGACCCTAAGAAAACGGAAAATACTTACTTTCTGAACAAACCAAAAGGTATCCGACACCTATATAGCCAGAAAAAAGCAAAGCATTTTAAAACCAACAACAATCTTAACAAATGAAATGCCTAGTCCAAAGTCGTTAAAAATCCTCTAATGTTTCTTCTTCCACATGGCATTTACAAATCTAAACCCAATTTTTGCAACATCTACTTTTTTAAATTGGTAATGTAGAAACATTACTAATGAGAAGAGTTCCCCATCAATTACCACATATGAGTAGCAATGACCTCATTATCACCAATAAAGAACTAAAATACGCTTCCAGTTTCTGATGCCATTAAGCAAAACCTTCTGTCGTAGTTGATCACCAGGGATGGAAATCAATTATTTTTGGAGGGTCATTTCCACCAGAGATCCTCAATTTATTTTTTTCACAAACAAAGTAGAAAAAAAAAATGTATATGCCCCTAGCTAACAAATATATTTGCAGGAAATTCATTTTCTGCAAAAAAAAAAAAAAACTGAAAATAGAAATATTGTGCTGAAAAGTATTTTTATTATAGATATGAAATAAGCAAGCCCAGTAACCTCTATTCTAAATCACTGTTAAGTTTGGTACTTAATGTGCAAACAAACTCACTTGAAGGATCCAAGTCTTGCAGTTGTATACGTAGCTTGTCTGAGCAACCCAGCAGACAGCCCCTGCACAAGATTATGTGATTCAGAGGAACTAGCGAAAGGAGAAAGGACTAAACCCGATAACCAAACATCAGGTCAGACAAGGATGGATGGATGGCTTTAGAATGCAAACAGTTCCATAAAACTCTCCAAATAGAAAGCAAAAAAGTATCATTAGCATTCAATCAATAAAATAACACGCTGGCCCAACCAATTACACAGCAAAAGTACAAGTTCTTCCACTCCCAACAAAGGAAAATTGAACACTAGAAATCCAAGGTATCCAAAGAAAAGTTCTACCAGGGATGCAGTGTAGATAGCAAATCAGTGAAATAATCCAAGTAAATGCTTTTCTTTCTTTCTTTTCTATTTTCCTTCACATTTTCACTGCAATTAGTCTTTCTCTTCAATCAACCTAAAACTTCAGGAATATGATTCAAGCTACTGTGTTTGACAAAGATATCTCAAACTACAACATCTACCAAATTACCCAATTGATTAGTGCCTGACAAACTTAGTTCTTTCAATCCAGATCATTCAAGTGAAAAGGGAAGGAAAAAAAAAAGCCCAGAGTAAAAGAAAAACCACACACCCACTTGATATCATTGTCAATTCAAGTCTCAAAAAATCCCCAGTTCAAGTCTCAAAAAATCAAAGTATCAAACCTTGTAAAAAGCTTTAATTCCTTCATTTTGAAGCATTGTCTTGGTGACCTGCACGGCCGATCCCTGACCCAACTGAATTCTCACCTGCGAATTAGATCAAACAAAACCCATCGAGAAAAAACCAAGTGAGAAGAACTTCCAGAAGTACTCAAGAACACGATACAATGTACAAGATAAAATTTAGGGTGGCGCAAACCTTGATCATGTCGATGGGTTGGATGACACAGGTGGCCGACATGCCTGAGAGTCCTCCATTCACAAAGGGTTTTACAGACGGCCATACTCCTCTTGATTTGGGCTTTTCTTCTCCCATCTTCTTGGCACTTGCAGTGAGAGAAAAAGAGATAAAGGCGTTTGAAATGGAAAGGGTTTTAGGACCTGTTGGTTGGGGGTCTGGGGTTTATAGTCTACCACACAGCAATTGCAATATATTTACGAAATCAACACTGCTCATGAGGTGGGCCTGTGAAAAAAATTCAGAATCTTCCTCACCACCTTCTCTGTGATCAACTTCATCAGCATTCAGCTTGAGTATCACGCAGTCCGCAGATCCCCCTCAATCCTTAAGCTAAATGCCTAAATCCCTCCTTTTAATGATTATCCACCATTTTCTCTTTAACTAGTTCATTCATTTTCTTCCCCTAACCGAGAAAATAATTCCAAAATTCGTTGCTTTCGGTTTCAGGGCAAATTCTTGGAGTTTTGGATAAAAATAGTGTTTTTCAAAAAAAAAAAAAAAAATTCTGAAATAAATTTGGGTGAAGTATTCTTCGAAATAGTCTTTGGATCGCGTAGCGATAGCATGACAGTACGATGTCTGAACGATTGGGGCACGAGCAGTGGAACTATATATTTTTTGAATTGATATTTGTCGTATCTGACGGTTTAAATCCATTTTAAGATTAATTATAATTATCACCCGAGCAATGGATTCCGTTATATTATTGAATTGATTGTCATTTGTCAATGACGATTAGTATGATATCTAAAATTTACAAAAAAATTATTATTATTATTATTTTTTACATAAACTTATTTAAAAAATATTGAAACAAAAATATTTAATATTTGATAAATTACATCAATTAATGGATAGTACATATATTTGATAAGTTAATATTTAAATAATGTACATTTACTATTTTATATTAAAAATAATTTTATTTATCAATACAATTATATGAGTTATTTATTAATTCAAATATATTTATAAATATTTTTAAATTTTCGCAACAAACACATCAAGATAAACTTTAAATTAAATAAACTATAAGTTTTTATTTTAAAATATTTGTAAGTTTTATTTTTATTTCATAAGTTGTATCCCGGGTTTATGTATATTATCGTTTTAAAAATCTTCGTAGAATGTTCGATGGATTTTTGTATAAAAGCTCGATTATGACTCTGAGTTTGCAGAGAACAAGAATATATATAAATCAATCGCGCGTGCGTAATTATAAGTAAATTAGGTAAACGAAGCTGGGTTCAGTGTAAACGAATCATCTGAATATATAAAAAATTTGTATCTGAATGTCAGCGTATATCTTGAATTCCTGATATGGGTATTATATTTCTCTCGGTGACACCTGGAATCTGCGACGAGGAACAAAGTATCGAGTGTTCTGGATATTTCGGTCCTCTTCTTTGTTCTGAAATGTATCGAAAATATTGGTGGATATTTTAACAAAAATATCGATAATGCAAAAATTAACAAAAATTTCTTGAAATTCGCCCAGAAATCTTTGTTGGTATAAAGGCGTAAATAAGCGAATATACGACACATTGAAAGCGATATTCATTATAATTTATCGAAAGAATTACATCCGCAAATGGTCGTTTAAAGCCTGAAATGAAGCCCAATGTAGAACATTACGTTATTTGTGAAGGGATCGCGTCTTGATGAGCGATATTCGTACTAAGATATGGTGTTAGATAATGATTGTAACTTTGAACATGCCGTGCATAAATGCATTGACTCCTATACGCGACCTCTCAGTGGATAGGAAATTCGGGAGTTGATCAGCGTCTTCCGTTTGAAATCCGCCTTTGCATTTGATATAAATTTGGAATGACGTTTGTGGATCACGAGGATAGTTAACCATTACATATCTGCCCGTGGAAATAGAAGCTGAAGGATGTGAAGAGGCGTAACTTCGTTGTATAAGGAGGAAATATATTCTTTTTCGTTGTTGAATCACTAAATTGAGTTCCAATACTCATGGACTCAGCCTAGCGAGAAAAGCGAATGTCGTTGTATGGTGTCATCGCCGTTTATCTTCACTGCATATGGCTTTCGATGTTCAATCCACCGGGCAGGTAGTGCCCCGTCTTGTGTAGCGTGTAAAATCATCTTCCTGCCGTTGAATGTGCTTTCGATGAATATTGACTTTGTTGTGGATATGCAATATCCTTACCATCATTTCTAGTATCACTCACCATCATTGGTTACCTCTTATAGCGAGTCGTCATAACTTGCTTAGTGAAGTCTTGCTTGATACTTGATGTACTACTATGTTCGACACTTGAATCGGGGGTAAGTAACAATAGGTTGAAATGAGTCCCTCGTGTCTTGACTAAAACTTTCCTTGTAGACTTCTTTAGATAAAAAATACATTCGGCGATGCGCGACACCGAGCGTGCGGCGGTCGTGGATCGGGATTTCGTGCCGTCGCTCCCAAATGGAAGGTGCCAGCGATTCGAAATAGTTGATTCTCTTCTTCTTCACCAAACTTAATTTGAAATTTCAAATGCATCGAGAAAATTATTTTTAATGCGACTTTATCGGTCTCTGCCTCCATATCCACCCGAATCTTTAGTTTCATGTTGTAATAACAAAAAAAAACCAATTATTGAGACCCCGGGATAAATGAGTCGATTTCTTTGTTTGGTATGAATTAGAGCAAATGTCTCCAATTTCTTTCTGGCGAAGATGATGCGGTTTGGGAAAAAACCTTTAAATTTAAACTCTTTAATGTTGGAGCGTGATTTCCATACAAAACCACCATTCGAAATTTCTTGATAAAATTACTTATATTGATATATAATAATAAAATAGTTATAAAATTTACTTATAATGAAAATTAACACTCACCAGGAATCATTTTTTATCTTGACGTTATTGTTGCCCGATCACCAAATCCCTTTTTTTTACTCACTAATAGTATAAGTCAGAATTTAAATGTCAAAAAAATCTAAAATAAAAATCAATCGAATAAATTGAATCAATTAATTAGAATCAACTCATTAATTTATAATTTCATCTAAAATTACAAAGGCCTTCAAGATAGATCTAATTAGAAAAACATCATGAACAATTTGAAGTAGTCGTGTTTACAAACTAACCTGTGTCTACACTCAATTTTTTGATTTAGATATGCCTTAATAGTTATTAGAATTAGTATGTACAATAATATAAACATAATAATATTATTAAATGTAACATCACAAGAGGATATTAATTATTGTTCACATGAAGAGGATGCTTAAGAGTTATATCCCAACGATCCTTGTCGTATAAAGTCACCGCCTTTAGCTTTGAGTCACTCTACTTGCCTTCATCAACCCAGAATAACCTCCCCGGGCAGACAAATGGCGTGGCCTAGACTGTACTTCAAACAAAATGCTACACTATGTATAGTGTGTCACAGAGGATACTACTTCTCCACCTTCTCCAACATTGATGATCAAACAGAATGAGTCTTCAAACCATGTCCAACTTCATCCATAAGCTTCAGTGAGACCATTCATTAATAATAAAGACTTTCTTCAACCAACCCTATTTTTAGAAGACTGTCAAGGGTAATGAGGTCGTTACAAATCTCATACTCCATGATGCACCCATAATTCCACCACACCGTCGCAAGATTTTTGTGCCAACCAACCAGCGATTGTAAACTGTTGGTTATTCGCCAGCTCCTGTCAACTAACAACACTACATCCATTTTACCAATGCCTTCAAACATTAAATCAATGTAGTGTGTCGCATATGGAGCTCTCCATCACGAGATTATTTTCATCAACAACTTTCCGTCAGCTTTCACACAAATGTTGATCCATTATCTATTCAATTTGAACCACATTTGCTTATCCAACTTCGATAACGCCCTTCAACAAACCATATATGACATTTGCTATTCTTAATCTTATTCGGACGCATCAACAGATTTGAGGAAATAGGCTTCTTTTAATATACCATGAAATTAACGCTTTAATTTATTGGTCCTGGGCCTCCATCAACGCAGAACAGACATCCAGTCTCCCACTTCCTCAAGTTGATATAAGCTTCCATGCTTTATACCTATAATTTTTATACTGCTTTTGATTTCACACTGAGATGGTGGTTCATGTCCATCCTTCACATATAATAATTCAAGGAAAGCTGGTTATTGTTTATATTTATATGGAGATTATAATGAAAACATATATTATACAATTAGATAAACTATTGGTTTGCAACAAAATCATGTTCTTTAAAATGTAGGTACGAGTCCTTTTGAGGTAGAACACTTCATATATATGAAAAACTTGCTAATTAATCGTCCTAATACTGTTTCTTTGATTCAATCTGGCCTTGAACATATATATATTTTTGTGCTTTTTTATGGTAACCTAAGACTTAGCACGATGGTAATTAAGTGATGATCCATATGCCGAACACTTTGTGATCTTTGTATACGTCTTACGTGGGATCACCCGGTTGTGAAGATTCCCATTCAGTATTGCAATTATGCAAAAATAAAATCAACTTACATTATTTTATACATAATTATGTGAAAAAATGAATTAGGTATAAGATTTATCTATTCTTCTTGCTCTCATAAATCCTCGTGCCCGAACTTAGCTCAAACCTATACCGTTGATTCACCACATCCGCGGAAAATCGGCATACATCTCATCATGAGACGATACATGAGTAAAAATGTGCCTTCTCGGGTCTACAAAACACACTATAAAATATAATTATCAATAACTATCTTCCTAATTATTTCCCAATAATTTAATAAAGTTGATTAGACTTCTTTATATAAACAGTATAAAATCTACTAATCTAATACACATGTCAAAAGCCCTTCAAAGCCACAAACCCGGGCTTCTTCAAAATCGCCTCTAATTGAGTCACTTTCGAGCGCTCCCTATACCCACAAAAAGTAATCCTCGATAGAGCAGAGCTTAATGCTCAAGAGGCAATCACCTCAACTAAGCATTTCCACCTGCGCGCATATGCAATGCTCCAGGCAAACACACACTCCAAGTAAATACATGTTCCTACTTGAATGTCTACATGATCACCCCATGTCACGGTAGCTCCATCACTCACTACACACTCTACGCCTAAGCCATGATGGGTATAAATAATCATTTTCAAAACAAACTCACTGCTTAAATATACAATTGAACGTGGCCTTCAAAAAATATGGGACTACCCTCCGCGAGGAATGCCTGGTTGGTGAGCTCAAATGGGCCATGGTCCATCCGCGGATCCGTCACCCATCTCCCAACCCACCTCCTGAATATCATCCTCGTGAAATTCCTTTCGCAACTATGTCCGCTTACCAAAAATACCATGTCATGCACTCACACCTAACTTCTAGGTTACCAAAGGCATAAGAAAATGCATTATGCATTTTCAAAATCATTTATACAATATGTCAATATGCATATATTCAATCAACTACACTACACACATGATTCAACACATCAATCATCACCTAATTTTTACCACTAGCAAATCATAATCCCATCTCCATGGCTGCAAACACAATTTTAATTCCATATAATTGTGTCATTTTTGTTAACACATTAAATCATGTCTTAACCTATCTATTTCACATTAAGCCATTCACATCCACAATTCCACGCTAAAACAAACGACATTTAATATTCATTTCACAACCGATTGTTTTTACAGCTCCAAAACAGAGCAAGTGGGTCATCCACTGGCAAACACTCCCTCCTACATCTAAGCTCCTCTCGTGAAATGTAATTCCATAGCTCTTCCTACCTCATACTTACCAACATACAATTTAATTCATAAATTATCACCCAAACACCCAAAACATGTCCTGTAAATCGCACGGATCGCACAAATGGGTCTCAAAATTTCCAACACTTTGCCCAAGATTCGATCCATCAAACGGCCACTCACGCGCCTCAATCAACTCAAACATCACAAAACACTTAAATAAAGCCAGAACAAGAGACGAATTTCACCTATCGAGCTTGTCAAAAAACTCCCGGTAAACCTGCAGGCTCACTGCCTTCCGAGCAGAACAACTTCCTCCTTCTCACACCCGGCATAATCCGACGATCTGATCTCCCACGATCCTGCAGTAGGCGGAAGACGTTTCCTGAAAACCAAAACGAAACGGCACCGGATATTTTCGCTTTCCTTCTCCCCACGTTTTTTCCTTTTCTTATTTCATTTCCCATTCGCTTTTCTTTCTTTTTCTCATTTCTTCTCATCCTCTTTCTTTTTCTTTATTTTCTCCTCATTTTCCTCTCTTTCTCTTGATTTCTCTCCTCCTTGAGCATTCAATCGTATGTCAAAAGGAGGAAGTTTCCTCCTCCTTCCCTCAAGCCAAATGGAGCAGGCTACTATAATTCTTCCTACCTTCCTTTTATTTTTATTTTCCTTTTACGACATCACGTCCTACACAGGGGCTTAATACGAGCCATAATCATTTCTCACATATTAATTTATAGCCACTCCTTAATGCCGAGCCACCCTCAGGTGCACGCTGCACGCCTAACTCGCCATGCCACACCGACACCCCACGCCTCGAAAAACGCAGTCCTGACCACTTAACCAACCCAAATTCGACGTGGTTGCACTTCGCAGATTTGATAACTGAAAAGTCCTGCTTGGCCATCCGAGATCTAGAAAAATTCGATTTTTACCTAAATTTTACTCCATTTTTGAGAAAATTGGATTTCTGGTTTCACATGATCTCTGCCTCCATTCAGCTGATGCACGCATTTCATCACATTCATCTCGCTCATCGAGGTGCATGTCAGTGGATACATATACAATATCCCTCATCACCTCCTCCTCTCATCATCATCAATGAGACTGATGTTTTCCTTCCATCGCGTTCTCGTAATTCACCAATTTCATCAACATCACTCATCATTGGTGATTTATACTTTATACTTCAAAGCTGCTTCATTGCTTTTATTTCCACAAGACATTTATATTCTAAGATTTGAAACTGGGATCCATATGCTTACGATGAAACTTCTTAAGCTTGCAGTAATTCCATCACTTTTGTGTTAAACCACACAATTACAAATTATTCCATTTCTTATGTCCCTCCAAGAAAGTAATACCTCCATGCAAGACCTCTAATTCAATTTCCACTGCCAACTGATGAGATAAAATTATTACATTTTATTGAAAATAAATTCAAATCGTTGTGATCTTGTATATGATACATCATTATAATAACATTATATATATGTGGTAATTTAACATAAAAGTAGCACTAAGTTTCTAACATGATATATCTAGCTTAATAATATCATTAAGATATTCAAGAAGATCTAAATTTAACATTAAATATGTCTAAGATCTAAGTTCAAACATTATATAAGTATAACTAAAATTTAATGTAAGTAATATGTTTCAAATTACTAAATAGTAGGATGTTTAATATCTAAGTTTCAAACATTATATCTAACTTAATTTATTATTATCAAATTAAACTAAAATAAAACTAAGATACATCAAAATAAAATATGCATGGGTAATATGTTTCAAATTACTAAAATAAGATTATAGAAAATGTTTCAAACATAATATAACTAAAATAAAATTTGTGTAAATAACTAAGTTTGAAACATTATATAACCAAAATAACTATTAATCAAATAAATAGTATATAATTAATTAACTAAAATTATATTATCAAATTGAACTAAAATAAAACTATATAGTATAAAATATAGATTATAGTATAAAAATGTTTGAAACATTATATACCAAAAGTAAGATTATAGTAAATAACTAAATTTGAAACATTATATAACTAAAATAACTATTAACTAAATAATATAATTAATTAACTAAAAATTATATTATCAAAACTAAAATAAAACTATAGTATAAAAATATAGATTATAGCATAAAAATGTTTGAAACATTATATAACTAAAATAAGATTATAGTAAATAACTAAGTTTGAAACATTATATAACTAAAATAACTATTAACTAAATAAATAATATAATTAATTAACTAAAAATTATATTATCAAATTAAACTAAAATAAAACTATAGTATAAAAATATAGATTATAGTATAAAAATAGATTATAGTATAAAATGTTTGAAACATTATATAACTAAAATAAGATTATAGTAAATAACTAAGTTTGAAACATTATATAACTAAAATAACTATTAACTAAATAAATAATATAATTAATTAACTAAAAATTATATTATCAAATTAAACTAAAATAAAACATAGTATAAAAATATAGATTATAGTATAAAAATGTTTGAAACATTATATAATGAAAATAAGATTATAGTAAATAACTAAGTTTGAAACATTATATAATTAAAATAACTATTAACTAAATAACTAATATAATTAATTAACTAAAAATTATATTATCAAATTAAACTATAATAAAACTATAGTATAAAAATATAGATTATAAAACTACTTCAACACCAAAAATACAAACTAAGATACATTAAAAATAAAATATGTATGTAAGTAATATGTTTCAAATTTCAAATAAAATTATAGTATAAAATGTTTCAAACATTATATAACTAAAATAAGATTATATAAATAACTAATATAATTAATTAACTAAAAATTATATTAGTTAGTAATATAATTAATTAACTAAACATTACATTGGGTTAGTAATATGTTTATGAATCAAAATAATATTATTAAGATATCTAAGTAAAAATATCTAAATTCTAACATTACATAATAGTAGGATGTAATGTCAAAGTTTCAACATTATATCTAACATAATTTATCATTATCAAATTAACCAAAATAAAACTATAGTATAAAAATTTATTATAAACAACTTCAACACTCAAAAACAACTAAATAAAATATACATAAAAACAAAATTAATGAAACTTAAGAAACATACCTTAATTTCAAAGATCTTCCAAAAAATTAGGATAAAGAACAAAGAAAAATTATTTGAGAGTGAAATGGGAGCTAGATGTGGGATGGATGGGTTTGTAATGAAAGTGTATGATTTTAGGTATTTATAGAATTTTTGGAGTCAAAATAATAGTCATTGATTGTCAAAAACCGCTGTGATTTATTTCTAACCGTTGGATTTGATTTTGGTTCAAATCTAACCATTGATCATCATATATCATAGAAATCATTCTTAATCGCTAGATCAAGCTTCTCGATTTAAAATCAACCGCTTGATAAAAAAATACAGCCATTGGATTCTTCAAAAAGGCGGACAAAATCTGACTAAATAAAAAACAGAAACAACTGAGGGTCCGATCATCACGTTTTTTCCGAAATGCCAAAAATCGCCAATTCTTCCGACATTTTTCATTTTATCAACGATTTATTGCTGATTTTTTTAGCCAAAATGCACCTCACTGGCATGTGCTCCACAATCGCAATTTTTTTCAGTGGAAAAATCGGTATTTTCCGATTTTTCGACGAAAAATCGGCGATTTTACCGATTTTTGCTAATTTTTTTTACTTCCGATTATCTTTTGCAAAAATCTTTTCCATGCTGGCCGAAAACCGATTTTTCGGCGATATTTCGGTCGAAAAATTCGATTTTTTTGTCCCTTTACACAACTAGTTGATCTATATGGTCCCGTGCAATCTCAAATAGAGCTGATAGAGCCGAGGGAGCTAATGGAGCCGAGGAAACTAATGGATGAAGTGTTCGACGTATACGTGGAGCACAAGGTAGCCTAGTTGGATGTGCACTCAACTTTGATACAAGGTCAACTATGGTCTCATTGATGGGAGGCAATGTAGGGGATGATAAAGGGTGGGATGATAAGGTGATATCTACTACCATTGAAGTTTGCTCTGGCGACACCGGAGATGGTAAAGATGTGTAAATGTGTGGGGGTATAAAAGTATAGGGTGATGGGGAAGTATGGAAGTATCGAAAGATGGGTAAGCATGGTGGTTGGTTATGGAAGTAGGCAATGTTGGCCTGGTACCACGATTCGCCACCATCTCGACTCACGACCGCCACCATCTCGACCACGACCCGCTCACCATCTCGACCACGACCACTGACGACCAGACACCTCAATTTTCGGGGTCCTGTCACTAACTCGCTCCCACCCCTCCCTCCCATATATGAATTTCAACTTAGGTCATTGTGCACCTAAGTCTTGGTACCGGACCGGTATTAATTACTTGTGGACACCGAGTTACTCGGCACCACTTCTATACGTCCCTTCATCGGGACTCATTCATTCATATTTAAATTGAAAATATGAGGATAATGCACTAAAATACA
Organism: Tetrastigma voinierianum; assembly: GCA_016808115.1. Classification (NCBI taxonomy): domain Eukaryota; kingdom Viridiplantae; phylum Streptophyta; class Magnoliopsida; order Vitales; family Vitaceae; genus Tetrastigma; species Tetrastigma voinierianum. The sequence continues at coordinate 1,228,702 of JAEQBH010001544.1, forward strand.
ATCTGTAAGAGTCCAATCACGACACTCTTACCATAATTACATACCCGACAATATTGGTAATGGTCCAAAAGAATTTAATTACAATTTTACACAAATATATGTTAGACTGTTTATTCCAAGCACTTTTGTACAAAAGATCTATGCCACACGAGGTCTTCTTCACAATCACGACTTATCCGAAACGTCCACCGTCGAACCCAGGCTCCTGAAAGGGGGGGTCCCACGACGGTGAGCAATGCCGCCCAAGCAGCAAACTCCTACGCAGGCTACTCCCTACCTAAGCATGCAATGTTCACTCAACATTTCACAATCACATTCCAACTAGAACATGTCAATTCTATATGGAATCCTACATGTCATGCCATGAAATGAGATGTGACTCATCATGTACCATGTGCTCGAGTCCTCACCGACTCCCTCACACAATGCTTAAGCTCATGTGTGATAAAACCGTCATTCTGGATGGCATCCAATTATCATTTTCAAAATAAACTTCATTTGTTTATAAACCAAAAGCTTTTTGGATGATACATCAAAGTGATCATTTTATATCTAAAATCCATTTTATATTTAAAATCATGCGCCTTTGTGTGGGTAGAGGATTTTTAGTGTCGCACCGCAGGCTCCGCAAACCTAGACACTTTTAAGGCCTTTCACCATTGGGGATTATGTCTGACCATAATTGGCAAGTCTTTCACCAGAGGGGGGGATCTATCCTAACTTGTTGGTACTCGACACATATTTTCTTTACCATTTCAATCAACCGTACGACTCTGTTGGACGTTGTCCCATTTAACCGAGCCCACCCAATCAACACCAATGCAGTGTCGATTTACCAACCATGCACTTACACCCATTTAATGTGATATCCCCGTGCATATGCAATGTAATTATGCCATTGGAAGTTATATCATGTCACATATATGATGAATGCTATATGGACAATTTAATTCATGCATACATCCTACATCTTGGACAATTTTAGCACATGCTTATAATTTCCAAACATCATTTCTTCAATGTTAATATAATAGCACATATATATTAACATTCAATACAATATCACACAAGCATGATATTACCAAGCCAAGCAACAACACCTTGAAAACAGTCCACCATTCTGAACCCCAAACGACCCTCAGGTGGAAAATAAATCAAAGTACGAAGATTCCCTACCTCTTAGAGCGTACAAGAACCTTTGGAGCCTTGTGAAGGTCTCCTAACCTGCAACCCTTGATTTCCCTAAAATTCCATCTTCTGGACGTTTGGTGAAATCCCTCATTTTTTTGGCATGTACACAAAGCCCTCATCATGTAGACAAACTTTAATTCTTGGTCCGACTGATTCTGACCGACGGATCTTCGTAGATCTGAGGAAGAAGTCTCAAAATTCTTTCCGTTTTCTCCCTCTTTCTTCCACTGTCAACACTTGCGGAAAAATCTGATTTCTTTTCTTCCTCCCCAAGTCCTAACCCCTTAGGACTATTTATAGTCCTAAAGGTGTGGCTCGTACACTACACACATGTCCACTTACTTAATTCGCTTTGGTCCGTTTACCCCTGAAACGATTCGATTTCTTCTGCCATATCAAATTATTTTGTCTAAACTTTATTTAATTTATTCTATTTTATTTTATTATTATTTTTTCCCGGGTTTTACATTCTTTCCCCCTTAAAAAAAATTCGTCTAGAAATTCACACACACAAGCACATACAAATTGAATGCACATGCAATAGTCATTTAATATCAATGACTAAAAACATACCTTCTTCCTCGAACAAGAAGGGATAGTTGGTACGCATAAGTCTCTCACGCCCTATGTTGCCTCCTCTATTCCACCTGCCGCCACAACACCTTCACTAGCCTCACTGGTCTTCAAGCCAAGACTTGATCCCGACTATCCATGATACGCACATGTCCCTCCTTGAAGGTTCCATCTGCATCGATCACAAGCTCCCCCCAATCCACCACATGAGTCGAATCTGGGGTGTACTTTCGGAGCATGGAGACATGGAATACCACATGAACACTCGATAAGCTTGGTGGTAAAGCCAACCGATAAGCAATCACATCAATCTCTCTTGAGACCTTTCAAAAGGCTCGAGCATAGCATTTCTGGCGATACCTTTCCCACTTGCCGAACCCGGCCACTCCTCTTACGACTACCTTCAAGAAGACATGACGTCTGGCTCCCAAATCCTGCAGGTCATCGTCTCATCAGCATAACTATTCCCATCTACCTCAGCTAAGTGAGAAGACGCCAGATCAGTTCACCTTCTCGGGAGGTGTCTCTAACCAACCGGACCTGCGTGGGATGCCCTCTCCCACCTTCGTCCAACAAACTGGAGATCGACATGGCCTCCCATAGAGTGCTTCATAGGGTGCCATATGTTTGCTCGCCTGATAACTGTTGTTGTAAGCGAATTCCATTAAGGGCAAATGCTCTTCCCAGCTACCCTTAAAATCCAAGGCGCATGCCCGTAGCATGTCCTCTAAAGTCTAGATTGTTCTCTCTGACTGATCGTCCGTCTGAGGATGAAAAGCAATGTTCATCATCAACTATGTTCCCATGGCTCATTGGAAACTCTCCCAAAAATGAGCCATAAACCTGAGATCTCGGTCTGATACTATAGAGACTAGTACTCTATGTAACCGAATCTCTCAGATAACCGAAGGGTTTCGCGTAAGGCAACACTTGCCACAAGAAATAAAAGCAAAAAATCTCAACAAAAACTCCATCCAAGGACCCTTGTAGCATCAACCTGTTTACAACAAAGAGAAGGTGCAGATTACTGCGGTTTGCCCAAACCGAGCTAGTGGTCGGGTTTTAGACCGGGGTTTAACCAAGTCTTAGGTTCCCCTCTAACGGTATCCACATGAAGAGTGAAGTCAACAACCTCCAAGGTAACAGTCTCGGAAAGGGTCCCGGTGCTAGCCAAGTCTCGATCCAAAGAGGAAGCCAAAAACTCGGGTCTCTCAAACTCTAGAACACCTTCTTGGAGATGAGAGAACAAAATGGCTTTTCTCATGAACTCTTTCAAGTCTCAAAGAGTCATCATCTTTTAGGGTTTCCATAACATTCCTTTTATAGGAAAACCCCATCCTTTGAAATGACCAAAATGCCCTTCACTCTAAGTGATGATAGGCTACACGCATCCCCATGAGTTATGGCGAGTTCTCACACGACCCTAAGCTAAGGTACAAGCCCAAGCCTATTATCTCTCTAAGTGAAGACTTTCAAAACTCGGGATTCCACTAATCCCATGATATTTCATTCATGAGAATTAACTCCCTCATAGTTAGATCACATCCAAATCAAGCTTCATCACCCATACTCTTCTAAGTGTGACCCATTGTGTTCCACTATAATAGTCATTTGATTCAACTATCAATTAAGTAAGTCAAGATTGGTATCTAGCAACACACATCATGACTCCCTGCACTGATCTGAGTCAAGTGGTCTAATTGTAGGCTACCTTCCTATAGACAAATACCGTGCAATTGTCATTTCACCAATCTATACCCTACTGTCTGCATGGACAATGTGTAGTTCCCACTAGACTGGCTATGCCACACCTAGCCCAAGTGATATTTATCTTGTCCCCCTGATTCATCACTCAACCGTTATGCACTCAAGACACTCAAGGCATTTCACTAGCCGTAGATTCCCGAGTAATGATTCTCGACAAAAGGCCTTAGGTATACTTCTCATCGAGTGGCGAATCCCTTTGTTGGCTACTCAATTACCTTCAACATCTCAAACTATACCTAATCCTAATCCAATGAGCAACCCCGAGCAACATGATCGAGGTCAAAGTAATGTGATCAACATCTAAGATAGCCTTGAGCACCAAGCCCAAGGATATTTGCATCATTAAGTTAAGGATGAGACAATCATCTACATTTAAATGATGATCCATATGATTGTCTCATTATAGGTCTCCGGTGTACTTAGCTACTCTTATTGTTAAGACCATTGACGCCTTCAACTCAAGAATCAACTCATGATCACAGTTTATAAGATCTACTGCTTGATCCAATCAAGGAGTATGACATGTGCTAGTCTGTCCGGATCAACAATGTCCAGTCTTGTTGATCTTATGACTAGGGATAATTTAGACACCAACATAATTGTACATGATAGGAATCTTATTATCATGATTTCCTTCATGCTATGTTATGTATCATGGACTTCATTAATTCGATTAAAGATCTATATCAATTCAACGTATGAATATCAAATTAACAAAGAAGCCTTTCATATTAAATAATATGTTGTGCATACAATAAGTGCTAATGGAGATCGGGCTTTTGTGAGCACTTCTCTAACAAACTCCCACTCGCGACTCAAAGCCAATATCCTCAGGATCTCATACCATGCCAGAACGCAGATTCGTGACTCTCTCGGGGGGGTAGAGAGGCTTAGTCACAAAGGATCAACAATATTCGGGACGCGGGTATCTTCTATCTTTACATCATTCTCGCTAATGATTTCTCCTCGATCAAGTGATATCTTCAAGTACGGTTTAGGGACCTTTGATGAGATCAGCGTTCCTTAGCTCAGGCTATGGTCTATCATTTTCAAGCCAATACAAAAGTATCGATGAGCAATGCTAGGTACCACCCTGAGCCTAATAATGAACTTCTTATCCAAACCGCCCTTTAGCTACTCGGGAGCCGCGATGTACTTTGATCTCGCTTATGATCTCGCAGCTTGTTTTTTATTTCCGAACTCTTCCAATCGACGCTCCACCATTCACAATGTGAACACGTAATCGACAGATTTGAGCCATCTCTATTAGGATTGAAACTGCATCATTATACCCATTAACAAGATCCCCATCTCCATAAATCAGCATCAAGCATCCTTAGTCCTTCAAGTACTTAAGGTTAAATTTATACCACCCAATGACCCATTCCCGGTTCGATTGCATCCGTCGTGACACTCGTGAGCATATGATACGTCGGGTCTAGTATAACATAGCGTACATAATCGATCCTATAGCCGAAGCATATGGTATCATATTCATGTGTGTCATCTCATCTTGTGTCTGTAGACACAGAGACTTCGAGAGCGTGATCCCACTAACTATGGGGACATATCCTCTCTTGGACTGATCCATGCTAAACCTCTTCAACATCTTGTTTATGTATGTAGACTGTGAAAGACCAAGCAACCTTTTAGATCTATCTCTATAGATCTTTATCCCCAATATATAGGTCGTCAAGGTCTTACTGAGCAAATTTCTTAAAACCAAATTCTCGGCCTTGATCAGAAGATCGAGACATCGTTTCCTATTGTAGAAGTATGTCATCCACATACAAGACTAGGAATACACGCACTTCCACTTGTCTTCTTATATACAATAAGGCTCATCCGCATTTTCAGGAGAAACGAAATTTGATTGTCTCATCAACAAGATATTCCAATCCCTAGATGCGCTTCAAACCCATAAAACGGATCTTGAAGCTCTCGTGATACTTACCACCACTTAGATATGAAGCCTCTGTGTTGTGGGCCACATACACCCTCCTAAGAAGTGTTTCCACTGAGAAAGCTGCCTTCACATCCATTTGCCATATCTCATAATCATAATGAGCAGCGATGGCTAGGAGTATTCTTATGGATTTAAGCATAGCTACTGGACTAAAAGTCTCATCATAATCAACTCCTTGTTTTTGACGATAACCCTTAGCCACAAGCCTAGATTTATAGGTAATCACATTACCTTCCATGTCCATCTTCTTTGTGACGCCCCGCTGTGGCCTCGATACCACTAAACTATACGTTTTATTTCTAGTCCGACTGACAAGTGTGTCCGAACCGAATCGCGATGTTCGATACTAGTAACTTTATCATTATAACTATACACTCTTGCTTGTTCATTCACAACGTTAAACATTTAACTTGTACTATACTCACAGAAATGATTACAAAATATACAAGCTCCATATATGGAAGTGTTAACATTTATAATACATTATATCAAGCTTGCAAAAGAAACAAAATACATACATTGTGACCAATAGCCCTCTAGTGGGCAACTATTGATGTGCTAACTTTGACTGCTGATGTGGATTGTCCTGTCCTCTGGTTTCCTTTTCTGTACCTACACGGATGAAACACCCGTACTAAGCTTATAGCTTAGTGGAAATTAATACATATGGGCAACCTCTATTAAGGGTCATCATCAGAAGATTCTAATTATACCCTAACAACTTTTATAACATGTTTCGGTATAATAAAGTAAAAGATATTTTTCCGTAATAAAATAATTCTAAACATAAATGTTAAAAACTAAAATTTGTACAAGGAACAAGGGCAACGTGTAAATTGTCAAAATAGATATAAATGACATAAGAAGAATAGATTGTATGCCAAAAATAGAAATTGAATAAGTTAGATTGAGAATAAAGAGAGAAAGGACTCAAATGCAAAATGAGAAAAATTTAAATGCAAATAAACATGCCTTAACTCAAAAAATTGATAAGATTTCACTGTCTTCATTTTGAGGGAGACCAAAACGAGAGTAAGAGAAGAGAAGGGAGAAGAAGTTTGAAGAATATAAGAGGAAGAGAAGAAGAAAGAGGAGATTTCAGGTATGGATACATGTTTTGGGTTGTAAGAAACCTAACCCTAGAATGAATTCAGATGGAATCAAGAGTATGGAATCCTCCCTTTCGAGGTTGATTCACGGTTTAATCGAGAAGTAATCGAGTTAGAAAGGTTTAGAACAAACCCTAACTAATCTTATGTTTATTTATGTATGGGTTATGACCCATTTTGTGAGTTGTTTTGGGAGGAATTCATGATAGGTTTTTCGTGTAAGATAAGTAATCGAAAGATGATTTGAGTAGAATGTAGGTTACAAGATGAATACAGATGTGTGTATGGCACTGAAGTTGGTCTGGGAATAAATATATGGAAAATGGGAGAAACCACCATTTCGGCATTTTGAGGGAGTTGGTACCGGTGACCAAACGTAGTGGCACCTGGCACTCATAAGTGTTCTCTGGCTGAACTGGTACCTATCAAAAGCCTGCACTAGCATCTAATGTTCTCGTTTTGGACTGGGCAGCGGTATTTTGGCCATAACTTGGTCATTTCTTATCCGATTTGAGTGATTCAAGTGGCTAGGTAAACTAGACTTCAAGGGGAACAAATCTCCCTAAAATAGGTACCTTAAAATTATGACTCTATTTAGCCCATAAATTCACTCAAAGTGGGGCTATGTTCAAGCCAATTTCTGGTTCGGTTTTGAACATAGAGTAGTCCTGGTTGTTTAGGACATATCTTGAGTTTCAAGGTCTGACTGGGTGATTCCGCTTGAGAAGAACCCTTAGCACCTTAGCTTCAAAGGAGTACAAAGAACCAGTGTCAAATATGGAGTTAAGACCTCTGAAAATAGGTATTACAGACTGTTCCTAGTGTAATCTGGGTAGCTAAGGGTATCAAAGAAGAAGTCTATGTTCTACACTCCTACGGGAGATAGGACAGTCTGATAAAGTACAAGTAAAACGTACAAGTATAGAAATTTATAAGTATATGTCATAAGATATGATAGTCTGATAAAGTACATGAAGATATAAGTTAACAAGATATAAGATGTTACAAGTAGATGACATAATATGAATATAAGATTATATGATATGAATATATGATAGAGATACCTAAATGAATGTAGGAATATGTGCTAGAACACATGATAGAAATGCATAAATGCTAAGAACGATGAGATAAGTAAAAGATGACAAAGCACGTAGAATGAGTATTCAGACAATAAATGATAGGTATATATGAATATATGAACGAGTAAATGTATGCATGAGAAAAATATAGAAATATATGTATTATAGAGAAATATGAGAACCGTAATATGAAGCTACATATATGAGAACGAATACAGATCAAGTATGATAGTATATCACATAAGCAATCAATGATAATTTCAGTAATACTCCCGAAATATACCCTAGTCGTTTTGACATGTTTAGGTATTTTGTAAGCATAATTGATCGCTTCGTGAGTTAAATGCGAAACACGGAAACAAGAGACCCGAAAAGTTACCAAACTTAAGGACAATTTTGTAATTGGTCCAAAAAGGGGCTTAAAAGTCCTAATGTGAAAAGACTTGAGGCCAAAATAAAATAAAAGGAAATTGAACTATAAATGTCCAAGAATTAAAGGACTATTTTGCAAATAAAGAAAGTTAACCCAAAAATGGGTTTTATTTAAGGGCCAAACATGGCCTTATCAAACTAATGGATTTAAAGACCAATTTGTCTCAAATCGGGGAGGAAACCCGCAGAAGAAAAAAAGAAGGGAGAAGAAGAGGAAGAAGAGAAGAGGAAGAAGGAGGATTCAAGCCAAGATCAAGCCAAAAAGGTATGGAAACTAACTTTGGCTATGGATTCTAAGAGATTATGTATGAATTGTCATGCTTGGTTGGTTAATAGTTTGTCCCCAAACATGGGGTTTTGCTAGGGTTTCATTTTTAACTCCAAAAAATGATGGCAAGTAAGGTGGGTAAAACCCCATATGGCACAAGAAGCTCATGAAATCCTCTCTTTGAGGATGAATTCATGGTTAATTAAGAGTAATTGAATTAGGTTTAGAATAAATCCTAACAAATCCTTGAGTTTGATTTGTGTATGATAAATCTATATTGGAATGGGGTTTTGAAGTAATTCATGATAAGTTTGAACTAAGATAAGTATTGAAGGAGGAATTGAATAGAAAAGAGATTCCAAGGTGAATTAGAAATGGTTTGATGTGTGTTTGAAGTGTTTATGAGGTATGTGAGTTGATCAGTTCAAAGTATGGAAAATGGGAGAAAAACACACATTATGGGCACTTTTCGAGACTTGTACTGTATTAATTTGAACTTGTACCGGTACAACTTGTGTTCTCGCTAGCATAAGGTTGTACCAAGATAACTTGAGCTTGTACCCAGACAATCTTGACTCGTTTTCCCGGGTTTGACCAGTTTGTATTTTGCCATAACTTGCTCATTTCTTATCCGATTTGAGTGGATTCATGGCGAATTAAAATAGACTTCAAGGAGAGAACCAAACTTATTTTATAGGTATCTCCAAATTCGACTCTAGATAGCCTGCACCACTGCAAGGCCATGCAGGCCATTTCCTGCATCAAGCCACTATAGAGTATTCCCCCGATTGATTTTAACGTGTTAGAGTCTCGGCAATTCGACGGTGATTCTAATTGGAAATGAACCCTTAGCACCTTAAATTTAAAGGAGCACAAAGAATTAGTGTCAAATATGGAGACAAGGCACTGGAAAAATTAATATTTCAAACTATCCCTCGGTAAAATCGGTAAACCGACTAGTTGGCATGAAAATGCCATAACTTGAAGCTACTTATCCGACGTGAAATGATTCCAATTTCTACGAAATAGATTCATTGAGGGAAAAGAATACATGAATAAGGTGTGATTACATACGCATCATACCTTACCAGTATATGAAATACAATCTATCATGAATACATAAGTGGCTAAGAATGCCCCTATTATAAGATAGTAAGTTATTGAACCCATATAATTGTAAAAACTACCTAAGACCAGTTATTAAATGACACAAAGATTCTGGTCCGATTAGTACTCGGTATTCTCAAGGTCCCACACTCTCGATTAGTACTTCTAAGACTTCCCGATTAGTGCTCCTAAGACTCGATTAGTACTTCAAGATCTCCTGACAAGGTCTCTAAAGACTCGATTAGTACTTCTAAGATTGCGGATTAAGACGGCACTGCTCGATTAGTGCTACGGCACTGCCCCGTTAAGTGCTAAGCACTCCTGCCTCGATTATGCTACAAGACTTCCAGATCAGATGCAAGATCTTCGAGTACTTATTTGTACAGTATGTCCTACTATCTGCACTCACCGTCTAGGAAGTCAACAATTATATGATAAGACTCGAATGTAGAATAAGAGCAAAGATCCAAATGTACCTCAGACTGCTCTCAGAGTACCTACTAGTACTCCCGCTTCGAATAAGATCCTGCAGAGTACCTCACTAGCAATTCCCAGATTTGATTAAGCCAGAGTACCCACAAGTACCTCGCATTTGGATTGTCTCCGGTCCCGTCAGATGAATCAGAAGACCTCGCACTCTCGCATCCGAATAACTCGTAGCACCTATGGGCAATCCTCGTGCTCCTCGATTAAGTCCCGTAGTACCTACGGCACTCGTATCCGGGACACCGCTCTCGATTAAGTCCTCAGAGTACCAACGGGTACCTTCAGATCCGATAAGTCCCAGATCTCATAAGGTCCGTGATCTCAATAAGTTCGTCCCAGATCCGATTGCTCGCAAGACCTACTGCACTCTGTATCCGATAAGTTCGTCAATAGCACGTAGTAACCTACGGTACTCATGTATCCGATAAGGCCGTAGATTCGACAAGTTCAGAGGTACCTACTGCACAGATCCGAATGTCTGGCCTCTAATTACTCCCGCTCGAAAATGTTCTCAGAAGGCCTGGCCGTACTCCTCGTGATGAATTAAGTTACGTCATTCTGGGATGAAGGCTATGCAGCACCTATGGGCACTGCCTCGAATAAGTCCTCGACTGATAAGTTCCGTGAGTACCTAAGGGTACCCGTATTTGAATAAGTCCTCAGAGTACTCCACGGTACTCATGTATCTAATAGTCCTCAGATCCGAACAAGTCCTTGTAGCACTCTACTGCATCCCCATAAAACCTATATCCGAATAAGTCCCTCCGTAGTACCTACTGTACCAGATCCGATAAGTTCCGTCCCAGATTCGATTATCTGTGAGTACCTAATGGTACCCGTATCGATTGCCCCGTCGCCGATTAAGTTCTCACATTCCATGGGTACTCTGCATTTCATCAAGCCCTCGTGAGTACCTAGGGTACCTCGTGATTCCGATTAAATTCGTGGCACCCACAGTACCCAATCGATTAAGTTCTCGTGGTACCCACGGCACCCGCATTTGATAAGTTCCGTAGTACCCACGGCACTCGCACGCAACATGTTAAGTTCAGAAGACTCGGCGGTACTCTCACCCCAAGAACACAAGTATAAGTTCTCAGATACCACGTACTCTCGTATCGATAAAGCAAGTACAAGTTCCTCAAAATAAGTATAAGTCCAAGAGTACCTACGAGTAACACCTGCAGATCGAGCAAAACGAAAGTATAAGTCCAAGAGGCACCTAAGGGTACTCTCAGACCGTAAAATAAGTATAAGTTCCATAAGACCACCCGTACTTCGAGAACGTAAAATAAGTATATGTATCCGTTATGATCCAGACCTCTCTATGGACTAATGTCCACCGATATGTAGACCGTGATACGCCCTGACCGACCTTTTATATGTGATACGATGATGATTAGTTCTCGGATTTCATTGTACCTACGATACCTTTCGCACGCTGATAAAGATCCGTAAGATCAAAGATAAGTTCCGCAGAAGATAAGTATATATGCTCAGAAGACATGTATAAGATCCAAATACATGTCCAAGTTCTCGTAAGACCAAGATAAGTTCTGCAAGATAAGTATATGCCCGTAAGATCAAGATAGTTCCGTAAGATAAGTATATATGCTCAGAAGACATGTATAAGATCCAAATACATGTCCAAGTTCGTAAGACCAAGATAAGTTCCGGTGAAGATAAGTATATGCCTGTGAAGACGCAGAGGTCTCGTGAAGATAAGTATATAGTTCGTGAAGACATGTATAAGATCCAAATACATGTCCAAGTTCTCAGAAGACTCAAGATAAGTCTGTGAAGATAAGTATATATGTCTGTAAGATCGCATAAGTTCAAGATAAGTATATGCTCAGAAGACATGTATAAGATTTGAAATACATGTCCAAGTTCTCAGAAGACCAAGATAAGTCTCGTAAGAAAAGTATAAGTTCCTGTAATACTGTGATAAGATTTGAAATACCGCATAGTCTGCAAGACCAAGATAAGTTTTGTAGTACTTACATTCCGTATAAGAATAAGTTCCCGCATTATCTATACATTCGTACTCGCGACATACCTGCAATCTCGAATAAGGGTAAACCTCGCAGTATAAGAACAGTTCTCAGAATCTACGGAGTCCTCAATAAACATAAGCCCATATAAGAAGTATCAGATAAGCCATAATATAAATGTATGAAATTTATATTATCTCGTTATCGCTTTTATGCTAAATGTGTATATGCATAAGAAATGTTTCCCACTAAGCTGCAGAAAGCTTAGCACGGTTTTAATCCGTGTAGGCACAGGAGAAGACATCTGAAGACTTCCGTGATAACTCGGGCCAACACACTGTGAAGGGTTCACTACACGTGTGTTCCTGTGTGGTCTGATTTGTAATGTAAAAGTTCGCTTTGTATTTGTAAATGGACTCAGAAATGTATAGGTCATTATTGATTTTGTTATAAGATGGGCCATAATTCCACAAAGCTTGGTTTTAAAAAAAAAAAAAAAAAAAATCACAAGACTCGACCTCTGCTCGATCCGCTAATCTGCCTGACCGATTCTGGTGTGACAATAACGATATAATTATTCATGCTTATAGATATGCATGCTTAAAATGGACAAAACCGATCACTTACTTATGGACCTGTGATGGATCTATAGGCATGCCGGAAGATACAATTGTTGCAAGATACGATAAGATATCGAGGCCCCGCTTTCGTCATCAACGTGACATAGATCCCGTCGATCACATATACGTGCATAGGTCACCGGCTCTTGTACGCTGATGATACTGGTATATACGGCCCCGCTTGTCATATATAGAGATCATCGCTCTCAGATAGTTGATAAGATTCCTTCTGCACAATCGCTTATTTCCCGTATCCGCTTCTAAGGTATTTGCAGGGATGAACATAAAAGAAAATGAAAGTATAGGTAAAGGAAATGTATAAAGTATATGATATGATTATGAGAAGCATAAAGATCGCTTGAGGCGATGATGGGGTGATACCGTTACAAGAACAAGAAATACAATATAAGAGGACATGAAAAGTATATGAAAGAATATGTAATAGAACATGAAAAGCAATTAGCTATAGCACGAAAGATGAACACATGAAAAGTATAGATAAGAGATATGCCAAAGACATAGAACAATAAGTTATAGAATGAATATGGAATATGCAAAGTATAGAAACAAGAATACAGTAAAAGTATAGATAAGAGATATGCCAAAGACATAGAACAATAAGTTATAGAATGAATATGGAATATGCAAAGTATAGAAACAAGAATATAGTAAAAGTATAGATAGGAGATATGCTAAAGACATAGAACATGTAATGGAAAAGATTGACATGTAAACAGAATGCAAAGATGATAAGGCAAGAAAAGCTATATGAATATGTATAGATATATGAAATGCATATGTATACGCTTGTGACAGTCACCATTGGTGGTTGTCCATGCTTATGTTCCCACTAAGCATAAAGCTTAGCACGGGTGTTCAATCCGTGTAGGTACTGAAGAGGAGGCTAGAGGACAGGACACTCCATACCAGCAGCACGGGCCATCTCAGAGATAGGTGCTCACCGCACTGCTTCCGCAATCTCTGATATTTTGTATTAGATATGTACATGTATAAGTGTTTGTATAGATGTAAACTCCAATGAAGGAGTATGATTATATTCAGATTCGGTCGCTACAAAATATATCTAATAGCAAATGTACATGTATAAATGGGACTCGCATATGTGCATATTTGATGGACACCACTCCGTGGTAGTTCTTTTTGTATATGTAAATGATTTTTGTTATTACGTAAATTGTTTGTATACCCACAGTATGTCTGGCCCGAGAAAGAACAGTCAATGAGAGTCCCAAGATATACCTCACGCTCCTGATTCGATCTCTATCCGCCTATCTGGCCTGGATCGATCCGGGCATGACAATCACACTTTAAACACATGCATGTCACTTTAACATTCATTTTTCATATACACATGCTTATTCCTGTTTGCACATATCATTTATAGATATACTTCTACATGAATCATCCTTATTCGTATTATTTTACACTTTACTTCTGGTTCTTGTAACTGTATATTATCATCACATAGCAGTGTTATGCTTCTCATATCATGTCATATACTATATACATTTCATTTGCATATGTTTCCTCTTATGCCCAAGTAATACCTTAGAAGTGGATACTGAAGAACTCAGATGCATTCGAAGGTACTATCACTATACAGATGATCTCTATATGACCCAAACGGCACACAGAATGATCCAAACGAGATTCATGTCATCGACCCAAACTGGCCTCGATATCTCGTAAACTCGTATGCCGCAACAATCAGAACCCTATAGGCATGCCTATTTATCCAACTACACGGTCATAGGCAGGCAATCATTTTTATTATGTTTTCTTAATAATCTTTCAATATTAGAAAATATATATCATATACATGAATACCTACTAATATCATGTCTACTTATGAGATATTCATTATCAAATACTCTCTTATACATGTTAAACTGTATTTTTTTTTATGTATCAAAATCATATGCATATTTGTGCTTATAGCAAGTTTATACTTGTTCAGGAATTTACTATCTTATCATAGGGCATTAAGTTTACCCACATCAAACTCACTGAGGCAAAGCGAAGATTCTCCGAGGCGGCGAGGTATGGTACATTTTCAACTTAGTTTCATTCTTATTTGAACCCCGTTAGTCATTTACTAGGGTTCCTATACTATTGGTGTATGAATTTGGGCTTAATAATATAGAAATACAAGAAATCAGGCCAGGAGGTTAAAGGGTACCTGCACTACTTGACCACCCGTACCAACCCCTGTTCTGGTGAGTGGTACCAGTGCCACTTTAGTTGGTACCGGTACCATTTTGCTTCTGCATAGGTGGTACTGGTACCACCCCTGTTTGGTACCGATACCAGTCGCAGAAACTGCCTAGAAATGGCAGATTTTCCCTCTTTCACTCACTTTTCTTCCATACCCTTCCTCTATTCCATCCAACATAAAAAACCTACCATGGATTCCTCCTAAAACAACTCTAAAATGGTTCATAACCCAAACATAAACCAAACATAAAGGTTAGTTAGGGTTTGTTCTAAACCCAAACTCAATTACTTGCAAATAAACCAAAATCTATACCAAAGGGAGGATTCCATGCCTTTTCAACTTATACAAACTGAAGTTTTATCCACCCAACTTTCAACAAATCTAGGGTTATGATGAATTCCTAACTAAACCTTAGGTTTGTAACAACTAATAGTCATCCCCAACCATAAAAATCCATATAAACCCATAGTAATCCATACCTTTGATCTTTCTTGAACTTCTCTTATCCTTCTTCCTTCTCTTCTTCTTCTTCTCCTTCTTTTTCTCTTCTTCTTCTTCTCCTTCTTCTCTTTCTTATTCTCTTCTTCTTCTTCTTCTTCTCTTCTCATCCGTTTTTGCTCTCGAAGACAAAAAGAGATATTTCTTGGTCTTATCCTTTTTTTATTTTTAACTTTCCTATTTACACTGTCCCTCATCTTCATTTATTTGCAATTTACTTATGCATATTCCCACTTTGGCATACATAGAAGTTATTAAATTATGACTCATTCGAATTGGTAAATTACTAATTTACTCCTTGTCTTTTATAAATTCCGGTTTTGTTTATTTTATTTTTGTGCATTTTGGCTCCCGTAAAAAATATACATTTATTTCTATTATACCCAAAATATGTTATAAAATCGTCAAAGATATTTTGTAGCCATATATCTCTTCTCGAAGACATCCATTTGCACCTTATGGGTTTTATCTCTTCGGGTGGATCAACCAAAGCCCACACTCTCATCAGACATGGAATTCACCATCTGACTTCATCGCTTCGAGCCATCGAACGCATTCCGAATCGTTTCGTAGATTCTTCGTAGGTAGTCGTCTATCATTTTCTATGAGCAATACGCTCCTTTGTTTGCTAAATGAGAAATCCATATCTCTCTCGGGATAGAACGATCCTACTCGCCTCACGAAACATCAGGTTTTGTAAGAAGCCGCCTATTAATTCATCATCATGAATTACAGCTTCAGGTTCATTCAGATGAGACGCGCCTGTTAGAGCATCTTGAACTTCACTAAGCTCCACTTTGCTCCCACTATCTTCTCTCAAGAGAAACTCTTTCTCTAAGAAGACAACATACTTTGAAACAAACAACCTTTGCTCTAAAGTGTCAGGTAATCATATCCCATTGTTTCTTTAGGATATCCTTACAAATGCATAATTGGTCGACTTAGCTTCAAGCTTATCTGATATCGTCAGCTTCACATGAGCAGGACTACCCCATATCTTCAAGTGGGAAAAATAGGGTCTTTAGTTAGTCCATATCTCATACGGAGTAACTTCAACTGACTTGGATGGGACTCTATTTTAGATGTAAATAGCAGTCTCAAGTGCATAACCCCAAAAGGATTTAGGTAGGTCTGCCTTGCCCATCATAAACCTTACCATGTCTAACAAGGTTCGGTTCCTTCTCTCAGCCATACCATTGTGTTGTGGCGTGTAAGGTGGAGTCCATTGGGACAAAATCCCATTGTCCTTGAGATAATCCAAAAATGCTTGGCTTAAATACTCACCACCTCGATCTGACCTAAGTGATTTTATACTTCTCCCAAATTGTTTCTCTACCTCATTTCTGAATTCTTTGAACCTTTAAAAGGCCTCAGACTTATACCTCATGAGATACAAGTACCCATATCGTGAATAGTCATCGATGAAGGTTATGAAGTAAACCTGAACTACCTTCTCCGTCTCGTATAGACATAGACTACATACACAAGATGTATTAGGTCTAATAGTCCATCTGCTTGTTCACCCTTTCCCTTAAAGGATAATTTGGTCATTTTACCTAACAAGCATGATTCACATGTGTCAAATGATTCATAATCAAATGACCCTAAGCTTCCACACTTGTGTAACTCAGTCATGCGTCTCTCACTTATATGGCTAAGATGACAATGCCATAAATATGATGATTTCAAATTATCTCCTTTTTTTCTTTTACTGTCATTGATATTCAGGATTGGATTTGATATATCTAATATGTAAATCCCATTGCTCAAGGTACCAGCAGCATAAAAAACATCATTTAACATAATGCAACAACTATTGTCACAAAAATTTAAATGAAACCCTTTCTTATTTAAACATGAAAAGGAAATGATGTTCTTCGTCAAAGCTGGCACACAAAAGCAATTGTCTAAATATAAACAAAAACCACTAGGGAGGTTCAAAACATAAGTCCCAATGGCAACAGCCGCAACTCTTGCATCATTACCCACCCGAAGGTCGAACTCTCCCTATGTGAGCTTCCTGCTGTCTCTAAGGCTCTGCATATCAATACGTATGTGTGAGCCACAACGGGTATCCAATACCCAAAGGTTTCCATAAGAAACAGTATTAACTTCAATGACATAAATACCTTAAGGTGTTGATGCATCACATGGCACCTTCTTCTTTGACTCCATGTAGGCCTTGCAATTTCTCTTCCAATGGCCTTCTTTGCCACAATGGAAGACACAATCTTCTCTCTTTCGAGGACGTCTCCGACCTTTTCTCTCGCCACCCTTTCTTTTGCTTAGTGGTTTTTCTTCTTCTTGTTCTTAGAACCTTCTGTGGAACTATTAGAAGAGTTTATTTGTTAATACGCTTTACCTTCCTTTATCAAGGTGGGTTCTAATTGCTAAGGGTCGACTAACCTGTGCATGGTGGTCTCTTTATCATTCATCCTGTTGTTAAGCACAAATTGTGCAAAACTGTCGAGTAGACCAGCCATAAACAATTCTATACTTAATTCATTATCCATACCAAAACCCAGTTGATCCAACCTAACTATGTACCCTTGCATCTTCAGTGCATATTGTACTAGAGATGTCCCCTCTTACATCCTGGAGCGAAAAAGCATTTTGGAGACCTCGAATCTTTCGGATCTCGCTTGCTCATGAAATAACTCCTTTAGATGGGCGACTATGTCATATGCTGTCATAGCCTCATGTTGTTTCTGAAGCCCTGAGACATCGATGCAAGCATGATACATGCAGCAATGATACTGTCATCCAGGTGCTTCTGATATGCTATCTGGTCTCCAACATATGCATCAATAGATGGGGACATTGGGAGTGGGGCATCAAGGACATAAGCTATCTTTTCTAGCCCTGAGAAAAATTCTCAAGTTCCTTAGCCAGCCCATGAAATTGGTCACGGTCAATTTATTAGCTTCTAGTATGGTTCGTAAGTTTACGATGGTCGACATGTTTCGATTCTTCACAACCTAGATGTAAAAGATATTATGTTAGATTGTGCTTAAAATGCATAATTATTACGGCTTGATAATCACGCATTATGGCTCCCACTATTTTATTGTGAATCCATAGCCCTCACTATTGATCCGAGATAACCTATATAGAGGTTCTCCTAGTGGGTCGATATCCCATATCACCGAGAATCACCTTAGGTTTACCCAACAAGCTTTCTCGGGTCAAAAACGTAGGTATCCTTGATCATACCAATTGCATTAGTACGCAATTAAGGAATCCAATATCACTTCGAGTGACCTTGGGTTTACCCAACAAGCCATCTTAGATCAATAATTATTCCATTTTGCAATCCGACGCAACTATCGAATCCAGTGCTATCAACTGTTGATTTGTGCACTATCACTAGGTTATCAACTCATGATACATGTGCATCTTATGTATACTAATCCAGCTATGTCTCTATCTATCATTAACCTTGGGTTTACCTAACAAGCCAATGATTCTAGTTAAGGCTAGCTAACTAATCAGGAAAACTCATTTCCATGGATAGAACATGCTCTTGTGGAGGAAGGCTTAGGTTTACCCAACAACCTCAATCTCCAAAAGGAACTCTCATATACACCATATTAGTGGAAGACGTTAGCCTTAATATTAATAATGGAGGGTTTTCTTTAGTTAAGTCTCATCCTTTTCATTAGCAGGCATTATCCATTCATCTCATGAAATTATAAGGATAGTTACTCTAACTATATGGCATGATTTTGGACATTCTAAGATCAATTCCTTGAGCCATAATGGAATTGACTAGGTCAAACCTAGGGATATGCATGATTATTACAACCCAAATAAAATAAATCAAATTTACAATCTTCAAGGTCTTCTTTCTTGGTTCCTTCTCCACACTTCTTTCTCCCTTTGCATTTTCACCAACTTATCCTAATCCTATGTAATCAAATTACATACATTTATTAAGAATAACCTCAAGTTACATTTGAGGGGGATTTAGATGAGAAGAGAAGTACATAGAGAAATTAGAGAGAGGCAGGGACACGCATGCCCTATTTATCCAAAAGGAATAATAATCAAATGCAGTATGCTCAATCACCATTAGGCAAAGTCCATAATCATCCATCATGCTAACATACACCCTTAAACATGTATTCTCTAACGCAATTCATTGAAAGTTGAAGGTAATGGTACCCCATGATTTCAAAAGCACATTAAAGGTTTTTCAACACTTGATATAAAATTGATCCATTTTGTTTTGTTCAATATTTGAATTAACACCTCTAATTCAACACTTGAACTAAATTTGTCCTACATCCAATTCATTCAACACTTGAACAAATAACCCAATTATTCAACACTTGAACAAATCTGATTCAACATCTTGAATCATGAACCCGATTCAATTTCTTGAATCATGAACCCTATTTATTTCTCCAACTAATTCAACTCCTTGAACCATTATCCCGATTCAACTTTTGAACCGTAATTTTTCCAAAAGGACGCTGGCCCAAAATTCTCTTAGTATTTCAACATGGATTTTCGAAATCCATGATTCTAGAAATTTTAAAGCTGAACGGTTCAGTTTTAACTTGCACATTTCTATTTCAAACACATAAGAGTAGTGTGTTCGAAACTTGTGCAAAATCATACAAGAAAGGAAATGAACAAGGCACCAACAATCCCTAACGTCGCAATGTCGTCACGTCGCGACTTCGAAATGTCACGACGTTGGAACTTCCTTACGTCACCACGTCACGACGTTGGGAGTGTTTGACTCAAACGTCATGTCAAGTCACTTCACGTCACATCATGTCACGTCACGTCGCAACATCGAAACGTCGCGACATTCTGGGTTCGGATGAACAACATTGCGACGTTGTTCGGTAACTTACGTTGTTGGAAATTTATGAGCAATATCACGACGTCGGACACGAAAGTCGCAACGTTGATGGGTTTTCCAGCGAAGGGAAAGTTGAAAATCCAATCTTTGGGACTTTTACCCCCTTCCAAGTTGTTCCTTCTTCATATTAACCATCCTAGATCATCTCATGACCATATACATAAAGAACAACACTGGATCTAAACCTTTTCATACCAAAAATCTCATTTTTGAAACTTTTGAAAACATGGGTACCAAAAATCGAAAACTCTCAACAATAAACTAATTTTGATGCACACAAGGTTGCTCTGATACCACTAAAGGGTTTCATGGGTGGCAACACTTGCCAATAGTAGCGGAAAGCAAAAAAAAAAAAAAATCCCAACATAAACCCATCCAAGGACCCCTTGTAGCATCAAATTCGGTTCTACAACAAAGAGAAGGGTGCAGGATTACCTTGTGTATGTTCCAAAACCGAGCTAGTGGTCGGGGCAGCTTTAGACCGAAGAGAACCAAGTCCTAGGTTCGCCTCTAACAGTATCCACATGAAGAGTGAAGCTGGAAACCTCCAAGGCAACGGTCTCGTAAAGGGTCCCGATGCTAGCCAAGTCCTGATCCAAAGAGGAAGCCAAAAACCCGGGTCTCTCAAACTCTAAAACACCTTCTTGGAGATGAGAGAACAAAATGGATTTTCTCATGAACTCTTTCAAGTCTCAAAGAGTCATCATCTTTTAGGGTTTCCATAACATTCCTTTTATAGGAAAATCCCATCCTTTGAAATGACCAAAATTCCCCTCACTCTAAGTGATGATAGGCTACACGCATCCCCATGCGTTATGGTGAGTTCTCACACGGCCCTAAGCTGAGGTACAAGCCCAAGCCTATTATCTCACTAAGTGAGGACTTTCAAAACCCTAGATTCCACTAGTCCCGTGACATTTCATTCATGAGAATTAACTCCCTCATATTTAGATCACATCCAAATCTGTTTCATATCAGCCCCACACTTTTCTAAGTGTGTGACCCATTAGGTTCCAGTTATGTTGGCCACTTGATTCAAATATTGAATTAAGCAAGTCAAGATTGGTATCTAGCAACACATCATGACCCCCAATTGACCAGAGAGTCCATGGTTTGACTGCATATGTAACGCCCCGTCTCGGATCCGACCCGATTGGCGGGTCTGAACCCGAGTCCGGGATGCTCTGATACCATCTGCGACTCTTTACTTACTTTTTCTCGCACATTGGTATGCCTGTGTCTTATAATCGAATCAAAATATTGGCATCCACGCATACAAAAATAAACTATGACTGCAGTGGTGTTTACAAGAGCACACATACAACCCCCGAATCCCATTTACATATACATATGCAAAAACTGTACATTTGCATTACATATTCATAGCGCCAAACCTACTCGGTGGCGGACTCCCATTGCACTGGTCTCTAAGTAGCAGCAAGATCGCGGATGTCCTCCTCTGTGCCTACACGGATTAAACCCGTGCTAAGCTTTACGCTTAGTGGGAAACATATAGCTTATACGTATACACATGCATGAACATAATTATAGTGGGCATATAACAATAACAGATACACAGTAGCAAATATCATAATTTTTCCATAAATTCCTATAAAAAACTTATACACATATTTGTACTTATAGTAGACTTATACTTGTCCCGATCTCCCATAGGAGTTACAAAGCTTATACTTGTATGATGCCTGTCAGTATACATATCCCACCATCTCTCAGGAGTCACAGCTGACTAGAATGTGGTAAACCCACAGGTACTACATAATCTACACTACAAACAGCGTAACGATGTATTTTATTTACTTCTATTCGTTATTCGCATTTTATCATATAACCGTTGGATTGCCTAAACCAAAGAATAAGAAATGAGAGGGAGCACATCACAACAAGTACCCGGCTGCATGGCATGCATTGGTGCCGCGGGCACAAAACAAGAGTGCCGAAGCACTGACAGAGAGTGATGTCGCACTAATCGTGAGAGTACCGGGCATTTCAAATGGTAGAGCGTCAAGCACTAAATGTAGAGTATCAAGTACTAAATGTGTCGGCTAATCTACAAAGAGTGTCGCTTGCACTAATCGTGAGGGTACCAGTACTATACGCACCGCCACGAATGCAGGTGCCATGTCATTCAATATCTGGTCTTAGGCATTCCTACAATGATATGTGTTCAATAACTTACTATCTTATAATAGGGGCATTACGTTTGCCACTTTCGCTCCACCGAGGTGGCAAGGTATGGTCTAATATTTCTTTTCCTTTACCTTACAAACATGTATGGACCCTTTCATACACTTATAGGATCCTTATTAGTCCAATAGACAAGTCTCCGGAACAACGGAAAAACAAAACGAATTTCAAAACACAACATTTCCATAAGTCAGGAATAAGGCTTTGGCCATGCATGAGCACTACTACGCAACGGTGAACCCGAGGATGGAAAAATTCTTCTCAGCTCTCACAAGGGCGTGGTCCTTTGTCGCTGCGAGGGTCTCTTCGTCACGGCGACTCGACATTGCCTGGGAAATTGGCCGTTGGGTCATTTTTCTACAAATCTAACCAAAAACATAATAAAACGCATATATTCTCTAGAAAAACATCTCCCAAGTATATTCTAACCAAACCAAAACCAATCATAGGGATTAATTAGGGTTGTTCCAAACCTAAACTTAACCACTTGTAAGTTAGGTCAAATTCCTAACACCCAAACATGTATCCCAACATCATAAACTAAGAATCCCTACTCAAAGGGAGGATTCCTAACTCATCTTGTACAAAATAGGGCATTACCAACCCAACTTTCAAGAAATCTAGGGTTAGGATGGATTCCTAACTATACCCTAGAAATGGAACCACTAATATCCATACAAACTCATAGCAATCCATACATCTCCATACAAATCCCTAGTTTTCATACTCTCCATACAAAATCATCATAGCTTCCATACATTTGCTCTTCCTCTTCTTCTTCTTCTTCTCTTTCTTTCTCTCCTTCACGTTTTGCCCTCTAAAAATCCCCAAATGAGAGACCAAAATTGGTCTTATTTGGTCTCATTTCACAAGGCCATAAGCCTGGGTCATCAAAAATGCACTAATTTGACTTAAGTTTTATTGCACTTCAATCCTTCATCTCTCCTCTCTATTTGCATCACAAGTTATTCATATTCCACTTTGTCATATAATCTATAATCCTATGACATTTATATATCCCATTGACAAGTTACAAATTCTTAATTCCTCGCTTATTTCCTAAGCCGAAATTTTCACGTTTAGAATTTAAATTGCTAAAATTTTAAATATACCTCCAAAATACCCATAAACATGCCGAAACGACTAGGGTATACGGCGTGTTAAAACCAACTTCCCCTGAAAATCTTAATACACAAACTCGAAGAATATTTTCCAACACCTGAATCACTCTTTCAGACTGTCCATCTGTTTTGGATGGAAAGCAGTGCTAAAGTTCAACCTCGTACCAAAAGCTGATTGTAATTCCTTCCAGAACCTTGATGTAAACCGTGGATCACGGTCGAACACTATCGATACGAGAATCCCATGCAATCTGAAAATTTCACTCACATAAAGTTCGCAAGACGATTCATGGAGTAGTCAAGTTGCATCGGTAGGAAGTGAGAAGACTTGGTCAATCTGTCCACAATTACCCAAACTGCATCATGTTTTCTTTGGGTGAGGGGAAGACAGGATGCAAAATCCATAGTAATGTTATCCCACCTCACTGGGAATTGAAGGATTCAATAACCTGATGGTACTTGTGTTCAAACTCCTTTACTTGCCGACACGTAGACCTCAATTTTGCCCTCAACACTGTATTTATCCTATGGGTGTCACACTCACCCATCATTTTCATATAACACCATTGGTGGCCTTAGTTTAGTCCGTCTCCTGTTCTGTGGGCTTGTATGTGATCCGCTGAGTGTATGTTCACTTTAGAGTGTCATCATGGCTTATTTTAGTTATTGGCATCATGCTATAGGAAGCAAGTGGGGCCTCGAGGTTTTAGCCTAATCAAAGTTTATTGCAGTATGTCAAATTCGTGAGCACTTCAACTTGTTTCGATCAGATCTCCTCGGGTCCAAACTCGTAATCGTTTCACTGCTTATTTTGTTGGATTCTTTATTCTCTAAGGAGGTTTTGCTAAAAATTCATAATTTTTTTCAACCGCTTGACTAATCGGTTTAACTGGTTCATCGTGTGGCAATACGTATACAACATTGTTTTTCGTGGGTGATTTCGGGTGAGCACTTCTCCTGTTTCGATCATATCTCCTCATCCGCACTCTGGAATGGTGCCCATTTTTTTGTTGGTCTCCCTAATTCTTCTAGGAACATTCTATGTACTCATAATTTTCTCAACTGGCTCGACCGGTTGGCACTGTCTAACTTGCTAGTCGTGCCACTCTTGTGTGGAGAAATGCTTTTGTGATTTCGAGCCCCAAATCCTATATGGTTCAGCCCATAAGCTCCAGCTCGACCATGGCAAGATGTGGGTCCATTTGGGCCTTGGCTTGTTACATGCAGCCCACCATGAATCCATGTGGATATTTAGTGGTGAAGCAAGTCGAAAACTTAAGATATTCAAATTTCACATGGAAAATGCAGGGAGTAAGTTAACAGGAAGCTAATTCCGAGACTGACAAGGCTCTTTCCAAAGCTTGAAGGTGGAAAACACTGCAGGCTCAGAGGCTGAGGTGGGAATCGGTACAAAAAGAGAGAAGATCAAAGTGGAAGAGACCTTTGGAAGGACACTTTTCCGGGCTCAAACGCATGTTTACTGATTCTGCTTGGATGCTTAGCTTGGTTTCTTTTTCAAGGCCAGGAAGAGGTAAGAAATAGACCCTGGCTCCACTCTATTCTTTAAGAGACATTATGATCAAATTTGAGGTTTCTCCTCAACCATTTGAGCCGGTTTTCACGCTCATACGTGAGAGCCGCTCTCACGCTCGCTGCGCCTAGGCTTTAGAGAACAACGGTTTGTTTTGGTTAGTTCTCACTCATCCGAGCTTGAGAATCGATCACCGCTTGTTTTAGACCCCATCTTTTAGAAGGTTCTGAAAATTTGAGGGAGCCTCTCTCAACGAGATGGACTGGTTGGGAAACTCAGATCACTTGCCCATTTAGGTTAGGCTTGCAGAATCCGCAGTTTGGGTAGTTTGGTTTGTTTTGTCGGTTCTCACTGGTCTGAAATGAGAATTGATCACCGTTTGTTTTTGTTAGATTCTCACTTTTTAGAAGGTTCTGGAAAATTCTTTGAGAGTCTCTCTCAATTGCATGGATCAGTTGGGAAACCATCATTTCGCCATTTAGGTTGGTTTGCGTGAACGGCAGTTTGGGTAGTTTGGTTTGTTTTTGGCTGGGTTCCCTTAATTTCCCATCCGAGCTGAGAATCGATCACCGTTTGTTTTTTTAGATTCCTGACTCTTTTATGAAGGTTCTGGAAAATTTTGAGAGCCTCTCTCAACGAGATGGACTGGTTGGGAAACCAGATCAGTCGGTTCCTTTAGGTTAGGTTTGAAGGAACGGCAGTTTGGGTAGTTTGGTTGGTTTTGGTTGGTTCTCACTCATCCGAGCTGAGAATCGGTCACCGTTTGTTTTGTTAGATTCCTGAATCTTTTAGGAAGGTTCTGAAAAATTTTGAGAGCCTCTCTCAACGGGATGGACTGGTTGGGAAACCAGACGCCTGGTTCATTAGGTTAGGCTCACAGGAACGCGCTTGGGTAGTTTGCTTTGTTTTGGTTGGTTCTCACTCATCCGAGCTGAGAATCGATCACCGTTTGTTGTGCTAGATTCCTGACTCTTTTAGAAAGGTTCTAAAAAGTTTGAGATCTTTTCTCAACAGTCTATACTGGTTGGGAAACCGAATGAGCCTGTTCATTGGGTTAGGTTTTCCGGAATGGCAGTTTGGGTAGTTTGCTTTGTTTATATTGGTTCTTGGTCATTCGTAGTCAAAATTGCACTCCGCTTGTTTTTTGGATTCACTGTGAGGAGTTTTCTAACAAAGTTTCAGAATTTTTCAATCGCTTGACTTGTTGAGCAACCATTCAAACCGGGTTGTGCAAGATGTACCATGGGCAAAATTTCATTTTAGCATGTTTCATCCCGACCTATTATACATGCTCTTAGTCAGCTCTCTAAGGACCATGTGTGTAGCTGACTTTAGGGTATGAGTTCAGTTTCGGTTTGAACAAAGTGGGGTAGTGGGCAATGTGGGATTTGTAAGTATGGTTTGGTTTGTGGGATTTTAAAGGGAATGTGTGCTAAAGTAAGCAAACCACTTACCTCCTTTCAGCCTGCTTCCTTTCTTTGGTATGGGATCCAATATTTGGTTTTAAATGCATGATGTATGATGTATTATTTGCCCTACCTATTCCCTGCTGTGCATGGCTAGACCCTGCACATGCTTAGGCGTTGGTATTTGTATTCATATGCGCATTACGGTGCTCGGATTACACTGCGGATGCATTTCAGCCTTTGAAAGGACTCCTTATGCGCCATTGCCAGGACCACAGGAATGTACTTTAATGTCGGGTAAATGAATTTCACACGGATGCTTGTGGCTCGCGTCATGTACGCCACATGCTTGTCATTAACCTTCATGTAGCGTGATGGCCGTGGACCACAGTACACGCGCTATTTCCGGGCCTGTCGAAAGTGTTTTAAGCATGCTAGATACCAATTAGGTCGTCCGATCTAAGTCAGATGTTTAGCCTAGGAGACTGTCTGATCTGTGACCCATATGCTCCTACATACCCAATTCACTAGTAGAGACCGAGTTCCGGATCTAGAGGGGTGCTACCTCAAATGAGGTACCTTCCCGATAGGTAATCCGAATTTAATTCGTGAATTTAGTTTTCGTTAGACCGCTTTTTCCATACCGGAGTCATCGGGCTTTGCTCTTACTGGGTTTTCCCTTTATAAAATAACAACAAAAGTAAGTGGAGACTCCAAAAGAAAAACCGTCTCCGATGACTGATTTCCAAAACTGCAATCAACCCACATTTTCCTTCCATTTAGAAGCGAAGTCACGCCAGCCCGTGGATCTGCAATGGTCCACGCACACGCGACGCTAGACACGACTCATAAACGCCCTTTTCATCCTCGCCACCGCACATTGTTTGCCATTCCTCGTACATCTTATTACCCCAAGGTGCATGGTGGAAAACAGATTGCGGGTTTCTCTATATAATATCTTCTTTCTCAATTCCATTCGGTACACATAATCAGCTTCAGACAACAAACCTCCACTCGCATTTATGGTATAATCACTTGCTTCCAAAAGATCAATAACCGAACTATTTCTGTCTTGGTATCATCTTTCTGAGCATTTACTATCATTTGCTTCAAATCCTAAGATAACTTTAATCGGTTTCAACAAGGCTCCATCGTAATTCAAATCCAATCATAATCTTTCAAAGTCAAAGCATAAATCATTTTCCTACTTAAGGTATCCGCCACTACATTTGCTTTTCCCGGGTGGTAATCAATTATACAGTCATAATCCTTAAACGATTCCAACCACTGACGTTGCCTCAAGTTCAAGCCTTTTTGAGTTAGCAAATATTTCAGACTCTTATGATCTATGAAAATTCTACACTTTTCTCCATATAAATAGTGTCTCCAAATTTTCAAAGCGAACACTATCGCTTCTAACTCCAAATCATGTGTGGGATAGTTTTGCTCTTGCGGTTTCAACTGTCTAGAAGCATAAGCTACCACTTTCCTATCCTGCATCAATACGCATCCCAAACCTATCCTCAAAGCATCACTGTACATAGTGTAATCCCTGACTAAAGTAAAGTCGAATCAACACTTCGCTTTCAAACTAGCATTTCTTTAACCTTCAAAGCTAGATCGACTTATCATCTCACCCAAACTTCACCCTTTCTCGTGAGTAATCTTGTACAGGATGCTATAACTGAAAATCCTTGTACAAATCTCCTATAATAAACTTCAAATAAACCTACAGAAACTTTACCTCGCCACATTTCGAAAGGTGTTTCCAATTCAAGGACGCTTCAATTCCAAGGATCAACTCTTATACCATCTGCCGACAATACGTCAGAACACACTTAAGCCAAAAATCACATTTACTTAACTTTGCAACACCGATTCTCTCAAAGCTCGCATCATCCTCAAATATGCTCATGTTCCCCGTAAGGGCCCCAGAATACACCAAGATGTCATCAATAAATACCACAACAGAATTGATCCAAATAGGCCGGAAAACCCTATTCATCAAGTCCATAAATGCACTGAAGGCTATCGGCCCAAATGGCATTACTAAAACCTATAATGGCCATAACGGCTCGAAAGTTGCTTCGACATCAACCTCTTTTACCAGGAGTTGATAATATCCCGATCGCAAGTCTATCTTCGAAAAGACACTTGCTCCTTTAAACTGATCAAATAAATCCTCTATTCTTGGAAACAAATACTTATTCTTAACTTTGATTTTGTTTATTTGCCGGTAGTCAATGCACATCCGAAGAGTGCCATCTTTCTTCTTAACAAATAAAATTGGCACACCCCAAGGTGAGACACTAGGTCGGATGAAACACTTATCCAATAGCGCCTGTAATCGAGTCTTCAACTCTTTCGCCCGGGAGCCATACGATGTGGTGCCCTCAAATAGGAGTCGTTCCCTGTACTACTTCAATAAAGAGATCCACTTCTCTTTCAAAATTCCTGGGTGAATTCATCTGGAAATACACTGTGAACTCCCCTAATCACAAGAATATTTTCTAAATTCACTGCTTCCTTTCGAGTCAAGAATCAAAGCCATAAAGGCTTCACAACCTTTTCTCAGGAAACGTCGGGCTTGCATAGACGATATGACATTTGACATTATTTCATATCGGATACCCTGTACTGTTACTTATCCATTCCGACATAGCCCGATGTTAATCTCAAATCAGAACATTTAAGCATAACTGTTTTCTTATCACAATCTACTATAGCCCGATGTTTGGATAACCAATCCATTCCCAATATCAAATCAAACTCATGGAAAGGCAAAGTAATTAGATCAACCAAGAATTCCCTATCATGTACCATCAGGGACAATTTTATACACGATCGACTCTAACACTACGCCTGTAGGACTTGTGTCAAGTGTGTCATAAGTTAACAATCCCATCAAGGCAACTTATCACCATTGCTCCATGCATATATATGGAATGCGTAGATCCCTGATCAATTAAAGCATACACTAATATCAAAGAGGAGTACCACAACCCTGCATGTCCGATCTTCATGAGCTCTCAGGAAGATAAGCTCCTGTTAAGGCCTTCTCTCAGAGAAGGACGACCACCGTCTACACTACCTCTTCCTCGAGAACCACTTCATCCTCACCCTTTACTCCAGTCCGTGAGGTACATTTGACCCTCCTACCACTTCCTCGAGGATTTCTAGAACTTCCGATCCGCGGACAAATGGGTTATCACGCGATCGCTCACGCATCAAAAACAACCCCGCCACTGCCTACACAAAACCATAATAATTTCTATAAAGAACGCGTACGCAGGTCTTTCCTCTTTTTCCGCTGAGTTACCTCGATCGAACCTTGTGTCATGGTAGGTCCCATTCCTACCCTCAGAGTCGAACCTGTAATCGAATCAATCCTCAGGACTCTCAGTCTTTTTTCCTAAGAAGAACCCCTCTTAAGAACTTTTTCTTCTTTCTTTCTCGACTCTTCATTTTGTGACTTAAATTTTTATAGTCATTGCACTCGCCTGATAAAACTGACAACTTGTAACGAAGTACCTATGGAGGTACCTTTTGATGGACTCCATGTAAGCCCTCCTCGAACCGCCATATCCAATTTTCCGTAAGAACTGGGACCCGATGCATATTTACCAAGAAGACTCGAATTCTTTCTCATATTCAAACACCGCCGTCCTCGCCTTGGGAGTCAAAAATTGCTTCCATCGACTCCTTGTAATCATCGCGATTGTTACTCGTATTAAACTCCGTGGACTAAGTAGTCCTATGTAACCCGAACTGAAGCATTGATTTCTCAAAACCACTTCCACCAATCATATGCCGCAATCTTGCAAGAATGATGACCGCACATGTAACCTTTGGTCCATGTGGCATCTCACTTCATCTGTAGCCCTTTCCAATTTTTCTGCCAAAACTCGGCTTTATCTGACCTTCCATACTCTGTACCATGGAATTCTTCCACTCCATGCTTCTTACTCGAATCACTCAGCCGAGGGGCCGAGCCCATCTAAGACTCTCGCCATTATCCCGAGAGATTTTTACACAAGCCAATAAACATTTCTACTTGTCATTAATCGATGTACCAAAAGAAGTATCAGACCAAAGGATTGATGTGCTTCAACCTGCTTCATCTATAGCTCTCGAGGTGGATCCATTCTAGACAATACACAAACAAGGACATTCGTGATAGCCAACATACATTGTTATGTACGTACATCCTTAATCTAAGCCTCTTCCAAACGCCTAAATCCCAGGCCTGATACCAACTTCAGAATGCCCCGTCTCGTGTCCGACCCATCATGTCCAAACCCGAGTCCGGATGCTCATACCAACTGACTCTTACTTCATTTTTGCATCGTCCACCCAAGTCTTATAATCGGGAATCAAAATATTATATCCACGATACAAAATAAAACTACCAATCGTAATGGGTATTTACAAAGGTTAATACATACAATTCGAGTCCCATTTACATATACATATGTAAAAACTATACATTTACATTTACATATTCAGAGCGTGGAACCTACTATGTAAGGACTCTACTAAGGTGTGTCATCCTAAGAAGGTGCGTAAGATCATGACGTCCTCCGCACCTACACCTGATTAAAACCCTCGTATGTTTTATGCTTAGTGGGAAACATATGTTTTATACGTACACATGCATGAACATAATTATAGTGAGTATATACGTCAAACAAACACACAGCGTATATTAGAACTTTTTCATAAATTCATATAACAAACTTATACACATATTCAGTATTCTTATAGTAGACTTATATCATTCCGATCTCCGTAGGAGTTACAAAGCTTATACTTCTGTACCTGATATCACGTAGACACATACTGTACTACCTCTCATAGGAGTTACAGAGCTTATATTTATACAGAGGTACCCGTAGGTACTACAGAACTTATACTTATACAGAGGTATTCGTAGGTACATTCAGAGTAGAACGATGTATTTTACTCTACTCTTATTTGTTATTCAGACTCTTATCATATAACTGTTGGATTGCCTAGACCAGTAATAAGAAATGAGTAGGACACATAATAAGTAATTAAGGTACTATGATAATAATCGAGGTGTCAGAAGATGTATGGAGTGTCGACGCGACTAATGTGAGAGTGTCACAGACTAAACAGAGTGTCGTCAGACTAATCGCATAGCATCAAGTATTTCAAACAAAGAGTGTCAAGCAATTAACAGAGTAATCGAATACTAAATGTGCCGCAATGGTCAGAGTACCAAAGTACTATAGTGCCCACACGTAATGTAGGTGCTTATGTCATTCAATTCTCGGGTCTTGTGCATTCCTACAATTATACGTGTTCAAGAACTTACTATCTTATAATAAGGGCACACGTCACACCTTCGCCTCCGCCGAGGCGATAAGGTGCGGTCTTAATTTTTCTGTTCCTTACCTTGCATGTCCTGACCCTTCATACACTTATAGATCCTTTTCTGCCTAATGCACAAGTTCCTGAACAACGGAAAAACAAAACGAAACAAAACACAACATTTGCCGTCAGGAATAAAGGGCTTCGTCACGCGTAAGCTAACCCGAGATGAAAACTCTTCTACGCCCGGGCCGCGGCGCTGGGTCCTTCGCAAGGGGTCTCTTCGTCTCTACAAAAGAAGAATTTGTTGTTTTTAGTCATTTTTCTACAAATCTAACCAAAAACACAATAAAACGCATATATTCTCTACAAAAACATCTCCCAAGTATATTCTAACCCAACCAAAACCAATCATAGGGATTAATTAGGTTTTTTCCAAACCCAGCTCAAATACTTGTAAGTTAGGTTAACTTCCTAACACCCAAACATGTTTCCAAACACCATAAACTGAGAATCCATAATCATCTTATACAAACTAGGGTTTTACCAACCCAAATTTCAAGAAATCTAGGGTTAGGATGAATTCCTAACTAAACCCTAGAATTGGAACCACTAATATGCATACAAACTCATAGCAATCCATACATCTCCATACAAATCCCTAGTTTCCATACTTTCCAAACAAAATCATCATAGCTTCCATACCTTATTCCTTCTTCTTCTTCTCTTTCTCTTCCTTTCTCTCCTTCACGCTGGGCCTCCAAAATCCCCAATTGAGAGACCAAAATTGGTCTTATTTGGTCTCATTTCATAAGGCTGTTTGGTCATCAAAATGCATTAATTTGACTTAAGTTTCCTTTTATCGCACTGTCCTTCATCTCTCCTCTATTTGCACCACAAGTTATTCATATTCCACTTAAGATATGTAAATTCTTATAATCCTATGACATTTATATCCCATTTTGACAAGTTACAAATTTACCCTTTCTTATTTCCGGGTTTTCGAAATTTTCACGTTTTGAATTTAAATTGAAAAAAATTTAAATTATACCTACAAAATACCCATAAACATGCCGAAAATGACTAGGGTATATTTTGGGGTGTTACAGCATACCCTTCCCATAGACAAATACCGTGCAATTTGTCTTCTCACCAATTTATACCCTACTTGGTTCAGAGCATGGACAATGTATAGCTCCCACTAGACTGGATATGCCATACCTAACCTAAGTGATATTTAATCTTGTCCCCAGATTCATCAATCAACCGTTATGCACTTGAAGACACTCCTCAAGGCATTTTCACTCTGGCCAGAGATTCCCAAGTAATGATTCCGACAAGAGGCCTTAGGTATACTCTCCCTCTATTAGGAGTGGTGAATCCTTTGTTGGCTACTCAATTACCTTCGAACGCCTCAAACTATACCCAATCCTTGTCCAATGAGTGACCCCCTAAGAGGCAACATGGATTGAAGTCAAAGTACAGGATCAACATCCAATATATCCTTGAGCACCTCAAGTCTAAGGATACTTACACCATTGCTATGATGAGACAATCATCTACATTTAAATAGATGATCCATATGATTGTCTCATTATAGGTCTCCGATGTACTTAGATACTCTTAGCAAGCATCTACACGCCAACTCTGATCAACTCATGATCACAAGCAGATCTAACAGTTTGATCCAATCAAGGGTATGACATAAGCAGTATGTCCGATCAACAATGTCCATCTTGTTGATCCTACGATCAGTGGGATAATTTAGACACTAACATAATCGCACATGATAGAATCTTATTATCACGATCCTATCATGATTTCCTTCATGCTATGTAATTTATCATGGACATCATTAATTCGATTCAAGATCTATATCAATTCAACGTATGAATATCAAATTAAAAGCCTTTCATATTAAATAATATGTTGTGCATACAATAAGTGCTAATAACGATTGCCTTTAGAGCACTTCTCTAACATATACGACCTGTAGAATTCCTCCAGCGAAGGTCATCCGCACCGCCAAAAAGTGTGCCGACTTGGTAAGTCAGTCCACTATCACCTACACCGCATCATGTCCTCGCGATGTCCGTGGCAAGTGGGTTACAAAATCCATCGTCACATGCTCCCGCCACTCAACTACCTCCGGCATCGAGAATCTCGCCGCCTCCGTACTCACTTTAATTGCCGACACGTGAGACATCATCGAACGAAATTTCCTACGTGTTTCTTCATCCCACTCCAATAATATTGGCGACATAGATTGTGATACATCTTTGTGCCACCTGGATGCACAGTAAAACAAGAGCAATGGAACTCCTTGAGGATCTCGTCTCTAAAATCTACCAACTGAGGAACTACAACCCGGCCCTCGCATCAAGACTACCATTAGCATGTACGCGTCCCAAATTTCATTACTGGGTTATCTTTAATCGCATTCTGATCCGTGATGGACAATATCTCTATATCCCGTCTCGAGACTCCGCACGCTTCGTAGGGAAGGTGTAAATGCATTAAACTCCCAAAACACCTCGAGCCTGGACATCGCACTATACCAACCGCCCCACAACCTCGAGCACCGCCACTCTCGAAGCTACACGAAGGCGACCCTTGACTTCCGATCGAAAGGTGTTAGGCCACCACATTTGCCTTACCGGATGGTAATACAAAGTGAAGTCATAATCCTCCGTATATTCCATCCATCTCGCTGCTCTCATGTCAGGTCCCGCCAGGTAAAGATATATTTCAGACTTTTGTGGTCCGAGAATACCTCGAACTGTTCACCATATAGATAGTGGCACAAAATCTTCAAGGCAAAGACTATGGCTGCCAACTCCATTTCATGCGTGGGGTAATTCCGCTAGTGGTTTTTCAATTGCCGAGAACCATAAGCTATAACCCTTCTGGACTGCATCAAAACACATCCTAAGCCTGGCCTGGGGACACATCGCAAAGACACTGTGTACATCCGTCCCCTTTCCGGACTATCGACATGAGCTAAAGTAAGCCTCCTTTCACCTCGAATGCCCACTGCACAAGCTGGTCTCCACTCAAACTTGACCTCTTTCTAGGTCAACTTCGTCATAGGCATAGCTAATCGAGAGAAGTCCTCAATGAACCTCCTATAATACCCTGCCAATCCCAAGAAACTTCTTATCTTAAAGACTGACTTCGGTCTCTGCTAACTCATAACTGCTTCGACCTTCTCTAGTTCCACTGATACACCCGAAGCTGACACTACATGTCCCAAGAATCTCACCTTAGTAAGCTAAAACTCGCACTTACTGAACTCGCGCACAACCGATGTTCTAAGGCCCAGACAATCCCTAGCATCTTCTACGCCCTCCGACTGGGAGTAGATTAAGATGTTGTCAACTTAAGACTACCACAACCTGATCTAGATGTGGTCAGAACACTATGAGATCCATAAATGCCACCGGTGCATCTACCAACTGGCGGCATCACCAGAACTCAAATGCCCGCACACGCCTCGAACGCTATCTCAGGGATATCACCCTCCCTAACTCTCAACTGATGATAACTGGTACAGAGATCTATCTTGGAGTAGACCCGCGCCCCTCTCAACTGATCAAATAAATCATCAATCCTCGGTAAAGGATATCGATTCTTGATCGTGAATAAACCCCGTTCTCAACTCCAGACATAGTCAACGACAAGGGTCTTATCCTTTTCTTAGCAACAGAACCTGAGCGCCCCACAAGGAAGTGGTTTGGTCTAACGAAACCTCGCTCAATAATTCAGATCTGACCTCGGTCTCGCAGAACTCAATCCGGGCCAGCCATCCTACGCGCGTGAAGCGCTACATCCTTACTTCGAGGTAATCCCATTAGTTCATCAGGAAAAACATCCTCATATTCACAAATCTCACCGAGGTAGACCCAACTCTTGTCTCAATTCCTTCCTCCGTGTACATTTCAGTCAGCCAACCCATCAACCTAGCCTGCAAGCCACCTATAGTCGTACACGGCCTGGGGTAAAGCATCATGCTTATCCCCCTGAAAAATAACACGAACACCGTCTTGTGTGTAAGCAGTAACTCTCCTACGATCACAATCCATGACGACTCGGTGTGCCATCAACCAGTCCATCCCGAGGATGACATCAAACTTAGACATGTCCATGACCCTTAGGTCCACAGTGAGTAGAATCGAGATCTCTAACTCATAATCCCGACATATCAAATCAACACTCACCTTAGTTTTTGTGTGTGGAGCTACATGCAAATCTGCTTTTGCAAGGTCTCAACCCTCTAAGCCCAATTCTTTCACATACGATGCAAGAATGAACGAATGCGATGCAGACCATAATCAAATAAAGATCCCGCCATAGGCGAGATAGCAAAAACATACCTTGAATAACCAATTGATCTTCCACCTCAGTCTATGGTGTAATGGCGTACATTTCTCGTCCCTCGGGTCCCGGCCTCAGGAGCCCCGCCCTACCTCGACCACCCATGTGACCCGCTTCATGGGCATTAGCGCCAGTAACACCCCGGGATTGATACCGATTCCTCGGGCTCATTGGGTAAGGAGAACGACCGTGGTCTCGTGCATACCCCATCGATGATCGACCGCCAAGCGCCCCATAACTGGGATCCCCGCCTCCGGCGTTAATCCCATCTTGGGTGTCCAGCCGCGGCACCGAAACACACTCTATGCCCCGTCGCAGAGCCCCGGGCGCCTCCATCTCGGGACGACCGATCCTAGCCTGCCTGCAGCCACTACTTTGTCTCCGAAACCCCTCGAGAGCAAAATCTCGTTTTCCCGAGCTAAAGGACGACGAACTGGGGCCCTTCCTTTATCACTAAGACTCAGATCTCGAATTCTCTTTACGTCATTTACCTCCCTCTCAATGGCCATAGTTGTCCTGACCATAGAGTCCATATCTTGTAGTAGAAATCCCACAATCTTGCCCCGGATGGACAACTTCAGACCATCCTCGAATTTCCTCACCTTGGCCATGTCAATGGCCACGTAGTCATCAGTAAAACGGGCTAACTCGGTGAACTTATCCACATACTCTAACATTGTCATCATTCCTTGCTTGAACTCTACGAACTCTTGGGCCTTTCATGTCTAGCAGTTGCCGAAAAATATTTGCCCATGAAGAGTTCATGAACTCTCCCCTATGTCATCATTTATGTCCTCGAGGCCTCGACCCAAATCCCACCATACTCGGGATTCACCTCTAACTCGGAATGCCGCGCCCTTATCTTTATGGCACGCAGGTGATCTCCATGGCCCAATATTTTCGATCTGCCGAACCAATGGTCGCCCACCACGCATCCCTCCTCCCATGAATGTTACAGAATGGTGTGTCTTAAACCTCTAGAGGTTACTCGACCCTCCGTCCCAACTCGCACTACCAGGTAGTGGAGACCGCAGCCCCATACCCCACTGGGTAAAAATGTGTGGTGGTCATGATCGTCGTGACGCCTACATCCGTCCTCGACTTGCCATCTACACATGTCAAATAGCAAATTGAGATCTCATTTTCTTATTTCGTTAGTGGTACATAATACCAAACACTAGCAAACATCAATTCCCGAACCATCATGTTCCTTTATTTCCCGAACCCCTAAGGTTATGTTCTCTAACCTAATGTTCACCTTTTCCTATATACATCATACCATGTATATATATTTCACACAATTTGTTTACACACAATCACACAATCACAATCATGCAACACACATCAAAGCACAACATGGAACACACAATGCATGCAGTGGTCTAAACCCATCCCATAAACTCCTAGGTAATCACCTACCTAGACCCTGATACCAAGTTGTGACGTTGGCATCAGATACCGAGAACTAGGTAATTATAAACCTAAGCCCTAACACCAAGTTATACCAAGCTATACCAAGTCATGGATGCTTGTACCGACATTGCTTCCTGGGAGCACTGATCTCAACTTCAGACCACAACCCACATCCTGCACTACAGCCCATCTGAGCCCTAGGTATTCGTGATACCCATTCTCCGATACCAAGTCGTGACGCCCATCTCCTCGGGGGCCTTATCGACTGAACCGTCAACCCGAATTTATAACTTAGGTCATTGTGCAACTAAGTCTTAGTACCGGACCGGTACAAATTACTCGTGGACAATGAGTTACTCGGCACCACCTCAATACGTCCCTTCACCAAGACTCATTCATTCATATTTAAATTGAAAATATGAGGATAATGCACTAAAATACAGTTTGTAAGAGTCAAATCACAACCCTCTTACCGTAATTGCATACACAACTATATTGGCAATAGTCCAAAAGA
Organism: Tetrastigma voinierianum; assembly: GCA_016808115.1. Classification (NCBI taxonomy): domain Eukaryota; kingdom Viridiplantae; phylum Streptophyta; class Magnoliopsida; order Vitales; family Vitaceae; genus Tetrastigma; species Tetrastigma voinierianum. The sequence goes on from JAEQBH010001544.1 coordinate 1,266,802, forward strand.
ATTTAATTACAATTCTTTTACACAAAATTATATGCTAGGACTAGTTTCATCTCCAAATACTACAAAGATTCATCAAGGCCATGTCGACCTTCTTCACAATCACAATTTTGTCCTGAGCGCCCACCAGTTGTCGAATTCGCATCTAAAACGGGGTTGTAACACCCTAAATATACCCTAGTTGTTTTCACATGTTAGTGGTATTGTAGTATAAATTAAATTTTTCATAATTGAAATGCGAAAATATGAAAACTTAGAAACCCGAAAATTGTAGCAAGTTATAAGGGCAAAAGTGTAATCTGACAAAAAGGGGTATAAAATTTATGCTGTTGCGATTTAAGGTCAAAGTAGAAATAACTAAAATCAAATACAAATTCCTGTAAGACGGAGGACTATTATATGGAAAATAAGGAAAACTTTCACTATAATAGATGGGAGGATACCAAAATGGATTATTTTCGGGTTCCAAACAAGGCTTACGAAGGAGGAATGGAGAAAGGAGAAGAAGAGGAAGAGTGGGGGAAATCAAGCCAAGGTATGGATTCTTGTATGGATACATGACTTTCGCATGATTTTTTGCACATGAATTACTCGATATGATCGTTGTGGTTTTCCTTGAAGATTAAATCGTTCCTTTTCTGTGGTTTTGTTAGGAAGACATCCTAACTCTAGATTTATGAGTTTGGGTTGAAAATCCCTAGTTGATAATGTTTAGATATGAACTTTCACAATTCTAAGGCCTTCAGAGAATCAGAACTGCATGAACTCCTGGACTTCTTGACTAATCCAAAGTAATCAGGAGTTGTTCGAGGGATCATGTCGATTAATGAGGAGTGAAATGTAAGAGAATTGCAAAGAAAAGCATGAAAATGGTGAAATTGATACTGGGCAAATGTGAGACCTGAGACTCTGCACACCTTCAACCCTCGTATCTGCATGTGTGATGTGAAGAATAAACCGCATCAGTACAGCCTTAAACCCGTAATTTACAACCTCTGGTGAACCTAACCCTGCACCCAGACAGTCGAAATGCACTTGCATGGTCCCCGGGCAGCCCCTATTTTTACAGTTACTTTGCGCATTTAAGCTAAAACACGCATTCGAAAGTATAAAAGGATAAATTAAGTAAGAAATGTACTGATTACCATGCCAATAGTTTCGCATTTCTACAGTTTGATGAGAGCAAAGTTCATGCCTCGATACAAGAGAGAAGTTTCTCAATCACATACAATCAGAGAATGCCTAAGACTAAGTATTAAATGACACTGATTGGTCACGACAAGTAAGGTGCACGTCCCGATTAGGCACTTCCTAAGACTTTGATTAAGCACTCCAGACTCATTAGCACTTCCAGATTCCTGACACATCTCAAGACTTTGATTAGTACTCTGCACCCTCGATAGAGTTTATCAAGACTCACAACCAAGTTAAGGTTACTCAAGACTTTGCCTTGTTAGCTAAGCACGACACTCGCTCAATAGTACAGACACTCGCTCCGCACCCAAGAATCCCGCTCAGGCTACGACACCTCGCATCGCATAAGATCTTCGACACTTATTGTGCTGTGTCTTACACTTTTATTAGCACTGGTCTAGGTATTCCCATATTTATATGATAATAACCTGGATAATGAATAAGAGGAAACAAATGTGTATTTCGTTCTGATCTGTAATACCTTCGGGTATTTCTGAATAAGAATAAGCTCAGAATCCTACTGAGACCACAATTAAAATATATATTATAAGTATAAGTCCGCATCACAAATAAGCTCTATAACTCCTACTGAGACCCAATAAATATAAGTCCTGCTATACATGTCTAATAAGAATAAGCTCCAGACTCCTAATGAGATCCAATAAGTAAGTCTATAGCATAAGTACTCAGATAAGTCTATGATATGAATGCATGAAATTTCTAATATCCTATATTGTTATATGTTTAACATAAATGTGTACATGCATATATATATACTCCTACTAAGCATAAAACTTATCACAAGCTTTAATCCGTGTAGGTACAGGAGAGCCCAGAACTTCCGCATCCCATGTGGCCAACACATGAAGTAGTCACCACCGTAGGTTCCGCGCCCGATCGCACTGTAAATGCAGGCTGAATATGTAAACGGACCGCATCGCATATGACACTGTGAAACCACTACTTGCAGTAGTTTTATTTCGACTTTGCATGATATGCTGATAGTAGTTATAAGAATTGGTTACACCAATGTCTGAAAAAGTAAGCAGTTATCCCAAGATATGGTCTCAAGACCCGACTTCTGGCCGGACGACCAATCTGCCTAATTTAATCGGGTGTGACAAGTCAGCACGAGCCTGTGCCAGGGCGCTTTCCGAAGAGTCTTAACCATCATGTACCTATATAGAATGTGTTGGCCTAATGTGGATGTCTTTGTTCTGTGTATTATCTAGAATGGATCCACCTCAGAAGTCAGACGAAATACCGAAAGCTCAACTTTGACCTCTCGCTCTAAATCCGTCCGAGTCAACGATAAATGAAAATGCTTCAATTGAAGCATTGATAAAAGTCTCGCAGGATATGGCAAGGGTCTTAGATCGACTCACAGCCCCGCGAGCTCCGAATGATGCAATACGAAAGCATGGAGTGGAAGAGTCCAATAAATCCAAGTTTTGGCTTGAAAAACTTGAAAGGGTTTTAGATGAAACGAAATGTCCTGTGGACCAAAAGGTCACATGTGCGGTTTCATCACGCAAGGTACTTATGATCGGTGGAAGTCAGCCAGAAATCCACTAATCCTAGATCCAGCCATACTGACTACTTTCATTGGCCGTAGTTTAATATGAAGTATGTCCCCATGATTACAAGGAGTCAAAATGGAAGCAAAATTTAATTTAAGACAAGGGAAAATGACGCTATTTAATATGAGAAAGAATTCACATTTTAGTAAATATGCACCTGAATCCGTTTCACGAAAATTCATATATGATAGCCATGAGTGGCCTACATGAGTCTATCAAAGCGTACCACAAATAAGCATTACATAGTCACAATTTTACGCCTAGTACAAGCGGCTATAAAACAGAAATCCGAAATGAAGAGTCAAGAAATAAAGAAAGAGAAAAAGTTCTCGGCAGGGGGTTCCTCTTCTGAAAAAGACCTAGAGAGTCACAAAACATTCAAGACAGTGGTTCAATACCAGTAAAAGAGACAAGGACCTACCATGACACAAAGTTCCGATCGAGGCATCTCAACCGGACAAGAGGAAAAGCATGTATGCCCACATTGCCACAATTATCATAGTGGTATTTGCGCATTTGTGCAATCGGGGCTGTTTCCGGGCGTGGTGTTACGATCACGGATAGCCAACTCGGCCCACGGCGATCGGGAAGTTCGGCAAATCCTCAAGGGAAGGGTAGAGGAGGATCAAATGCACTTCCAATACCGTAGGGTGAGGACGGCGCCTCGCAAGGCAAGAGGTAATGCTTCGTAGATTCGTGAATCGTCCCGCACGGCCCTGCACCAGCTTATGCCATGAGAGCTCGTGGAAGATCCCGACATACCCCGGGGTTATCATGTACATTCACTTTTCGATATTGCTTTATATGCTTTAATTTGCTCGCCTCTACATTCATATATATGCATGGATCAAGTGAATGATAAATTACCTGCAGTAGAGTTGTTAGCTTATGACCTGCTTGTTACAAGTCCTCTCGGGCATAGTGTTAGAGTCAACTCGTGTATAAGAATTTATCCTTAATGGTCCATGATAGAATTCTGCTGATCTAATCGCTGCCTTTCATGAGTTTGATTTGATCTGGGAATGCATCAAGGTCAAAACATCGGCCAGCTTGACTGTGGATAAGAAAATAGTCTTCGCTTAAATGTCCTCGAATTGCCGGCGCAACTATTGTGGTATCCGATCTCAACTAATAAACTTATGTCGCCTATGAAAGCCCGACGCTTTTCGAGAAAAGGCTTCATCAGATTTTGGCTTTGATTCTTCACTCCAAAAGAGAGCAAGTAAACTTAGAAGATATTCCTGTGATTAAGGAGTTCCCTGATGTGTTTCCCGAAGAATTACCGGGAGTACCACCTAAAAGATAAGTGGATCTCTCTATCAAGTTGTATACAACAACTCCATCGAGGACACCTTACCCATGGCTCCAACCGAATCGAAGAGTCAAGACTCAACTTCAAGAGCTATCGATGGGCGGGTTTCATCCGACCTAGTGTTTCACTCGTGCGCCTGGCTGACGGTTAAGAAGAAAGATGGCACCTTTCTGATGTGCATTGACTACCTAAGAAATAAAACAAAGTACATAGCAATATACCGTTGCCAAGAATAGAAGATTTATTTGATCAATCGAGAGTGAGCAAGTGTCTTCTCAAAGATAGACTTATGACCGGATATTATCAACTCGTGAAAGAAGTCGATGTCCCGAAAACAAATTTTCGTAACCCGCTATAGAATTCACTATGAGTTTTTAGTAATGCCATTTGGCCGATTTAATGTCTATCGCGCTTATGGACTTGACGTGGTTTTCCGTCCTTATTCGATCAATTTGTAAGGTGGTATTTATTGATGACATCCCGCAGTATTCTAAAGATGCATAGGAACATGAACAATTCATTCGGCGATAGTATCGAAAAACTTGAGAGAGAATCGCTTGTTTGCAAAATTAAGTAATTGTGATTTTCGGGCCCAAGGAAGTATCATTCCTAGGCTATATTGTATCTACGGGTAGGTATTAGAGCGGACCCAAAGAAAATCGCTAATGAATTGAAAACCTCCTGGAATGTAACCGAGGGCGAAGTTTTCGGCTTAGTGTGCTATTATCTGGAGATTTGTACAAGGATTTTCAAGATAAAGATCCTCACTCACGTGATTAATCCCAAGAGAGCAGTTTTTGAGGGGATGATAAGTGCCAATCCAGCTTTGAAAGATTAAAGAGACACCGGTCACACTAAGAAGGATTCAAATTTACTTCGTGTAGGATTACATGCTGTATATGATGCTTCGAGGATAGGTTTCAGATGCCTTATTGATGTGACTTGAAAGGGTGGCTTATGCTTCCAGTGCAATTAAAGACGATGAGCAAAAACTATCCTAATACATGATTGAGTTACAAATGTCAGGTTCGCTTTAAAAATTCACACATCTATTTATACGAGAAAATGTAAAAATTTTCACTAATCATAAGAGTCCAATATTTGCTAACTCAAAAGATTTGAACTCAGGCAACGTCTGGTTAATGTTATACATCAAGATTGTATAATTGATTACCACCCCTGAAGGCAAATAATAAGGTGATGCCTCGAAAGTAGGAAAATGATTTCATTCGACCTGGAAGATTATGATCGAGACTGACTGATGGAGCCTTGTCAGCTCAATCAATGTGATACCGATTTAAAACAAAATGAGGATAATGAATGCTCGTAAATGATGCCAAGTTACAAGAAATGGCCTAACTGGTCAAAAGACTGGACAAGACTGATTTCGCGCATGTGACGGAAGGAGGTTTGTCAGATAAGGACAGACATTATGTGTACCGAATGATATTGAATTGAAAAAGAAGATATTATGGTAAAGCCACATTATCACACCATGCATCCCGGAAGTAATAAAATGTACCTGTGATATGAAACGCATTTCATCATAGGATGAAAAAGTTATTATTTCAGTATGTTCATAGTCCGACGTGTCGCCAGCAAAAGCCAAACACCAAGTACCTTACAGGAGCGATCAATCCCCTTCCAATTCCCTATCAGCTGGGATAACATTACTATGGATTTCGTGATCCCAAGCCTCACCCAAAGGAAACATGATGCAATCTGGTAATCAGGGATGATCGATCAAGTCCGCTTCACTTTCACCGATCCAACTCGACGACCCACGGATCATTTAATGGACCTTATGTGGAACGAATTGTCGACATACCGCATTCCTGTGATCGAATAGTGTCCAACCGCGATCCCTGCACGCCAAGGTTCCTGGTGCGGTTACACCGCCTGCACGAGATTTGATTTAAGATCAGCTTCCATCCACAAACAGATGGTCACCGAAAGAGTGATTCAAAGGTATTAGAAGATATGTCGGGTCGCTGTATTAGATTTTCCTGGGAAGTCAGGGATAGGTATATTCCACTCATGGAATTTGCCAATAACAACAGTTACCAGTCCAGTATTGGTATGGCCCCATATGAAGCTTTGTATGGAAGAAGATTTAGAACTCCTATGTGTCGGGATGTAAACGAATCTAACATAAGATTATCAACCCGAATCAGTAAAAGACACTAAGAAAAAGTCCAGATATTCAAGAGAGATTAAAGTCATCGTGATAGACAAAGGTCTTATGCTAATTTGAAGAGAAAGGATATAGAATATGAAGTCAGAGATAAGGTGTTTTTAAAAGTATCTCCGTGGAAAAAGATACTCCGCTTTGGAAGAAAAGGGAAACTAAGTCCACGATTCATTGGGCCTTACGAGATTTTAGAAAGAGTTGGACCAGTATCGTACCGTTTGGCACTCCCTCCGGAGTTAGCCAAATTACATGATGTATTCCATGTATCTATGCTTCATAGATACTGCTCACCCACTCCATTACTATTACCAATTCAAGAGATACAGACAAGAAGATTTCACTTTCAAGAAGAGTCAAAGCTATTCTAGATCGTGAAATAAACAATTACTTAAACAAGCAAGTCCCTCCGGTAAAAGTGCTGGGCAACATCACTAGCATGGAAGAAGTTTACACTGAACCGGGACCAACAATGAGGGTGTACAACACCTCACTTCTTCGCCTGTGTAATTTCGAGGACGCAAATTTATTTTAAGTGGGGAGATTTGTAACACCTCGAAATATACCCTAGTTGTTTTCAACATGTTTGGGGTATTTAGAGGCATAAATTAAATTTTCAGAATTAAATGCAAAACATGAAAACTTAGAACCTTAAATTGTACAAGTTATAAGGCAAAAGTGTAATTCACAAAAGGGGTATAAAATTTATAAGTTGTTAAGATTTAAGGTCAAAGTAGAAATAACTAAAATTGAAATACAAATTCCTAGAAGATGGAGGATTATAAGGCAAATAAGGAAAACGTTCACTATAAATAGAGGAGGAGACCAAAAATGGATTATTTTTTGTCTCCAAACAAGGCTTACGTGAAGGAAAGGAAGAGAAAGGAGAAGAAGAGGAAGAAAGGGGGGAAATCAAGCTAAGGTATGGATTCTTATATGGATACATGACTTTGGTATGATTTTTGTACATGAATTACTTGGGTATGATTGTTGGTGGTTTTCCCTTAAGATTAAATTGGTTCCTTTCTGTGGTTTTGTTGTGAAGACATCCTAACTCTAGATTTAAGGGAAGTTCGCTGAAAATCTCAGTTGATAATGCTTAGATATGGAATCCTTCACAATTCCGCTTTGCAGAATCAGCGAACTCGGGTATGAATCCTGGATTCTGACTAATTCAAAGTAATTTACTGTGGAGTTGTTCTAGGGATTTATGTTGATTTTTGATGAGGAGGAAATAGAAGAGGATTATGGAAGAAAAGTGCATGAAAATGGTGAAATTACTCATTTCAAGTAAAATTGGAGACCCCGTACCTAAGAGACACCTTGAACCTCAGACCTGCACAAGTGATGCAAAGAATAAACCGCACCGTACACCAACCTCAGACGCAGACAAATTCTTCCAGAACCGAACCCGCACGGCATGCCGAGCTATATTCCAGACAGTGGTCCCTCGCGTACTGCTTTTATATTTCGCGTATTTGCTTAAAATACGCATTCTAAGTATAGAAAACGATGAAATTAAGTAAGAAATGGTCGTATCGCCGGCTGAAGCTCGCTGCCAGCGAAGTTCGACGGGAGTAAAGTTCATGCCTCGAGCAATAAGATAGGGAAGTTTCAACACATACAATCGTAGGAATGCCTAAGACTATGCATTAAATGACACGGCATCTTCACACACGCAAGTGTGCACACCCCGATTAGTACTTCGCATTCGATTAGTGCTCCCATATTTCCGATTAGTACTTCCTACTCCCGACAAGGTTCCCAAGACTCCGATTAGTACTGCATTCTGATAGTGCTACGGCACTCCTGTCCTGTTAGTGCTACGGCACTCCTGTCCTGTTAGTGCTACGACACTCTGTCCTGATTAGTGCTATGGCACTCCTGTTCCGTACTCCAGCAATCCTGCTTTGTGCTACGGCACTTCCGTACTGTATAGTATCTTCGGATACTTATTGTGTTGTGTCTTACACTTTTATTAGCACTGGTCTAGGTATTCCCATAGTTATATGATAATAACCTGGATAATGAATAAGAGGAAACAAATGTGTATCGCTCGACCATACCTTTCTAAAAGCTTCAATAAGAATAAGCTCTATAACTCCTACTGAGACCCGGGGACAAAATAAGTATGTTATAAGTATAAGTCCGTAATACAACAAGCTCAGAATCCTACTTGAGACTCGACAAACATAAGTCCGTTATAAGCATGTTCCATTAAGAATAAGCCCTGACTCCTACCTGAGATCCGAATAAGTATAACCCCGTTATAAAGCATACTCAGATAAGTCTATGATATGAATGCATGAAATTGATATCCTATTGTTATATGCTGAACATAAATGTGTGCATGCATATTACATATGTTTCCCACTAAGCATAAAGCTTAGCACGGGTTTTTAATCCGCAGGTGCAATGTGGAGAAGCACGCCCTAGAACTTCCGCGATCCTATGTGGCCAACACAATAAGTGTGGTTCATCACTGTAGGTTCCGTCTCGATCGCAAGAATTGTAAATGAAGGTTTTAATATAAATGGGACTCAATACTGCATATGACACCGTAAAACCACTACGGTGGGTAGTTTTATTTCGACTTCAGATATGATATAAGTGTTGATATAGTTATAAGAATCGCGTTACACCAATGTCCGAAAAGTAGCAAGAGTCCCAATATATGGTCTCGCACCTCGACTCGGCTCTGGATCCGCCTAACGGTCGGACCTGAATCGGGTGTGACAGGTCCCCACGACGGAGCGTAGCAATGCGCAGTGCAGTAAACCCGCAGGCTACTCCCCACCTAAGTACACATGCAATGTTCACTCAACATTTCACAATCACATTCCAACTATAACATGCCAATTCTATATGGAATCCTACATGTCATGCCATGAAATAAGATGCGACTTATCATGTACCATGTGCCCTAGTCCTCACCAACTCCCTCACACAACGCCTAAGCCCATGCGTGATAAAACCATCATTCTAGATGACATCCAATGATCATTTTTCAAAACAAACTTCATTTGTTTATAAACCAAAAGTTTTTTGGATGATACTTCATAATAATCATTTTATATCTAAAATCCATTTTATATTCAAAATCATGCGCCTTTATGTGGGTAGTGGATTTTTGGTGTTGCACCGCAGGCTCCGCAAACCTAGACACTTTTAAGGCCTTTCACCGTTGGGGACTATGTCTGACCATATTTGGATGTGTCTTTTCACCGAGGGGGATCTATCCCAACTTGTCAGGGTACTGACACATATTTTTTCTTTACCATTTCAATCAACCGCGGCGTAATTGGTTGACGCCGTCCCATTTAACCGATCCCACCCAATCAACACCAACGCAATCGATTTACCAACCATGAACTTACACCCATTTAATGCGATGTCCCCGTGCATATGCAATGCAATTATGTCATTGCAAGTTATATCATGCCACAAATATGATAAATGTTATATGGACAATTTAATTCATGCATACATCCTGCATCTTGGACAATTTTAACGCATGCTTATAATTTCCAAACATCATTTCTTCAGTGTTAATATAATAGCACACATATATTAACATTCAATACAATAGCACACAAGCATGACATCACCAAGCCAAGCAACAACACCTTGAAAACAGTCCACCATTCCGGACCCCAAAACTGGGTTGTTACTAGTCGCCAACAGGTTACATCGCCCCAACACAACCAAATGGGCCGACTACCAAATCCGGGCCAAACTAAGAACAAACCCACGAGCAAAAGCCCGGGAAGGCTAGTAGCCACAGTGCTACAGTAGGAGGCTAGCAGCCAGAAGGCTGACATGAGGCTAAGAGTCATACCCCCAGTGGAGACACGTACCCACCCAAAATTCTACAAGGCCAACCCATCCCACATGGTCAGACGGCCCTCAGGTGGAAAATAAATCAAAGTAGGAAGAATCCCTACTTCTGAGCGCATAAGAACCGCTCTTCAGCCTTAGCGAAGGTCTCCTAACCCGAGCAACCCTGATTTCCTAAAATTCCTCTTCTAGATCTTCGGTGAAATCCCTCATTTTTAGTATGTACACAAAGCCCTCGTCGTGTAGACGAACTTTAATTCTTGGTCCGACGGATTCTGACCGACGGATCTCCATAGATCTGAGGAAGAAGTCTCGGAATTCTTTCCTTCTTCTCCCTCTCTCTTCCACTATCAACACTTGCGGAAAAATCTGATTTCTTTTCTTCCTCCCCAAGTCTTATCCCCTTATAACTATTTATAGTCCTAAAGATGTGGCTCACACTGTGCCACATGTCCCTCACTTACTTAATTCCGTTCGTCCGTTTACCCTCGAAACGACTTTGATTTCTTCCTATTAAGTTCAAATTATTTCGTATGAACTTTATTTAATTTATTCTATTTTATTTTATTATTATTATTATTTTTCCCACGTTTTACATCAACTCTTCATCTCCCTCTACCTCGAACGGGTCGTGATACGAACCGGGCGGATGACACCAAGTTCTAAACGATGGTCCATGAAGTGTGATGCCTCCGATCGTAGTGTCGACGATGTTATGCTCCTCTCATCCGTGTAACACTGATATAGTGATATGATGTAAGTCGTACACCAAACCGATGGTAACCCCACGCGAGCGACTAGCAATGTCAGTCATGGCAGAGATCTAAAAGAATCAACTAAACAATTATAAATACATAATCTATTGATTCAAATTTGAAAAACTATAACACCCCAAAATATACCCTAACAGTTTTATAACATGTTTAGGGTATCAAATAAGTTAAAATTGTATTTTTTTTTTCGGAATTTATATTGCTAAGAATGAAAAATGATAAAATCAGAATTAATACAAGAGTCAAGGGTAAAATAGTAAAATGTCACATTAAGGACTCAAGGGTCATAATATAATAAGTTTATATGTCATTATAGAATATTTGATAAGTAGAAGTGTAAATGAAAGAGAAAGGAAGGACTTTAATGCAAAAAAATGGAAAATCCATCAATGACAAGCCAAACATGGCCTTATGAAAGAATATGAGATAAGACCAAATTTGGTCTTGTAAAGGAACATTTCTCCTTTAGGTTTGAGAGCTTAGGGTTACAGTTGAGAGAAGAAGATAAGAGTTGGTGATTTTGCTCCATGTGATCAAGGATTTTGGTGATCAAGATGAAAAAGAAAGAAGAAATAAGAGAAAAGAAAAAGATTAAGGTATGGAAACTAAACCTAAAAACCCTTTGATGATGTTCGTCAGGGAAAACCTAACTTGCATAATAACGAATGGTTTTTGGTCTCACTCGCTATATGGTTGTTTGAATTGGCTAGGGTCCTCAATTGAGGAATGCTCAGATAAAGAAAATGTTGTGGTTTTAGGTGAGACGTTGTCAAAAATTTTCCAAACCCACGTTTATCTCAAGCTACCACCATCCAAATCGAGCGATTCAAATTTGGGTAAACTAGACTCTGTGGAGAACAAATCACCTTGAAATAAGTGTATTCAAATTTGGATCCCATTGATCCGTAAAATTCACAAAGCTTAAGCCATTTCGCGCTCGTCCTGCTTTGGTACAACTCAGTGTTTTCAGCCATAAACTTAGCCATCACTTATCTAAATTGAGTTATTCAAATTTTTGGGTAAACTATACTTCTAGGATAACAATCACCAAATAAGTGTATTCAAATTGGATTCATCGACCCAAAAAATTCACAAAATGAAGCCTGCTTTCTGGCCGAAGCTTCCGGTCCTGCTTTTGGTACAACTTTAGTGTTTAGGCCATAACTTGGTCATCACTCATCCAAATTGAGTGATTCAAATTTCTAGGTAAACTAGACTTCTAGGATAACAAATCACCTTGAAATAAGTGTATTCAAATTTAGACCCCATTGTACCAAAAAATCCGTCTAAAAGGAGATTTGTTTGTAGGAAATATTTTGGTATAAAGAGATTCAAGTAGGTAAATGAAATTGTAAAATAATTATAAAAAAGATTGTTATATGAAATATGATTATATGAACAGAAATACGAGCAATACTGAGAACATTATCATACAGGTTATGATAAAAGTAACAAATATAGTATATGTATAAAGGAATACTGTTTGAAAGTATCTCATGTGAATACATGTGATTAACATTATCCATGTATATGAGATATGCATCGCTTGAACATGAATAAAAATGTAATAAGATTGATCGTTTAATACGTCCCCTGAAGATAGATAGGTAGGCATGCCTATTAGGGATTACATGATATAGTCAGCCCGCTTCGGGGTCAATACAAAGACAGATCACCGGCTCGCATAAATGATAGTACACTCCCGTACATACGCTTTATACTGTATCCACTTCTCGAATATGCGTGCAAGACACAAGATGAGATAAAAATGATTGAAATGGTTATAAGAATCATGTACATGAAAACAATGATTTGAATTGAAAATGATAAAGCTACGTAAAATAAAAGTACTATGTATTGCGAAGAATGAACGTGGAGAACTCTAATCAATGACATAGTAATAAATAGTCGACATAAGGAACAACTAATGTGAAAATAGGAATCAAGGTTAATTGTATATTGTCATCGAGGACCACTAAGGCGGTCATATATGTTATATAAGCCCTCACTAAGCTATAAGCTAGCACGAGTGTTTCATCCGTAGGTACCGAAGGGACATCCCAATCGCATCTACACAAAGGAAGGCTAACACATGAGTCAACATCTATAGGTCGCTACCTCTGATTTTGAATATGTACATGTAAAGTTTTTTTTCATAATAGGACTTGTATATGTATAATATTGGACTCAAATATTTGTATAAGACACATGAACACCATTATGGTGATAAGTGGTTAAAGTTTTATTTCCTTATACTGCTTGCTATATTCTCGATACATTCAGCTTATATTTTGAAATGGGCCGAATAATGCTTCCGCACCTGCAAAGAATCCGCCTCGTGCCACATTCCCCCACTCCGCCAAAGGACACACTGACAAAAACACTTTAGAAACATGTAGTAACTTACCAAAACTCGAGTAATGTCTACCGGGCATGGAACCCTCATATCATCCCTATGGAGTGGTGGTGTCATAAAACGCCATTACTAAATGATACCATCGTATGTATGGGATCATGGAAGTCCAAATACCCACCATGGTGCAAGTGATGATCCCGCCCGTCGCGCATCCCATAGCGCAATTTATAAATACGGCACGCCCCCAATCTCTCTCAACTCGGCCCACATGCATCCACTTCGAAGTTGTTTCATAAGAGCACGGCGGAGGTATCACCGTCAGAATTTCAAACTAACCAAGACTCGCCGGAAGGATGCCACTCAATAGTCCCAAAACATATAAGCGATGACATCGTCCTCCAGATCTCCTAATCAGATATACATATATCTGGTACCTGGTCAACCAACTCTCCGATGTATGGCTACCATAAGACCTACACATTTACACTTGACGTCAATAATGTTTATGTGAATATGAATGAAATTAATATAGAACCATATACTTGTATATATACCATTACCTGATCAAGAGTCTACGATCTAAATTTATCTCTAAGATAGAGGAGTACAATCTATACGGGTTACGCACCTATGTCAGTTGCACTTAACACCTACAACCCACGGTGAAATGCTCGCTCACCGTAGTTTCATCGTGGACAAATTTCACATTTCCATCGACAACATCGACGCTGCGAATATGTAAGGCATGAGCAACCGGAGGTGTCGAATATGTCAAGTAATACCAAAATCGAGTCGCCCCACATGAAATCTCTCCCAAGACCATAGCTAAATACAAAATAAACAAAAAGTAAGCAAACTAATGATGTATTGTGTATATGAATGTGTATGTAATAAAATAAAGTTATGGATACCTATACCAATATAATACAACCGCTAATACCGCGACTACAATCCAAGCTGGCTCGGCATAACTCTCGATATGTATGTGCTAGTACTTCAGCACCCCCATTATAAGCCGCAGTCTGTGTCAAATCTCATAGCAGTGGGAGAAAGCACAGATGTACACGCACTCCCTTCTTATCCGCAAACAAAAAGGATCCCATCAGCTCTAAGATGAAACCACGTGCACTCCGATCTAAAGTGACCTCATCTACGTCAGGTGCTGGGTGGATAACTGGTCACATAACCACCGTATGGAACAGGATCTTTGCAGAGCATCACGGCAGGGTGATCGAAAGCCTCACACAACGCCGCCAATATCAAACACATATGTCTCGCAGGATCACGTGGTCGCTGAATACGAGCCCAAGGATGATAGCAACATTCTGTAACGTGATCGTCATCTCTTTAATGGGTACATGAAACGTGTGTCTCGAGCCACCGTCTCTCGACGAGACAAGTGTTAAGTGGTCAATCGATCATGATGTGGCCCAAGCGATATTTACCATAGAATCCCGTGCGGATCACGTATGGACGAATAAGTAGATCCATCCTACACATACTGATAAAGGCTTCATCTAACACGAGGTGGAGTACTTCCCGAACTATAAGTAATGAAGAACCAATTTATAATTGATTATATATAAATTAAGCATGTTACAATATGTAATTAAGATTTGATATTTAATAAATACATACCTCGCCTCCGCATCTACCAAGAACGGCCATTGAACTGCCTTACAATACCAAGACATGATCTCATGATCCGTGATCATGAAGCGTTCTGAACACCATATCTGTAACAGATAACACGATCTCGATATAATTATAAACAAAAAACATTGAGATACTAGTATCATATTCATGAATGAAATTACTAATTACTAAGGCAATAAACAAAAAAACCATGTACAACAATGATGTATCATTTACTTAAATAAGGTACACAAGTCTTTTATAATCCAAGAAATACACATTTGTACATAAGTCTTATACAAAGCAACTACAAACATGACAGGCAAATTACCTTACAAAAATTAAATTGAGTTACTTCACATCTTTCACTGAACTTGATTTCTATTCTTACAAGACCACCGACAGGACTCGATTGCTTGTAATAACCCACATGAGATAGTAGTTTTCCCTCCTAACGCTCATTTCATTATACAAACTAAGTTGATTTTAGACTCCATTAACTGCATGCAAGTCATCGACAGAGCTACAATCGTAGGACCATCATAAATAGGTCACCATCTTCACTCGAATATGAAACAGAAACAAGTCATCTGGGCATCACAAGACACCCGCATAGAAAGGTGCAGCCTCAACAAATAATCGAAAATCAACACATCGATGATGACATTTTGTGTAACGCCCCTACCCCATAACTATGGCAAGTGAGGGGATGCCACACAGAACTGAGACCTGTAAACTTGCATTTAGCAAATAACTAAGAACAACTCAAGCAAAAAGTCAAAAATGACATAACCATACTTTAAAAGTCTGAATTATAAAAATTCAAGACTACAAAATATATAACCAAGTAAAACTACCACCATAGTGATGTTTAAAAAGTCTGTACATGTTTCGAGTCTCAAAAAAAAAATTTACTCAGATTAAATACAAGTTTCACTATAAATAAAAATATTACATAACTACTTATTACAAAAAGAATAGGGTCCTACTATGCCCTCCTATAAAGCTCGTTCGTCCGACCTGGATCAAGGTCCAACTCAAGTCCGGATGCTCTAATACCAATCGGGAACTTTTCATTTTTCGTATATCATGTGTCTAAGTCTTATAACTCGAATCAAAATATTATGTCCACGACAAAAATAAAACTACCACCATGTTGGTGTTTACGTGTCAATGCATACAGTCATGAGTCTCTATTTACATATACATATACAAACCGCATTTACATTTACATATTCGAGCATCAAACCTACTACGGTAACTCTACTAAGTGTGTCGCCCTAGCTGTGCGGAAAATCGCGACGTCCTCCTTCACCTACACTATTGAACCCGTGCTAAGCTTCTTTTACGCTTGTGTGGAAACATATAGCTTATACGTGTACACATTCATGAAATTAATTATAGTGAGCATATAACAGTAGTAGATACACAGTAGCAGATATCAGAATTTTTCCATAAATTCATATAACAAACTTATACACATGTTTGTACTTATAGTAGACTTATACTTGTCCCGATCTCCCGTAGGAGTTACAAAGCTTATACTTGTAGGAATATCACATAGGACACATACTTGTACTTACCTGCCGTAGGAGTTACAGAGCTTATACTTATACAGAGGTACCCGTAGGTGCATTCAAAGCAAAAAGAGGTATTTTACTTTACTCTTATTCGTTATTCAGACTCTTATCATATAACTGCTGATTGCTCAGACCAAGAATAAGAAATGAGAGTAGAACACAAAGACAATAAGTACCCGGCGGTGGCCAAGATACCGAGGTGCCGTGAGCACAAAGCAGAGTGTCAAAGCACCGACGTAGAGGTCAAGCCGCACTAATCAGAGAGTATCGAAGTATTAAACAGAGAGTGTCGAAGCACTAAATAGAGAGTACCGAAGCACTAAATGTGTCGAAGCACGGCCGAGTGTCGCTTCGCAGACTCAATCGGGGAGTACCAAAGTACTATACTGCACTCGCCCATGTACGTGAGGTGCCATGTCATTCAATATCCGGTCTTTAGGCATTCTACAATTATATGTGTTCGTGAACTTTACTATCTTTATATCAGGCATTACATTTGCCACCATCGAACTCGCCGAGGCGGCAAGATACGATCTAATTTTTCCTTTCCTTTACCTTTACGTACATGTATGACCTTTCATACACTTATGGGATCCTTATTAGTCCAATAGGACAAGTCTGGAATAAATGTAAAAGATCTAGGTAAACAAAAACACAACATTTTCATATGTTAGAGTAGTTGGTTACGCCGTTAAGCTCTTCACCGAAGCCCCACGACGAACCCGAGGATGGAAAAATCCTCTTCTCAGCCACGCCGTGGTGTGGACATGCCACGCCGTGGCTGGACCTTCACTGCAACGAGGGGTCCCTTCGCCGCGGTAAGGGACCCCCGACCTTGCCCAGATTTTTTATCATTTTGTCCACTTTTCTAAAAACCCATCCAAAAAACCTAAATACTCCTAAAGCATCACTGAGAATAATTCCCAAATGGGTTCTAACCCAACCAAAACCAAACATAGAGATGAATTATGATTTTTCCAAACCCAAACTTAATCACTTGTAAATTAGATCAAATTCCTAACAGCCAAACATGTATCCCAACATCATAAACCAAGAATCCCTACTCAAAGGGAGGATTCCTACTCATCTTATGAAAACTAGGGTTTTACCAACCCAACTTTCAATAAATCTGTGGTTAGAAGAATTTAACTAAACCCTCTAGAAATCTATACCAATCCCATATGAATCCATACAAATCATACTATTCCATACAAATCTTTGCTATTCCATACAAAACTAGTTTCCATACATAGATTCCATACAAAATCATCATAGCTTCCATACCTATGCTCTTCCTCTTCTTCTTCTTCTTCTCTTCCTTTCTCTCCTTCACGTTTTGCCCTCCAAAAATCCCCAAATGAGAGACCCAAATTGGTCTTATTTGGTCTCATTTCATAAGGTGTTTGGAAATCAAAAATGTATTAATTTGACTTAAGTTTCCTTTTATTGCACTTCAACCTTCACTTTCCTCTATTTGCACCACAAGTTATTCATATCTCCCTCCACTTCGCATATAATCTTATAATCCTATGACATTTATATCCCATTTTCGACAAGTTACAATTTACTCCTTGCTCATTTCCTGTTTTCACCACGTTTTGAATTTAAATTGCGAAAAATTTAAATTTTACCTACAAAATACCCATAAACATACCGAAAACGACTAGGGTATATTTTTGGGTGTTACACCTCCTAAGGCTGTGTTGGCCTTGACGAACGCGGGATGTTCCTGACAACTTCTTTAGCACCTACATGAATTAAACACCCATGCTAAGCTTATAGCTTAGTGGGGAAAATACATATAAACAAAACCACTTATAACTATCAACATGCGAAACAAGCATGCAATATTATTTCAAGTAATTACATTTAACCATTTTCATGCTTATCAGGTTCATAAATAAATAAATATATATATATATATATATATATACGTATCCTTTGCAGGTCATCATATTCATCTCTCTCGTAGAAGTACATATCATACAGTTCAGATACATTACATGTACATATCCTTTGCAAGTCATCATATTCATCTCTCTCGTAAGAGTACATATCATACAGTTCGTAACAGAAGGTACCCGAGGGTACATTAAAGTACGGTACAAAAGTATGCTGATGGATCATAAATTCTTATTTTCATAAGCATACTGGTCCTTATTCCTGTACTTTTCATATAAATGTTCATCTGCATAGACTAGTAAGAATGAATAACAAGGACACGGTGACAAAATAGGCAATGATACAAGACAGAGTGCCAAAGACCGATCTCGAGTGTCATAAAGACTAATCGAGTGTCGGGCACTAAACAGGAGGTCATAGCACTAATCGTGAGGCTGGCACTAAATATGAGGTCGTAGCATTAATCATGTCAAGCACTAAATAGAGTGTCAGAGCACTATCTTTTATTTATTCACTATCCTGGGCCTTGGGCAGTATACAATTATATGTGATTCATAACATTTTACAAAGGTCTAACCTCATTCCTATTATTTTCCAAGTCAATTATTATGACCGTAATTTCTTCATACATATCAACATGTTCAAACCATAACTATCATGCATTAACAATGCATTTTTTCCAAAGAGGTTAAATTATGGGAAATGTTCTTCCCACCCAGAAACAGATTTTTTTTCACCTTCACTTGCATAATTTTCTAGGAACAAATGAGACATATTTTACCCAAACTTCTTTCATAAAAGTTGTACTTATATGAGTCTATTTTCAGTAGAAATTAGAATCATCTCATTTGGATCATTATAACTTAACTTATGGCTAAAATATAGAACCTACCCATGTTAAGAAATCAAAACCCTTATCTTCACTTCAGTCTCAAAAACAAGGGACTTAGGTTTAGAATTGCTTCTCGGTACCTTCTAGGTTTTTGTAGCTCTACCTCTTAGGGTTCTTCCCCAACTAGAATAATCCAATTTGGAGGCTAAGAGGCCAAGTTATGACCAGTACAAGAAAACGGGTTCTGGGGAAATTTTGACAGCACTTCCCCTATAATTCTATCATATCCATTTTACACAAAATGGTCCTTAGCAAAGGACACTCCCAATACAATTTTTCAATACTTTCTTCATGAAATCTGTTTTCTCATAAGTCTAGATTATACAAAAATTTGAAACACTCGATTTGGAGAAGTAAAACTCAACTTATGACCCAAACACCAAGACTATACAAAAATCAGAGGATAAACCTAGAAGCTTACCTTTAAGCTCAAATTTGGGTTCCATAATTTGTTAGGCACCATAGGGGCTGAATTTGATTACACTTTCTTCTTGGGATTTATTCTAAGAAGTCTAGATTACACAGAAATTGGAATCACTCAATTTGGAGGTCTAATGGCCAAGTTATGGCCAAACAAAGAGCAAGGGTTGAAAAAAAAAAAAGGACAGCACCTTCGTCCCATACGAACCCTAACTCATTTTTCACACCAAACTCCTCCATTGAGGATCCAAAACAAAATCACAACACAAACAAACACAAAATAGAAGAAAGAAATCCTAAACCTTAACCAAACTTCAAACCCTAAATCAAAATATACCCATAGATGGAGGAAGTTAGTATTTTCCTAACCTTAAAGCTTCAAAGTTTTCCTTTTTAGATTTTCTCTTCCTTTTTCTCTTCTTCTTCTTCCTTCTTCCTTTCTTCTCCCTTCTCTTCTTTCAAACCGTGCCCTAGCTCTCCCTTAAGCCAAAATGAGAACTCTCTTGTTTTATGAGACAAAATGTGGTCTTATCCCTTTTTGTTATAAGGTCATGTTTGGCAAAAATCTCATTTTTGGCTTAAGTTTTTCCCTTTTGCTATTTAGTCCTCAAAGTCCATTCTATTTGCTAATCACTTATCATTATTCCATAATAGTGTATAATCTTCTTACATAATGTCCTTTGAGTCCTTATTTTTTAATTGATCATTATACCCTTGACTCTTGGATAAATTTCAGGTTTATCATTTTTCACTCTTAACACTTAAATTCCAAAAAAATAGAAGTTTTACTTTTATTATACCTCTAAACTGTAATAAACTACTATGGTATAATTTGGGGTGTTACATTTCTCTCCCCCTTAAAAGAATTTCATCCTCGAAATTCATATCTAAATCAAAAAGTTGCTGGTACTATGCTCTCATAGTCGCTTCTGGATCCTAAGTAGCTTCTCCCCGCTACGGTGTCACAAAGCACCTCTCACCAAATCGCTTATTTCAAGAACTCAAGTTTCACTTCACGAGCCAAAATAGCTCTTGGCTCTTCATCATACGAGAAACTTACAGACTTGTACTTCTTGTATTGGTAGGATATGCGATCTATCTTAACGGTATTTGTGGTTACGCGTATTAATATTGAACACGCCACGTTAACTCGCTAACTCGAGGAGGCTGGGAATCGATAGCCACACCGTCCAATTCTTACTAAAATCTTTACTGGCCAAGAATCTTATACCCGCCTTCCTCTCTTTCCAAATCTAAGTATCTTCCACGCTGGATACTTAAGAATACTTTATCAACGACTTCATATACAATAACTTTCTTTGAAATCAAGATAAGACTTATGTTACCACTGCAGCCTTTAACCTTGTCGAATAACCCGAACTTTATCCTCGTATCTTTCTAATTATGTTCGACCAATCACTTTATGTCTATCCAACTCGCCTCCAACATACGAGAGTTCTACATCTCGTACAGATATCACACAAGTGTCATACAATACTGTGGTAACACCCTAAAAATACCCTAGAATTTCTATAATAATTTTATTATATATTCCAAGTATATAATCAGCCAAACTGGTTTTTCCGAAATCGATAAATTGTTAAATTATGAAAAGTAAATGAATATGTGAGCATATGATTAAATATTATATGCTAAAATGAGAAAATGATTGAACCCGTAAATAAACCCAGCGGTATACAAATTTGGAAATTTGTAAAATAAGGGACCTAAGGGTCAAATGATGCTTAAATACTAATGTGAAAGAAATAATAAGTGAATGTGCAAATAAGGAGACTAGAAGCCAAGTGAGAAAATGGAAATGGGATTTAAATGAGAAGTTTAACATAGCCTTCCAAGACCACATTTGGTCTCGAAGGGCACATCAGGCCAAAAACGCTTTCTGAGAAGAGAGTGAGAGGAGAAAGCTGTGTGGTTTTGCAAGAAGAAGGGATTTCTGTGAGATCATCCCACTTCGGGTTTCTATGATCACACCCAGTGAAGAAGATTCAAAGGGACTTAAGGTAATAACCAACCCTCAGATTTCTTTAAATGATGTTCGTTGAAACCTCAATCCATCCACGTTTTGCTCACGGCCGGTTTAGATGAGATTAGATGTTATCGGGAGGATTCTTGGCGTTTTGTTTCGAGATTTTAGGGATTTCGAGAAAATTCGCAAAAAGAGCAAAGAAAAAATTGCACATCGCTCCTACGCCGCTACCGCAGGAACCCACGCCGCAACGCACCTGCCACCGCAATGCGACGCCACCGCGGCGAGGTCGAGGGGCCAAATGGCACCCTGCATGCGGCCAAAATGGCACCCTCGCAATGCCACAGAGCAAAGCTAATGCCGCCGTGAGAAGGCCTACGCCGCAGTCGTAGCAATGCCACGTCAGCGAGCTTCTGTATACCGCTCACAACGAGCAAAATTTCGGATTGTTGTTCAAAGTCTAGTATCGGGTACACCGGATAGTTTAAGGACCCTAATTATTAAATTAGTTCAAATAAGGATAAAACTAAATGAAAGTGTTCCACTCGCGCCTCGGCGAAGTACGATTAATTGTTCAACCATTAAGAGGGAGGAAATTGTATTTACTAGTGTAGTAAAGACGACAACCCGACCTAGGACTAGTACTAAAGGAGACAAGGGATCGATAAATCGGGCCCTGTCTTCCAGTGGACTCAATTCCCATTTCAAGTTCTAGCCGTGGAAATATATATATTGATTTGAATTATTAGTATTCCTCGAAATGTTTATTAAATATCTCGCATTGCTGCGGTATCAATTATGAGTGAATTTAACTGATGTGAAATATAAATTGATTTGAAATGTATTATTGAATGACCAACATGACAGATCTTCAATTTATGAATTCACCATGAAGGTAACCGTATTGCTCAATGTGAAATCACATTACTACCGAATGACAACAGGCGAGATTCACCAATCGAACCGCCGTGAATGTTTATTTCTGCGCCCAATGTGAGATTGCAACATTCAATGTGAAATCACATTACTACTGAATGACAAATAGGACAGGATTCACCAACTGAATTTGTCGTGAATGTTGACTCTATAGTCATATGTGAAATTGCAAACCGAAAAGTGAAAAATGATATTAAAAAGTGTATTTGTATAAGTATCTTTTACATTACACATAGATATTGTATAAAGACATTATTTTGATAAATGGCCGATTCGTATTAAACTGAAAATGGAATAGAATCAGATGTAACCACTAAGTTACGAAAATTCTGAAGATATTGTTTTATCAATGCCAGCAGTATCGGCGATAGGCAAGAATCGAAAGCGGACTCAAGGTCGAGGAGCTCAGAGTCATTCAGGTAGTTCACGAAGTATGCTCCATCACATGCATCCTCACCATTTTTAAGCATGACATTGTTTTGTAAACAAAAGGAGTTCAACTCCGAAATTATTTTTGTACCTATATCTGAATACGATTTTGGATATTATGTTGTAAACTGCATAAAATGCCATTTTTTGGTTAAATGCATATTCTGTAAAGGAATTGCATTGAATTTGTAAATGTTTAAGCGGGTTTCGCTCTAAATCGAATCGCTCTACAAAGATTTGAGAACGAAATTGCTTATATTAATGAAATGTATTTGATAAATGGATTTGATTAATGGCTTCGGCCGGGCGTCCCTGGGTTTCGGTTCGGATCGGCCAACAGGGTCAGGACACTAAGGGGTCGCTACAACTTACCTGATAACTATTATTATAGGCAAATTCCATCAACGAAATATACCTATCCCAACTTCCAGGAAATTCCATTACACATCCTCGAAGCATATCTTCAAGCACTTAAATCAACCTCTCGAACTGTCCATCTATCTACGGGGTGGAATATTGTACTGGAATTGGGTCGAAGTTCCTGCTAATCAGAATCCCTTCCATAACTCGATGTAAATTTGCGGAATCTTTATCCGACACAACAGACAACTAAGACACCATGCAATCACACAATCTCATCCACATATAGTCACCAATGTATCCATAGAATAAATAATCCCGACTGGTACAAAGTGGGTCGACTTCGTGAGCCTATCAACTATAAACCATAACGAATCATGTCTTTCATACGAGAGGAAGACCAGACACAAAATCCATAAGAATATCGGGTTCCACTGCTATGGAACCGTAATTGGGTTTAATAACCTGCACTGCATTTCTTGATGTTTAGCTTTCACTTGCTGACATCTCAAACATTTGGACACATACTTTATCACATCTTTTTTCATTCCTCGCCACCAATAATACTATTTCAAATCTTGGTACTTCTTGGTACCCCCAAGATGCATGGTGAATACTGTATTATGGGCTTCCTATAGCAACTTATTTTTCACTTCCTTATCATCTGGAACACATAATCTGTTATTATAATACACTTCCCATTTTCATCAATACCGCCTTAACTCCCTCTTTCGACTAACTATACCTTTTGTGCACCCAACATCATCCTTTCGACATCAACTATCATTTCTTCAAACAGTCGAGCCTTTAATTTTAAGCTTTCAATAACACCCATCCGGCTTTATTCTCCATCTAATCGAACCGCAGTAAGCAGTCGACATCGCCTTTTCTACTTATGGCATCTGCCACCACATTAGCTTTTCCTAGGTGGTAATCTATGATGCAATCATAATCTTTAAACAATTCTAGCCACCGACGTTGCCTCAAATTAAGCTCCTTCTGTATTAACAAAAACTTGAGACTTTTATTATCTATATAAATTCTGCATTTTTCACCATATAAGTGTCACCATATCTTCAAAGTGAATACTACCACAGCCAATTCCAAATCATGTGTGATAATTTATTCACGTATCAACCGTCTGATGCATATGCCAATTACTTTACCATCTCGCATTAACACACAAACCGCATCAATTCTCACATCACCATAAAGGGTAGGCTAATTTTACCCTGGGTAGGCTACGCTAATACTAGTGTTTCAACCAAAGATTTCCTTCAAATCGGCTTCAAAACTATTTTGACATTTATCTATCCACTCAAACTTTACTTCTTTTCTGAGTAATTTGGTGAGTGGAGAAGCTATGACAGAGAATCCTTTCATGAATCTTCTATATTATCTTGCTAGGCCTAAGAAACTTCTCACTTCAGTCACATTTTGAGGCGGTTTCTAATTCACCACAGCTTCAATCTTAGCAAGATCAACTCTTATACCCTTTACAGCCACAATATGACCTAGGAATGAAACTTCCTTTAGCCAAAAATCACACTTGCTAAGCTTGACATATAACTTCTTCTCTCTCAAAGTCTGAAAAACTATTCCTAGATGCTGCTCATGCTCTTGCTCATCTCTGGAATATACCAATATATCATCAATAAATATCACCACAAACTAGTCCAAATTGGGTCAAAACACTCTATTCATCAAATCCATGAATGCCACCAGTGCATTAGTCAACACAAATGGCATTACTAAAAACTCATAATGGCTATATCAGGTCCTAAATGTTGTCTTCGGCACATCGGTATCTTTTACTCACAACTAATAGTACCCTAATCGCAGGTCTATCTTAAAGAAGACACCTGCTCCTTTCAACTGATCAAATAGATCTTCAATTCTTGGCAACAGGTACTTGTTTTTCACCGTCACCTTATTGATATGCCGATAATCAATGCACATCCGTAGAGTGCTATCTTTCTTTTTCACAAACAAAACAGGCGCACCCCAAGAAGAAACACTCGGTCGGATCAACCCTTTATCCAAAAACTCTTGTAATTGAATCTTTAGCTTTTTCAACACAAGCCAGCCATCCTCAAAGATGTTTCTGTAAATAAGAGTTGTCTCTTAAGAAACTCAATAGATAAATCCACCTCTCTTTCAAGTGGAATACCCAATAGCTCTTCAGGAAATACATCTAGAAATTCTCTCACTATCAGAATATTTTCTAATTTTATTTGACCTCTTTTAGAGTCAAGCACCAAAGCCAAAAAGGCCTCACATCCTTTTCTCATAAATAGTCGGGCTTGCATAGCTGAAATCACATTAGACAATGAACCAGCTCGAATACCATACACTGTCACTTCTATCTAGTCATAACATTTAAGCGCTACTGATCTCTTATCACAACCAACTATGACCCGATGCTTAGACAACCAATTCATCCCCAATATCAAATCAAATTCACAAAAAGGAAAAGCAATCAAGTCAGTGGGAAACTCTTTATCATTAATCACCATTCCAAAATTTATATATTCTCGGTTAATATTAACACTACGCCCCAAGGATCGGGTCATTACGTATTAGTCATACGATAATTTCTCTATTGATGGCATTCTATCAAACGCATGCTCAGTACATATATACGAATGAGTAGAGCCAGGGTTTATCAAAGCATGCATCTCAATATCATAAAGAGAGAAAATACCGCAATAACTTCAGGAGCATCCTGATCCTCATGAGCTTTCATAGCATATGCTCGTGTTTATATATAGAACAGGTGATCCACGGCCTCCTCGATACAATACTTCGCCTCGCATTCGCGACACACCTCGACCTCCGCCTCGATCACGAGTCACTGGAGGTGCCATTGATCCTCCATGGCCAATGTCTTAAGGATTCCTAGAATCTCCTTATTCTCTTGGACAATTGGCCGAGAAATGATCTATACTTCCACATCCTAAGCACCTCCGGGGCCACTCCTTCAGAACACCCGAATGCCACCTCGCGGGCAAGGAGGGGTATTCCGGTTTTCCTTTGTCCAACCGAAGTATCTCTACCAACTAAGTGCCACATTAGGCTCCCACCTTCTACCTCTTGTAGCCGAGTCAGATAATCGATTCAACCTAGAGAGATTCCCTAGCTTCTTCTTGTGAGGAAAGGTTCTCGAAAACTTCTTTAAAACCTTGCTACTTCTACTTAATTCTCTCCACCTTCATAGCAAATTGTACCAACTGATAAAAATTGTCTGCAGAGAGAAGTCACACAAGCAATATCTCGATAGACCTATTCAAACCATCCTCAATTGTCTACAATCAATGCTTCTGAGAACTCGACTTCTGGAGCATACTTCATAAGATGGCTAAATTATTTTTCGTATTCTCACACCGGGTAGTTTCTTCAAATTTAGAAATTGCTTCCATTTGGCCTTGTACATATTTGCTATTACTTGCCCTAACTCTCGACAAAGAAACTTACAGATGTGGTCCGAAACTCGACCTTCAAGACAAGCTTCCCACTCAATCATAAGCTCACTTGTAAAAGCAAGATTCATTGTGCTACTCTTTGCTCATGAGGACATCTCACCTTCTCCACTACTCTCTGCAACCATTCAAGCCAAACTCAGCCTTATCTGATTCCTCTAGGTTTGTCCCATGGAACTTCTCCGCTCCATGTCTCCTCATCATATCTATTGGAGCTTAAGGAGCTGTCAACCTTTCCAAAACCCGAGTCATATCTTGAGATATCTTTAACAAGGCTTCCATTGGCTCGTTAGGGACATTGCTTTCACTTCTAACTACCCGTAGGATCGGGTTAGTAACCCTCGTTCTTCTTGCTAACACTTTCGCCAGTACCTTCTTCAACCGACCTGGGACTGGCCCATCCTATTAAGAAAATAAAAATAAAGACATCCACATCAGGCTAACATAATACTATACACATACACTTATAACGTATGAACTATTCCAGAAACGCCTAAACCTAGGCTCTGATACCACTAAATTGTAACGCCCCTACCCCCAAAACTATGGCAAGTAAGGGGACATGTGACACCCCAAAACCCGGGGGTCTAGTTGACAACCCGTCAACTTGCGGAAATCGGTGGGTATCGGATAACCCGAAGCCACACCATCATGTCCCATTTATCGGGATCCATAATTTAACAAAAAATCGGGCAGAGCCTCCTTTGTTCGAGGAGCTCTACCAAACATACAACCTGTATAACTGATGAGTTCAAAAACTCATTAGATTTTTAATCCATTTTTCTGAGTTTATAATGAGAATAATGATGAATTGGTTCGTTAAAACTGGATAATTGAATCCTCAAATTCCACTATAGGAAAATATGTTGTAAAATTAAATTTAGCAAAATTATAAGAAATCACCAGCAAAGTAGAATTGAATCAAACTGGAATTTAAGTCAAGCACAGAAAGTCAGTAGCTTCGAAGAATTTCAAGTCACGATATCAAATTCCTCGCTCAAGAAATCAAGAGTGAACAAGCTAAGTCGTGGACTAAGAAGGGAAGTCGAGACAAAAGAATGACTCGGCCAAGATTAAAAGAAGCAAATAAATGAAGACTGCTCATGTCGCGACATCATTGCATGTCACGACACCAAAAGAGAGATAAATGATGTCGCGGATACCACCACGTAGGTCGATATGAGCCGTATACAAAACCACAAGAACAGCCTTCAGCAAAAGAAGTCGCAACCACCTGAAAGAAAGAACTACACTGCCACCTTGACAATAATGCAAGAATAACACCATGTCGCAACAAAACTCCAAATCATAACCAAGAATTAACGAAGAAGTGTATTACGATGTCGCGACACCACTTCGAGATCGCAATGTAATCAAGGCTTAGCAAGAGACATGGAGGTCGATGACCAATAAGCGCGGGCAAAAGATTTTCAAAGAGATCAACATAGAGGTCGCCATACTGTAATGCGATAGAGACATCCAACATCAATCGCGACGTCGCGCCGGGCCAAAGGTCACACATCAGTCGCAAGGCGTCGCACGCTACCGCTGGTCACATCAGTCGGTATAAAGGTCGAGATGTCGGCCGCTGGTCACGACATCGCTACAAAGAAAAAGAAGGTCGTGACGCCCTTCGCAGTCGCGACATCGCCCAAAGAACGAGGTCGCGACATCATTTAATTGCCGCGACATCAAATCCCGTAGATGTCAAGACAAAGTCGCCAACAAAGAAAAGCTTCCACGACATCGTTATCATAAGCGCTAAATATCGTCGCTGACGCATGATTGAAGTCACGACTTCAAAAAGAGCTCTCAATGCGTAAAGGTGAAGTCGCGACGCCATTCAAAGGGTCGTACATCGCTACAAAGAAAGGAAGTCGCTGAGGCTATCGCTGGTCGCTACATCGCTGTGGGCGAAAGAAGGTCGCTGACGCCATTTCAATGGCCACGACATCATATCCAAGGGATGCAAAGGCAAGTCGCAACCAGATAAAAGCTCGCTACGTGAATGGCAACAGTAAAAACGGTCGCGAATGCATGATCGTCAATGCACTTCAAAAGAGCCTCTAACGCGCAAAGGCGAAGTCACGCGATCGGGTCGCTACATCAAAACAGCTC
The DNA here is from genome assembly GCA_016808115.1 of Tetrastigma voinierianum. NCBI lineage: Eukaryota > Viridiplantae > Streptophyta > Magnoliopsida > Vitales > Vitaceae > Tetrastigma > Tetrastigma voinierianum. Next base: position 1,295,777 of record JAEQBH010001544.1, read on the forward strand.
ATGTCGAATCGTCAAGTCGCGACGTGAAAAAGAGGTTATACATCACGTCAAGGTCGCTGATAATATGCGCCGGAGCTCATACGAACAAACAAACGGGCTACCATTCGAAATCCACAACAGTGTATCGTTGTATCCAACTTCCAAACCCTATAAATACAGCAGCCTACCATCAAGGAAAGCACTAGCGACTTGGTAAAGAGAAGTCCGAGAGTCAAGGCTCGTATTTTAATCGCTTTCTTTTCTTATTTTGTCGGTTATTTTGGGATTAGATTAGAGCAGCATTGTTATCACGATTTGAATTTCGATCCGGATGTTAGTCATTAAGTCGGGGTTGTAACGCGTATCGATATTTTCTTCAAATTTACCGCCTGCCCGCTTGAAGTCCAAACAATTGGAATCTCGAACATCCGCCGGGATTTACAAAGAGTTCTTCCGAAGATCGTGGAGATACCATGGTACTATATCGGAAACCCAAATACCGTCAATTTACTCGTTGTTAGAATTCTATCTTTCCTACATAAATTTATCGTAGTTCATCGAACTTCACTAACTGCTTGTCGGGTTTTGTTTATTTTTGTATCTAACTAAATATCGTTGTCCTATACCCGTAATGGGATCGTTTCATGCTCGATTTCCAGGGCCCTCCGAGTGACAATTTCTTCGCAGAAGGCATTCCCGAGTATTGAATGATTTCAAGGGCATGCGAACCCAATATTGGGATCTAATAGCTTCCATGAATTTAATCGATAACCCTTCTCTCACTAAACCGTGAAATGTAGTTTAATGACTTATCAATTAAAATGAGCAGAGTTCGCCTCAATCTCGAACAGTAGTCTAATCCTGTTAGCAAGGATCTAATCAAGGAAAGAATGAACTATTCCAAATTCTTTGAGGATGAGAAACCAAGAGGTGTAAACCCATGCTTAGCCTATGTCTTAGAGCTAAGGTTTAGTAGTCCATGTTCTCGTACAAGACAAAAGAAAAAATACCCGTAACAAGGCAAACTCGGGATTAAAAGTAAGTATCTAATCCTCTCGTCAAAGAAACAGGAAGATTAGGATTATGAAATGTGTCATTAAGGAGAAATCCACATGGTTACCATCTTCCTTGACTGATTCAAACTGAGGTTCATGAAGCAAAAGTTACAGAGTTATCTCGCAGAATCGATGTTCTTACAATAGCCGTATTTTCTAATGCATCCCTTAAAAGCTAATCACTAAATTTTATGTCTTTAATTTTTTATTTTAGCTTTAAGCATTAGTTCATTTTTGTTCTGGCTTACATATTTTCATTCTTTTATTATTTTAAAGGTTGCATAGGAATTTATCAATTGCCTATCATAGTTCAAATAGTATAGAGCTTGAGTAGTCAGGGTAGTTGATTCAGAATTCTTGAGATCTCTGTGGGATCGATATCTGGACTTAAATCCACTTTATTACTTGTTCGACCTGTCCACTTGCAGAATCATGGATCAAAACCAAAAAGAAATTCATCCACTCTTAAGGAAACAGTTTTTAATCAGTATAATTGCAGAAAGAAATATAACAAACAAGTTTCATGGCATTATTGCCGGGATTAGATAATAACTTCGGGTAATAACGTTATAAATTCGTGGTCGATGTTTTGATCCACTACTCACACTTACATAGCGGAGAATTTAGATTGTCAATAACAAGTTTTGCGCCGTCGGATCGAAAGAATTAATTAGGATCAATATTCGGTCGAAAGAAGGAAATACTAATTTGGACATTTTTTTTTAAAAAGTTAACAAAATAAATTTTTCAAGCAAAGGATTACATTAGTCACTAATTTTTACCAAGCCATGTTGAAAATATTCATATGTTTGACTAATCCTATTAATATGAGTATGCTTTTATTTTAGGAAACCTTTTAATGCATAGGAAACAAAGGATTCGACTCGATTCCAGCCAGACATCGACCGAGAGAACAGCCAAGAGCTTTCTAAGAAAGACAAAAGAGCAAAACGCAGATATGGCGGCAAGAGATACATGACCAAACAAAGGAACAGAGGACAGCAGCCAGAAGACCCCCCATTACTGACACAATGGAGGATTTCTGGAGGCCTATTATCTGCTGAAGAGTATTCTCGTAATCGTGACAAATTTACGTGGATGCAACAATTCGAATTAAAGCGCCTTTTACCATAATGGTTCAAGAATATCAAGCCATCGGGCTAGTCATCCCACCGAAGACCCAAATGAGCACCGGGAAGATTTCAGATGGCTACCGCGCTGAAGTCGAACTGTGAGACCATAGGTGATAAAACTACATCTCTTCCCATTTTCTTTGAGAGATATAGCGTACCCACATGGTATGAATCATTACCATATGGATCTGTTGATACTTAGGAAGAGTTGGTAGAAGCTTACTTAGGCAGATTCTTTCCCCCATCTCTCACTTCAGATGCTTGGGGAAGATGAGAGCCTGTATGTCGCTTGGGAAAGATTCAAAAGATTGCTGAAGAGGTGCCCAATGCATGGAATAGACTTGAAGACCCAGATGGATATAGTGTATCACGCTCTAAATGATACTTCCAAGGGTAATATCGATGCTTCATGTCATGGAGCATCTGCCAAAAGTGCCAAGAGGCAAAGATCTCTGATAGAGGACTCCGGTAAATGCAATATGAAAGCTCCATCTGAGTTTTCAAGAGGTAGTAGCAGAGGAAAATGGGTCATAGAGCTGAGCAAGATGACAGCCATGGAAGCTAAATTGGATGCTATAATGCATAGGATGGACAAACAAGAGAGGAAGATGCACACGCTTCATGAGCCAGGAGTGAGAAAGAATTGATGAGAAGTTAAGTGTTTGATGAGGTAAATGGTATAGAAGATTCTCTATAGCCGAGGAGGTTAAGTACGTGAACGAGCAAAGAAGTTATCATTTCAAGCTGTCCTAACCCTCGCCGATACACTACAATCCAAAGATCGAGGAAACTATGAGAATTTCTCTATGGTGAGGGGCATTACATGGCCTCAAGGCAAGGACAAAGATCCTCAATAAGGATATCAGCGAGCTACCAAGCGTTCCAAAGCAGCTGAAGAAGAAGGAGATGAGGGCGTAAATGAATACTGTGGTCGAGGATGAACCCAACCATTCGAGGATCAAATGCCGCAGCTCATGTGATAACAAAGAGGCTATTACAATTCCATGAACAGAAACTATCCGACTTGAACCAAGTTCGATACCCGCATGTTTCGTGGCGAATGCTAGTGCTTCAACAAAAATCTAGAGACACAAGTAGTGGCAATCAGTCTCGAATATGCCAAATCGTAACAAGGGAACATTCTCAAAGGATACCTTAAGAACTCCTAAAGACTGCATGGCAATTCAATTGAGAAGTGGGAAGGATTTGAGCAGCAACGGAAAGACAGATAGAAAAGAAGAGACTGAGGCAGAGAAAGAAGAGATCGAAAAGAAAAGAAGCAGGGGTTAACACCCGATTGAAAAGATGAAAGGAAGGAAAGACCGTAAAAAGAAAGAAGGAGGCACAATTATGCTCCAGAATATTCTACGTAGACTCGTAAGTCAAAAGAGAATGCTTTTCTAAATTCTGATATTTTCAAGAAAATAGAAATAAATATCCCATTTGCAAGAGGTGATCAGTCAAATGCCTCTTTATAAAATTTCGAAGGAGGTGCCGAAAGAAAAGAAAGATATTGAGGAGGTAGTTAACTTGACTCCGCTTCATGCAAAGGTCATTATCCAACGTATTCCTGAAGAAAGATGAAAGACTCCTCGCGCTTCACTATTCCCGTTCTATAGGAAATGTGTGAGTTCAAGAAAGCTTTACGACTGGAGCAAGTATAAATTGATGCCTCTATCAACAGGCAGAGACTTAATTTGGGGGAACTAACTCAACAAAGAATTACTTTACGCATGGTCGATAGATCAATGGCATAACCCCGAAGATGTATCATCAAGGTTGGAAATTCATTTTCCAAGAGATTTTGTTATCATGCGATGGAGCAAGATCCTCAAGTTCTCCGCTGTCGAAGACCTTTCTTAGCAAATGTGATTGCCTTGATTGATGTACAAAAGGTGAACTGACACTCATAGTTGGGAATGAAGCAGTGCATTTTAATATTAATAGGAGTCTGGAACATCCTAATGTAGAGGAAGATAAATAGATGGTCAGTAAGAAGCAGCCTTCTCAATGATGAAGTGAATTCTCGACATCATTCAAAACTCTATCAATGAAATTGAGATGAATTTTCGCACCTTTGAGAGCTTTGATTGTGAAGTTCTCGCTTCAAATTTGTTTAATAATGAAACAAGCCTCAGTATAAATGAAAACAAATAAGATGAAGTGAGCAATTGCACACAAAACTCATGGGCAGGAACCAGCTGCTGGTATGGGTTAGCCATTGAAGGAGTTGCCCACTATTTGAAATATGAGTTTTTAGGAGCCGTAAAGAAAATCACTTAATCATATCACCGTGATTGACCGGTTCGACCGTCAAGAACGTAAGTTGCCGGGTAATTTTGAGAACACAAGGAAGCGCATTGTTCGTCAATTTGAAGATCCAAGGGTATCGCCCCCATTTGTATGCATAAAATATCACGGAAGATAATGCAAAACTTTATCGAGCATCAAAAGAGGCTGAACCTGGCCATGAAAGAAGTCACGGGGCAGTTCAAATGGTTAAATGCAGGTTTCATATATATATCGTACGCTTCTTGGGTAAGCCCAAGACATGGTTCCCAAGAGTTGGATTCATCAGAATCGTAAATGAAAAGAATGAACTATTCCTACAAGAACGCACAGATGGAGGGCTCAGACGACCATTAAAATTGAATACCGCAACCGTAAAGGATCATTTTCCCTCTCTACCTTTCATCGCGATCAAATGTCTGATATACTTAGCAGACACTCTATTTTTGCTTTCTCGACGGCATCTCTGATATAACCAAATAATTTATCAGACCAAGATCGTGAGAAAACCACTTTATATGCCCATTTGGTAATTTTGCTTTTAAGAATGCCATTTTGACTGTAATGCTCCCGGTACCTTCCAAAGACATGATGTCTATATTTTCTCTGATCTAGGCGTGGTTACAGATTTCTACGGATGACTTTATTGTTGTATGGATCCAGTTTTGAACAATGCCTGCATAACCTGGGGACAGTACTTCAAAGGTGCAAAGACAAAAATCTAGCTCTGAATTGGGAAAAATGCCATTTTATGGTTACAGAAGGGATTGTCTTGGGGCACATGGTTTCTGCAGCAGGGCTTGAAGTAGACCAAGCAAAGGTTTCAATTATAGCACTTAATGCCACCTACCAGCGCCCGGCTGGGAATCGGTTTCAGACATAGCCGGATTTATAAGATTTATCGTAGATTTCTCGCACCGCATCACTATGTATGGCCGGGAGAAAGATAGTAAGTTCTTTCTTTTTCTTATTTGGCTGAATCCTACAGAAGCATTCAAGAACCAAATCCAGACTAGTGGAAGCTCCTATCATGGCAAAACCAGACGAACAGAGAATTCAGATCGCGTGGAAGGCAAGGATTTTGCAATGGGAGTTGTATTGGGACGTAAAGATGTAAAGTGTGCAAGGCCATCTACTATGCTAGCAAAACCTTTAATGAAGCATAAGAAAATTACTTACTAATTAAAAGGAGATGCCGTACAAGGTTTCAGATGTGAAAAATCTTAGGCCATATTTTCTGGGTCCTATGTCATATACACACTGATTGTCATTTTGATTCAGGTGCCTAATTCTATCTCCCAAGCGTAGGGAATCAAAGAACTAGCATTGTAATATCAGAGATTCCATGTGTCATTTCCACAGGAGGGACTAATTTTATTGACCCAACAGAGCTATTCTCCACAAAAGTGTAAAATTTTAAGGGAAATCAGAGGGCTGGTTGCTTGATCAAGTGATTGATTGATTTGAATGTTTTAGAAAATAGAAGACGACGCCGGTATTCTTAGATTCCACCTACTTCGACCAAATAAATCCCACCTCTTATTTCACTAACTCATCTAGGAACCATTGATAAATGGTCTGATGGAAGATTTATCTTTAAACGCTTTTGAAAAGAAGGATGATTAACATCGTTTTGAGCACTTGTTCCCAATTAATACGAACCCTTAGTTTGCATTTGTAATCAAGCACAACGTGTACTGGCATCTCGCTCACACGTTGTCAACACGATAAACTAGGTTTTCATAAATCATTTGCACAAGTGAATAACATCACCCAATCCATCAGTTCAAGAAGAATCGAGGATTAGTACTTGACTGGGTAAGTGAGTTTTCCACCTTAGAATCCCAAAGATTAAGGGTTTAAACTATGGAAACTTATAAGGATGCGGATAATTGAAGTGATGTTAATCATAAAAACAATACTTGAGAAAATCGGTAATTCGCTTACAAAATCTAGAATGAAACAAATACTATAATAGAAACAAACCAATCGTTTCCTCGCTGTAAGATTACAAGTGCTTCGAGTGGTAAAACACCAAATGAAAGAGTCTTCAATCTGGATCTCTAGAATTCAACTCAAAACAATGGAGAGAAACTCCTCTTCTATGAAAACCTAACCCTAGAAGTCAAAACTCCGCTTCTCCCCTCTATCTTCGCCTTTATACCCTTTCCAATACTATCTCGTATCTACGACGATTGATATGGTGCCCGCGAAGATCACAATTTCGCTCCATTCCCGCATTTCATACGTGTACCGGGTACATTAATGGTGTACGATACTCGCTAATGTCTATTTCTCGAGACCAAAAATGGTGACATTTTCGGGGTGTACCGACACTTCGCCACCGCTACTTTTTTTAAGGTGTACCGTACACATAAATGATGTACCGGCACACTTGATCCTGAGCCTCTTCTAGCATTGCTGGAATTCCCGAGACTTCATCAATCGTTCGCTCCACATCCTCGCGTTGCTTCATCGGGCTTCCCTGATAAATCCTTATACACTCATGCTTGTAATTCGAAAGACCGCCAAATCTCAAACACAAAAGAAATTAAAATAATTCTATCCTCATGCGAATGTGGTGAATAGTGATTTGTATGTGCTAAGTTCTACTATAATTACTGCTCAATTGTGTATTCATCACACCCCCTAACCTGCATCTTGCTAGTCCCTAGCAAGATTTAGACTAGAACTACCCACTGGTTATGAATTCCAACAAGGCGCTCGGTACAGTTAAGCTTTGCAAGATCCTCAAAATAGCAAATATGGAATATAATACTTCACCCACTTTAGTACTTAATTCAAGATGACTCATTTAAACCAAACTACGCCTTTACACAATGAACATTATAACAAAGTTAACACAAATCGCTATTCAAATGAGGATCATGAACGAAGAAACGTATGCGCTTTGCGCAATCAAGTGAACTGTAATGATCGATATAATGGGAGCAATCATTTAACATGGACACATAACCACTATGCATAATGTCAGAAGAAACAACAAACATAACTGAAATCAAAGAGGTCTTAAAAGTTTGTAACGACCATGGGCTGAACAAAAGAGCCGATCATACCGGGTGCTTCGGATAACATGGCTAGGTCTACTACCCACCTGCCAACACCCCTCCTAGTTCAGCCCAAAACAACTATGCAAGATCACCTCGTCTCGCCAGAAATGATCCTCACGACGCAGCTCATCTAATTCCTCCGACTTCCCTCCAGATCCGGGAGAGCAGCATCCGTCATCGCGGCTCCCCGAAAAATGCACCCCTGCCTCGAGACGTGCCGCATCCGCTTGCTTCGCTTCCCGCAATGCACTAACCACCCCTTTATCCGCGCCCATCCTCTTCAATGGCGATGTGCTCACCGGTAGCCGGGGCTATGGATGAAGTGATCCCGAGGAGGCACTCAAGGTCGAGAAGGTCGAGGCTTATGAGAAGCAACACTCGCCTCGGTCTTATTTTGTGATAGCCCTGTGCCCGAGGCAAGCACCTTCTTTCCCCACCGTCTTCCCTATTCCCGTAGCTTCCACAAATGCTAGTCACCAGCCGAGGGGAATGAATATGCCCTCGCCTACGCGAAAATTTCAAAAATCCCTCATCACACACCATATGACTAATGCATAATCATCAATGAGTTTCCCGTCGCGACTTCATACAAAAACCGGATTTGTTCCTGGCCAGGGATTTTTCATTGCCCTTAGCCCAAATTTGATCGCAAACGATCTTGTTCATCGCATATTCCGCCTGAAAGCTTTTGTGTACGAATTCTTTCTTCGCAATCCACCGGCACCGGGCGTAAAGTGCACATAAAATTTCAAGGAACAATCGGGCATCAAAGTCGCGTTGATAGCCCCGGAGTGGTACGGCCGGTCCAAGCATCAGGGCGGATATACTGTAAGGCATGTGCTATCGAATCAGGAGTGATCCGAAGCTGCTTACCCATCACTGAAGTCTCTAATACGGTTTCGGCCTGCTGATTTTCCTTCAGGTTAGTATAGAACTCCCGAACCATAGTAGGTAAATATCTCGTGACCTCAAAATACAAAACTATACTCGCTTCTTGAATAACCCCGCATGGGGTGAGAATATAAAAATGTCTCCAACTTTACGCCTCTCACAAATAAATCCTTTGCGATCGAGATCGATCCATTTTCGTGTCTAACTCAAAGTCCTCAAGAAACATCATTTAATTCCTTTTCATCATCACTATCGACATTTCCTCACTCGACGATGACTCTATCCGTTTTCCCTTCCCCTTTTTTACTGGTTGCGAGGCATCAGATTTCCTTTTCTTCACAGCCGTCCCATAGAGGAACTAGATGCCTTTCCTTTCCCGATATTCTCGATCGTGCCATGTAGATGGCGTGATGGCAATAATGGCCCAGATGGCCCAAATATATAATCAAATCCCAAAATCAGCCTTCGAACAAGACCGGCCGGCTCGTGCACATCAGACAACACTTTCCTGCCCATACTCACAGCTGAAACTCCCAACCACCAAGTACAGAACAATATCACCCAAATCCAACAAAACAGATCCATATATAACAAGGAGGAGACCAACAATGTTAGTAAGGATTTGTAAGTGGCTTACCAAGTCCCGCACATGACCGCAACGTAATCCGCTCCTGCACAAAGAAAACCCCGCGCACGCAACCGGCATCTCAGGAAGGTCAGGTGAGAGAGCAAACGCCAGGCTTGGCTTGTGGAGAGTCGGGCGTTTGGAATGTGAAAAGGCGCCAAGTTCTGGATTAAAAACCCCATTTGCTCCAATTGACCAACGTACCTGCACACTTAAATGATGTATCACTCCAGACACATTTATACGCTCGTTTGAGGTGGTGTACCTAAGACATCTAAATGATGTAAATTCCACACTTTAGCCACTGTGATCTTTCTTCGAGTAAGTTGTACCGTACACGTTTGTAGTGTACCGGTACACTCGTCTAAACCGATTTTTTTTTTTCTTTCTTTTTTTTTTTTTATTATTATTAATATATATATATATATATATATATATATATATATATATATATATATATATATATATATATATATATATATATATATTTTCACTTTGGGAACAAGGGGCGCGATGTACACCTGGGCCTTTTCAATCGTTCTTTCATCCCAAGCCACAAAGATGTTCTACTTCATGTTCTAATTCACAACCGATCAGATTCGTGAGAATTAGACATCAGAATTCATTCTTTGGATACGCTCATCTCTCCGTAGGATCCATCACACACTGTGGTTCTAGGTTCAAATGGACTTGACAACTTTAAGCTCAAATGGTGCAAGGGATGAGACAATACGAATCTCAGTGTGCAAAGAAATAACGGCTCAATCATTCCAATTATGCAAGATGCTCCATAAAGACTATGATGCATGAAGTTAACATGACCAGCTAAATTGATGCACAAATGGAAGCAAGAAAGTGATGCACAATTGGGAACAAAAGCAGCAAGATCGGAGAAAATTTTACCATAAGTCTGTGGTTTGTGTGAGCAGTAAGGTAGAATGCAAAAGGGGACAATCCACAGAAGAACACAAAGCTTGTTGTGTATGCTCGTTAAGATGTGCATGCAATAAGATGATGTAGAGAGTGTATGGAATCATGGTATGACATCATGTAAAACATAATACTCAAAAGAGTATATTTGAAAATTCAATCGATCGAACATATAACGAGCACATAGTTACGTTCAACCAGTGTACACCTACCCCCACAACAGAAACAAGCATTGTCCCTCACGCATAGAAATCATAAAATTCCACAATTAATCGAGGATAGAAACAAATGAAGTGAAAAGCAAACAAGTGTTATAAAGAAAGCAAGAAATGAAAATAAAAACAAAATCAAAACTATATACAACAAGTTGAGAACGAGGTTACTTGAAAGAGAATCTCCGGTAGAGCGACGCACTGTCCTCACTATGCTCTTTGAGATTTGAATCGCTGAGGAATGTTTCAGGCGCACACTACTTTGAAGGCTTTTCCAAAGGTCCGGATTTTCAATTCCACGCCCGTATGGATAAACTACCTTAACGATGAATGGGCCAGCCCAACGAGAGCGGAGTTTGCTCGAAACAACAAAACTGGAGCTGCGGCAGAGTACTCTCCGGTTGGGTTCGAACGCTTCCTAGCAATAGATCGGTCATGGAACAACCTGAGCGCTTTTGTAAATCTCTGGAGCTTTATACGACTTTCCTCAGTTCTTCAAGTTCATTTAATCGCAATAAGCGCCGCCACCCGCTGAAAGCAAATCGTAATTAAAAGTTCTAATAGCCAAAGAAGCCTGGCGGTTCCATTTCAACTCGGTAAATGGCAAGTCTTTCCATAAAGCAAGCCCATAGGAGACATACTAAGAACAGTTTTAAAGGCAGTATGGTGGCCCAAAGAGCACTACGTGACTGAGTGACCAATCTTTGCGGTTCGGGGCAACCGCTTTTTCCAAAATACGCTTTATCTCCCTATTAGCTAGCCTGGACCATCGGGTCCGTGGGTGGTAAGTCGTTGATACTTTGCGGCGACTCCATTTTTTAACAGATTTTCAAAAGATCGATTGCAAAATGGCCCACCATCACTAATAATCGCACGAGGTGTTCCAAAACGAGAAAAACATGTTCCTTATAAATTTCAAAACAACCTTTGTGGTCATTGGTTCTCGCTGAATCGCCCAACCCACTTAGACACATAATCACCGTATAAGAGAATGTAAAGATACTCCACAAGAAGGGGGGAAAAGGCCCCATGAAGTCTATACCCCAACAATCAAAAAAATTTCAATAATTAAAATCAAAAAGAGGATCATGTTTCTCGCTTTATGACCCTCCTAATTGCTAGCATTGAACACAAGTTTTGCAAAAATCAAAACAATCTTTAAATAAAGTGGGCCAAGAAACTAGCTGTAAAATCTTGTCTCATTGCCAAGGGTAAACAACCTCCACAAATAATGGCAAAAGCTAAACTAACTGCTTCATCATCAAGTACACATCTTCTCATTATTTGATCCGACAAGATTTAAACAGATACCGTCAAAGTGCATTTCTTATCCGTCAAATTTCTTTTTCACTGAGAAGTCCATCAATGAATCGCTTACTAGTAGTTTACAATGTCAACATACTATTGGTATTAACAAGAGCAAAGAGTTGCCTGATCGGAAAATTCATCACCTATGGCATGCCATGGAGTCGATTGAACTATCAGAGATAAACGGTCACGCACTACATTCTCAACCCCCTTTTTATCTTTAATAGAATTCTTGGCAAAGTAAAATCCACCTAGTCAACCGGGGTTTTGTATCCTGCTTAGCGAGCAAGTACTTCAGGGCTGCATGATCTGTGAAAATGGTCACAGGAGAGCCTACAATGTATGATCTGAACTTTTCCAAAGGCAAAGACAACAAATAGAAACCCTTTTCGTGTGGCAGTTTGCTCAAGTGAGTCTAGTGTCTTACCGCATAGTAGATTACAAAAGCCTTTTGTTTTCCTCATTCAACACAAACTCCTATGGTATTAATCACAGCATCACACATGATCTCAAATGGAAGGTCCCAATTGGGGAGACCGCATTTGATGGGTGGTGACACTAACATGTCTCAGTTTATAAAGCAATGTCACAAGCTTGTGACCATGTGAAAGGAACATCTTTGGCAGCAAAGTACATAAGGGCTCTAGCTATAGCACTAAAATCTTTTATAAATCTTCTATAGAAACCAAGATGACTCCAAGAATGACCTATGTCTCTAACACACTTAGAGTAGGTAGGCTTGGAAATCAGCTCAACTTTGGCCTTATCAATTCAATTCCATCTTGATACTGATATGTCAAGACAATTCCTCAGGTTACCATGAAATGACATTTTTCCCAATTTAACACAAGACTTTTCTCTTGACACCTCTCTAAAACCTTACGTAAGTTCTCTAAACAGTTCTCGAATGAGTCACCAAAAACTGAGAAATCATCCATGAAAATCTCTAATATGATTTCTATCATGTCACTGAAGATTCCCATCATGCATCGTTGGAAGGTTCTGGGTGCATTGCATAGTCCAGCAAAATTTCCAAAGGCTAAGGTACCAAAAGGACAAGTGAATGTAGTTTTTCGATCTTCCAAAGCTATCTCAATTTGATTGCACTCGAATACCATCAAGAAAACAATAGAATTCATGCCCCGCAATCCTCTCAACATTTGATCAACAACTGCAGAGAAAATGGTTCTTTCCTAGTACCCACATTAAGTTTCCTATAATCTATGCACACCCTCCATCCTGAAGTGACACGAGTGGGAATGAGCTCATTATTTTCATTGGCAACTACCGTGACTCCAGACTTCTTAGGAACTACCTGTGTTGGACTGACCCACTTACTATCCAATAGTAACAACCCCTGCTACATCCAAGAGTTTTAAACTTCCTTCTACCACTTTCATTGTCATTCAACTGTCTCATGTTGTCAGAAGGTTTGGGAACATCCTCTTCTATGAATTTATGTGTGCGATCAAAGGACTAATTCCCATTCCGTGAATTGTCCGGAAATTTGTGACAGCCTATGGGTTTTCAATATCTCCAACAGCTTGGTTTTTCGAGTCAAGTCTAAGGAGGAAGATATGACACTGAAAAGCCTCCCTAAGAATGCATATTTGAGGTGTGTTGGTAAGGGTTTTAGCTCAAGCTTAGGTGGCCTCTCCCCAAGGCAATGCCTCGTCTCTCACTATAATGGTTCAAATTCTAGGTGCCCACCCATTAACTTCCAATACCAAGATGCTCAATTACGCAGTGTAGAAACTCCTCGACCTGGGGCCATTACCTCATCCCAACTGCCGACTAAACATGACTTAAGAGGGTCATCATGTGGACATTATCCAAGTATTTCAAGACCATAGCATCAACCATGTTGACTTCACACACATCTTCTTCATCCCCATTCCCTTTATAACATTGAAGATGTTCAAATTAACAAATATGTCACAATGATAGTTATTACAGCCTCCCCAAATTATAATGGCATTAGCAGTTGCCAAGAATGGTCGACCAAGAATTACTGGAAACTGAGTTCCTTGGTTTACTACAGTCGAAGTGTCAAGCACAACAAATCCACCGAAAATAGAACTTATCCACTGTACTCAATACATCCTTCACTATCCCCCTAGAATTTTTACAAATTACCACAATTAATCCGAGGGTGATATTGGTCGCACCCTCCTAACCCTAAGTCCATATACCGAATAAGCAACAAATTAACACTCGCCCTAAGTCCACTAAAGCATGTCCCAACTTTGACTTCCTACTACTATTGAAATAGTAGGACTCCATGATCTTCAGATTCTGTGAGGCAAATTGTTTCGATTAGTGAGGTAGATTGTTCCTACCATGAATGCCCCTGTTCACACCCAATTTCCTTTTTACCGTGCATAAGTCCTTTAAAAAATTGGGCATATGATGGAATTTGCCTAATGGCATCTAACAAAGGGATGTTCACTCTACTTGTTCAACAACTCATGATCTCCGAATGGTTATTCACTTTCGGGTGCCTCGCCTATGAGGGTATGGAGCCGGAGGGATAGGGTAGACTCATCTTCCTAATTCACCATCAACATCATTTGTATTGAGATATGAGGCCTGGCTCGACACCTCATCCCCTCGCACTAATCTTACTCTCAGATTCTTGTGATGGTTCCTGTCGAATGGATTCATTAACCACCTTACCACTTCGAAGGGTAGTGATACCACAATGTTCGAAAGTACCTCACTTGAACCTAAACTTCCCACAATCGCTTTGACCCTTGTGGATCTGGGATGGCCGAGATGGAAGTTTCCCCTTCTGTCGGGCTAAGCCACTCTTATAGACGAGGTTAACTTGCTATCCGGGATCTCACATCATCTCGTGAGCTTCCTGAGTTCGTGGTTCGTGGGATTGCTGGGTTTCAGATTTAACCGTGTGACTATGTCCTCTAGACTTCTTATGTGGAGGTTGATATGGTCAGGGTGATGGAGTTCCTGATTTGGTATTGAAACCTTGATTGTGGTTCACAGGAAACCCTCGGGGCCTCTGATTTTGAAATGGTGGAATGGAATTTGTAAAGCCATGGTTTCCTGGGTAATGAGGACCTTGTTGTTTGGCGTTATTTGGCCCTCCTTCATCTAACCAAAATTAGTGCTACTCCCATCCAGATTATATGTTTGGTATGGAGAGTTCCGGCAGGTTTCCTTGGTAATTAAGGGCATCGGGCTTCGTTCTGACTAAGACCGTTATTTTACTCGAGGAAGGCTCGGGTACCGATGGCCGAACGCTGCTGTGATCATCGCATATGATGCATGGCTCCTCCATTCCGGGTCCAATGGGTACCGAAGGCATTGAGGCACTAGTTACCCATGTACCTTTTCATCTCTATGGCCTCCACTTTTTTGCTTAAATTCAGCAATTTCGTCATAAACTCATCATTCTCTTAAGTGAGATGGATTCCTGCCCACCTGTCATGTGCACTTTAGCAAAGGTTCATGGAGGTGTTAGTCTCCCAAGTTCGAGCATTCTCTGCTATAGTGTCAAAAAGTTGAATTGCTTCCCTAACACTCTTTTCATAGAATTCGCCTGCACACATCATCTGGATGTATTGTTTATTATTCAAGGATAATCCTTGATGAAATACGCCTATTTTCCTACATCAATCCATGGTGAGAGATGGCATGGAGCGGATCATATATCTTTCCCATACCGTAGCAAATGGTTCACCCGGCTTTTCAGAAAAGTTCTGAATTGCTCGCATGAGAGCATTAGTACTTGCAGGAGGGAAAAATTTGTTGAGGAACTCATTTCGCATATTTTTCCCATGTAAAGATTGAGTTAGGTGCTAGGGAATGAAACCAAATTTTGGCCTTCTCCTTTAAAGCAAAAGGAAATAAAACCAGGCATATTGTAACGGAGAGGTGAGCCGGTAGAGAAATGCCTTGCAAACATCTTCAAAATCTCTCATAGTGAATAAGGGTTCTCAGTTGAACCCTTGATATATCGATAAAAGATGGATCATTTAAATTTCATTAGAAATTGATTGGCCTCTTCGGAAAATGAATGCAAGAGTGGTTGTGGTCCTTTGAGGTTGTAAGTTTCTCGAAGGGTTCTTTCCGATGGAGTAAGGAGAAATTGGACTCTATATTGGTTTTGCTGAAGGTTACCATTTCCTCCTCCTCTCATTGGTGTTACTGGAAGTGTAACATCACCTCCATGTTGTGGAGGTTCATGAAATCCTTGTGGGTTAACAGGAATCCCTTGAGTGTTTTCATTAAATACATGTTGCTGATTCCCAGGATGATCCATTTGAGGTAAAATGTTATCTTGAAACACTTGACTTATTATGGATCCCTCAAAGTTTCTAGGAGGTATAATTCTTACTAATCGGCGTTGTAACAAGTCGCGAGCCCAAACCCGACATACTACCACACTCTCCGTCGAAAATAGCCACTTAGATTTCTCACTAAGAACAAGTAAAAATAAAAAAAACAAAATTGAAGAGCGTGCAGTTTGCTGATGCAATTCTGAGTACCTCTAAGCGCTCTTAGTCAGCGTGTTAGTCGCCACTCCCCCGACAGCGGCAAAAATGTAGATCTGGTCGTGTGCTTTCTAATTCTGTTGGCGTAGGAATCACGGGTTGTCGGCTTATTGTAATATTGTGGTATTCCCGCGAGGTCATTTCCGCAGGGGAGTGGTCTAATTTTATTGACCCGGCGAGCTATTCTCCCACCAAAGTGTAAATTAAGGGTGTAGGGTTGTGTTGTTTGATCAAGTGATTGATTGATTTGGATGTTTTAGAAAAATAGAGAGCGAATCTTTGGTATTCTTAGGGATTCCACTCACTTCTGACCAAATAAATCCCACCTCTTATTTTACAACTCATCTAGGAACCATTGATAAATGGTCTTTGATGGAAGATTTATCTTTAAACGCTCTTTTGAAAAGAAGGATGATTGAATACTATTGAGCACTTGTTCCCAATTAACAAGAACCTTTAGTTTGCCTTTGTAATCAAGCACAACGTGTACCAAGGTGATCTCGTTCTGCGTTGTCAAGAATATATGCAAACTGGGTTTTCATAAATCATTGCACAAGTGAATAACATCGCGATCCATTGAAGTTCAAAGAAGAATTGAGGATAGTACTTTGATCGGGTGAGTTTCCACCTTAGAATCCCGGCATTAAGGGTTTAGAAATCCATGGAACTTAAGAACGACGATGGTGAGTGGTGTCCATAAAAACAATACTTGAGAAAATCATAATTCGGTTACAAAATCTAGGAATGTGAAATGTAAAATACTATAATGGAAAACAAACCAACTGTTCCTGCTGTAAGATTACAAGTGGCAGATGCTTAAAAACACCAAAATGAAAGAGTCTTCAATCTGGATCTCTAGAAATTCAACTCAAAGCAATGGAAAACTCCTCTTCTATGAAAACCTAACCTAGAAAGTCAAAAGCTGCTCTCCCTCTATCTTAAATCATATCTCCTTTCATTACTATCTCGTGCTTTCAGGATGATTGTAGTATGCCCTGCGTTAGGATCACAATTCACTCCATTCCCGCATTTCTCATACATGTGTACGGTACACACGTGTGGTGTGCCGGTACACTTTTTGCTCTTGCCCGTTTCGATCGGGTGTCTTAGGTACACATTTTGGGCTCTCTTAGGTACACTTTACCACTTGCCACTTTTTCACAAGGTAATAGAGTACACATAAATGATGTCTGGTACACTTGATCCTCTAGTGCTTTCTAGCATTGCTGGAATTCAGAGACTTCATCAGCCAGTTAGCCATCCTCGATTGCTTCATATTGGCTTCCCGGACATAAATCCTTATACACTCATGCTTTAGACCTGAAAGACCTGCCAAAATCTCAAAACACAAAAGAAATTAAAAATACCTATCCTCATGCCGAATGTGGGTGAATTGTGATTTGTATGTGCTAAATTCTACTATAATTATTGCTCAATTGTGTATTCATCACTGATCATGCAGCAATTAAATATTTAATGGCAAAGAAGGAAGCAAAGCCAAGATTGATCGGTGGGTGTATTGTTGCGGAATTTGATTTAGAAATTAAAGACAAGAAGGCGTTGACAATGTGATAGTGATCCTTGTCAGAGTAGGAACCCGCTGTACAAGAAGGGAAGAAATAGCCGAGAATTTTCGGATGAAGCGGTTATTTGGTATCCTCCACAAATCCACCACAGTATGCGATATTGTGAGATTTCTTGGCTTGTGGAGTTATGCCACGAATTCAGCTGTGAGAGAAAAGTTAATGCGACGCGGAATTACTACATCTGGGATGATCCATATTTATTTAAAGGAGCTGATCGATTGCCAGGAGATGTGTACCCGAAAGTGGCAAGCGAATTTTACAACAATGTCATACATCACCTTATGGGAGGACACTGCGGAGATAAAACAGCCCACAAAATTCTCGATCCGGGATTTTCGCATTTTCTGGTACAGAATTTATTTTGAATGGGTAGGATTGTGTGATCAATGCCAAGAATGGGAAATATCAGCAAAAGGCATGAGATGCCTGCCAGTATCACCAGTGGTGCGTTGTTTGATGTATGGGGGAATGGATTTTTATGGGCCTTTCAGTTTCATTTGGAAATATATACATACTCTAGTATGGATTATGTATCAAAATGGAGTAGAAGCGACGGCTTGTCTAAGAATGATCTTGTCTGATTTGTGGGGTTTTACAAAGAAATATTCTTAGTAGATTTGGGACATGACTATAATTGTGATGGAGGAAGCCATTTGCAAATAAGGTGTTTGTGAGCTCATGGCTTGAATCTGGGGTATCGACACATTATGAGCTTGGCTTATCATCCCACTCAAACAAATGGGCAAGCTGGAAATTTCCAACGGAGAAATAAAGAAAGTGCAGGAAAATCTTGTGAGGTTGCGAAAGATTGGTCTTTGAAGCTTGATGATGCATTATGGGCATACGGAATTTTGCTTTAAAACTCCCATTGGAATGTCCCCATCTGAGACTTGTCTTTGGAAAACCATGTCGTCCTCTTGAGCCCCGGAATACAAAATATGGGTAAATCAAGCGGCTGAACTTGATTTCAAAATTGCAAAGGAAGAGAGACTTCTCAAGCTGAATGAAGCTAGGCGGCAAGCTATGACAATCTTTAGAATATCTGAGGATAAGACAAAGAATGGCATGATCAAGGATTACGAGGAAAGAGTTCGGAGCGGGGATCGGAGTCTTCTTTGTTTAACTCAGTTAAGATTATTTCGAGGCTGAAATCAAAATGGAGTGGACCATATACGGTGTGTCAAGTACTATCTTTGGGTAATGACACTTTCAGGCGATCTTGGGAAGAATTAGTTAATGGCGGCGAAACAGTATCTCGTGAGGAGAAAGAAAAGGAAGAACTCAGTGGTGAATTGAAAGAAAGCTTAAAATAGCTAGTCCATTAAGGACTCAAAATGGAGACGGCTCATGGGAGGCTTGACCCATATGGATTTTTGGATTTCTTTAAATAGACTTCGAATTTTTTTTTATATTATTACGCGTTTTTGAAATTTTTTTTTTTAGTTCTAGTCATGATTTGTTAGAAATTGCTAGGTTAGTACTAGATGAATTTAATCCTTTTTGGAATTGCTGCAATATGCAGATGAAGAATCAAATGGCGCTCGGCGAAGGAACAAACTCGGGACTTCTCGGCTACTTCACGGGAAAGAACAACTCGAAAAAGGGGAGTACTTTCTCCTTACATAAATTAATGAAAATTGAATAGAATACATTTTTGAATTATTTAGTAGAGAATGATTAAATGGATGCTAGAGTGTACAGGATTAATAAGGAATGAAAGGCATCGATCATCAAAATTTAGGGCATGTGCCGGGACCTAAGTCGCGACCAGTTTTATGTCGCGGCCAGCGAGTTGAGTCATGACTTGATCGATCTTGAAAAAGGAACAAAGGCAGAGGTTGCGACATAAATTGAGGTCGCGACAAGAACCATTCCTCAAAAGAGTGGTGAAATTGCGACAACTACGATTATGTCCTCGAATACTGATGTTGCGGCTGATGACAACTTGTCCTCCCACGATTAGCTTATGTCGGGACAAACAGAATAAGAAATCGCGACATAAGAGCAGAAATATGCAATTTAGGCGAGTTTTTAATTATTGCCCACCAGAATTTAATGGCTGGCTACCTGATATGACTGAAATTAAAGTCGCGCAAACCACGAATAAATGAAATAATAAAGTGACATAATAATTGAATTGCAACTATTGAGAAATTCCCTCCACTATCATCTCCTTCCTTGAAGCAAATCGACCTTTCGATCTTATATTCTACAGTTCTACATTCTTGAGCCAAATGCGAATCTCTTCTAAAGCAGATTTCTCTAATGGTGAACCTTGACCCTCATCCCCGAACTGGCGAAATCATGGAGGGAGTATGCCCGGGACAACCGAAGGGAAGTTCATGGAATGCGAAGGAGAAGCAGGGCCGTCGGAACAACCGAAGTTCAATGGGTTACAAAACAGCAGGAGGAGAAAGGAAAAGCGAGCGAAGAGAGGAGAGGCGAGTTAGGTCTCGGAAGAAACTCTCAGTCTGGAAAAGCACTATGCTGAAGGGATTTGTAGGAGAAAGAGGTTTATTAACTCATCTCTTAGTTCAAAGGAATTAATAGAGCGAGAGGGTGGGGAGAGTGCAAACATCAAAAATACGGATATGCTTGATCGTCGAAATTTTACTCAATACGGTTGGAAGGAAGGAGAACTCTGTTTATGTCAGAGGAGTTTGGGTGCCTTATGGAGCAAAGACTATTAATGAGATGTATGGAATGGAAGGGCAAAAAAACGGATCAAAATTCAAGAAGATGATGGAAGACAGCCTGAACCGTGAGAAGATTCTTAGAAAATTAACGATGGTAAGGGCGTGGAAGAAAGGAAAGGAGGCAAAAAGACCTAAGCGGGAGATTTGACGGAAAAACAAGGTGTGGTTTTACTTCCTAGCCTCTATTATGGTCCCTACCAATGCGATACGCAGTAAGAGAGCAAGAAGCAATCCTTCTACTCTATGCCATACGAAGGATTGAGATTGATCTTTAGAGCAGTTATTGAAAATTCTATAATGAGGTATCATGAAGGTAATAACGGGGTTTGATCCTCACCTGACAACCATCCTGAGTTATGTATTGAGGTACAGTGTGAAGGAACCTGGGAAGAAGAAGAAGAGTGTCCCAAGGCTTCACCACTCCTGCTGCGGGAGTAAGCAAGGGCCAAAGAATCAAAAGAAAAAGGGGGTCATGGTAGAAACAGATTCAAGGGATGAAAATGAAAATGCAATACAGGAAGAAGACACCCTTCTGGTGGCAGAAGAAGAAGAAAATCTAGAAGCACATCAAGAAGGAATACTTTTATGTTTCCAGATGATGAAACGAAAGATAGAAACCCAGCGTTCCTCAGCCCAGTGGCCGGCTCTCCCCTTTAGGAAATGATTTGAAGGAACACGGAAGCTCAAGGAGCCCGCGGGAGAATAATAAATAATGGAAATGCTCAATTCCATCAAAAGAAAGTGGAAAGAAAGGGAAGAGCAATGGAACCTCCCGGCAAAGTTCGGAGAAGAAGTTTATGAAAAAGAGGTGAAGAGAAGGGATCAACCAAATGGGAAGAGGAGATGAACGAGAAGAAAGAAGTATATGAAGCGAGATGAAAGAAGAGATCAACAATGGGGAAGAAGAGATGAGCAGAAGGAGGAAGCGGAGATGAAAAGATCCTGGAAGCGCCAGAAGAAAAATTTAAGAAGGAAATGGAGGAAGGATCGAATCTCACAAAAAGTTAAAAGGCTAAGCCATGAATCATTCTCTGACAATCGGTATGATCGTGACTCTCGACTCTTAAAACTCATAAAGGAAAGGATTCCAGATCAAGCCAAGACTAGGAAGCAGATCCAAGGATTCAAGTTCTATACATGTCGATGTTAAAGTTTCGAGAAAGGATGAAGGGCCAGTCAAAGGCTTGACAGATGCCTTGAGAAGAAGGTAAGCGAAAATTTGGATTTGATCAATAACAATCTTTCCCGAATTTTTAGAAGTCATGGCTAAAATGGAGCGCTGAAAATGAACCTGCTTTGGGCACGAGACAAGATGATGCGAATAAAAGGTTGATCTCACAAATGAATTGATCCTTGAAGAAACGGTCGAAAGGGAGAATGACAAGAAGAAGAAGAGTGGAAATGAAATTCCGAGAATTCAATCCTAATTTATTCTACCCTTGATCTAGATCCTCCCAACATTTTTGCTCGTCCTCGAAAGAAAAAATAGACCTTCCCATTGATTTATCCTTCTTTCCCCTCTTCCTTATTGTTGTTCTCAAGCTGTGCATTACATCATGAATAAAACAAGAAAATTTGTAGAAAAATGAGAATGTTTGCTTGATTGTGAATTAGATTGTATTGTTATTTTGGTTGCTTGACTTGTTAGGAGAATAACATTAGGATTTAGTTCAAAGTGAAAATGCTTAAACATCATAATGCGAACTAGTTGGAAGTAAGTTTTGACTAGTAGAGTGAGCTTGAACATAAATAATTGCATATCAGATGAGATAAAGAAATTTGAATTAGGAGTATTTCTTGTGTTTTAAATTCGAGTTTAGTTGAAAAAAGTTGAAGGAATTAGTTGCACTGCTAATGGAACAAAATACTTGGTTAAAATAATGTAAGTAGGCGATTGAATAAGTACAAGTCTTGAAGAAATAATACACATGGAGTCAACAAAACTTATGGCTTTTGTGGGAATTAGGAATATCTTGAGTCGGGATTTAAAGTCCACGATCCTAGAACATTTGATTGTGATTGAGCGAAATCTTAGAGTGAAAACAACTGACGAGAAAATGATAGAGCCATCCTTGGCGGCTTGAGCCTTTTAAGCCTACCCTCAAATATGCTTAAGCATATTCTCTAGTTCTTGATTTAGGCAAATAAAGCATATTTAACTATCGCAATAATTGAAAGCTGAAATGCCCTTCCTTATGATAAACTGTGATAAGAACCCCAATTATCCGGTTCTAGATCGGGGAAAAGTTTAGTATAAAGGAAGAAAACAAGTTTCAGGAATAATATTCCCAAATTTTGACAAGAAGAGGTTGAAGAGTAAAGCCGAGAAGCTAGTGAAATAAAATAAGTTTTGTCTTGTGGCCTATTTCCCTTGAACAATTAAGCTCGTAGAGGTGTTTTAACACCTAGCACTTGTCTGTGGTATGGGAGTTGCTAGCCCAAAGAGTTCTCTAAGGTAATGAAAGTCTAAGAGAAGACAAAGGCATTTGCTATTCAAATCTTAGAGAAATAAAGGCAAAGGAGTTATTAGAACAAAGGAATGCACTGAGATCAAGTACATATGGAAGTTGAGATTCCATAAAAATTCCAAAAGGAGGGAGACCGAGGCTAAGATTGAGAGAATCGGGAAGAACAAAAAATGAAAGGAAGAAAGTTGGAGGCAACAATGTAGAGATAAGATGGAAACTGGGTAATTTACCAACCTAAATTTTTCCATTATCTACCCAATTACCTAAGCCCAACATTACAAGCCTGAAAGAACTCATTGATTTTGAAGGTTGAATTTACCTACATTAGTGGAGATCAATATGAAAAACAAGCATATGGGACTTTGATAAACAGTCTAAGAAAACTCCCAGAAGATTAACTTAATTCAACATGAAGATGAAAAGGATTGATGACCTGCACACACACACAGAACAAGACTTGTTAAATAAACTGTTTAAATACATTAGTTTATCGAAATTTTTAATAGAAGTACTATGCCTTGTTATTGCAAAGCGAGATTTGAAATAATAGTGATATCTCTTGATTCGGATCGGAAAGGGTGGAATGAGAAAGGCGAAGAATAAATCGGAAAAATGTCGTAAAATTTTCCTAAGCTTATTTGTTTGAGGACAAACAATTCTTTCTTTTCTTTGCTTAGGAACCAAACAAAATTTTAGTTTAAGAATTTGATGAGTTCAAACTCATTAGATTTTTAATCCATTTTAGAGTTTATAACAGAATAATGATGGGTGTCTGCGGAAAGCATTAATTGAATCAAATTCCAATTTGCGAAAATACGTGGAAAATCAAATTTTAGCAAAAATCATAAGAAATCAGCTGTACTTGAGTGAAATCGGCTGGAATTTAAGTCGCTGGCCGGAAGCGCGATTCCGGCAATTTCAAGTCACGACATGTTTCATTTGGCCTTGAAGAAGGCGAAGGTGAGCGGCGAAATTCGTGACTGAGAAGAAGAAGGAAGTTGAGACAAAGAATGACTTGGTCAAGATTAAAGAAAGCGGTCAAATGAAAGGCGTTCATGTCGCGACATCATTGTGATATCGCGACGCAAGAAGATAAATGATGCCATTGATACCACCATGAGGTCGCGACAAGGAGCTGTATACAAAACCACGAAACTGACGAAAGTAAAAGAAATTTCATGACTAATTTTGAAGAAAGGACTTGATGTCGCGACCTTGACAATAATGAAGAATAACACAAGGTAAGCGAAACTCGTCGGGCGACCCGAGAATTAATGGCGAGACATGATGTCGTGAAACCACTTGAATCGCGATAGAATTGAAGGCTTAGCAGTAGACATGGAGGTCGACGCGAGATAGGAAGGCTGCGACTAGATTTTCAAGGAAACGAAGACATAAGTGCATGGCGATTGAGCAGATAGAGACATCAGCGAATCGAGAAGATGTCGTGACGTCGGTCGATGGTCGCGACGCTCGGTACGCGCAAGGTATAAAGGTCGGCGGCGTCGGTCGATGGTCAGCGACATCGGTTACAAAGAAAGAAGGTCGCGGCGTCAGCGACTCGTAGCGACATCAAAGAATGGAGGTCGTGACGCATCATTTTGCGTCGCGACATCAAATCGAGAGATGCTGAAGGTGAGTCACAACGAGAAAAGCACGACATCAAAAAGAGCTCATAAGCGCATAACATTGGGGAAGTCGCGGCGTATGATTAGTCGCTGACCTCAAGCTCTCAATGCGGGAGAAAGGTGAAGTCGCGGCGTCATTCGGTGGTCGCGACATCGGTTACAAAGATCGCGGCGTCATTCGGTGGTCGTGACATCAGGTTAAAAAGGAAAGAAAATTCGCTCGTCATTTAGTGGTGGCGATGTATCAAGGGATGTTAAAGGCAGTGCAACGAGATAAAGCTTACGCTGTAGGCCCGAGCAGCGAAGTCGCGACGTATGATTGAAGTCGCGACCTCAAAAGAGCTCTCAATGCGGAAAGGTGAAGTCGCGACGTATGATTGAAGTCGCGACGTATGATTAAAGTCGCGACATCAAAACAGCTCATAAGCGAAACAATGAAGTCGCGACGTGAAAAAGAGGTTGCGACATCAAGTCAAGGTCACGACACACAAATGGAGTCGCGACATGAACAAACAAATGGGCCAGTCATTTTGAAATCCACAAATAGGTGCATCGAAGTTAGGGCCCAACTTCCAAACCCTATAAATACGCAGCTGCTCTTTTGAAGGAAAGCGCATTTCTTGGCGACTGAGTCTAGGTGGCGCAGAAGGCTCGTGTAGTTTAATTTTCTGTTTCTTTTTCTTTATTTTGCTATTATTTAGATTAGATTAAGTGGGTGTTATTGCATTTGAATTTACGGATCGCGGATGTTAGTTGTTGAAGTTAGGCGAATGCGGAATGATATTTTCTTCAAATTCTTGCTGGTTACGTTTGAAGTCGAACAAATTTTGGAATTCGAACATCGGTTCAGTTCTGATGGTTCTTATTCGAGGGGAGCTACCGTTAGTGTAATTAAGTAATTTAGAAACCCAGCTTCCGTTGAATTTACTCTGTTGTTAGAATTTATCTTTCCTGCATAAATTTGTCGAGTGGCGAACTAGGTCTTGAATGCGCTTGTTGGTTTGTTTATTTTGTATCTAATCCATATCGGTGTCCTATACGTAATGGGTTGTTTCATGCTGCGATTTCGGGGGCCCTCACGGTGACCTGGTGAAGGCATTCTTGAGAGTATTGAATGATTTCTCAAGGGTATACGAACCTAATATTGGGGATCCCAATAGGCTCACATGAATTTTTAATCCTATAATCTCTTCTCACTTGAAAGCGAGTGAATGAGTTTAATGACTTATCAATTAAAATAGAGCGGAGAGTTACGCCTCGATTCGAGCTGATAAGTTCAATCAGGTAGCAAGGATCTAATCAAAGAAAAGAATGAGCTGTTCCAATTTTGAGGATGAGGAAACCAATATGAGGTGTAAACCCGTACTTAGCACATGTCTTAGGAGCTAAGGTTTATAGTCCATGTTGCAGGTATGGTATTGAAAGAAAAATACCCGAACAAGGCAACTCGGATTAAAAGTAGTTATGATCTCGACAGCGAAGAAGCAGGAAGATTAGATGATGAAATGTGTCATTAGGAGAAATCCACATGTATTACCATCTTCCTTGGCGGATTCGAATCGAGGTTCATGAAGCAAAGTTACAGAGTTATCTGCAGGAATTGATGTTTCTAGCCAAACATTATTTTCAATGCATCCTTTAAAAGCTAAGCCGACGATCTATTTTCTTTAATTTTTATTTTAGTTTAAGCATTAGTTCATTTTGTTCTTAGTTTACATATTTTCATTCTTATTATTTTAAAGGTTGCATAGGAATTTATCAATTGCCTATCATAGTTCGAATAGTATGACTTGAGTAGTCGGGTAGTTGATTCGAATTCTTGAGATACGTGGGATCGATATCGGACTTAAATCCACTTTATTACTTGTTCGACCTTTTGTCCACTTGCGAGAATCATGGATCAAAACCAAAAGAAATTCAATATCTTAAGGAAACAGTTTTTAATCAGTATAATTGCAAAGAAATATAACAAACAAGTTTCATGGCATTATTGCTAGGGATTAGATAATAATCCTTGGGTAATAACGTTATAAATTTGTGTTGATGTTTTGATCCATCACTCACACTTACATAGTGGGAGAATTTAGATTGTCAATAACAATAACCATAACCTATCCAGGGTCTCAACAGAAAACTAAATTGTACCGAAAAGAAATAAATTGTTTCGATGTAGAAACGAACCCGAATGACATATGCACACATGGAAAAATCAAAGATAAAGAGATGGAGGGAATGGACGGAAACATGGAGAAAGAAGGCATGAAAAAGAGAGAAATGAAAAAAAACTGCTTCTTCCCCAGATACGGAAATCGGTGTAGGTTTAAGCCCGGAGCGAGGCAAAGTTGATCCACGCATCGAGAGCTACGCGTGGATACCAAAATCATGGAGTTTCGTCAAACTCCACAAGGTAGGGAATTTTTCTACTTGTGTTATTTCTAGCCTAAATGCCATTTAATGGCTTGGGAGTTGCTTAGAGGCCATAAATTTCAGTCCCACCTGCAACGCCAAGTGTGAAAAATCGGTCATTGGTGTTTCACCCAATGACTTAAACCATTGGACAACCCTCCAATTTTAATTTATCAAATCTCGTGTGTTTATTTGGGTTACAAATTTCCAGGGTCTCACCGCATGCTTCGCAATGCCTTCCGAAACTTTCGTGAACTTTATCATTTGGATCCATATGTCAGACCCGGGAGAATTTGGGTCTTTCATCTGGGGGGGAGGCGGGGGATGCCTTACGTCTTGCTGCATTGAACACCGCAAATTTAATATTATTATTATTTTATACAACCGTGAGTCTCGATTTTGGACGTTGTTCCATTTCCAAGCTCATCACTCATTCACCAAGAATGGTGAATAACAGTACCATGCACCTACACTCGACTCGACGCGATGTGACCGTGCATATGAAATGCAATCATGTCATTTCATGTTATATCATGTCACATGCATAATAAGAGCTACATGCAACATTTATTAATCTCGGATAATTATATTTCTTACATATAATTTCCATTTATCACAATTTTCATGTTAATATGTCAAGCAAGTATATATTAACATGATTTTTACACACAACATCATGTTATTTATTTTCCCGACAATAACACACACAAATGGCCCCAAATCTCGAACCCGTATAAAATAGGGCACCTCTTGGTCTGCCGCGGTTCGTCATCAGATGCTTGTGTGCAAAACACCCTGGCTTAGAAGATATCAGTCTCGGGATCAAAACCAAACCTCAACACGGGTTAGGCGCTCAGCAGGTCAAAATCTGTCAGGATAGCAGAAAACAATCAGAAAATTCAGCCCAGTGTCAGCAGTCTCAAAATTCGGCCGATTGTGCTTGATCCGGAAATTTTTGACCTCTCATGGCCTCTAAGCAACTCGAGAACCATTCATGGCCTTTATGTTAGAAATAGTAGAAAAATTCGCTACGCCGTGGAGTTTGTGGCTACGCGTGATTTTGGTACCCACGCGTAGCTCTCGATGCGTGGATCGACTTTGCCTCTTGCTCCGACGAAAACCTACATTCCTATTTCCGTAGATCTTAGAAAGAAGCAAAAAAAAAAAAAAATTCATCCTCTCTCTTCACGCTCTCTCTTTCTCCATGTTTCTCCTGTCAGTCCCCTCCTTTTATCTTTTATCTTTTGATTTTTTTTTTCCCATGTGTCAAATCTCTCATTGATTGTTCTACCCAGAAAAAATTTCTTTTAGTTCAATTGGACTGTGTGGTGAGACACGTAAACTTGCGCTTTAGCAAATAATTGAGAACAACTCAAGTAAAAAGTCAAAAATGACATAATCATACTTTAAAAGTCTAAATTATAAAAATTCAAGACTACAAAATATATAACTAAGTAAAACTACCACCATAGTGATGTTTAAAAAGTCATGTACATATGCTTAAGTCACAAAAAAAAAAAAAAAACTTGTATCAATATAAGTTTCACTATAACAAAAAATATTGCACAACCACTTCTATTACAAAAAAAAAAAAAAAAAATACAGTCCTACAAGGGGGCTCTTAAGGATGTGTTGGCCTTGACGAATGCGGGATGTCCCTGACAACTTCTTCAGCACCTACATGGATTAAACACTCATGCTAAGCTTATAGCTTAGTGAGGAAAATACATTAAAACAAAACCACTTATAACTATTCGCAAATATAGTAAACAAGCATGCAATGTTATTTCAAGTAATTACATTTAACCATTTTCATGCTTATCAAGTTCATATATATATATATATATATATATATATATATATATTCCTTTGCAGGTCATCATATTCATCTCTCTCGTAGGTGTACATATCATACAGTTCGGAACAGAGGGTACTCGAGGGTACATTATAGTACAGTACAGAAGTCTGTTGATGCATTATAAATTCTTATTTTCATAAGCATACTGGTCCTTATTCGTGTACTTTTCATATAAATGTTTGTGCGCCAGACCGGTAGAATGAATAACAAGTACCGCAGTGCGGTAGGTATAATAGGTACGATGCAGTGCAGGTGTGTCGACAGCGATCAAGAGTATCATAGCACTAATTAGGAGTGCCAAAACACTAAACAGAAGTGTCATAGCACTAATCAGAAGTGCCGAAGCACTAAATAAGAGTGTTGTACTACTAATCAAGAGTGTCGAAGCACTAAACAGGAGTGTCGTAGCACTAGTCCCTATTTATTCACTATCCGATCTTAAGTAAGCATACAATTATATGTGATTCATAACATTTTACAGAGGTCTAACCTCATTCCTATTATTTTCCAAGTCAATTATTATGACCGTAATTTCTTCATACATATCAACATGTTCAAATCATAACTATCATGCATTAACAATGCATTTTTGCCAAAGAGTTCAAATTATGGGAAATGTTCTTCCCACCCAGAAACAGATTTTTTTTCACCTTCACTTGCATAATTTTCTGGGAACAAATAAGACATATTTAACCCAAACTTCTTTCATGAAAGTTGTAATTTATGAGTCTATTTTCAGTAGAAATTAGAATCATCTCATTTAGATCATTATAACTTAACTTATGGCCAAAATACAGAACCTACCTATGTTAAGAAATCAAAACACATATCTTCACTTCAGTCTCAAAAACAGGGGACTTAGGGTCAGAATTGCTTCTCTGTACATTCTAGGTTTTTGTAGGTCTACCTCTTAGGGTTCTTCCCCAACTAGAATAATCCAATTTGGAGGTCAAGAAGCCTAAGTTATGATCAGTACAAGAAAACGGCTTCTAGGGAATTTTTGACAGCATTTCCCCTATAATTCTATCATATCCATTTTACGCAAAATGGTTCTTAGCAAAGGACACTCCCAACATAATTTTGCAATACTTTCTTCATGAAAACTGTTCTCCCAGAAGTCTAGATTATACAAAAATTTGAAACACTCAATTTGGATGAGTAAAACTCAACTTATGACCCAAACACCAAGACTATACCAAAATTAGAGAATAAACCCAAAAGCTTACCTTTAAGCTCAGATTTGGATTCCAGAATTTTCTGGGCACCATAGGGGCCAATTTTGATTACACTTTCTTCTTAGGAGTTATTCTACAAGAAGTCTAGATTACACAAAAATTGGAATCACTCAATTTGGAGGTCTAATGGCCAAGTTATGGCCAGACAAAGAGCAAGGGTCGGAAAAAAAATGACAGCACCTCCATCCCATAAGAAACCCTAACTCATTTTTCACACCAAACTCCTCCATTGAAGATCCAAAACAAAAGCACAACACAAACAAACACAAAATAGAAGAAGGAAACTCAAACCTTAACCAAACTTCAAACCCTAAATCAAAATATACCCATAGATGGAGGAAGTTAGGATTTTCCTAACCTTAAAGCTTCAAAGCTTTCCTTTTTAGCTTTTCTCTTCCTTTTTCTCTTCTTCTTCTTCCTTCTTCCTTCCTTCTTCCTTTCTTCTCCCTTTCTTCTCCCTTCTCTTCTTCCAAATCGTGCCCTAGCTCTCCCTTAAGCCAAAATGAGAACTCTCTTGTTCTATGAGACAAAATGTGGTCTTATCCCTTTTTGTTATAAGGCCATGTTTGGCCAAAATCTCATTTTTGGCTTAAGTTTTTCCCTTTTTCTATTTAGTCCTCAAAGTCCATTCTATTTGCTAATCACTTATCATTATTCCATAATAGCATATAATCTTCTTACATAATGTCCTTTGAGTCCTTATTTTGTAATTTACCATTATACCCTTGACTCTTGGATAAATTCCGGGTTCATCATTTTTCACTCTTAACACTTAAATTCCAGAAAAATACAAGTTTTACTTTTATTATACCTCTAAACTGTAATAAACTACTAGCCTATAATTTGGGGTGTTACATGCTGCTATGATATGGCTACATGGAAATCCATATATCAGTGTCTTACCACATGTGCCTTTCTAGTCATGTAAGTTAAGGCACTGTGTTCAACCACTTCTTGACTTGACATGAAATCGTCCCTGGATGTGATCGTAGAGAACAATTTTCATTGATCTAGCCTTAACCACATGAGCCATAATCTGAGCATCAACATAAAGAGTGTATTGCTCATTAGATGCCAATCTGTTAGAACCTTGTTCCCTTTTTGCAACAAAGTAACTATTAAGGCGGAAAAAGGTCAACTGAACTAATGCAGTGACTGGTAATTTACGAGCTCCTTTAAGAACACTGTTAAATACCTCTAACATGTTGGTTGTCATTATCTCATATCTTTGACCTCCATCATGTGAAAGTGCCCATAACCCAAGAGGGATCGCCTCTAACCAGTGTTGTACTTCATAATTAATTATCCCGATTGTAGCCATATGCCTATTGAATTTGCGCTGTATAGTCGCTAAAGCTACTCTGCATACCAAATTCTTCAAGAGTTTATCTTTGAAGAGGGTCATAAAATTGCTTGCAAGATGACGCATGCAAATCCTATGATAGGCAGATGATGTAGCCCAACCAAGATGAGGATCTCTCATTGCTACCATAATACCTGGATGTCTGTCAGATATAACACAAATCCCTGTCCGTTGAGTTACTCTGTTTCTAATACATGCCAAGAACCATCTGATGAGTATACTTTATACTCATTTCATCAACATGTTTTGCTTATATTTTTAGTAGTTTTATTATATAAATAAGTGATCTAATGCTCTAAATGTTCAATTTGTGATTAGGTCCATTATGAGCCAATATGGAGAAAAAACAAAGAGATAAAGCCCAAAAATCAGTAAACTATACATGTAGCAGCAGTTACTATGTGTTGACGTTTTCAGTTGCAAGATGATCCCAAATGGCTACAATATTTATATGGATGGATAGGAGACTTCTCAGGCTTTCCAAAGAGACCTTATTCACTCCATTTGGACTTCAAATGATCAAGTTATGACTCTTGGTAGTTGAAGGAAGAAGAGAAGAGAGCTCAAAAACGACCAGTTGGAGAATTTTGTACATTCAGTCTTTATAATCATTCCTAAAGTGTTTTTAGTTACCACATCTAGATTCTACACTTCAAGAGTTTTCCAAAGGTACCAAGAACACCCAAATTGAAGTTCAGACGACAAAGTTATGGCCTTACGAAGTTGGAGCAAAAACAGGAAAGCTACAGTAACATCGCAACGTTGCAAAGAGCTGCGGAAACGTAGCATCCCGACGTTGCGACGTTGCCAAATGACGTCACGACGTTCAGGGTTGATTTTGGGTCGATTTTCAACCCATTTTGAGCCCATAATTGAGGGTTTTAAAGCTCAAACCCCAAGGAGACAAAAGGGAGGTGGCTAAGGCTTGGAGAAGGGGACTTTGTCCACACTTTGGGACCAATAAAAGGTTGGGAGCTGTTTTTGAAGATTTGGGAGAAGATCATGGAGAAGATCATGAGATTTGTGGAAGAAAATCCGAGAATCACCATCATTTTGATCATTAGAGTTTCTTCTTTCACTTTTCTCATGTTTTATCCTAAGTTTATGATGTATCAAACCTCTATCATGTTTTAAATTCGTAGATCTAGGGTTTTGGTTATATTTTGGACATGGATCTTATATTTAAAAGTTGATTTTCCTTTTTTTATTGTTCCTTTATGATTGTCTATCTATTGATTCATGCTTGATTATTATTTACATATTGATTTTTAGGTAATCTCAATATGGAGAGTGGTTCTCTACGAGATCTGAGAAGGGAGTAGAAAATTAGACATAGGTGAATCAACCTAATTAGACATAGGTAAATCAACCTAATTAGCTAGGTGGTATAGAAATCATTGGTAATTAGGAGGCCTGTGAGATTCTTGGGTCTTAAAGCATCTCTAATGTTAGGGTTGAGCTGAGAAGCAAAAGACCTAGTGTTAGTTGGTAGGTTATCTGACCTCGAGAGAGACTTATAACTAAATTAGGCAAGGTTGCCTTGTAAGCTTTTTCAAGAGACAATAGAATGAAATCTTGAGTTAGATATAGGAGGATTGTTCACTTGCTCCAAATACCTAAGTTTTATCGGTATAGCATCCTTAGTTACCTGGTTGATGGTTGATTGGTTCGATGGACAACTCTGTTAATATCTTTGATGTTTGATATTAGAGATAATATAATTTATTTTAATCCATTTCGCGTGGATCGAATCTTTATATCTCATTCTATTATTGTTCAATATCTTATGAACATTCTTATCTTCTTATGATTATATGCATCTATTAACGAATCACCATCTAATATATATTTGTGCTCTTATATAATGACAAATAATAATGGAACAGCGTTATTTCGTCACCATAGCAATCAATAACATGTCTTTATACTTCTCATACAAATGTGTACCATCAATACTCAATACGAGACAACAATGTTCGAACCCTTCAATAGATGGCTTGAATGACCAGAAAACGCATTGAAATATCTTAGTGTTTGGCATATTTCTATCAAATGTTTTCCAAATTACAACACATCTAGGATTTGCTTGCTCTAAGGCCAAGAACAAACATGGCAGCTCTGTATATGATTGAGAAAAGTCACCAAATAAGTGTCTATGTGCTTTATGCTTTCCATCCAACGCCTTTTTGTATGAAATTTCATATCTCCATTTCTCCATCACACTTGCTTGAATAGCAGCTACAGACAATGTGAATTGTGCCTAAATAATTCCCTTGATATGAGCTACAACCAAGTTAGAGTCCAATTGATGATGGTCCCGATTCAAGCAAGGATTGACACGAGTATGCGACCCTCTATATTTGTTGATAACAAATAAACAAGTGTCTTTCACAACCATGACTTGAAGCTTCCATGGACATTGACATTCTTCGGCCTTCTTACATCTTAAAACTAGCAATTTTTTTGAGGATGCAACAACCACAAACTTTGGTGTGCTTTAATTGAGTAAATCTTTGCAGCCTCTAGCAAATCAGATTTGGAATTAAAAACTTGGCCAACTACAAATTTTCCACTTTAGTATCTGGTAGTATGTTGCACCCATGCAGTCCAATCACTTGAAATAACATTATCAAAGTTTTCAACATGTTCAAATTGAGGTGATGGTGGTAAGTGATAATGAACAGGGGATGACTCATCTAGTTCCTTAGCATCTGGGTTATTTGATACATCACAAGATGCTGCATGCGTAGAGACATATATCTCTTACTCATTCTCAAAAACTTGGTTGACAGTCTGGAAGGATGATACATGTCCATCTGGTTGCACATCTAAGTCTCCATTAGATTCATCATCAAAATCTTCATCAGATTCTACATTAGCTTCTTCATATTTG